>CAWUFW010004003.1:72500-1272500 GCA_963921515.1 Calotriton arnoldi
ATGGAACCCCTGAGGTAAAAGAGTGTCAAGACAGTAATTTTGCAACAAGTTGTGGATCAGTGGTTGAGGGTGTGGCAGAGAGAAGCAATATTCTGTGTGCGTTAGATCAAGAATTTAAAGAAGTTTTTGAAGAAAGCTAGGGTGCCTGTCTGATTACTCACACACAATTGTTTTAAAGGACAAAATAACTCCAGCGACTTGCAAGATCAGGGGAGTTCCCCTAACTATGAGGCAAGCTATGCCCAATGAACTGAATAAATTGGAGAAAGATGTGATTATTGTCAAGGCTGAGGCGACTAAGTGGTTGTCCCCAGTTGTTCTTCCATGCAAGGCTTCGGGTGAGGTGAGGTTGTGTGTAGATTTGAGGGAATCTAACAGGGCTGTGGTCGTAGACAAGTATCCCCTGCCAAATATCTCAGAGATGCTTGCCCAGCTGGAGGGAGCTGTTGTTTTCTCCACCTTAGACCTTAAGGCGGCATACAATCAGATCCGCTTGGATGTTGATTCCATGGGGTTGACTTCCCTTATCATGCCCTTTGTTTTGTTTAAGTTGACCCAGTTGCCATTTGAGCTAAATTCCGCAGCCGTTGTCTTCTAAAGTGCTACGGAGGATGCTTTGGGCAACACTGAAGGGACAAAAATTTACCAGGACAACGTTTTAGTCTATGGATCAGATCAGAAGGAACATGACCACAGACATAGGCAAGTTTTGAATAGGTTCAGTAATAGAGGACTCACCTTAAGAGAAAACAAATGTAAATTTTACCAATCTGAGATAGAATACTTTGGACATAAAGTGACAAAGGGAGGTATGAAACCCAAGGAACAGTTAGTCCGAACTGACAATTTGCATGCTCCTGTTAATAAGGAGGAGTTCATCATGTTCTTAGGTGTGTAAGAATATTATAACAAATGTGTGCCTTCTTTTGCCAGCCGCACTAACCATTTGAGAACTCAGTTAAAGAAGGGTATGACATTTTTGTGGTCTTCTGAATGTGAACAAGAATTTCAAGATCTCTAGTCAGTGCTAAACAGTGCTCCAACCCTGCAGAGTTTTGATGTCATGGATCATTGCTTCTTCATAACTGATGCTAGTTTCAAAGGGCTAGTAGCAGTACTTAAACAGGAGAAGAATGGTGTGGAAAGGACTATCGTGTTCATTTCTAGAGGGTTAGTGGGACCTGAAACAAGATATTCAGTAATTGAGCGTGAAGCACTTTGCATCTTTTGGGGCATAAAGAAGCTAAAGAAGTTCCTCTGGGGAACAGAATTTGTCGTATGTACCAACCACATGTACCTTAAAGAACTATTTTGTAAAAATGTTTGGATGCAATTTCAGGTCGCATTTGCAAGTGGGTCATGGCATTGCAAGGCTACATATTTAAGGTGGAATACATTCCGGGTATTGTGAATAAGGTTGCAGACTGCTTGTCAAATTTGGTGGGCGTGTAGCCTAGTAGGGAACCTGAGGTGGATGAGGATCCATGTCTTTTGGATGATTGCAAGGTGTGTGAAATCACTGATGGTAGTGTCAGTGAAGATGAGTGGAAGTCGTTGGTCATGGGAGATGGGGTTTTGTGTTTGAAAAAGCTTTATTTGATAGTCAATAAAGAAATAAAACACTAGCAATACAGAGTCAAATTGTCAAAGTAGAAGTATAACAGAGTAAATGGCTAGTACATTGATGGAAAGGATAAAAGCTATTTTTTTAAAGATTTCATATGAATAGGGAGGGGAGGATGAGGAGAGGTAGGGAAAGGGAAGGTTCTAACATTTTGATATAAAAGAAGATTGCATATTACATTACAAAATACATAGGAATGTAAATGAACTAATGGTCAATTAATTCCATATACTAAATCCACATGGGTGAGGAAAGAAAAGAGAACAGAGAGAATTTCGTTCAAGGAGGTTTAAAATTTTCAGAATTTAGGGAAGAATAATTTTTGTTTAAAACAATCTGATCTAAATATGAAGTAAGGGGTAACCAAAAAAGGTCTCTATTAATCAATGGCTTACAAGAGGAGGCGAATGCAACATCAAGTCTATGAGAATAGCAAAGATTATTCCACCAGTGTTGTGTAGAGAGTTTTGTAAGATCTTTCCAATTGAGAGAAATATGTTGGAAGGCTAAAGCGATCATGAGATCGAGGAGACCATGGTTATGTGAGGGTATATGTAAGGAATCAGAGAGGCTGCCAGCGAAAAGGAGGGGTATAGAGTAGGAGATGGGGACTTTAAATATGCGAGAAATATATGACCAAACCTTCCCCCAAAAGATGGAGACCGAAGGACAGAGAAAGAGAAGATGTATAAGATTAGCATTAGAGGAACCACAGGTCCAGCAGTTAGAGTCAGTAGAAGGAGAAAACGAGCTATAGAAACAGGGGTAAGATAAAGTCTGTGGTAAAGAAAAAACATAGATTGGGTGAGAGAAGCAGAACGAGAGATTTTTAGAGATCTGGACCAAAGTTTATCCCAGAAGATGATGGACCATTCGCATCCCAGATCAGTTTCCCAAGAGAGTTCCAATTTAGATTTAGCACGATCAGGATTGGAAGCTAAAAAGTATTTGTATATAAGGGAGGCTTTGGGTAGCAAGAAGAGTATTTTAAGAAGAGAGTTATGAACTTCAGCCAGAGAAGAAGAGGGAAGAGAATAATAAACATCAAGAATGAGCGCCATGAGAATAGTAAACTTCTGTAAAAAGGATCGGGGACAATGGAATAAGGCTTGAAATTGGGGAAAAGAACATGGTGAAAGTCCATTGAAAAGGTGTTTAACCCAAATGATGCCTTTTAATCTCCATGATTTCCAAAAGATGGGTCTGTTGTTAAGGAGAATGAGAGAGTTATGCCAAATAGGAGAATCCAAAAAGGATTCCCGAGAGACGGGATGAGGTAGCACCAAAGGTTTCAAAAGGGAACAAGTATGCCTAAATAAGGGGAGGGAGGTGTGAGGAGTATTAGCAGAAAAAGTCATAACTTCCTTGAGAGAAAAGGGTAATAATAAAATTTGTTCGATGGAGAGCCAAAGGGGGGTAAATGGAGATGGATCAGATAAGAGCCATTTCGAGGCCTGTCGAAGGGAAAAAGATTTGTGGTAGAGACGAAAATCAGGGAAATTTACACCACCATTAGATTTTGTCTTGCGAAGAGAGGATAGGGCAATTCTAGCTTTCTTATTTTTCCAAAGAAATTTAGAAAGACAGGAATCAATACGATTAAAGTAAAGGGCAGGAATATGAATGGGGAGCATGGAGAGTGTATAAATTAAAATAGGAGCAATCATCATTTTAATTTAATCTAACCGGCCCCACCAAGAAAGAAAAAGGGGGTTCCAAGAAGAAAGTAATTTATCAATTCGGGATAAAACTGTAGACATGTTTAATTTAACCGAAGAAGCAATGGAATTGGAAAACCATATACCCAAATATTTAATTTTGGAATTATTCCAGGCAAAACCGGTAGAGGAATAGGAGTGGGGAAGACAAAATTTTGTAAGGGGAAGAATTACTGTTTTATCTGAATTAATCTTATAACCAGAAACCTGTGAGAAGGATTTAAACTCATGTAATAAAGGGGGAATAGAGGTTTCAGGGGCGGAAATAAATAAAAGGATATCGTCCGCATAAGCTGACAGTTTTAGCTGTTGGTCACCATAAGAGAATCCAGAAATAGATTCATTATTACGAATAGAGGTCAGAAAGGGTTCAAGAGCAAGAATGAAGAGAAGAGGGGATAGAGGGCAACCCTGACGAACTCCTCGTTGAAGAGGGAAGTAAGATGAGACTTGACCATTGACTAATACCGAAGCTCTAGGGGCAGTATATAATAAAGAAATAAGTGAAATCATTTTGGGACCAAAACCATGCCATTTCAAAGAAGCAAATAGGAAGGACCAATCAACTCTGTCAAAGGCTTTCTCCGCATCAACAGAGATAGCAGCCAAAGAAGTGGAAAGTGAGGGAATTTTGTTTAAAACATTGAGGAAAAGACGAGAATTATCAGAGGTAAGTCTTCCCCTAACAAAGCCACACTGCTCCTTACCAATAAGATGAGGCATGAGGGGATCCAAACGTAAGGCAAGCATTTTAGCAAATAATTTATAATCAACATTAACCAGGGATATTGGGCGATAATTCTTACAGTATTTAGGGTCACGGTCTTCTTTATGTATGAGGCAAATTGTGGCTTCCTGAAGAGTACCTTCCATTTTACCAGTTAAAAAAAATGAGTGGAAAAGTGTTAAAAGTTTCGGAAGTAGTAGATCAGAGAAATGCAAATAAAATTCAACAGAAAAACCATCAGGGCCAGGAGTCTTCCCTTTAGCGAGAGTATTTAGGGCAGTGGATAATTCGTAAAGGGATAGATCTGCTTCCAGATCAGAAAAGTTTAGGTGAGATGCAGAGGAAGGAGGGAGATTATCAAGATACGCCTCAATGAGGGGAGATGAAGGAGGAGATTCTGGAGTATAAAGATTTTGGTAAAAAGTTTAAATTCATTAAGAATTTCTTGGTCTTTATGCAAGAGGGAGCCATTTGAAGAATGAATAGAGTCTATGAGGATGCGGTCCTTACGTGTCTTGAGATAATTTGCCAAGAGCTTCCCAGCTTTGTTACGACCACCGTAGTAACGAGTAAGGGTGGGCGTAGTTCGCGAAGTAATGCTTCGCGAAGCTACGCAAAGTGCAGTTCGCGCTACGCAAGCTTCGCGTAGCACTACGCGAACTGCGTAGCGCACTGTTCGCAATGATTGCACAGTGCCGGATGCTTGTCCGCACTGTGCAATCATTGAAAACGGCAACTTGCACAGTGCGAGCTGTCTTTTACTGCCGCTCGAGTAGATTTTTACTCGAGCGGCAGCTTCTCAACGCGGACTGGTAGTTTCTCATCGCGAGCGGTCGCAAGCATACGCGACCACTCGCAATGAGAAACCTGACCTCCCGCGTTGAGAATCTCGCCGGGAGGTTTATTTTCCACGCTCGCGATCGGCAACTTGATGTTGCTGATCGCGAACGAGGAAAAAGTCTCGCCGGGATGTCATTTTGCTTGCTCGCGGTCGCCAACTTGACGTTGAGGACCGCGAGCAAGCAAAAAATGACCGCGGCACTACGCTACGCTACGCGTGTTCGCACTGTGCTACGTGCAATTCGCGTTGTGCGAAGTAGCGCAAACTTCGCAAACTACGCGAGCGTAGCGTAGCACTTCGCCCAGGGTTAGTAACGAGCGGAACTACGCAGGAGCAAGGAAGACGCATTATCAGTGGTAGTTTTGTTGAAAGCAAATTTAGCACGTATCAACTCAGGTGAGACCGAGTCCCTCGAGGAAGTATAAAATTTGTGTTCTAAGAGCTTAATATGCGCCAAAGTGGCCTTTCGATGCTGGAGGAAACGTTTCTTTTTTTTTGAGACAAAGTCTATAATAAAACCTCTCGCAGTAGCTTTAAAAGAATCCCATATAATGTGCGGGGAAGAATTGGGGTCACAGTTAAGGACAAAGAATTCACTAGCAAAGGAACGAAAAGAGGAAGAGAAAAGGGGGTCTGAGAGAAGGGAAGTGTTAAATCGCCAACGAGAGGATCTGGGATGCGGAGGGAGCAAGTCAAGATCTGTTACAATTGGAGCATGATCAGAGATAACTATAGGCTCAATAGATGAGGATAGTAAATTTTGAGATAAGGATTGAGATAGAAAGATATAGTCTAGGCGGGAAAGGGATGAGTGAGGAGGAGAGAAAAAGAGAAATCCAGAGAATCGGGGTGGGAAAGTCTCCAAGAGTCTATAAGATGTGTTTGGGAAATAGTGTCAAGAAAGTGTTTGTGAGATTTATGGGGGACAAAGCGAACCTGGGATTGACGATCAAGAAATGGATCTACAACTTGATTGCAGTCGCCTCCTAATATGAAAAGATCATCTTGGAATTGGATACATTTTTGCGTAATAAGAGGCCAAAAGGAACAATCGGGATGTGTAGGACCATAAATATTAAAAACAGTTAAAGAAACATTATTGATTAACAATTTAGCTAGTAACCATCTACCCTCTGTGTCAGTTTCTTGCGATAACACTTTACAGTTCAATTTCTTATGACATAAAGTTATGACACCATTTTTTTTATTAGCAGAAGGAGAGAATAAAACTGTACCGACCCAACCTCTTTTTAGTTTTAATGCCTCAATTTCTGTAAGATGGGTCTCTTGTAGGAGTACTAAATCAGGGTTATAAGAGGCAAGGTGGGAAATAATTCTCTGTCTCTTAATTGGATTAATAAAACCTTTCACATTCCAGGAAATAACTCTGAATGCAAAGACATTAAGGATTTATACAGGACAAAATATGCAACAACAGGAGAGTGGAAGAAGGGACAAGTGGGAAAAAGGAATAGAAAGTCAGAGAAGGATAGAGGGAAGACAGAAGGGAGAGGAAAGATATAAGGAGAGACAGTACATATCCAGAAAGGACGACTGAATAAACATACCTGAGGGGGACAAAAACAAGATAAGACTGGGGCAATGGCGACGAGCGGAAGATGAGACGCCCGAACCAGGAAGTCCGGACCACACCAGAACAAATAGGGATATGTAGACGGACCAAACAATGTTTGAAAAAGATGGACGATACCTGTGTGAACATAAAAAGGAATTAGGAAAATAACAAAAGTGGTAAGAGATGATAAGAGGATACACCTTAGACAAAGATTAAGAAACACAGAAACAGATATGAACTATAGAGAAGGCATATAGATTATTAATGAAAAATTAAGATAAATAGCAAAATAGTAAATAGGTTAACACAACTGAATAGTGCAAAGAAATAACAGTAGGGATAGATAACTAATCCACCATTAGAGAAAAACAAAAACTACAATGATACCAGAGGAAGATGTAAATTGATACTATCAGACAAACATAAAAAGTAGGAGGAGATACCTATGAAATGCACCAATGAATCTCACAACAACTATAAGGAGAACTGCAGAAAGAACTAAATAAGTGTATATCTAATCAACCAGTAGAAGGACCAGCCGTGTCCATGTCGCCTGCAGTGTGGGAATGGATAAATTTCTTAAGATCCGCAGGATTTTCAAATGACGAAGTCTGGTTCTGAAAAGTCACTTTAAAAATGCAGGGGTGGAAAAGGCCATAGCGAGCTCCAAGGGAACGGAGAGGTGCTCGAAGATTAAGGAACTCCTTCCTTCTGGCTACGGTTGCACTTGAAACATCCTGGGATAAGAAGATTTTTTGACCAAGCCATGAAAGTTGGCGCTTAAGTCTAGCTGCAGAAAGGACTGAGAGTAAGTCGGTGAATTTCAAAAAGAGGATGATGACACCTCTAGGTCTGACTGGAGATGAAGCTGAAAGCTGAGGGCGAGGACCAAGCCTGTGAGCTCTTTGGATGTTAAGGGATGTTGAAGATGGCATATCCAACAATTTTGGCAGAAAGGAGGAGAAGAAGTTGACAGGATCATCTCCCTCCAAAGCCTCAGGCAGACCATAAATACGCAGGTTATTCCTCCGATTTCGATTTTCCAAATCCTCAGTGTGCTGTTGGAGTCTGCGTACCTCTTTTTCCAAAGAAGAGAGTCTCCGAGAGTCACCTTGGACATCTGAGATTTGCTGCTCCATTGTAGACATTCTGTTCTCCATTGAGAGCCACTTTTCCTCCAGAGATTGCATTTTGCTGTTTGTTTCCTCCACAAATGGACGCAATGCACGAATCTCCTCCAGCAACAGTTCCATGGAGATGGGAGGAGACGACCTATCCGGAGAAGGAGGATCCTGCTTGAGTCGTTTAGAAGTTGAAGAGGCCGAAGAGGGCTTATTATTTGCGGATTGTGATGTGGGAGTGCGAGTAGGGGCAACCCCGGCCATCCCTCCAGGAACAAGAGGCACCACTGACAATGAAGACGGAGCAGAGTTGAAGGCACGCTCTTTAGGGCCAAAGATAAATTGTGGTTTACGCAATCTTCCCATAAGTGGCTTAAAACAGAGCGACGTCTGTCATGCACCAAAAGTGACAAGGGAGAAATATCAGTCGTTGTGAGAAACTTTCTTAAAAAGGGTAATATATGACACCAACTCAAGATGACAACGTGAGGATAGTCAAAGTTGAGGCATACCCTGAAATATTAACATCCCAGTCAATTAGGCAAAAAACGGCATCTATCTACAAAAAGAAGAAACAGGGTTCCTCTGGGAACAAAAATGCTGAAAAGATCGCATATATATGAATAATAATGCCAGGGAGTGCAGGTGCTCATGAAGAAAAGTCAAAATGTTCCTTTAAGATGAGGAAATACACAGGCAGCCGAAGGAATGCGTTTCTCATGCATTGCAGGAGATTACGTGACAGGATTGAAATTAAGCCTTCAAAATGGCGGCCGCGATGAGGTGAGCGGAACGGCACCGAAATGAAGGGGAAGCGCAACGCGCTTCAAAGTTGCCAATATCTCACCATGTTGACGCGGCGTTCCGATTGAAGGGAAGCCGTTGTCCGCCGAGAAATGATGCGAAAAAACGCATCTGAAGCTCGTAGACAGTCCCGGTGCGGCGGAGCTCCCCGATCAGGCGGCCATCTTAGACGGCGCCGAAACCACGCCCCGGGAGATGGGGTTTTGAAAGAGATAACCAATTTACTCAGGAATGGGTGGAACTCAAAGAAAGGCGTGAGTGAAGGAGGTCTGAGATTTTGGAGTATAAAAGATAAATTATCTGAGAGTGATGGGATGTTATGGAGGGGCACTAAACTGGTTCCACTCAGCGAAATCAGAGAGAGACTCATTGGACTGTGTCACCAAAAACACTTAGGAATTTCAAAAACCAAGGAAAGGGTCAGGGAACATTTTTGGTGGCCAGGAATGGATGCTCACCTTGAGAGGATTGTCCGGGAATGCATGGAGTGTTGCTCTAGTGATAAAACATACAAAACAAGAGTTAAACCCACACTTGTATGGAATACCACAGGGAGACCATGGCAGGAAGTAGCTTTGGACATATTAGGGTCAGTCAGAGGTATGACTAGTCAATTTTATTTGTTGGTCTTGATGGATGTGTTCTCAAGGTGGCCGGAGGTGTGCATCACGCAGAACATAGAGACAGGGACGGTAATTACTTTTCTCGGTGAGGTGTTCAGCAGAGAAGGGATACTGGAGGATATACTGACAATGGAGTTCAGTTTGTGTCCAAGAAGAGGAAGGCATTTTTGACAAATAGGGGTATAAATCATAAGAAAAGCTTTCTCTATCATCCCGAAACAAATGGGATGATAGAGAGGTCCAATAAAGTTTTGAAAGAATCCATACAGATCTCCAAAGCACAAAGCAAGGATTGGCGGAAAGACATACAAGAGGGTTGAAATGTACCATTTCACCCCACATTCAGTCACTGGTAAGATGCCCTTTGAATTTTTCTGGGACAGAGTACCTAATACCTTGGTGAACCCATCTTGGATGTTGCGTAGACCTCTCATGAGAGAGCCCTCCCATGGATGGGTGGGAGGAAATGTAGCGAGGGAGGATCATTAAGCAGAAGCAGAATTTTGACAATAGAAACACAGTGAAGTACATTACAGTATGCGTAGATGTTATGAGAGTGAAATGTCCGCATAGGTGCAGTGCATCAAAGTTTTTCTCTTTTTCACTGTGACTAAACTTTTTGTGAACTCTGTTAAACTTAACAATTATCGTATTTGGAATTTAAACAGAATTGTTGTAATATGACGTGGTCCGGTGGACAGTCTCGGGAAAAAAAGATGAGGATATGAGTGACAAACCAAAACATAACATACAGGTTGTGGTTCCTCCTGTGTATCTGCAGAATTATATCTCCAAGTCAGCATTCAAAACATCTATGTGAGCATTCAAAATTTTTCTTTGTGATGTTTCATTTTGTGGATTTCAGTGTATTGGAGCTTGTGAACATTAATTTATTATGTCTTATTTTATTGCATTTTTTTTTAATAAGAGGGGAAGATGTGTAGTATCTGCCAAGGAGTGTTGCATGGCATGTTAAAAGTGGAATGTAGAATAAGTATGACAGTGGGCCTCTCTCCATTTGCTCTCCTGCTGGTGTGGTGGCTGGGACATTTCCCATGAGCTCTTATACTACAATAATCATCACCTCTGCTATCAACTCGTAATGTGCGTTTATTGACAACGGCCTTCCTCGTCGCAATATACATACTGTTATATATATATAATAAATTAGAAATTAAATAAGGTTTATCACTGTAGGAAAACACAATGGTCAAATGTTTTGTGTAAATGTGTTTTTGTGTTACATAAATTAACATATACACAATGGGATTTATTATACACTACGTTTTCTTTCAACTTCAGGGCTAATTTAGATTTTGGAGGATGGATTAAATCAGTTGAGATGGCAGAAAGTATTAACTGCGCCATCCCGACGGTACCCAGTCCAGTCCCAGCCCAGCAGACACCTCTGTACATTTGAATGAACCCATGTCACAGTGGTTCCTTTCAGTGTACTAAAAATTTGGTTTACTGCTGACATTGGTTGACAGCGGTACAACAAACTTTTTCCCAAAAATTATTTTCAAAACAACTCTCAAATCAGGAGTTTGTTTATGAAAAATAAAAAATGATGACCTGCAGACCCTGGGAGTTAAATTTATTATTGCTTTTTCCTGTCCCACATTGCCAGGTTTTTCCTGGTGGTGATGCACAGGAAATAAAAAGACATTACATCATCTTCTCTAAAAAGAGCAGATGGTAGAATGTTCCTTTTCCAAAGTCCCCTATTCTATTGAGCCGTCGGAGGAAGTATTCCATTGACTAAATAGTTAAGGTCTACCCCATCTCTAAATGATTGTTATCATAAAACAGTGGTCTATTGAAATAATGAACTAATACTTAATACAAAAATAAGCACAATCACACGGTGAGACTATTTGGATGATGTAGACAGAGAAAGCAACGCAAAGCAGTCTAACACTGGTTGTGGCAAAAGGAATAGCAAACTGTATGGAACAATATTAATAAGTAAGGTGCATAGTGTTCCATGTGAAAAAGGAACCAAACAAAACAAAGCAGGGCAAACAATACAAGTATACATTCAATACAGAAGAAGGCAAAAAACAGGTTTCCAAATTATGACAACCAACCAATGACAATATAAATATCTGTTACACCTGAATCCTTTTAACCTTTTCACAATCAAAGATGTTGGATAAATGGTTTGTTTTGATTAAATGTCGACGATGTTTCAACCCTCTTTATAATGCAGGGTCTCATCAAGACCAATTGATATGGGGGGCACCTGTGGGTACAAATATATTGAGTGACTATTTAGTTGCAGGAATTGCGCAACTGGAAACTATGATGTGCTTTGAGGATTCACATACCTGATGGAAGCATGGAGGAAAACATGGAAAATAACACGGAAAGAGCACACCAACAACGCGCTGTAAATGGGAAGGGTTACTAACATGGGGTGCGCTTGGTGGGAGCTGGACACAGGTCAAGGTACAAAAATGGAATAAAAATGGAGAGAGGCATTAAACCACTGCTGAGTCTATTACTGGCTGGTGGTACTCAAAGCAAGCATGGTGGATAATAATCAAAACTGACTTACTCCCAGGGAGGAGGTGAAATGAGCCACGTGTCTGTAGTGAAGAACAAGCAGCATTTACCGATGTGCTGGGGACCGCGCTTTAATGGCTGAGATTATCTTTAGAATCAAGGTAGTGCCGCAATGGGCGAGCGGTCCGTGCTGTAAAGAATATAGAGGTGGATCCAGCCTCGCCTTAACCAAGGATGCAGCTGATCAGCATGTGGGATCCGGGCTTATTAAAGACTCTAAATGAGGCAGGCGGATTGAGGGTTTGGCCAGCAGGGTACTTTATTGTGTTTGCCATAGAGTACCCTGTCCACCAAACTGTAACTCAGCCCCTTAGTTTGTTGGTGTGGAGTGGGGCGTGCTGATCCCAACTGAAATTAGAGTGGAATGTCAAGGAGGGTGCCAGGATAGGAGGACTGAGAGTGGAGTGAATGTCAAGTCATAAGGCCAGGCATTGGGATTTAAAAATAAAAATCTGTTTCACAAATCCGCATTGAATGGAGGCAACCTAGGATGTCAGCAGCAAGCAGCATGGGAGCCAGCTATACTGGCAGGGCATGTCCTAGGATATGTCGGGCCCCAGGCAGAATAGGAACATGCGAGGCCCCTATAATTTGCATATGATTTAACCTCTCAGGAAGTGACATCATAGGAAGTAATATCAATTGGCCATTATTTATATGGCATTGATGAAGCTGCTTTGCAAGAAGCTACTTACCTAGTTTGACTATCAGTAAAATGGTTAAAATAGCATTAATAATCCTAATAGAATACGTACATAGATATTAAATCGCTATTAAGTAGATTGAATGAAGTTTACATGAATTAAACTTGGTTATTGTTCTATTGAATGGGATGAATGAAAATGATATGGTAACTGGTCATTCTAATTCTGGCACTAAGAGATGTCCAAAAGAGCGGTGCAGACTTTACTAATGTGGAGAACAGACAGTTTTGAGTGTTTTTCCAAAAGACTGGAGTTACACCATAGCTCAAGAGGGAGATAGTTCCAGTCCTGCACAACTAGAAAGGAGAATGATCTGCCTCCAATCAGGGCCATCTAAATTTTAGGATGGAACAGGAGTTTGGTTGGCACAGAGTATGGGGGGTCTGGACTGAACATAAGGAGTGCTGTAGAAAGATAGATCCTTTGTAATGCAGTGCACAACGACAAATGGATAGTGCCTTGCAGATAGAGGGTTTCGGACCAAAAACCCAGCAGACAGCATAAAGGTGAGAAGAAATGGGATAGCGATGCAGCCATCTCAGATGAGGAGCCTGGCATGGTTCTGAATAATTTGAAGGGTACTGAATGCAAAAAGGCAGGAAGCCCCAAAAAAAGGGCATTTGCTTAATCTAGTGAGAAGATAATTGACTGTACAACAGCCTCACGGTAGTGTGAGGGCAGAAAAGGAATGATTTTCTGTTGCTTATGGATGTAGTAAAGGCAAGTGGATAAAACATGGTTATTATATTCTGAAAAAAGGGAAGATGCTGGAAAATGAATCCAAGATTTTTTTGCTGACTCTGCCAATGTGGGCGATTGACTTACTTCCACTAGCCACCAAAGAGAACACCATATGGTATGAGATCCTTTAAAAATGAGAACCTTTGATTTGTCACTATAAGGTTTTAATGAATTTGTCTTCATTCATAAATCAACTGCTAGCATGCACGTACAAACATATTCTTCGGCAGAGACCTGATTGCCACTGAGGAAAATCATGTTTGGGTATCAATATGCGCAAGATATCAGCAAGAAACCAAAGGACTGTGTGAGTAAGGCTAACTGGCGATGATAAAGATTAAATAGTGGAGACCCAATAAAATCCATAAGCCAGAGGTTTAGTACGTAACAGAAATAGGTGGCAAGTGGATTGTTTCAGATTTCCCAGATAGGATAGAGGTAAGCCACACCAGGAGAATATCTTAAATTCCAGGTTGTACTAGTTGATTTATAAGCACTGGCAGTGTCAAATGTGGCACAAAGGTTTAGTAATATTAAGGTTGCTCTACCTCCATGATCAAGAGTCAGCCACAAATCATCTGACTGAGCACCAAATGCTACTTCAATCTCCTAGAGTTGTCAGAAGCCAACCGGCACAATGTCAATTAGTAAATTACTTTTTATGAAAACATTTTGGGAGTTGACTTCTTTTTTGTGAGAAAGGTGCAACAACGTATGCCCGAAGATGGTAAGTTATGAGCCAGCTGAAGATTTTTAGACCATTTTTACCTTCCGTTCAGACTCTACTTACTTTTTTGCTTCAATGTTCTCTTGCTGGTTCTGCCTATCTAACTTCCATCTCTACCCTCCTTTATCTCTCCGCCCAACCTCTTACCATCTTTGGGTGGTTCTGCTTTCTTCTATCCTCCTCTCACCATTACGTCTCTCTCCACTCTGCTCATGTTCCCATGATGGTTCTGTCTCAGTTATATCCACACATCTTATCCATTCACCCCCCTTCAACGCTCATCTCTCCCCCAGCCTCATAACTTCTTTCCTTGCTCTGCTTCATTTACATCTATCTCTCTCCTCCCATCCTCCCAAAGCATCTTATCTTTCCTTATTGATTCTGACCCTCTTTAATCCACCTCCCCTTCAATGCTCTACTCTTTTTCTCATCTTTCCCTCAGACTCTAACCTTACCTTCTGTATTCTGTCCCTCTTACATCCATCTCACCTATGCCCCCAGGATTGTCCTGTTTCCTACTGGTTCTGTCTCTTATATCCATAGAAGAGCTACTGGAAGAATATAAGTTCCCCTCGATAGCAACTCATGCCTAGATCTGCACACAAATTAGTGGTAAAAAAAGGGATAGAAAAGCCAAACCTTGAGTAGGGACATTGATGCAGCCTACAGATATAAGCATAGCAGATATATTGTAGACACCTTTTCTAGCTTAAGGCAACCTTACCTTGATTTTAATTTGTGGCCTCAGAACAAGGCCATGTTTCTGAGATTCAGTTTTTTTTATCTCCCTTTTTGGTTTAAAATTTCTTTTATTATTTCCAAGACTAGGAAAAAAAAAAGAGAAAAAACGAACGAGCCAATTCGCTCTATGGTCATCGGGATACAACCCGGCATTTGCGTGATCATGGTTGGCCAGAAGAATAACAAGCATAGCAAAAAAGAGAACAACCCCCCACCCACCCCATCCTCCTCCCTCCAGGTAAAAACTGTGCATCCAATAAGTGGTAACAATAAGGTTGAATCAGGGAAGACCCATAGGGAAGGAACATTAGGTAGCAGAGATATTCGTAGTCGGCAATCTGGGAGGGTCTGCAAGTCGCAGGAGCCGCAAATATTTGGGGCAAGTAAGCTCGGTGAACTCAGACGTTAGTAGTGTAAGGTAAGGTGCCCATAACTCATGAAAAGAGGCCCCAGGATGGGTCAGAGAAAGGGAAATCCTCTCCATTCCCAAGATGCCCCACATCCTATGAAGCCATCCCAACCGGGTTGGAATTGTCTTAGTGCCCCAGTGAGCGAGAATGTTCTGAACCGCCGCCCCCAATGCAAGAGCCATCTGTTTGCCCCTACGAGATTTAAGGGGAAAGGTAATAGCGTTAGGGAGGCCCAAAAGAACATACGCCGGGAAGCGAGGGATCTGTGTATCAAAGTGGGAGTCGACGTCGTCAAGGATCTGTTGCCAATATGTCCCTAAAGAGGGGCAATCCCACAATAAGTGAGTTAGGGTACCCAGCTGGCCACAAGCGCGCCAACACTGCGGGCTACGTGAGGGGTTACCTCTGTGAAGTCTGGCAGGAGTAAGGTACCATTAAGTAGCTACTTTAGTGGCTGTCTCAATGGAGGATACATTGCGAGCTGTGCGGCGGGCCCTAAAATAGATATCATTCCACTCTTTTTGCGTTAAGGTTCTACCTAGCTCCCCTTCCCATCGTAACTGGCTGGGAGTCTTCCCGAGATCTGGGGCGCATCTAGTAAACCTATACAAGTCCGAGGTCAAGTGTGCATCAGTGTGACGTGTGAGCAGCCACTTCTCAAACGAAGTGAGGTGTCTCTCCGCACCCCCTCGTACCTCCCCGTGCAATACCCAATGGCGAATCTGTAGATATCGGTAACGTTCCGATTCCGGTAAGGCCTGCTCCTTGCGAAGCTCGGTGAAGGAGCGGGGCCCAGAGAGATCAAAAAGGTGCCCCACGGAGCGAAGCGATTCTGTGGTCCAGTGTCGGAAATTCTCAAAATCAAGGCCCGGAGTAAAGTCGGGGTTATGGACTATGGGCGTAATTGGTGACGGGAAGGTCGTCAGTCCTCGAGGGGCAGCAACCTTATCCCACGCCAGCAGGGTAGGCCTAGTCACCTCCGAGAGGTATAGGTTTCGTGGTCGACCCGCACGTGTCAGAAAGGGGACACCCCATAGGGGTTGGCCAGCAAGTGATCTGTCCATAAACAGCCAATGCTTCTCGGACTCCGGACGAGACCACTCCACCAAAGCCCTCAATTGAGCCGCCCGCCAGTAAGCTTGGAGGTCAGGGACCCCTAGACCACCCTCAACCGGGTCTCTGTAAGTGAGCTCCCGACGTAAGCGAGCCCTTTGGTCGCGCCAGATAAAGTGTTCTATGTCGCCTTGCAGTGAGTATATGACCCCAGACGGAGGTACAAGTGGCAGTGTGTGGAATAGGTAAAGAAGCTGGGGCAATATCACCATTTTCACCGCAGCTATACGGCCCAACCAGGAAAGAGAGTGTGGTCTCCATTTGCGGAGAGAATCTCTGACCTGTCGGGAGAGTGCCGCATAGTTTGCTACTCTGGTGTCGCGTATGGTCGCGGAGACTTGCAGTCCTAGATAAGGGATTGAGTCGCGAGCCCACTGGACAGGATACGAGCGCTGTAGGAGCCCCAGCGTCTCAGAGTGCAGGGAAAGGTCTAGGGCTTGAGATTTATGTACATTGATTTTAAACCCAGAGGCTAGGGCAAACCTGTCGAGCTCAGCCAGGAAAGCGGGCAGAGATTCCCGAGGATGTTCCAGTGTGGCTACCACATCGTCTGCGTACAGACAGAGTTTGTGCTCCGACCCCCCAAAGCGTGCCCCTCTGATGTTTGGATCATCGCGAACCCTCTGGGCCATAGGCTCCATATACAGGGCGAACAGGAGCGGGGATAGGGGGCAACCTTGCCTCGTCCCCCTGCATATGGGAAAGGCCACCGAAGCCATCCCATTCACCCGTACAGTGGCTGTGGGCCTGGCGTAGCTGCTAAACACCCAGTCAATGAAGCGACCTGGGAGGCCAAAGTGGACCAGAGTTGCCCTGAGATACGGCCAATGAACCCTGTCGAAGGCTTTCTCAGCGTCGACAGAGAAAATCATGCGCTCCGCTGGGAAGCGCTCAGATCTGTCTATCAAATGCAGAAGCTGCTTAGTGTTATCAGAACACTGACGGCCGGGGACAAACCCGGACTGGTCAGGGTCTATCAACCCGGGCAGGTGTCGAGAAAGCCTGTTCGCCAGAATCTCAGTGAATATCTTTAGATCCACATTCAGGAGGGATATGGGGCGATAGGAACTACACAAGTGCTTATCCTTGCCCGGTTTAGGAATAACCGAGATCAGAGCCTCCAGCATGGGGGACGGAAGAGAGGTGGCCTGAGTGGACCCGATCGAATTATAGACCCGTACCAGCAGTGGGGCGAGCAACACACAAAACTTTTTATAAAAAACAGAGGAGAAGCCATCCGGACCCGGTGACTTGCGAAGTTTCAAGCGGGATATGGCGGAAATGACCTCCTCAGGGCGAATAGGGGCTGCGAGTTCCTCCGCTTGGTGTGGTGAGAGTGTAGATGTAGCGACCCCTTGCAAGTAGCGAGCCGGCTCTTTGTGAGACAGAGTCTGGGCCGAATAAAGGGTCTCATAAAAATGCCGAAACTCATCCACAATTTCATGGTCAGTTTTGCATTCACTCCCCCGCTGGTCTCGGATCGTAGAAACACGGGACGCCTGTCGCTGCGCGCGTAACCTATTGGCCAGAAGCCTCCCACACCTGTCTCCCCCCACATAGAAGGCATGCTTCAGACGGAGGGCGGCGTATTCGGCCCGGCCCACATCCAACCCCGCTAACTGCGCTCTGGCTGACTTGAGCTGTTTCCAGACTCTGGGTGCCCCGGTCCGTTGGTGCATGCGTTCTAGTTCTGCTACTTCCCTGGATAAGCGCTCCCTTTTCTCCCTCCGATCTTTATTGTCTGCCGCTACTATGCCTAGGAATTCCCCTCTGACCACAGCTTTTAGGGCCTCCCAGTGAATCGTTGGAGAAATGGAAGGGGAGTCATTGAGATCTAGGTAGTCGGTTATGCACCGTTGGATTTGCTGTATTACGGAAGGGCGCTGTAGCATGGTTTCGCGCAGGCGCCAGAAGCGCCATGTGGGTCGGGGAAGATGCAAGGATAAAGAAACCTGCACTGCCGAGTGGTCTGATAGGGGGCAGGGAAGGATTTCAACATCCCGTGTCTGTTGGGTTAGTGTGTCAGATGTGAGTATGTAATCGATTCGTGCGTAAGTCTTGTGGGGATGGGAGTAAAAGGTGTATTCCCTGGATCCTGGGTGGTTCAGTCGCCAAATGCCTGTGAGGCCCGCCTCTGCTACAAGTTGTTTCCCATCTTCTGAGAGAGCCCCCGTCTGTCCCCAACGCCGCCCCAACCGATCTAAAGTGTCATCAAAGGCTAGATTAAAATCCCCCCCTAGCAGCACAGTTTTGTCAGGAAGGCCTGTAAGCTCATGTATAATACCCCGAATGAAACCCTCCTGGCCGCCGTTGGGAACATAGACAGTCGCTACCGTTAGAGTGTGAGTGCCCAGTGTGAAGGAGTGGGCCAAAAATCTGCCCTTAATCTCAGCTCGTTTGCATCCCACCACCCCCGGGAACCGAGCCAAAACCAGGATCGCCACTCCAGCTGTTTTCAAGGAGTGAGAGGAGAATAGCTGAAAGGGAAAGGCCTTGGATCGCAGTCTATGCGTGTCCATTAGGAGAAGGTGGGTTTCTTGGAGTAGGCAGATGTGGGCTCCAGAGTTTTCAAGGAAGGACAAGACTGCCCGTCTCTTAGTGGGGTTATTAAGCCCCTTGACATTGAGGGACAGGATTTTAATGTCCATCAACATGAGGGGAGAACCCGAAATAAGCTACCGAAAAGTGTCCCTGGTTCTGCGGGAGTGGATGCAGGAGGTCGCTTGCAAGGGGCAGGGGCCCATCATGGCCGGGGGGAGGAGGAGTGAACCCCAAAACCCACAACAAGAAACTTACAACTGAGAACATAGTTTGACAAAGTCCACAAGTGTCCCGGGCAAGCTGCCCTGTGGAAAGACGTGAAGTAAAAGCAGGAGCTCCCCGCCGCCCCGACCCCGCACCCAGCCCAGCCTGTCAAAGCAATATGGATCCCAAAACATCATGGCTAACAGTGACAATAGAAGTGCGCTTCAGTCTGCAGTGTTCGAGTCCTCCGACAGCACAGCCGAGCGTTCCTTGGCGATGGTTGCCGGGTCCGGGCGAAGGCGCTGCGACGAGGTCCCCACTCGTTGCCATCTTGCGATATCCGTGCAACGTCCGGCAGGTGCATCTTTCTCTGGCGAGTCGCGGTCACCGCCCGACAATCGGAGAAGTGACATGGCGTCATCAAGGGATCGGAGCTGGCGGAGCTTGCCCTCCCATTTGAAGATAAGTCGAAATGGGTGACCCCAGGAATAGGAGATGTCTTTAGAGCGCAGGAATGCTGTCACAGGCCGGAACTCTCGCCGTTTTTGTAAAGTCGAGGCTGCCAGGTCCTGAAAAAGAAGGGGCCGGCAGGAGCGAAAGTCTATGGGATGCTTAGCCCGCGCCTCCCGCAGGATACGCTCTTTAAGTTGAAAATCATGAACGCAAGTCAGGATGTCGGGGCAGTTGCAGACCGCTTAAGTCCCACGTGATGCGTGTGGTCCAACTTAATCCGTAACTCCGAAGGGTTCCCCAGGATATGATGAAATAGTTCCACAATGAAGGCTTCAATATCCTGCCCCTCCAAGCCCTGTGGAACCGCCCGGATCCTGATACTGTTCCGGCGGGAGCGGTTCTCAAGGTCCTCTGCGTGGGCTTGGAGATCCAAGTGCTGGTCCCGAAGTCTCAAGACCTCCTGCTGGAGCTGAGTGATTTCCTCGTCACGTGCAGCTGTTTGGTTTTCCAAGTCGTCAACTCTCCCGCCCACCGAGTCCAAGTCTCTCCGCACCTCACGGATTTCCAAGGTTAGGTCTTTTTTCATGGAGTGGAATTCTCTAGTGAGGTCTGCAAAGAGGGATTCTAGAACGCTGCGCGTGACTGGGCCCTCTGGATCATCCAAGCTAGGTCGCATCATCGAGCCGCCTTGTGTTGCCGACGTTTCCGCTCGTACCAGCCTTGAGAAGAAGATCTTTCACGGATCTGTCTTTCCGGGATTTGGTGGTAGCCATCACGAACTGCCGCCTCTTTGGGAAAACCAGGGAAGGCAGAGATATGTGAAGATGTGGAATCGAGCGCCAGGGACTGGTCAGGCGTGGTCCCAAACGGAACTGTGACTCCTCCGTCGATGGTACTTCAAGAGACCCGGGAAACTATGCGGCGGTGTTCCGCTCTCTGTATCTAGACTCTCCGGCTCGTCCCCTCGCACTGGTAATGCGGTGGCAGGTTCTCAAGGCCCCTCCGCCAGGCGCTCCTTCATAGACACGAGGGTGCCCCTATGCCGTCCCCCTCAGGTTCCAGGCCCAGGAACTCAACAGCAGCGCTGCGCCTGTTCTTACTTGCATGCATAAGCGGGTCCCCACTCTGGGCTACACGTCGCAGTGGGCCTCGCGCTCTAGTGTGTTCCGGCCCCGTGCTCCACTGGGCCAAATCAGGACACTTTGCTGCCAAGTAGGGAAGGGGAGGAAGGGCACTTGCTTAAGGGTCCAGCAGGTGAATCAAGGCCTAGTCTTCAGCTCCCAAGCCCCCTGGCATGGGCAGATCGCAGCCTGTGGGGAGCATTGGGGGGGCGCTGCGGCCGCCGGCAGGCTCACCTGTTGGGATCAGCGAGTTCCGCTCTCTCAGCTGCAGCTCCTGCCGGTCGCCAGGTTCTTGCTCCGCAGGGGAAGCCCCTCCGCCGATGTGGTGACAGCTCCCAAGGCAGGTCACGGCTTCCCGCCAGCGCCGCAGGTCACGCCACAGGCCCCCAGTCCGCTGGGGGGAGCTCCGCAGAAACGCGCCTCCGCTCACGGCGTCCAACCACCCGGCCGTTAGTTAGGCCGCGGGGGCTCCGCCACGGGTGAGACACCAGCCATGAAGTTTACACCAGGGCCGCACCCCCTTCGGGATTTCGCCTCCGCTGCCGTCGCCTGTCCAGGGTGGGTGTCAGGGCGATATCAGAGGAACCACTGCGCTGCCCGCGGATCAGGGTCTGGACTACAGCTCCCAAGCCCTTTGGCAGAAGCAGGCCGCAGGCCGCAGTCCGCGGGGAGAGCCGGAAGGCCGCTATTGTTGCGTGCAGTCTCACCTACTGGGGCCCGCGAGGCCTTCGTCCTCAGCCTCAGTTGCCGTCGGCCGCCATGTTCCCGCTTCGCAAGCAGGAGCGGTCTCGTCGGGCTGGTGACAGCTTCCAATGCGGGTCACAGCGTCTTCCCACTGCCACGGGTCAGGCCACAGGTCCGCAGATTCGCCGGAGTGGGCCCGGCCGAAATGCGCCACCACTCGCGGCGTCTGCCCCACCAGCCATTGATCAGGCTGCAGGGTGCTCAGCTACGCGCTGGATGTCAGCTGTGTGATATGCACGGGTGCCGCACCTCCTTCAGATTTGCCCCCGGTACCGTCCCCAGATCAGGGTGAGTGCCGGGCGATGTCAGGGGATCCGCTATGCTGCATATTATAGCTTGGGCCCGGGCCCGGGATCGGAGCGACGAGCAGGCACGTCCTACTCGGTCGCCATCTTGGCCACGCCCCCTTTTATCTCCCTTTTAAGGCTTTTGATGGTTCATGGAAACTAAAAGGCTGCACGGACAGGTCAGTAGGAAATGCAAGTTAGCCGAAGAGTTCAATCAACATAGAATGTGCCTATGCCCAGCCCTACTAGACATGCAAAAAAAAATTTAAAGCCAATGTTTAATGCTGAGGGCATAAGTACAATACCAGAGAGTGTATAATTGGGCTTTAAAGGTGGTTCTGTAAAAGTGGTGGGTAACCTTGTGAAGTTCGTGAGGCAGATGGTTAAGCTCTGGGTGAAAAAGACTTAACTTAGTGTTTTTTTTAATTTTATTATATGCATCGATTTTTAATGGTGTTTTTTAATCAATATTTAGTGATGTCTTTTGAGTAACGTAATTATTGTATATAGTTTTATGTAAACTTTAAACAATAAAGTATTCTCTCTCCTCAATGCTTTACACTTCACTTCATCTCTCTGTCGGACTCTTAGAGTACCCATTGATTCTGCCCCTCTTACATGCACCTCTCACTAGTCCCTCTCTCTCCCCCCTTCACTTACGTTCTCTGCTGGTTCTGCCTCTCTCACCAGCTCACATCTATGTGCTACCCTTTGTAGGAAGGTGGAATCTGACTACATGGTTGCCCCCACTTTTTTTCTGGTGTTTTGATGGTTTTTGACTTAGTTTGGCTGGGAACCTGCTATTCAGGTCCCCAGCCTATCTGCTTTCTCTTATAAATGGATTCCATGTACCTTAGGTACATCTCTGATTGGATTCTGGAGTGCCCTTATAAGTCCCTAGTATATGGTTTACTATGTACCCAGGGCATAGGTACCCCAGAGGCCTACCAGGGGCTGAAGCATGTATTATGCCACCCCTGGGAGGCCTTCCAAAATGACACCTCAGGCCTGCTACTGCAGCCTGGGTAAGGTGGTGCATGCACCCCTTACTGTGGTATAGGCTACCTATATCACTACCATTGCACACACATATAAACCTATAAGTCACTCCTATGGCAGGCCCTAACAATCCTGAAGGCAGAGTGCTTGGTTTTTATGTGAGAGGGTGCCCCTGCATGAGCAGAGCCCCTCTGCAGCGTTCGGAGCCAATCCTCTGATGCTGTTTGTGGTGCAGCCTGACCATATACTCTTAAGTGCATTATAACCTCGCGTTAAATGCTAACTTTGGGATGGCTGCACCAAAACATGTCGTGTTTGGTGTCAAACGTCTTGGAATACTACCCCCCCACCAGTTCTGGCGGCGGGGGTAGCATTCCACCCTTCTAGAGGGAGAGACATGTACACACCGGTAGTAACTTTTCAGAGCCCTAGCATCACAAAATGGATGCCGCTGCCACAGACACGGGTCTGGCCTCCTACTGCTGACCGAAACTCTGGCAGGGGAGGCCTGGACAATAGGTTTCCTGTCGAAGGGAGGTGTAACCACCTCCCCAGACAGGATAGTGTGTATTGGGGCTGGGCGGGAGCACTCTCTGGTGCTTTGAAGTCCTGCACTGGGGGCACATTTGGTGTCCCTGTGCATAGTCCAGTTCAAACCGGTTGCAGGGGCTACCTGCCCCTGCTCTGGCACGAAACTGGACAAAGGGAATGGGTGTAACCACCCCTCTTCCCTGACCCTCCCATAGGTGGGTCCCCAGAGTATGTCCAACCCCCTAACTTAGCATAAGTATGAGACCCCAGTCCTTAGGACTTGAGATTACCCTGGACGAAACTCTGAAGCCGAATCCTGGACCTTCGACGCTCTACTTGAAGATTAGAGGACTGAAGAATCTCCCTTGGGGTCAAGGAGTGACTCCCCTGCTTGGCAGGCACCTAAGAAGCAATTGTCCGGTCTGCATCGCTGAAGCTCCCGCCGGACACCGAAGTCTTTGCAACACCAGAGGTGGATTTCCAGACTTCCCCGTGGCTGCCCTGAGACCCCAGCAAAGCTGAGGCATGTAGCTGTCGTGGGTAATGTGGAACCGTGACCCCTGGCCACCAAGAACTTTTGTAAGTGCATCCTCTTCCTGGTCTCCCACGAAGTTGTGCTTTGGGCTCCAAGTAGCCCCCGCCTCCAGCACCGACTGCACCGAAGATCACTGGCCTCCACTCCACGAGTGTCCTGTGAGCCAGCTCCAAGTGCGTCCAGTCGAGGCTCCTTCGCGGTTGCTAGTCCGTTGGCTAGTGGGCCCTCCCGAAGGCAACTCTTCTTCTGCTTGGGCTTCCCTGGTTGCTCCAGATGTGCCCTGACTTACACTCACGGGGTGAGTCCCCCAGACCTTGCTGGTCTGCATCAACGTCCTTTCTTTGTTTCCACGTGACTTGCCGTTGCCAAGGCTTGTTGGGTCTAATCCGGTCGCCGACACCGCAGCAATCGACAGACGTTGTGGGACAGCTCGAATCCAGCTTCTGGTTGTCGTCGATGCCTCCTGGACCTCGTGGCTGAAGAGTCAAGACGACCGTCAACCTACCTGAAGCACCCGACATCGGTGGGCATCTGCTCATCGCCTTCCTAGTCACTGGCTAGTGACCCAGACTCTGTCCCCTCTGCTTTCAGGTCCTTCAGATCTTCGATCCAATCTTGGATCCACCCGGACACTTTCGACTTGGTCGCCAGCAGCCTGCTGCAGCAGATCGCCATTGAAAACAACAACGAAACCCGACACCAAAAGACACCTATGCACCGGCTTCCCTGGGTGAGGTAACTCGAGTACTCCGGTGCTCCTGTGGGTATTGACTCTAGAACGACCTAGTTCTAAAGGGGTTTGCTCCAAGTCCTCTTCTAAGTGTCCTTTCCTTTTAAAAACCTAACCGCGACTTTCCCCATAGAAGTTAACGGTGATTCGCGGCTGTGTTCCCACACTGCACGCGTCCCCCGTGGGTCCCCTGTGTCACTACCTTGGGTGGTTCCTTGTGGTCCAAGCACTTCTACAGGCTCTAGGCCTTGTGTCTAGCTCAGTCGTGGTTCTTATACTACTTTATTGGTATATGGTTTGGTACGCCTCTAGGGCTCAAACGTGTATTTGTGCTATTACTGTTGATATTTGACTTGTAAAGTATGTATTTCGAACTCTAGCCTCATAAAGAGACTAGAGGGGTGTGTTTAAGACTAAATACATATATTTTATATATATACCTGGTGTGGTCCTCTTTCATTTGGTCACTCAAGAGATTATAGACTGGTAAAACAAGCTGCTTTACATTCCTTCAAGACTTAGCCTGAAGGCTGCTCTCCATAGCTACCACTAGGATAGCTTTCAATAAAGGTTGTCTTTAACCTATCTCCAATAAGGGGTTGTTTGGACTGGTGCAAGGTGCCCACTATAACTAGTGGACAGCATATACCAGGCCAACTTCTCACACCCTTCACTTCTCTCACTCCAACTTTGTACCTTTTTTTGCTCATATGTCCTCTTTAAATCCACCACTCCCCTTTAAATACACCTCCCCTCTTTCACCTCCAACCTCTTATCTTGTCTCACTTTTTCTGAATCTCTTACATCCATCTCCCTCTTCCATGCTCTACACTTCACCTCATTCTTCCCCGACTCTGATTTTTCTCACTGATTCTGCTCCTCTTTCACCCCTCTCTCCTCCCTGTTGAACACTTAATGTCTCATCTCTCCCCAACCGCCACATTTTTCTCACTGGTTCTACCCCTGTAACAGCCACTTCTCCCCTGAATCCCTACACAGCATCTTACCTGCTATTGGTGATTCTGCCCTCTTACATCCGCCTCTCACCCTTCCCTGTACCCGCCACTTAAGTTCTCCTCATGATTCTGCTTCTTTTATAACTGCTGCACCCATTCATGCACTATCTCGCACCTTTTTCCTTTCCCTCCAGCCTCAACTTTTTTTTGCTGGTTCTGCACCCTTTAAATCCACCTCTTCCCTCCATGTTCTACTCATCATGTTTCATCTCTCTCCCACCTCTACCCTCCTCTTGTTGAATCTGACCCTATAACATTTACCTCTCCTCTACATGTGCTGATCTTCGCCACTTTTCTCCCCAGTCTCTTATCTTGTTTTGCTTGTTCTCCTCCTTTAACCTTCCACCGTCCTCCTTTACCCTTCCACCGTCCCACTCGCCCCAATCCTTTTACCAGTTGCGGCTCGCGCCTGAGTGCGCTAGAGCATCACTGCAAAGTATCGACGGGCACAAAAAGAAGCTACTTGGAACAGCTTTGAAAGGCAAAAAGTATAAACACCCAACCTAACAGCCAGTTTGCATGTTTACTTTCACCAGTGCTACGCTCCTTCTGCACCCTTCAAGCATTCACAAGCCAAAGAGAAACAGTGCATGCTCCCTGAAACGCAGCCCTGAGGAATATAGGAGTATGCTTGGGTGGTGATGCATTTGTAGCTGTGTCGCTCAAAGCCCTATTAGAAGCCATGATAGAATGAGGCTGTAGAAGGGTCAGCCCCTGATCCTATCCTGTCTTCTGGTAGAGCTGTCAGCAAGCTCATGTGCAGAGACACAGACTGAAGGACTGAGTGAACCCGAATAGAAGATCTGGTACGTAGAAACCTGTCTCCGTACCAGTTGGTAAGTTGGACTGCCCACTGCTCGCGGTTTCTCCTGTCCGTTTTGCTCACCACTGGCCAGGTTTTTGTTTCCACACTAAAGCCTTGACATGCTGTGCAGGTGGTGACACATTGTATCAGCTTTCTTAGCCTACAATCACACTGTGTGAAAAATCTTTGAGCCGGGAATCACCTATGATCATACGGTGTCACATTCCTGAGAAGACTGTCACAGCTTGTTAGCTTTTTGAGTGTCCAATTACAGTCTTATTGCACATGAAAATAAAGATGTATAATCTAAGTAGTAACCATGATTGTACATTGAGTATATTTTAAAAGCTAAAACAATGGATCAGTGTGGTGTGTTGGCTCTATTCTCCCATGTATCTCCTGTGCTGCAGTATTTCCTATTTCCGAGTTTCAACATAAACTTATTATTTTGTGGAAAACAGTGAGAGCTCTTGGTGTAAATTAGACATATATTAATTTGATTGAACTATTTTAGAATGGCATTGTCTACCCCTGAGTAGGAACACATTTCAAGGGGTAGGAATACATCAATTGCAAGGAAAAGTAAATGGAACAATAACTTTTTTATATAGCGCTTAATATCCCACATTTACCAGTACTAAGCTCTGTAAATATGTTTTATTGATAGCCAACTAAAACTTGTGACTTGCTGACCATTGCAATTTAAATTTAAATATGATTCATCCCCTACACAAACAGGCATTCTGAAGTAAGTTGAATGTCGAATTCCTGGATGGTTCCACTATCTAACGTAGAAAATATACTTTGAGTCCGGACGGAGATAACTTTAGCATCCTTTTTGGTCAGGGTAATTTTGATCCAGATATGGCAGAAATAGTTGTAAAAAGAATTTTCACCTGATTTTGCAGTAATGTTTACATTAGGACCCACGTGCAAATGGCTCTTGCTCCTGTTTTGTCCTCTAGGAAAATAGGAGACAATTCAGGTAGGGTACACATGCAGTTATAATGGTGTACCAAAGAGAAAGGAGCCTAGAGAGCAGAATGTTGTGCACTAGAGAACAGTACACAAAGAGGAGAGGTGATTACTGGGGGAGAATGTTGCAGGCAGGAAAGTGTATTGATTGAAAGGGTAAAATGGAGCACATGGGAAAGTGGAGATTACAGAAGGGAGAAGGGAAAAGACAGGAGTGCAATTCAGACTGGTTAGAATAGATCACACATGTGGCTTCATGACCACTTTTTATGGAAACTGAGCCACAGAAACTATCTTCTGCCACTTTTCAAAGTATTCTTTGGGGAGGGTGAATCTCTCAAACAACTGGGACAGGTAACGGTTGCCTGGCACAACACAAATTATTGTATGTTTTATTAGGGACTTCTGCATTTCAAAGTTCACCAGTCTCTCTGCCTCTTACCTTTTTTGCGTGGATTCTGTTCCTCTTACATTGTTGCCTTTTGCATGCAATGCCCTCCACCTCATCTCTCTACCACCTTGTTTGCATTAATTCTGCACATTACATCTATCTCTCCTCTTCCCCCAGTCTCCCTTTCCACGAGCCCAGGGCTTTAAGTGGGCTGGAAAAAATGGGTGGGTCTCTAAAAGGGGTATGGACTATGTAATGAAGGGCGTAGCTTAAACACATAATTTAAATTTCTGTGATTCCCATAGTGTTCCATCTGACTGGTACTTTGGTTCCTCTCTGTGCTTTCTGTGATTGAATCCAGAAATATAACACAACAACTCACATACACCTAAAAACAGCTAGGAGTATTGGTTTTGTCAATGGTTGTAAGCTGTTTAAGCTAAATGAGTAACAACAATAAATTATTTTACTTCCACCTTGTTGTTTTGACCAATAAGTAGCTCATTCACACACATTTGCATAGAATCACAACTGGATTGCAGGACTATTGCTCTTTGTGCTCTGCAGAGAGGCCATATTTTGAATGATCATGTAATCTGAACACCTTTTTGACCCACACAGTGTGAAATTTGTACTGCCTGCAGCCTCAACTCCAAAGTGCTCAACTGTAGCCTGTTATAAACACCTGGAGGCAACTCAGTCCAAAGGGTGCATCATCCAAGAGTAATATACTTTGAAATGAAATACAGAAACACACATGCTTGAAATAGCTAGTACTCTCTGAGAATGCAAGATTAAGTAAAACATGGGAAATATAAACAGGAACAAAATCACTGCCATGCATTACACTAACATCAGGACCATTGGAATTATGTGGCAGGAGAGGGCTAAATTATGTGGCAGGCGAGAAAATTATGTGGCAAAAAAAGCCAAAATATGCGGCACAATGTGGCACATTTTGAAATTGTATTCCTTCATTTTTTTGCCATTTTTAAACTTGGTAACACTGTTTGGCCATTGGTTGCACCCCATTAGTACCAATTTAACACCCACCCAAATTTAGCAGTGGAACAGAAAGTTGACTATTCCAGCTTTTCAAAGGGCCTTCCCACATGCGGCAAGACGTGTGGCTGCATTTTTAGTAACTTTTGAACCGTTTGAGATAGAAAGCAATTTTGTTGTTAAAATCTGTAGATTATGCAGCAGCTGATGGATTATGTGGAAAATGCATAAATATGCAGAAATTGCCGCCACCACACAATCGCATAATTCCAGTGGCCCTGCCTAACATGCAGCATCAAACTGGGACAGAAAATAGGCCACTGTACCAAAATAAAAGGGGCCCCCATTAGTGAGTTAGTTAGCTAGAAAAGTGTCCCATGTTTGCAAACTAGGGCAGTTTTCAACTTTTAAAGACATGCTGTATAAGTTTTTTGTAAGGTATGGAAGACTGCACTGAATTGAGTTTGCTGCAGGCAATGTTTGCTTTAATATCATAAAAATCAACAGTAAAAACCGCAACTAGCCAAAAAAAGGGCCTACCTACTGACCTGACAGCAGGGCTTTAAGTGGGATGGAAAAACTGGGGGTCTTTCAAATGGGCATGGCTGATTTAATTAAGGGCATGGCTTAAAAACATGTAAGCTATATAAATCTGTGCATAGCATAGTGTGCCGCTCAACTGGTATTTTGCTGCTTCATTCATTGCCTCCAGATAAATAGTACAACAAGTAACATTACACCTACAACAAGCCAGGACTATTGGCTTTGTCAGTGGCTATTAGTTGCATAAGATGAATAAGCAACGTCTACGGCTTCCTTGTATATAATATTGAAAATGCTCCAGTTCTGACAGGATGAGACTGTGAAACTATAACGAGTCTCGTTGAAGTTACGTTAAAGGCAGCGAAGGGTGGCACTGCTGCAGAGTTAAGATTTATTTTGTCACTCTGAGGGTGAGGGTAAAAATGGAGAGCGGGCCCGTCTCATCACCTGCTTTTTAGAACTTTCATTCATTGTGCAGACACTGGATCAATGTTTTTGCAGACAAAGTTAAGGACATGAATATAGGGCCCCTTTTCAATGTCCATATTAATTTACTACCGGGTCTAAGACTTGAGTGACCCAGCACACTTTAAACCCTGCTCCATTCCCTTTTACATGCTGATTCTGCTCCTCTGCGTGCACCTCTTGTCTCACTGCCGTACTCACACCTATCTGCTCCCCCCCCACTTTATTCCGTTTGCCTTACCCATTTTATTCGCCTCTCTGCTCCCTTTCCACTTGTCCTAGGTGAGCAGTTTCCATTGTGATGCGCCGCCATTCTATCTTTTGCTTTGCACCCTGCAGGATATTCTGCTTTTCATTGATACACGGGCAGGGCACCCTTTACACACCAGGGCACTGTAATTAACTGTCTTATTGCTGTCATCAACATGCAGATGCAGCCATTAGGCCCACAGAGACGGGCCAGCAGGGGAGATTGATAAAAAAAGAAAAAATGTAAACTCTTAGGGGGCCCCCTGGGCCTCAATACTCTGGAGTCTTTAAAGGTGCGAGGCCCCATGGCTGCGAGAAGGCGCGGGGCCCTGGGCAGCTGCCCCCGCTGCCCATGCCTAGCGCCGGCCCTGTATACTGGGTGTAGGGTGATGGGCAGGAATTGGAGAGGACAGAGGGAATATAGCGGGGTGCTCCCTCCACGACTGTCATGCCACTGCACAGTCTCCTTCTCTGTAAGGTGCAGCTCAATATTGTCAAATTGCTTTAGTGTAGCTGTAGAGGAAACTTAGGGAGGAGTAATATCATTTTAGTTGTACCTAATTTGTACGGCAGGAAACGGTTTTTAGGATGGATGATAATGAGTGAGAATTGGATTGGTTACAAACCAATAGATTTGTTTGCCTTTAAATTCCTATACATATACTTTAATATTCTTGTAGATAGAGCACCACTAATAATCAGTTTCTTCTTTTTCTTTCCATCTTTCAGTAACACCAAAGAAAAGGAGGGCCCAAACAGGGAAGCCTGCATCCTCTGATTCTACCATGCCTGAAAGCTTCCCCTGTGGTTCAGGTAAGTCATGTATAATTATTTATTTAGATTTCAGTTAACAACCTCACCTATAGCAATGCAGTCTGGTCTTCTTTCAAACCGGATATATATATATTTTTTAACATTTTCTTAATTTCTTTTTATCTACTTTGGTGTCTGTATACCCTGCACACCTCCTTGCGTTTCCTGTTTATATTCCTCACTGTTATTGCAGCCTACATCCTTTTCCCTTCTTTTCCCTTTTTAATTGCATCAACTTCTCCCTTATCCCTCTTGTATTTTCATCTCCATTCCATTCTCTTTTCTTTAATCATTGTTTCCTGATCCTTTCCTCATTATTAAAACTCCTACAACCTTTATTGAGTATTTGATTTGTAAAATATAGAAGTATACCTTTCAAAGTGATTCGTTGGCTAGCAATACATTCAGGTTGGTCAGGAGTTTTGTTTTACTTGTTTGAATACTACGATTGGTAGTGACATTACTAAACAGTGCTTAGTATCTGCCTTTGAGGCAGATACTAAGGAGAAAGGTCAGAAGGAAGAACATAGTCAGGAAGAGGAGCAGCAGCAAGTGGCTGCTGGGGTGAGGAGTAAGTCAAATTTCTACTCCCTTCTCACTAACAACAACTTTATTTGTTTTGTTTTGTAAAAGTATTCGTTTCCTTCCTTGCTCATTCCTAGGCCTAATTCACAATCCTTTTTGGATTGGGAATCCACCTGCCTATGTTTCTGCTTCTGCCCCTCAGCCATTTAAATTAAGAGAAGAGGTATGTTCATGTTGCCCCTGTCCAGTGCCCCCACCCATACCATCCCTACCACTGCCCATCCCATCATATTCCCGACACTGTTCTCAAATTCAAATTCTCCCTCAACTTTTTCCTATGTTCCTTCCTCGTATGGCATCTCTTACACAAGCCTGTCTTCTACCTTCCAATAATCATCCAACTGTCCCTAGCCCAACCTAAACCTAGCCTAAAACATCACTCTTACTCAACATTCACCTGCTTCCTAATCCGGAAATATTTGTAGTGCTGGTAATGAAGTGAGGGTGAGGGCGTGGGTGTGGGCAGTGGGAGTCGGGCAAGATGCAGGAGTAGAGAATGATTGGCCACTGGAATTATTGTTATGTGCCAATAATTGTCCAAACATTATGTTGCCGGCAGGTTAGCTCGATTAATGTTGCATGCCATAGTAAAATACAATTTGCATAAAAAATTTAAAGCATCAAAGTTTTAAATGGCAATGTATGTAACTTTGCAGTCTAGTAATTTTTTTAAACAGACATTAAGGGGTCGATTCCGATCTCGGCCGGAAGCGCACCTAACAGTATTCGTCCGGAAAAAATACAAGTCGAACGCGTGTTTCCCGACCGATTCGAACACTCGTCCGCACGAACAAGTACGATGCGCACAACAGCCCAAATTCCGAGCGAGCCGTACTTACCCATTTCCAGCTCCTGTTCCCCACCCGAGCCGGATCCGTAAACGCCGATTTGAGTCGCACGGAAGCAAATACACAGCACCTTCTGGCCGGACTAGTACGATGCGCCTTCCATACGCGCCGAACCCGTCGCTACGTCCGGCACGTTTGAGCATCCGGGAGAGCTGTACATAAGCTCCGATTCGCGCCACAAGACGATCCACGGCGACGAGACGAACAAGCCAGCGACGAGTACGAGTCGAAGCCACGAGAAACCCGAACGGGACGACCCAACCATGAATCCCATCGCGCAGGTCCTACCAATACTCTACATCTATTACCGGGACTGGTACGGACGCGTACGGCGCAGACGGTAAGTCAAACACCCACAACACAAACAAACGACACATACCCGAAATATGTCACACACACATAGGGATGCAGAAATGACGTACACTAGCAACAGCAGAACCATAGGGGCGGGATGGCTATCACCAATGCCATACACACCCATAGGGGGATGGATGCCTACCACTAATACCATCCCCACTCATAGGGGGATGGATGCCTGCCACTACTACCATCCCCACTCATAGGGGGATGGATGCCTACTACTACCACCACCACCCCTATTCAGGGGGGCCTGGATGCCTACCACTACCACCACCCCTACTCATGGGGGCCTGGATGCCTGTCACTACTACCATCCCCACTCATAGGGGGATGGATGCCTACCACTACCACCACCCCTACTCATGGGGGCCTGGATGCCTGTTACTACTACCATCCCCACTCATAGGGGATGGATGCCTACCACTACCACCACCCCTACTCAGGGGGCCTGGATGCCTGTCACTACTACCATCCCCACTCATAGGGGATGGATGCCTACCACTACCACCACCCCTACTCAGGGGGCCTGGATGCCTACCACTACCACCACCCCTACTCAGGGGGCCTGGATGCCTGTCACTACTATCATCCCCACTCATAGGGGGATGGATGCCTACCACTACCACCACCCCTACTCAGGGGGCCTGGATGCCTACCACTACCACCACCCCTACTCATGGGGGCCTGGATGCCTACCACTACCACCACCCCTACTCAGGGGGCCTGGATGCCTGTCACTACTACCATCCCCACTCATAGGGGGATGGATGCTCACTACCACCACCCCTACTCAGGGGGCCTGGATGCCTACCAGTACCACCACCCCTACTCATGGGGGCCTGGATGCCTGTCACTACTACCATCCCCACTCATAGGGTGATGGATGCCTACCACTACCACCACCCCTACTCATGGGGGCCTGGATGCCTACCACCCACACAACCCCTACTCATAGGACGGGGAATGCATGACACAACCAGCATACTCCAACATAAGGAATGTCTGAAAAATACATCCCCCCCAACACCATGACAAGCGTGTGTAGTCTGTGTCAAATGCCTACAACACTGAACATGACATTGAACATACAATGTGACCCCCTATCACATGTGTCACACATAAATGTGTGTGGCCTCCACAATGCAAGCAGACCATGACCACTGTGGCAATGGGGTCTAACACCCCATCATCACAGTGACCAAAAGGTAAGTGTGGGGTCCATAGCTGAAGCACATTCTGAACATTGTGGCAATGGGGTCTAACACCCCATCACCACAGTGACCAAAATGTAAGTTTAGGGTCCATAGCTGAAGCACATTTTGAACATTGTGACAAAGGGGTCTAACACCCCATCACCACAGTGACCAAAATGTAAGTGTGGGGTCCATAGCTGAAGCACATTTTGAACATTGTGGCAATGGGGTCTAACACCCCATCACCACAGTGACCAAAAGGTAAGTGTGGGGTCCATAGCTGAAGCACATTTTGAACATTGTGGCAATGGGGTCTAACACCCCATCATCACAGTGACCAAAAGGTAAGTGTGGGGTCCATAGCTGAAGCACATTCTGAACATTGTGGCAATGGGGTCTAACACCCCATCACCACAGTGACCAAAATGTAAGTGTGGGGTCCATAGCTGAAGCACATTTTGAACATTGTGGCAATGGGGTCTAAAGCCCCATCACCACAGTGACCAAAATGTAAGTGTTGTCATGTGAAAAGCTGCAAATGCCAAACTGCATGGATGATTCCTGGTCACACAACAAACACATCAGTGGCATAGTAGTGCTTGTGTCCCATAGCAACATAGATTGGGTGAGGCAAACAGTGCAGTGCCAATGAAACATCGCTTTGGCCATGTGCAGACAAACCTCACCCATGGGGGCTCACATTGTCAACATTCACGAATTACACAATGACAGATGTGAACATCATAATGCAGACCCACACATCAGCAACAATGGACACACAAATGTAGATATCCTGTGGAGACCGTAGATGTCAGTTGAACAAATACCATTCCATGGCAGCTATAGGACATACAAACCATGATCATTGTGCTGACTGATGACCTAGGAGTCCCAGGGACAGCAGGGGAAACCCACCAAACAACATACAGCCAATGGCACACTAAAGAAAGGCCAATGCAGTGGTGCAAATGCACAAACACAAACAGGCAGACTCACACTGCATATCAAACACAACAGGTGATGGGGGGGTGTGCCAGTGTCACCAGGCAACCACACAACACATGAGGAGGCCTGAATCCCTATTACACAGATGTGTATACAGTGCCACACAAAAGTAACTCATGGATCTGATTCCCTATGTGGGCAATCAGGCTTTGTCAGATGAGAGGGAGCACAAATTACAAATGTCACACAAGCTTGTAGGAACAGCAACTAACACAGCAAGAGACAGACCCACCACAGCACTACCCCCAGGGACCCCACATTGTGGTGACACTGGCCTGCATGATAATCCCAGTGTGATGACAAAGGTAGATGTCGTACACACAGTGAACCACAGTCATGTTTCCTGAACAACTAACTACCATCACACCTACACAAGCACAAAGCAATCAGCACTCCCTGTCAGCCAAGGCCAACATGGAGGTAGGGGTCTAGCCGTGCAACAACTCTCATTTGCACACACTCAACACCACACACCTTGACCTCCACCAATGTGCAGCAGTGAAGCTCACATGGACTGGTGACATTGCACATGCACCCATGACAATCCCAGGGGTGGTGGGGGAACTAAGGTGGAGATACCCATCACACATGGCCAGTCAACAAGACTTGTGAATGTCTGACACACTGCACAGTATGCTGTACATGGGCATGACGTCAAATCCACACCAACCAATGGGATCCCGGCCACAGTCACACACCAATGAAGAAGCCAAGGTCACCCACCAAGAACACACATAGACAACTTCCAACATTGCAGCTCTGACCCTGAGGAGTGGCAGCAGTCACACACACAACGTGTCACAATCACTGAAAGGTAACACAAAATGTAGATTACATGATTTGTGTAACCAACAAGTGCCAAGGGGAATCCTGACTGTGTCTCATCTGCGTTTGCCCACAAACTCAGCCCTGACAGCAAACACACCTATGGATGACACCCTGATGAACAGTAATGTGCCATGCACCCACATCACAGAGAACCCAGGGCGAAGATTTGGGGGGAACATAGGTCAACTCAGCAAGCATCACAGACAGGAACATCCCAGCCTGTGTTGCAAAATGGAAGTGAACACACACAGACATGCTCACACAACACACACCTTGGGATCAGGCAATGTCACGGAATTACACACTGCCATGAGGGGACTCCACTCCTGTGTAAGGAAAGCTGTGCCATACGTTGTCTCTGCAGGGCTCTATCATGTCAGCAGTACATTTGGTCACTCAGTCAACAATTAGCACAAAATGAAGGCTCTCGTCACATCAGCCTGGTCATGGGAGTGTCACCGAAATCATCTGCACAGATCCAACACACATGTATAGCAAGTTGCACTGATAACACAGATGAGTCCTTCCCCATTGATGCCCAAACTTGCATGTCCAGTGGAGATGGTCACACGGTCAGGGAAACAGACAAATTGAACAATGGCAAGCACAACTGATGTGCAGGGGTGTAAGCCACAGATGTGATATTGCAAATAAATGTAGGAAATCCCATTGGCAAATATTGAAAACATGACACCCTCATATTGCTGCAAAGGGTGACATGGCTACACACCAGGATAGGACACATTCCCCCTGGACCACATGGGGTCCTGCACAGTAACACTTCATTTTCATGATACCAAATAACACCATCACTGCAGCAAGGGCATGGTTAGCATCATCAACATCAAGTACATCTGAAGCAAAACCACCAGAGAACAGAAAGGAGCTTTATTCAGCATATGTGTCTGAAAAAGAAAGTACTGCAAAAATACAAAGGCCAATGGCCAGTCCAACAGTTCAGTCCGAACAGGGTGACAGTGGCAGATGTCACCCTCTGCTTGCCTGCACTGATATGGAGCAGGGACATTCCCTCAGAGGGGTATACGGGGGGCAGGCCAGGCACCGCAGGGACAGGATCAGGGCTCACCAGAAGGAGGCAGGGAAGGGGTGGCTGGTGGTGGAGAGTCACTGACAACTTCAGTGGAGGTGTCTGACATGGTGTGTGCCGGCACAACTGGGGGGCATGAGTCAGATGGTGTGGGTGCCGGCACGACTGCAGTGGTCAGGCCAGATGGAGTGGACAGGTTCCCCACTGCAGTGCCCAAGTCAGACGGGGTGGTAGTGGACTCCACTGCAGTGCCCATCTCCGGGGAGTAGAATGGGGTTCAGGTAAGGTGGGCAGGACAGAGGGGGAGGACACGGTCTCCACACCAGTGGCACAAACATGTGCAGCGGGGGTGTGGTGCTGGAAGAGCAAGTGGTAGGAGGAGAAGGCCGCATCATTTTGGGGATGGTGTATCTGTGGGTGGGGAACCTGGGACAGGGTGTGGTGGGGGAACCTGTGTTGTGGGTGACTGAGGGATGGAGGAAGGAGACAGTGTGGTTGAGCTGCAGGGCGGTGGTGGGGTCTTGCTCTTCCGGGACCGGGGGACTTGCGGGTGGGGGCCTCAGGCTGTCTGCGCCTGGGGAGGGTGTCCGGGGCGAGGGGCACTCCCTCTGTGTGGGTGGACTTCCTCTTCCCCTGTATGCTGGATCAGCGGGATTGGAGGGGAAGAGGCCGAGGTCACAGAGGAAGAGCTGCTTTGTAGGTGGGGTTGCAGGTGAGGCAAGGGAAGGGGTCTTGGAGGGAGAGGATTTTGAGGACTACGGAGTGAGTGTGGATGCCTGTGTGTGTGTCTGTTCCCCATCCCCTGTGGGTGTGGTATCAGTCCCCTGAGGATGCTTGTGTGCACGTTTTGCCCTTGTTCTGTGTGTTTCTGTGCTGCTCGTGTCTGTGTGTTTGGGTGATTGTGCAGGTGTGCATGTGCTTGGGACAGGTAGGGTGCCAGGAAGTGTGGATGGGGCAGAGGTAGGAGGGGTGATGGACTGTTGGAGGAGGGACACTGCTGCCGTCAGGGAGGAGTCCATGGACCTATTGCTCCTCTGTAGGGCAGACATGCCCGTCGAGATGCCATCCATGAACGACACCAGCTGTGTCAACAGAGTGGTGTGTGCATGGAGGACACTCAGCATTGCTGTCTGCCCTACATGGAGCTGCCGAAGTAGGTACACAGACTCCTCACTCAGGGCAGCAGGGGACACAGGGGCAGGGGGTGCGGTGCCTGGCACGAAGGAGACACGCTCCCGGACACAAGAGCCTCCACGGACCTCTGGAATGGGAGCCAATGGGAGTGCGGTGGTCGTGGTGGTGGTGGTGGCGGCGGGGCCAGACATACTAGCTGGGGTGTGGTGGCTGCTGACACCCGCCTCCACCAGGGAGTCATCCTCCGAGCTGCTGTGGTCCTCAGCTGAGGTGGATGGTGCTGAGGACTCCTCGGTGTGGCTCCCCTCGCCCTCCGTGCCACTGGGTCCCTCGACCACTCATCGCCTGCTGACCCAGTCTGGCTCTGCAGCTCCTCCTGGTCCATGGAGCTGTCCCCTCCTGTGGCCGTGGATGTATCTGCAAACAATTAGGGAAACAGACAAACATCAGTCACCTGCACTGACCGCACACACCACAGTAAGTACAGTACATTACAGAGCAAGCCCTGGCATCCTCAGTTGAACATTGCCAAAAGTCCTCACACAGATTAGGAGAAGCCAATTGTCAGTCTGATGGTCAACCATGGCACTCACACCCCTCCTGCCCTTGCACCCATCTGTCTGGTGCCTGTTGGATGGTAATACCCCAGTGTGGACACAAGCACCACGTACACAGTTGTTGGACATTGCAGAGAACACGGTGAAGTATGTGAACATGCACACATCACATCTCTTGCCACTGAGTTAGTACAGGTGTCCGGGTAAAGGGATGGCCAGAGTCTAATTAGAAATGCATGTGATGCATACCAGCACCAGACACCATGATGCACCCATGTCCGGATAGTCAATGCCACAATGGGGTGCATGTTGCACATGTAACTCCCCTGCAGGATCACTCTTAGGAAGTTAAATGCCATGGCACAGGCATGCCTGCAAAGTCATACATCACTGTCTCCAGTCACATGGGCATGGCAGCCAGCCAACAACAGTCTGCACTGTGTCACAGTCCTAGGAAATGGGGAATGCAAGTTATGTAGCTGACAAGTGCACATGTCCATCCCCCACACACCACATCATCTGAACTCTTATTTGGCCACGTCATGCCAATTGGACATATGGGAGACATGAAACACAACTCTATGAACCTGAGCACCTCACAGTCTGCTGTGAATGTAAAACAGCTGCCTGAAGTTCACAGTCGCATACACCTGTGTGCACAGTCAAGTGATCAAACACGTATGAGTCACAGAAGTATCGTCTCTCATGGTCACATCTCAGATGGCATGCCGAGCCCTAAACGATAAACATCCCAGTAGTCCTGACAACGAAGCCACGGCACAATGACACAGAGGCAGACACCTGAGGGAACATGTCACTGATCACAACATGTCAGCTGATACACGGGAGTGGGAGTACAGAGTGTATTGTATGCCCTGAGTAGGCATGACTGTCCTGCTCCACCTGAAAGAGGGATGAGCCCTGGACAGTAGGCAGGTGGCTAGCATGTGTGACACACTTGATATACATACTCCTGAGGCCCAAACATTGTTCCCACCCGCAGCATGGGGGTGTGCCAAATACCCCAGGGACATGTGGTGATTCAGATCAGCAAGTGGACCACATATCAAAGTTACACTCAGATTACATGTCAGAACTTAGGCATTGTGTAAGCAATTGACCCACCCATGAACCCCACAACATAGTCACGGGAACAAATGCTGTCCCCCACCTTGAGCGAAGCAAAATGCAATGACACAGTACCCAAGTGACACAATTTCCTGACTGTAAGGGCCACACATATGCGTATCAGATGAGGAGTGGGCATGTCACAATTGAGGGACATGGGTCCTGGACCACAAGACTGATGTACTGTGGAAGTTTAACCAGGCCAGAGGAGGGCACATAGCATGTCAGACAAAGTGCACAGTGCAGTCATGGACTCACCCCTCCTTGCTGCTGTCTGGCCTTCAACTGCCCATCCAGGTCAGAGAAGACCACCGCCAGGATCCTGAGCATGTGGGGGTCAGGGTCCGGTGTCCGCCCTCCTGCGAGGAGGCGACAGCTTCAGCTGGACCCTTGCGATCCTCCGGGTCCAGCCCCGAAGGTCCTGCCACCTCTTCTGGCAGTTGCGGATCAGGCGCTTGTAGACCCCCACGGATCTTACTGCCCGGGCAATGGTCAGCCAGATTTCCTACTTCTGGTGGGCATCAGACAAATAACTATAATCTTTGGACACAATAATGATGGTTTAAGCTAAACCATTTTTAATAGAGGACGCTCACAGCATTGAATAAAGCTAAGATTAGCTAGTGAGTAGGTTCTCATTTTTAATGTTGGGAATTGTAATTTTATTCTCTTCCTCACGGGGACCAGCACAGTACTTTTCTGATATCTGCACTTACAGTGCTTATTCTATTTCTTTTCACTGTTTCTGTCCTTCACTTTTGAGATAATTTAAGTTGGAACACTTTTCTGTTTTGATAAGAAAGCAACCGATGATGATAAGTGGGTGTGCTAGCGAGTACCAACTAGCCAGACCCCCTTGGTGTTGCTACCGTGAGGTGCTTTCTTTCATTCCCACTATTTTTTCATTTATATATTCGTTGGTGGGAATTCTTATACTGCAGCAGAGTGACATTGTGATAAATTGGACATTTGGACATTTGAACGAACAGTAGTGGTCCGTCTTACTGTGGGAGACATTGTGTAAAGTTACGGACCCCCTTCGTGTCCAAAGATTATAGTTATTTGTCCAGTGAGTCCGGCCCCTTTTTGTTAGTAATGTGTTGAGTGGGGGGCGGCGTGACTCTTTCGTTCCCCCTATGCTCCTTTTTGTGTTAATCTGGTGGGCATCAACCTGTGAGGATGACAAAGTGAAAATGCCATTACTACACATGCAACATATACGTGCATCACACAGTTGGATATACATGTCTCAATCACAGGGGCATATGATGTACACAGGCAGTGCAACGATGGCTATGAACAGTTTGCCAGCAGTTACTACATGGTATCATTGCATGGGAAGTAAACCTTGTTGGAATGCACTGTTACTGCACTGTACCTGTTCAGTGCATGTAACTACACACTTTGGGGGGGGAGAGCTACTCAGTGAGCATGCTAGCCAGTGGTGTGCACACTGTAAGTCTTGCTAGTCAGACAACATGCACAATTAGTAAGGCAGTGGACAGCACACTCACCTGCTCCCCTGGTTTCCCATACAGCTTGCTGTACTGTGGAAGGAAGCTGTCCAGCAGGGCCTGGTTCTCTTTAAGGCTGAAGGCTGGGGCTCTCTCCACAGTACGTGCCATTGCAGTAGCCAGAGGATGCAGAGACAGCAGCAGTGTTGGTGGCAGATGTCGTCCTGGAGCATGTAGTGCAGGCAAGTGAGCTCTCAGGGGAACAGCCAGCATTATATGTGTGCTGCAGAGGCAGATACTGTCCCATGTGTCCAAAGTGATAGGTCCAAGTCGTTTGCATCTTCTGAATCTGGCCAATCCATGGAATTGCACCACTTATACACGCCCACAGTATCCTTCAAAAGTTAAACTTCAAGACACCCATGTTTTTGCAACATTGTTGTGGCTGGCCAACTGAATTCACTGCATCAGACTCGTTACAGCTTCGAAAACGCGTCCGTTGCCATGCCAGGCCCTAGCCAATGCATGCGCACCGTCCGGACCATTGCTGTACAACACGTATTTCAAAAGACAACGCGTACACGCTCACATCAAATGCAATGGCCAGTGCGTGCACACCGATCGGTCCATTGCTGTACAACACGTATTCCGGGAAACAACGCGTACCCGCTCACAACAGATGCAATGGCCAGTGCGTGCACACCGATCGGTCCATTGCTGTACAACGCGTATTCCAGGAAACAACGCATACCCGCTCACAACAGATGCAATGGCCAGTGCGTGTACACCGATCGGTCCATTGCTGTACAACGCGTTCCTGTACAGGTCACTCGCATATGTCACCATGCTTGTCAATGGTGAACGTATGCCAGCCACATATACTAGCCAGGGACTCAGGGGCACACCTACAACACCACACCCAGTCCACACTGTATCCTAAGGCATGTAAGGCTGCATTACCTTTTCTGTGAATGGGGGTAAACATGTGGTTTTTGGGGTGGCACTTGGGGGCAGCCACTCCCAGGCTGTGCACGTGTTCATGGGGACAGGATCCTTTGTGTGTTGTGCACATGACCACTGTGATGTGCAACTGTTCATTTCGGAGCATGTGGCATGGTCACATTTCCAGGTTGTGTATGTGTGACATGTCACATACCCCCAGTGTCCCATGTGGGAAGGCATGTACGTCACAGGGTGACCCATTGCCACAATAGTGATGGCCCTCCACAGTCTGTGTGCATGTTGTGTTTCCGATGTCTCTGATTCCATGTGCACAATGGGAGACAGTCTCCACATCAACGTTGTTTGTGCATGGACTTTGATGTTGTGCGTGTGTGGTCACAGACGTCCATGTCTGTCCTGCGGAGGCAACAGGGGCCACTACCTGTGGGAGTCATGTTTGTTTTTCTGACGTGTACATGATACGCCATGTCATGCCAGTGTCCATGTGGCAAGACAGGGTCACTGGGAATCTACCTGTCAATGAGCTGTGATGCCTGTGGCGCATCTGTCCAGACATGTCACTGTGGTGTGTGTGTGGAACGTGACAGCAGTAAATGGGTACTGTGACACAGCCTAATGGTTTCCCATAGCACAACCTGGAACCTGTTGTCAACACATGTTGAACTGAGATGTTAGATGATGTCCATGTAGGTGCCATATATGTCCATACAGAAAGGCACACACATCAAGTACTTGTGTCTCGTAATGATGTATCATGTGAAATTGAGTATGGTGAATGGCACATATGTGGGGTGACTGACAATCTTTCTTTCTTCACCTATGCACTGCAGGGCACCAGCTGTCCATAGACCATTCCCTGACCTGGCAACGATGGTGGAACGTGAGACAGCATCCGACGGTACCGCTTCACCAGGCAGCTGATTGAGGATTTGGCAGTGCGCTTGGCCCCACATTTGCAACCTGGCCGGCCGTACCCTACAGCGCTGACCCCCAAGGTGAAGGTGATGGCAGCCCTACACTTCTTTGCCACCGGTACCTTTCAACACACTGTTGCGACTGCTGGTGGGATGTCACAGACTATGTTCAGCCGTGTGCTACGCGATGTTTTGGAGGCAATGTTGAGATGCCTGAACCAGTACATCTATTTCCCTACACGTCAACAACTCACTGACGTCAAGAGTGACTTCTATGCCCTGGGGAGGATGCCACATGTCATTGGCTCCATTGATGGGACACATGTGGCTTTGGTACCGCCACAGGCACATGAGCATTCATACAGGAACAGGAAACATTATCATTCGATCAATGCTCTGGTGGTATGTCTTGCAGATATGAGCATCTCACATGTGTGTGCCCGTTTCCCTGGTTCGGCACACGATGCCTACGTGATGAGGAGTAGTCGCATCCCGAGGATGATGTCACAGATGCAGAACCAGCGTGCCTGGCTTGTCGGTGTGTACTGACTTTGTACCATTGTGTGTGTTCTGCTATGTTGTATTCCGCCCTCTTTTCCAACTCAGCTAATGTGAAATTGTCTGTCTGTAGGTGACTCCGGATACCCCAACATGCCGTGGTTGCTGACACTCCTCAGGAACCCTGTGACACCAGCCCAGATGCGCTACAATGAGGCACATGGTCGGACCAGGAGAGTGATCGAGCGCACATTTGGTCTCCTGAAGAGCCGCTCCGCTGCCTGGACAAGACAGGAGGGGCCCTCCCATATGCCCCAGCAAAGGTGTGCAAGATTGTCATCGTCTGCTGCATGCTACACAACCTGGCAGTGCGGAAGGAGTTGCCTCTCATCCTGGATGACGATGACCAACATCCGCCACCTGTGGAGGATCCTGGCCTGGGCCACGATGCCAGTGATGATGATGATGATGATGATGGTGATGTCCGCACACAGCTCATCACCAACTTCTTCAGCTGAATGTGAGTATCCAGAGATGTCATGTCAATGATGTGTGTTTGCGTGATATGTGTTGGTGGTGCTCTGGTGCTGTTTGAGTGTGGCAAAGTGCTACTTGACTGGAAGCGTGCAGCGATGTGTCCTTACAGGTAGTCTGTACTCCCCAACAGTGTTGACATGCTAACTTGGTTTTCTGTGAGTATCTTGTGACATGTATTGGCCATGAGTATTGCAGTTCTGTCCTGTTCTTCCGTGCTTTTGACTGTGTGTCATGTCTGTCCTTCACAGGGTACTTTCAGAGTTGTTTGGTGAACTGTGATCCCCGACACCATGATTCAACTTCCAGGGTGGAAGCAGTCGTTTCCCTACAGGTGATGTGCCACACACCCCTGGACTTTATTTCTTCTACACTTGTTGACTGTGTGGCCACTGCCACGTAGGATTACCTTGCATCTGTAGTGGAAACAACATGTGGCAAATGTGTAATAAACCTGTGCTTCACTTTGGGTTATGCGTTGTCTGTGGTCACACATCTGACTGACATGTGCTTACTGCACCTGTGGGCTAGTTAACACAGACTGTGAATAGGTGTGGTGTCTGTGCATTCCACTGTATTTCCTGGCAACATCAGTGTAGGCGATGAGTCTGATGGCCCTGGTGTGTATGTGTTGTGTATCCCTGGTGGTGTGTCTCCCTCATATGTGTCACGTCGCCATGACTCACATGACGGTGTTGAACTTGCTGTAGCAGTTAGCATGCACAGTGTCATTTAGCAGATCACCATCTACATGACAAAAACCACGTTGGAATCACAACAGAGGCAAGTATGGTGTATTAGTGAGTTTATTTACATACATGTGTGAGGATAGTGCACAGGATGGTGGGTGCTGTAAATTGGGATTGGAATCCAAAGTTCCCAGATGAGTTGGAAGTCTTGGTAGCAGAAATGTCCTGAGTAAATTCCACAGTCATCTGATACATTGGGCCAACTTAAGCTCCCCATGTCATGTGGGAGAGTTGTGTTGCATTCGACAGGGTAAACAGTTTGCACACAAAGGAGATTTTCCAGAACAGGTGTTGGGTTCCTGGGGGATGTACATGGCCATCGGCCTCTCAGTTTTCCTTCCTCGGACGACCCCTCTTCCTCCGGGGGACCTCACGTGCAGGCTGCTGCGGTGCAGAGGACTCTCCGCCAGAGTCCTCCTCCCTCCCTGTGGCAGTTGCAGTTGTTGCAGCACCAGATGTTGTGGGCACACAGGGAGGTGTGGCCATGTTGGTGCTAATCTGGCGGAGGCATGTCAATATGTCCCTATGCACCGCTGTCAGTTCTTCCAATCGTGTCCCACTTGGACTCCATGCCAGACATGTGTGTCTCCACACGGGACATGTGTGTCTCCACACGGGACATGTGGTGAGTCCAAGCGGGCATGATGGGCAGCCTGCTGCTGTTGAATGTCCTTGAGGATCCCCACTACCTGGCTGACCTCTCCGGTGCTATTCTGGTACGCCTCAGCAATGCGTGCCAGTTGTGGGTCATCATGCAGTCCAGGCCCCTCTGCAAACAGCGACCTATGTCTACCACTCCTCCCACCACCCCTGGCGACACGTGCGGACCTGTGGTGGCACGCACAGGTGACCGTAGGCCCACTTGGGGGTTGTTACTGGGGTCGTTGTCCGTTGCTCCACGTTGGGCCGGGGTCCCTGTGCTGTTGTCATCGGTGGTCCTTGGTCTGTCCGTGTTGGCAGGGGTGGTCTGTGTGTTGGCAGTTGTTGGAGGGTGGGTGCAGGGGGTGCAGATGTTGGTCCTGCTGGTGCTGCATGATGATTCGCACCGGAGGGGCCAGGTAGGTCTTCGCCATCCGAGGAGTGCAGAGGCTGTTCCACACCAGTGAGCTCAGTGTCCCCCGGAGCCTGGGACAGGGACTCCTCATCGTCTGCTGCTGTGTCCCCATCATCACCTGTTTTTGGAAGAGACACACAATGTATGTTATGTTTCTACGGGCATCAATGGTTCACACACCTGACAGTTGTGACTGTACCTCTGGATGCGGGCCTGTACATTGCATTGTCCTAAGTTGTCATAGTCAGAGGTTGATATTGGTGTAGCACATTGTCCTGCCAACCTGAAGCTTTTCTATGTGAATGTTGATGTGTGTGCATGGCCAGCATTGGTGGTATTTGGTGGACATCCGGCCCTCCTTCTCCCCCAGCCCAGTTATCCCACCATGGAACGTGCTTCCATTGCAGGGAGTGCAAGTTGGCTTTCAGGATGGCAGTCAGTGGTGTCCTGCTGTTGGTTGGTGCCCAGTTCCCAGCAGGGGCTTGTGCTCCCCACAGCAGTACCCAGTGTCAGCCATCTTGTCAGTTGTTTTCCACTCCCTGTGATGTGAGCATGGTTCTGAGTGGTGTTGATGGGCCAATTGTGAGAGTGACCAATATCTGAGACTACAACTCCCATCATGCTATTGCCTACACCCCCTTCCCAGCATGCCCATACTTCCTTCCTTTTGAGTGGAGTTCACAGTGTGTGAGTGTGACAGCAATGGCAAGATGGCTGACAGTGGTGTCCTGCTGTTTGTTGGTGCACAGGTCCCAGCAGGGCCTTGTGCTCCCCACAGCTGAGGCCAGTGTCAGACATCTTTGAAGTGGCTTTTCACTGGCTGTGAGGTGTGCATGCTTCAGTGTGAGCTTGCTGGGCCATGTGGGTGGGCGATGTTGAGCTGTGACTACCACTCCCATCATGCTATGGCCTACACCCCCCTTCCCAGCATGCCCATACTTCCTTCCTTTTGACTCTGCTTCCCTGTGGGTAGTGTGCCTGTGCTGACAGGATGGCTGACAGTGTTGTCCTGGCGTTTGTTTGGCTACAAGTCCCAAGAGTGTCCCTGTGCTTCACACAGCATAACCCAGTGTGGTTGTTCTTTGTGGGATATTTAATTAGAGTGTGAGGCAATGCATTCTCCCAGGTGAGTTGTGTGGAGTTTGTGTTAAGGGGTGTGTGAGAAAAGCTGCTGGTGACTATGGTCATAGCTGTCAGTCCTCCTTCCCACCCAGCCAGATATCCCACCATGGAAGGTGCTTCCATTGCAGGGAGTGCAAGTTGGCTTTCAGGATGTCAGTCAGTGGTGTCCTGCTGTTGGTTGGTGCCCAGTTCCCAGCAGGGGCTTGTGCTCCCCACAGCAGTACCCAGTGTCAGCCATCTTGTCAGTTGTTTTCCACTCCCTGTGATGTGAGCATGGTTCAGAGTGGTGTTGATGGGCCAATTGTGAGGGTGACCAATATCTGTGACTACAACTCCCATCATGCTATGGGCTACACCCCCCTTCCCAGCATGCCCATACTTCCTTCCTTTTGAGTGGACTTCACTGTGTGTGAGTGTGACAGCAATGGCATGATGGCTGACAGTGGTGTCCTGCTGTTGGTTGGTGCCCAGTTGCCAGCAGGGCCTTGTGCTCCCCACAGCAGTACCCAGTGTCAGCCATCTTGTCAGTTGTTTTCCACTCCCTGTAATGTGAGCATGGTTCAGAGTGGTGTTGATGGGCCAATTGTGAGTGTGACCAATATCTGTGACTACAACTCCCATCATGCTATCGGCTACACTGACTTCACCAGCATACACAGAATTCTTTCCTTTGGAGTGAGCTTCCTGTGAGGTGGTGTTCTAGTGGTGGCAAAATGTCTAACTGTGTTTGTTGGTTGCATTTGTGCCACTGCCTTGCTGTATTTGTAGTTATGTTTGTACATATCTTGACACAGTTACATGTCACTATGAGATGGCATGTATTGTGTTTATCTGACTGACAGACAAATCTTGGGGTGATTATCTTTTGATTGCTGTGTATTTGCTAAGGGTGCATGGTTTGACTATCCCCTTGACAGTGATGTGTGTGTATTGTCACACAATATTGTGTATATTTGTTGTGTACTCACCAGGCTCTGGGATGTTTGATAGTCCATATACGCTCACTGGTGGTAGGATGGCCCGCACCTTCTCCTCCCAGGGCCTGAGGTATAGTGGTTTGGCAGGAGGGCCACTGCCGGTGTGCTGACTCACGATGTAATCCTTCTTTAGTAGGTCCCTGACCCTCCTGCGCACATCATACCACCTGTTCTGGATGTCTTCCTTTGTGCGCAGACATGGTGATTGTGCGTTGACCTCTGTCGACGATCCTCTGCCACATCTTGGTTTTCTGCGACATGGGGGTCTGTTGTACCAATGTACCAAACAACTGTGGCTCTACCCTGAGGATCTCATCTACCAGGACTTCCAATTCACTGTCTAGGAACTTTGGATTCTTCTTTGGGGGCATGGTGATGGGTGGTGGTGGGGATTGGTATGTGTGTGTGTGTGTGTGTGTGTGTGCAGGTGAGGGTGTGTGAGTAGGTTTTGCTGGGTGTATGTGAGGGTGCTATTTGTTGAGGTGCTAATGGTGTGTGGCTTGTGTGATGGATGAGCTGTGAGTGTGTCTGTGGTTGCTGTGTGATGGTGTTCTGTGCTGGCAGGTGTGTTGAATTTGCAAAGGATCATGGTAGGGATTTGTGGCCTTTATATAGGTGGAGTTGGGGGTGTGTCCTTGTTCCATGTTTTTTTCCCTGTATTTATTGCCTTTGTCATTGGCTTGTTTGGCCCTTTTTTGTTTTTTTCCTTAGTATTTTTTGTGCATGTAGGAGACGTTCTTCTGACCGAGTAGGACGCTGCAGTTGTCTCGTGCGAGCTCTCCGAGTCGTCCACGCTGTGTTTCTGCAGGGTTTCTTGTGCGGCGTACGCGTCGGTCGCCGAGTATTGGCTTCCTTCGGCTGGCTTTTGTATGCGTGTCGGTCGCTCGGCTTGCGCTCCGTGCGACTCGGTCTGTTTTTCCACGCATTGCATCGTACTGCGCGGGTCGGAGTTCGCGGATACGTTTCGTCCGGGTTGATTCCTGGTGCGTGTCGGTCGGTTCTATTCACGTGGTTTCCCGGCCGGATAGCTTGTTTCGTCCGGTTCGGTCGCTCGGCTTGAGTTCCGTACGAGTCGGTCGTGGATTCACATGCATTTCATCGTACTTCCCAGGTCGTGCAATGCCGGTACGTGTCGGTCGGACTATATTCCCGTACCGAGTCGGTCGGTATGTTTTCCGGCCCGAATCGGAATCGGCCCCTAAGTGTTGGGGGACACGGCATAAATTCATTTATTTAAACGTTTTAATTTTTCTTCCCTTTGAGCACAATTGTTTTACCTTATGCAGGTACTTGTGGTGGATTAATGCAAAGTACTTCAAATAGTAATTGTGTAAATAATGTTGCACTCGTATGGACACAGAATCACACAAAAAATTCCAGTGGCCCTAGAGAACCTGCACCACAGTGTATCAGTGGCTATACTAAAGTGCTGGGTACTACAATTCCTGTTCCTTTCTTCTTTCCTCATATCAAAAGCCTGCTGTTCCCACTGGTGGCTCATCCACAAGATCCAATGATACCACCAAGGAAGACAGGTGCTGGCAAGAAATAGCCTCCCAGCTGCTCTTTCGTAAAAATGGAAGCAACTGTGGTGGTGTATCACCGGCTGCTGATACTGGAGGAGGACGAAAAACAAGAACAAGGGAGACCCTACTCGCCAGGAACCAGGGTAATTAGGTATGTAACAGAGACAGCGGTTTCTGCGGGGCAATGAAAACTATCTTGATAATAATATGCACAATCGCAATGATAAAGGGTTACAATGACGTCAGAAAGAAAAGCTAGCAAGGACACAGATGACTGTATTCGCAATATTGTTTTTATATGTCAAACAATGTATCAATATGTACATAAAAGAAAAACATAATAGTGCTAGGTGTCCCCAGTGAAGTTGGAACCACACATAAAGCATAAAACTTTTAAATTAGTGACAAATGTGACTTGGTTTCCGTAAGAAAACGACCATAAGCAATTGTACAATAATCACAGCCACTGTGTACAGTAATCAGGGCTGATTGAATTGGTTCGTTTTGCTAGATTGTCGACTAACGTTTCAAGCCCTTTTACACAATACAGGGTCTCTTCAGGACCTATGGGTGTAGGGACATCTGAATTGCGGTTGCGCAGCTATGTGAAGAGTGTGACACACCGGTTTACTGAAAAGGAATGAAAGATACTCACAAGGGACCCAGCCGGGTACCCTTCGTGCGTATCGGAGTCTGGGGACTGGCAACCAATTGGATGTAGGGCGCAGTCGGTGCTGCAGGGTAAGGAAGAAGGTGTGCTCCGCCTGTGGTTTGAGCGGAGAGATCTCAGAAGAAGACTGCACATGTGGTGCAGTAGCGACTTGTGAATAACTGGCACGGTTGGCTGACACGGGTACTGGATCGTGACTCCATGTCCTGGTATCTTCTTAAAGTTGAATAGAAGAGATCTGTGGTGCGTGTCTCAGCATCGCAGAGCGGTAGATCTGATCAATCTGTCTACCTAGGTGAGGAGGCAGTAGCAGTCCAAGCTTCACTTTCTGCCACTGCCTAGCTAGTGGAACCTAGGGAAAGACACTAATGCTAGAGCTACTGCAGGCAGGTGAATATATATCCTCGTTCTACACATCAGCCACCTCCCCCCCTTATAATCTTGAAGGTCCTCCCCAAAATCTACCTCAAAGGCAGGTGTGACTTAAGACAGGGCCAGTGGGAAATAAAACGAATCTGGTCCATTTGGAGGAGTGTCAGTAGAGAGAGGCCTGTTGCGGGTGGAGTGGTTGGGGTTTTTGTAACAATAAATTCTTAATTTTTCATCTTTATATTGTTTGTACATTTATTGTGTGGTTAAATGATTATGGCTGTTATTATTTGTATCAATATTTGAACACTTTACTGTAACATCCATAAACAAGAATGCTCCATCTACCTAACACCTCAGTAGACACTGAGCCCCAACCAGGCCCATCATGAAGCAATTGTCCACCCTCATTGTCCTCTCTCTAATATACTCTCTCTAATTGACTTGAGCTTCCTTATCACCAAGCTAACCCTAATGCATGCCTCCAGTCCACCCTCCTACAATCACCGATGCTGCATCACTTTTGCCTGTCCCCTTCAGGACTTGACTTCACCTGAGAGCACCTACTCTCCCACGAGTCAGAAGTAGTAATATATTTGTACTGCCTTATCCTCCGCAGTTAGTCAACACTCACCCCTCAGGAGGAATACTACTTATAACCACCAATGGAACACAGGAGATGTATTTTTATTATGCATACTGCAAAGTCTTGTTCAACCCCAAACCCAACCACTCCCTCTTCCACCTTCTTATTGGAGCACAAATGTACTGTCTGGTACAGGTCCCAAGACATGCTTTTGATGCATGGGTTTTTCTAAAGGTGCTAACTGATGGTGGCAAGGACCACCTGGAGCACTCTCAGCTGGTGTCCTGGAGGACAATAAATCTGTTCACTGGTCTATTGCAGAGGAGCAAATAGCTGAATCCTGTGGAAAGTAAATGAAGTCTTGGGAAGTTTTCCCCATTGCATTACGATACTTCCTTATCCTTTTTATATTTGGTTCAGAGGTTCTTGAGTGAAAGGTTTTGGGCTGTCATAAGAAATGTGTTTGCTTTTTCTCCAGTATTTTGCATTCTTCCTTTGCTTTTTTTAAACAATACTTACCAGACAAACATTGTCAAAGCAAGCAGTTCGGCTCTCGCATTATAAAGGCAGACCTTGGCTTTGCCAATGCTTGGTTTCCCCCATAAGTGACATACATAAACAGTGCAGTCCTTTGCATCTTCATTCACACTTAAGCATGGGAATTAAGGGTTAGGCATCGGAGGGCAGGCATCTTGTTTTTTGAGAAAAGTCTGGAGGCAATAATTGTTGACTTGCTACAAAGCCTATGGTTCACTCAAAGGTTGAATTAGGTTTCTTTCTTTGACACCACTCACCTCCACTCAGTCACCAGACCAAATGTCTGTGTACTCAGTGATTTTTTTTTTATCTGTGCAGCACACACGTTAATTTAAGTTTACTTACAGTAGACACACACCAAATCTTAAAATAAAACTTTTTTCCTTTTTTTCATAGCAGACATTTCTGTTGTGTTATTGTTTTTTTAATCTGGAAAGTAGAGTTTATCCACAAATTCAGGGGGCAGGTCTTGGGGATGATCACTTGCCACATTTGTTGTGTCGGAGACACTGCCCTCATCCACAGTTGTGTCTGAAGTCTTACAATTTTGGGGTATGACATTTCTATTTATTTTATGGAACAGATCTTTTTTATTCATTTAAGAAGGAATGCCAACGCATATACACAGCCATTTGCCTACAACCACAGGGGCCGGCGGCTAGGAAAAGATGCATAGGATATATATATACGTACACATACGTACACATATATATTGTACAACCCGGAGGCTGGCAGCGCTAGCAAACATGCCTGATACGTAAAAACAAACGGAAACCATCTAAAGGACAATACAGATCCGAAAACAGGAACCTACGCAAGAATAGAAAAATCCCCCTAAAAGAAAAATTTTAAAAAAGGAAAGAGGGGCGCCAGTACCATGTTCCCTCAGGTGCTAGACAGTGACCCGATCCCACCCGCCAGGCTCGATCCAAAGCCTCCAGTGAACCCAGATGGGGAGCACCCTATTCCTGATCTTGAGGGATCAGCTTGAGGATTTGCAGGAGTTTGGGGCAAGTGACTTCTCGGAGGTCTTTCGATAATAATGCAATGACAAGGGCCCATAATTCTGCGTATTTCTCGCCCTTCTGGTCTTGTACCAGAGAAAGGTGTTCCATAGCTAGGGTCATCCAAAGTCTATGAAGCCATGCTGTGTTTTCCGGGACAGTAGCCGTGCCCCAATGTACCAGAATTGCTTGGCGTGCTGCAAGTAGCGCTAATGCCATCTGCCTACCTCGCAGCGATCGCAACGGGAATGTTATCGGGTTCGAAAGGCCTAGGAGAGTGTAGGTTGGGAAGCGAGGTATCTCAGTCTTGAATGCAGTGTCAATGTCATTGAGCACCTGCTCCCAGAATCTCTCCAGTCGCAGACAATGCCAAAGAAGATGTGCAAGGGAGCCCGTCAGGCCGCAGCCCGGCCAGCATTCCTCTGTATGGTTCTTGTCCCATTGATGGATACGAGCAGGCGTGAGATACCAATAAGATGCTACCTTAAATGCCGACTCGGCTCCAGCTGTATTGTAGGCCGTGTGGTGGGCTCTGTAATGGATGTTGTCCCACTCCTTGTCCGTAAGAGCCCGCCCCAATTCTGCCTCCCAGCGGAGTCGGCCTCTCGAGCGACTCACTTTCTGGCTTTGCGCAAGAAGAACATAGAGTTCCACTATAAGATGCTTGTCATCTTTCTTGTTCACTATCCACTTCTCGAACGGGGTAAGTTTGCGAGAAACATGTGGTAAGTACGCCACTGAGGTAGCCCAGTGCTGCAATTGTAGGTAATAGAACTCATCTGTACGGGGAAGGTTGAGGTCCTGACGCACTCGAGTGAAGGGAATAATGCCGTCGAGGTCGAATAGGTGGCCTAAGCGCTTGCAGCCCGCTTACCTCCATCACTGAGCAACCTCAGACTTACATCCCGGGGGGAAATCAGGGTTATCAACCATCAGTGTCATCGGGGAGGGGAAGGTTGTAAGGCCTCTCGTGAGAGCTACCGCGTCGCACACCTTCATTGTTGCTGCAGTGACTGGGGAGGAGTAGAGACCCCATGATCGCGATTGGCGAGGAAGCCAGATCTCTCGCCAGACATTCGCTCCAGCTACCGCCTGGTCCATGATGGTCCAGTGCTTTTCGGAAAGGGGTGATTCCATTCCAATACATACCGTAGGTGGGCGGCCTGAAGATACCTATGGACCAACGGCAGGTTCACCCCGCCTTCGTGTTTGGGGCGCGACAGTTGTGCTACGGAGAGGCGCCCCTTCCTGTTGCCCCAGATAAATGTATTTATGGCCAGCAGTAGAGCCTGCATAGCTTTGGATGGAGGAACTAGAGGCAGAGTCTGGAACAGGTACAGGATCCTCGGCAAGACCGTCATCTTTACCGCGGCGATGCGCCCGAACCAGGACAGGTTAAGCTTAGTCTATCCATCCAGCGCCTTCCTAGTCTGGTCTACCAGAGTCGAGTAATTCAGCTCCAGAGTGCGTGGGAGCGAGGGGACCAGGAGAATGCCCAAGTAGGGCACGGGCTCGCTAGACCTTTGCAGGGGGAGATTCTGTTGGAGGGATTCTACCTGTGCCTGGGGCAAGGACAAGTTGAGCACCTGAGATTTGTTAAAATTAACCTTAAAGCCGGAGATGCGTCCGAAGGACTCTAATTCACGTGCCAACGCGGGAAGGGACATGAGCGGCTCTGCTAGGGAGAGGATGACATCATCCGCGTAGAGGCTCACTTTGTGGGTATCTCCCCCGAATCGGAGACCTTGGATGTCCGGATGATCTCGAATTCTCTGAGCGAGGGGCTCCATGTACAGGGCAAATAGGAGGGGCGAGAGTGGACACCCCTGCCTTGTGCCCCTGGCGATCTCAAAGGGGGTCGAGGTCACTCCATTTACTCTGACAAACGCACGGGGAGCATGGTAAATGCACTGCACTCATTGGACGAAGCGGGGTCCAAACTCGAAGCCCCGCAGAGTATCCAGCACATCCTGTCAAACGCTTTTTCAACGTCGACGGACAAGAGCACAGCCCCCTTACGGGAGCGATGGACACTGTCCACGAGATGCAGAAGGCGCTTTGTATTGTCGCCGCCCTGGCGAGTAGGAATGAACCCCGCCTGGTCCGGATCGATTAGGTCCGCCATTAGAGGGTTCAGCCGAGCCGCCAGTATGCCCGGAAAGAGCTTCGCATTGATGTTAAGCAGCGAGATCGGGCGGTAAGAGCTGCAGAGCCCAGGGTCTTTGTTAGGCTTGAGGATTACTGAGATCGCGGCTTCAGACATGGATTGTGTGACCGCCCCACTGTCTAGGAAAGAGTTGAAAAGCAGAGTCAAGAGAGGTGCTAACTCCTTACAGAATGTTTTGTAGACAGGGCAGGGTAGCCATCGGAACCTGGGGATTTGTCTAGTTTTAGCCGCGAGATAGCTGAGATGACCTCCTCCAACCAAATGGGATCCTCCAGCAGACCTGCCTGCGCCTTAGGGAGACGGGAAAACTTGCTGGACTCCAGGTATGCGCCTGCATCAGAGGGGCCTATCGCCTCTTCGCTATAAAGCGATTGATAGAATTGCCTAAACTCCTCCACGATTTGGGAGTCCAAGTGAACCTTCTCGCCTGTAGGCCGCTTCACGGAGGAGATGGTCATAGCCACGACTTTGGCGCATAATCTCTGTGCCAGCATCCTCCCACATCTATCGCTACTCAGATAGAACTTGTGGCAGAGGCGAAGTAAAGCGTATTCCGCCCTATCAAGGTCTATGCGTTTGAGAAGCATTCGCTTTCTCTCCAAGGTCTTCCAGACCCTCGGGCCCCCGTGCGCTTATGTATTGCCTCCAGCTCCGCCACTTCGTGTTCTAGGCTCTGACGGGCTTCCTTACGTTTTTTGTTATCAGCTGATGAGATCGCTATGAGTTCCCCGCGAATAACCAGTTTGAGAGCTTCCCAGACTGTCGCTAGTGAGGTGTCCCCCGTGTCGTTGTGGTGGAGGTAGTCCATTAGCTTCGAGCGTACGCTCTCTACAGTACTAGGCGAGTGTAGGAGTCCCACCCTCAGCCGCCATCTAGCAGGAGTGGCTCTAACCCCCTCCGGTTGTATGTGAATGGAGATAGGTGTGTGGTCGGAAAGGGAGCGCATATCTATAGAGGCTTCACTAATCCTGGGTAGAAGCGTGTTGGAAACAAGGAGCATGTCCAGTCGCGCATAAGATTTGTGAGCCGCAGAGTAATGGGTGAAATTCCGCGGGGCCGGGTGCTTAAGGCGCCATACATTATTGGCTTCCGTACTTTGATGTCAAGTGGGGGACGTTTTTCGCCACCACATGTGAATGAAACATAAAGGAGATTGGTTCTCCTTGCCCGTGGTGAATCGTGCCAATTTATTTATGCAGCCACTGGGGTAACAATAACAAAAACAAAATATTTTATGAGGAGTATTTTATGAATTAACCTCTTTTCAACCTTGCATCATTGTATCATAACTTTCCATTAGGTATTGGTGACGTGCCAAATTATTGGTATTTGCCACACCCATTCATCGTGTGACTTGAAATTTTTCTTGGATGCTCAGCATATTTATGTCCTGATGATGACCATGTATTGATGACAAAGGTCGAAACGCCGTCGACGCAACTGTGGCCGCAATTAATGAAGGACACATTGTTTTGTTTTTGTCTTTTCAGTGTTGTTCTGAAAATTTCTTTGTCTTTGTAATTTTTTCTGTTTGCCACTTGTTTGGTATTGTATTGTATAATAATTGTTATGTGTACCAGCAAATATTCCTGAGCGTTAATGTTAATAATTTGTTTTTATCTACATATTGAATAAATTCTGAATATTTTGCTAAAAATATTTCTTATAAGGGCTTTTTTCTGTTTTTCTTTTTTTTTCTGTTTTTCTGTTTCTCTGATTTTCACTCTTGTTATGTGCACTTGGAATGTTATTATTTGTTTGTGAAAAATTGAACTTTTTAAATACCTTGGACCGTTGTTTGGACTAAATACATTATTGGCCAGCCATTGTTTACCCTCCAAGGAGAGGGCACCCACCTGTGTGTATCGCTGGCCGGACCGGTCAAAGTCGTTGTCCATAACCAGGTTCAAATTTCCACCCACCACTACAGCAGAATCTGGGGACGCCAGGCCTTCTGCAACATGCTTAAGTAAAAATGGCTCTTGGTGTGTGTTAGGTGCGTAAATATTAATCAAAGTGAGAAGCGTGGCCCCCCATTGTATCCGGAGTGCTAGGACCCTGCCCTTGGACTCGTAAAAAGTAGAGAGCACCTTGCCTTCAAATTTTGCCCCCAGGAGAATGGCCACCCCGTTCTTTTTCACTGTGCTTGAGGACCAGTATTGGTGAGGAAATCGTCGCGTACGCATGCCGTTAGTGTCCTTAGGTAACAAGTGGGTCTCCTGCAGCATGAAGATATCCCCTTCAGAGTGCTCTAGTAAAGACAGGATAGCAGCACGCTTTACAGGGTGATTCAGGCCCCGGACGTTAAGACTTACAATCTTCAGGTCTTTAACCATTCAGTATGGGGGTTAGTATGCGATGCGCAGCTGTGACAAACAAGGAGGAGAAGCGCTGGTGGTGAGCTTGAGCGAGAGAGGGCCAATGAGGAGGAAATAGAGGCACATGTCCTGATACGGAAACCCCACAAAAAGGAACAACAACATTCAGAAATAATAAATACATCCCTCTGTAAATCCTACCCCAAACTGTAACAGTGGACGCAAGTTCGTCAATAAAGAAGAACCCCAAGGGGTCGTGACTTTGGCAGCAAGTCGCGGGACAGAGTACCTGGTGTTCCAAGGGCTGCGGGGAAACATTCAGTTTGCCGGGAAGTAGGAGCAGTAACAAGTGTCCCCCCGGCCCCACTCCATGACACCCACCCCCGAAGAACTGCATGATAAACTCAAGGAGTTCTCGAATGCTCCTGGGGCAGAGAGAGGGAGGAAAGGATGGCTTCCCGTTCCTTGGCCATCGTTTCTGGGTCAGGCTTTAAGTTGGATGACAATTTACCGACTGTTTGCCTGCGGGAGCATCTCCGGGTGGCCCGATCTCTAGGGCCTTCCTTCTGTTCCACAGATGTAGCACTCTCCAATCCCAATAGGTCGAGAGCCTCGGCAAGAGAGCGAATCTGTCGCAGTTTACCCTGGTGCTTAAAAATAATGCGGAAGGGGTGGCCCCATGAGTACGGGATTCCTTTGTCGCAAAGATGGGAAGTAACCGCTTTGAATTCTCACCTTTTGGTCAACGTGGACGATGCCAGGTCTTGGAAAAGTGCTGGGGTGTGGCCCCGGAACTAGATTGGGTGAATTGCCCGGGCTTTGCGTAGGATTTGCTCCTTGAGCTGGAAATCATGTACGCAGACAAGAATGTCCGGCGGAGGGGCCTTATCTCCTCTGGGCAAGCCCACATGGTGTACTCGGTCCATCTGAACGTCTTGAGCTCCGTCGTCTCCCAAGACTTGCTGAAAGAGAGCCAAGATGTAGGATCTGAGGCCGTCTCCCTCCACACGCCAGGGCACCGCTCGGATCCGTATGTTATTCCTCCGAGAGCGATTCTCGAGATCCTCTGCGTGGGCCTGTAAGTCCAAGTTTTGGTCCTGTAGCCGGATCACCTCTTGATGCAGCTGATGCAGGTCATCTTCCCAGCTCAATTCGTGCTCCTCAAGAGTGACTACCCGCTCGCCCACCTCATCTATGTCGCGCCGGACCTCCTTCAGATCAGCCGAAAACTGGCCCTTTAGATCTAGGATGTCCTCCTTAATAGCGGAAATCAGCTCCATCATGAAGGCCTTTGTAGCCGGGCCATCATCCCCTTCCATCGTCTCTGACTGTCTCGGGTCCCCAGGCACGGTGCTAGCTACATCAGGGCCGCTTGACTACTTAAGGAGCAAGTCTTTGAGGTACCTCTCCTTCCTCGTCCTGGCCGAGGACATGGTGCTGTGTTGTGCCTGTGGGTCCCCTCGTATGAGGTCAGCAGCGATGGAGACCAATAGCACCTACGTGGAAAAGGTGTTGGCAGCCCGTTCAGTGGGGCCGAATTTAATGCTCTGAAGGAGCCCTGCGTGCTCCGTGGCGCTCTCTCGCCCCTCGAGGTTCGAGGTGCTCACACGGCAGGCCGCTGCCAGGAGAGGCCCAGAGCAGCTTGCCTCATTGCAGGGTGTGGGGCCCTTCCAAAGCGCAGACCGGCTTGCGTCGCGTTGCAAGGCCTCACCTTCTTGCGTTCAAGGGCCTGCTGAATGCACTGCGTGAGAATCCTGTGCTGCTGTCTGGGCTCTTCTCCACCTCACCCGCTGCAGCCTATGCAGACCGGGGCCTCTTTGCTGGTTGTGCGCCCCACGCCATTCTTCCCCGGGCCGCGCCGGGACCCACCTCGTTTCTTGGAGCTCTGATGGGTCTGTCGCAAAGCCAGTACAGCGCCGTAGATCCCGGGAGCCTCTCAGGGTCCCCTCGTATCAGGCGTGCACCGCCTCGCTGCTCCGCCGGTGCAGTGCGTGTTCAAGGCACTCCCAATCTCATCCCTTCTCTGGCAGCACAGCAGGGCCCGGAGCGGAGCTCCCTGGTCGCCGCTCTAAGATGGCTGTCTGCCTCCTCTGTGCTGCTCTGTTACTCCCGGTGGTGGAGTCCCCAGTCGTGCCGCGTTCACCACGACGGACTGTGGCCTTCGTGCAGTGTAGTCGGCCGTTTCAGGAGCCCGGGCCTGCCTCTCAGTTTAGCAGGGCGGACCCATATCTCCTTGCAAGGGCCACCGTAGCTGCGCCTCAAAAGGCAAAATGGCGGATTCCGCACCAAGGCTGCTCCCAACAGCCACCGCAGGCTCCAGGCACCCTCCTTTAGGGCCGCTACCAGGCACTGTAGTATACTGCAGCTCCGGCGCTCTTCTCATCGCCAACTTGTAGTGGGCATCTGCTGCTCCGGAGTCCGTCCGCTGCGCCAGCTCCGCCATCCGTGCATCTAGCCCGGACTCCGCTCCTGCTGCTTTGTGGATCGGGCTGATGGGGCCGACCGAGTTGAAGAAAGGGCTCAGCTTATGCACTCCAGTGCTTTCCACCCGCACCCGGTTCTCCCAGGCTGCATTAGATATCCGGGCATGGGTCGCAATATAACGGTAAAGAGTGGCGAGGCCGGAGGAACATGATCCCGCGTCCTATCCAGCCGCCATCTTGGCCACGCCCCTCCTATTTATTTTAATCAACATTAGTTTCCCAGAGTTTTGAGGAGAGAGACTGGTCCTACTGACCATGATAATTGTCCCAGCTGCACTGAAGATGCACTCCAAAGATACACTGGCTAGAGGACACGCCAGATACTTTATTGCCAGCCTGTTGAGTTCTGGCAACTGTTACTTCTTCCCATGCCAACTGGTTAATGGATCTTGATCAAAGTAGACTTTTGTTGGGTCATCCAAATAGTCCTGTAGTATCTTGTCAAATGTCAATATTGTTGACACATGTTTCTGCGATGCCTGTGCACTTGATTTAAGTTCAGCTATAATCATAAACTCATGCATGGGAGATGTTGGAAGTGAAGAGGTTGTCGCTATAGGTTTAGTAGCAGGTGATGTTATTACCACAGATGGGTGCTGCTGATCCAATTGTGACATGCTTCTAGATTCTGGGCCAACACCGCGCTCCCCAGAGGTTAAAGGCAGCACTGCAGTTCTTTAAAGTTGCAATTGTTCATCTTCTAAATCACCGGTTTTCCTGATGATCCAGTTTTTGTAAATTGAGATATCCATTGATGAAAAAGGAATGAAAGTGGACAGACATTTTTGTACCATGGATCCTGTATCATGTCACAGACGTTGTCCCCGAAGGACACAATCTCTTTTTTGCAATCTTTGATTTGTGTTCAAAGGATTAAACTGTTGACCAAAGTGCCTTCTTCATTGACATTAAGCAAAAGTTGGTTCCATCACCTGCAAATATTCTAGCAGGATGTGCAACAGCAGAATCACTTGGCTCATGGTAATGTCCTCCTTACATTCTCTTCATGACAAAATCTCAAACTGCACTAGCATTTGTATCAGCCACTCCACTACTCCCCATTTGTCAACTTCCATCATCCTGGCTTTGGCAGATTGATCCCCTTCTACCTTGTAGTAGGTTATCATTGATGGACCTGTGCTGTGCAAACAGGTGTTGCAGCATGTAGAAAAAAGTTTCATATGGTTGGCACCTCCGGTATGAGGGCTTTTACAGGGGCTCTTATCAAGCTGAATGATTCTCGACTGCTTGCAGGCTTGAAAGAATGAATGAATGAAATTAATGCAAATCCGGTGATAGGTGACCATGTCTTCTTTTTTTATGAAGTCCTGGAGAACTAGGCGGATGCAATGTGCTAACTATAGGACTCTGAAATATCCTTGGTCAGCTATGACTTAGACAATATTACAGCCATTGTCTGTGTCAACAACTCCAATGCAGACTCCTCTGGTTGAAGCTATTTGAAGACTCTGGTGTTAAAACCTTCCAAGTTATTGGCAGTTCTATGTGATTTCTTTATAGAGTACTTTGTAACTGTTGCATGGAACTGGGTGCCTCAAAATGCATTTTCAAGTGTGAGACCAGCAGCTAGCTTTTACTTAACTCCCTTGAAGGAGACCCAGGGTTAAGGGATGCAAATGTGTCTGTGACTTGACCATTGGTCCATAAGTCTGTCGTTAGGTGGATGGAAGGAACAGCGCTCGTGCATCCCTTTGCCAACGAATTTCAGCACTTGATGGTACACCAATAGTGAAAATTTTGGTCTGCCTAAGAATCCTCTATTTTGGAGAGAGGGCCTCCACAAATTTCAGAAAACCCTCTTCTTCCACCAAAGAAAAAAGGCAGCAGGCCAGTGCTAACATTGTGTCCGGATTCCCATTGTATAAACGAACAAGTGAATGGGTTCTGAGGTGTGGCAATTAATTGCTAAACATAGATTTGATAGTGGGCTGTTCTGTTTTTTGTGAGGCTACTTCCACAAGTAAACTGTTGCTAGCAGTACGCAAGCTGCTTGGAAACTTTGGGGTGACTGAATTACTCTTTTCTTTGTGCCATGCCAAGGTTGCTGTTGGTGATGACTGGACACTATGAGCGACAGTCACAGGGCTGCTTCGCATGACCTCTTCTTCCTCACCACCATCTCCTTCTATCAGTTCAACTTCATCTACTCTCTCACTAGCAGCCATGTTTTTGAGGTGTTCTTCCCACATGATTGTGTGTTGATTATTCAGATTGGCCAGATGACCTGTGGTACAGTAATACCCACCTAGCTTACCATGGTGCACTGGTTTGCAGCAAAGTGAGCATTCTGCAATGTGCTCCTCATGCTTTCCAAGTGTAAACAAGTCCTAAAATGGGAAGGAGAGCTTTCTTATGAAGTCAATGCCGTAAGAACTTGTTAAGATGGAGCTAGGCAGCTGTGTTTGCCTTTCCCTAGGTAAGGCTGTGACTGCGGTAGGGATGGTGGTGATTGCTGCAGGTTTTTGGCTTCTTGAAAAGATACAAGCAGGTGCGGTTTGTGGCACAACATGACTCAGAGCAGTCTGAACAGAGGTAACATGCACTCTCCACATGAATAATCAATGGTTCATCATCCTCATGTCTAAGGCCTTTGTACCTTCCTTTTCCCTTGTCTCTCATGGTGGGTCTCGATCATGTCAAAGTTATCAGAAGGGGGGTTGGAGAAGATGGGGTAGTGCGCTTTGTTTCATTTCAGGAAATCATGATGCCAGTGTTTCCAATAGAATAGAAGTCATAACAACATCTTCCTCAGCATCAAGCTCAATGGTCTGCTGCTGCTGCCTCCAGAAGATCAAGTGTAGCACACTGTGGTTGTTGTTGAATTTCCTGTGAAGATTCCATTCCTGCCTGGACAACCAACTTCTGATTCACTGTTCTCAGCTATGACTGCAGTCACTGCAACACTGACATCTGCTTTGGTTTTGTGGTGGTGGTGCAGGGGTGGGCCTCCTCCAAGCTTCTTCCTACCCAGTTTGTGGTGCAGCAGGTGTGCCACATTGCCCGAAAAAGCAGGAGGGTTTGATGCCAATGGATGCACTGACAACATACTTCTGCTCAATGGACATCTTCTTTACTTCATGCATGGGTCAGCAGCACGAGCAGAAGCACTTAACAGAAAAGTCTCTCTGGGCTCCGGTGTCAGCTAAGTATCCTCTTACACACCTGCAGGCATTGTAAGAAGGAAGAGAGTGAGACATGTCAATTCTTGTCAGTGCATTACATGTCATAAATAATCACAAGCATCATCAAAACAATATTATGAAAAACAAAATCAAAACAATTGATATAAAATACCTGATGTCCCTCAGGGGAGGCAGGCAAAAATTGAATAAATAACAAATAGTACTTGGTATCCTTTCAGGGCACATGGGAGGAAGACAAAATCAAATAAATTAATAAAAAAAGAACAAATGTGTAAAGATATATACAATCAACCACAAGCACAAATAAATATGCCAAGAGTCCGGAAAAAAACAAAAAATGAACAAAAGTGACATGGGCTTCTTGTAGTATTAATGCACCTAGAAAATGGAATAAAATGATGAATAATCAGACACTACCACTGGTTGCACAAAATGGTGGTCATTCACTACATGACTGTAGTGCTAGAGGCACTCTTATTGTCTGACATCGCGTGATGACCTTTGACTACCATCATTTTAATTGACTTTGGTGTGTTATTTTATCCTAGCCTGAATGTACGACATCTTGCATATGCCTTGTTTCTCTTGAAGATTTCTTCTCGTAGTTTTGAAGTGGGAGCTGTCACAGTAGGACAGCCTTGCCAAGAACAGAACGTGTGGGATGTGCATTTGAAAGAATGAGAGAGAGAGGGGTGTGGAATGTACTTTTTGGTCTCGAAGTGCAGTGTTTTGAGCAGTGGTGCACAAATGTGCACTGTGTTGTACATTGAGAGATGAAGTATGTGATGCTATAGGCAGTGGTGCACAAATGTGCATTGTGTTGTACATTGGGAAGTATTATGAAGTTCTTACTATTGACATTGACATGGCCTCATGTCATCCTCAATTCTGACTTGCCTTGCTTGAGCTTTTTTGCGCACACAGACAGTCCCCCAGAGTGTTTGCAAGTTGCTTGGGTTAATCATGTTCAAGGTTTGTTTTGTGAGAGATCGTTTAATGTACCCTGGAAGGCTTTCGTAAGCTTCATCAAGATAAAGGATGGAACATGTGAGAATGTAGAGGGAAGGTGGGAACTCCTTCTTGCCGTGAAATGCTTGCCTGGAAACTGGCCAGTTACAGTAAGTTTCCTTGGTGCAAAGGGGAAGACTCTCAAACCTTCTAGTGTGTTTTGAGACTATAAAGCTGAGGGTTGTTGACAGCCTGTCTGGGAGTTCACTTGTGGAGTAGACGTACTGCCACAAGAATCTGGATTTGAGTCCTGATCGAGAGTCCATTGCCTGGCTGTTACGGACTCCTCCAGCTTGAGTTGGCAAGGATGTCGAGTGAATGATCAGGTGAGGTGATTTGTTTCTGACTGAGTTGGCGTTCCACCGGGTTGGGAGGTAGCCGCGCACTCGTTTGATCTACAGAAATACCCACAAAATAATACATGGACATTTGGGAGCACTGACACACCAAGCCTATTGGTCACTGGTGACACAGTCTTGTCAACGGAGAAGTTCACCCTTTGTACAGAAGGAGCTGGACTCAGGTACACCTTTACACACCACCATGGTGGTAAGATGGTCTTTTATCCTATACATATATGACACAATTGCATCAGTGTCACATCGCCCGCCTGCGACCTGCTACACATTGCACTATACCGATGAGATTGGAGAATTCTTTCCACCTACCATTATCAAGATAACCCCTCTTCACATACTTTGATTTGATATTGATTTTGATTGTATATGGTCCTGATGAAGGTGGTCACAACTTCTATCCACTGAAATGTACGTTGACCGACCATATGGGGGAAATCTTCTGATAACAACACATTAGTGGACATCCTTGTGATTAAGTCAACCCACGTAATTTCATGACAGTGTATGTCCATAAGAAGAAACAGAAGTTCCCCGAGGATTGATCTGTGTATGAATGGTCTGCGAGAGTGTGAGTAGATGGATTGGTGAGAGAGATTGATGGATGCTTGGGTGCGGGTTACACATAAGAAGTTTCATTGTCAATTGTGTATATATATTTTTTGTTTGTAATGTTTTTATGTTAAAAAAAATGTTCTTTTTTAAATCATAGCACTTTGTGCTTGTGTACTTTGATGTTTTTCTAAATCATGGGACAATTGAGATTAACTCTACATGTTTGAATAGATGAAATGTATAAAAAAGTAATATAATATATCTATAAAGAAAATGCTATCAATACATGAAAAACACTTTATAATCAAAAACTATACATTTTGTATTACATGTGTTGTAAAGACTTTATATTGTGAAAATGCCCAGTTAAAGTGCCTTATTTGACCATTGTAAAAACTATTTAGGTCTAGCAGGAGTATTCTTATATTTGTTTGTGTTCTTCCCCCTCACTCTTGGACCTGAAAGTATTTCTAGGGGGTACCTTTCTCTTACATGTTTGACATGGCCGTTCATCCTGAATTCTGACTCAGCCTTGCTTGAGCTTTTCTGCGCACACAGAAAGGCCCCCAGTGTGTTTGCAAGTTGCTTGGGTTAATCCCGTTCAAGGTTTGTTTTGTGAGAGATTGTTTAATGTACCCTGGAAGACTTTTGTAAGCTTCGTCAAGATAGAGGCTGGAACATGTGAGAATGTAGAGGGAACGTGGGAACTCCTTCTTGCCGTGGAATGCTTGCCTGGAAACTGGCCAGTTCCAGTAAGTTTCCTTGATGCAGAGGGGAAGACTCTCAAACCTTCTAGTGTGTTTTGAGACTATAAAGCTGAGGGTTGTTGACAGCCAGTCTGGGAATTCACTTATGGAGTAGACGTACTGTCACAAGAATCTGGATTTGAGTCCTGATCGCGAGTCCATTGCCTGGCTGTTACGGGCTCCTCCAGCGTGAGTTGGCAAGGATGTCGAGTGAACGATCAGGTGAGGTGATTTGTTTCTGACTAGTGCCATTGTGATGCGTGGTTCCAGTGGCTGTGGTCATTTGAGGTGTTTTCTTTGTGATGTGTGAGTGACTCAGAGTGCACATCCAAAGTAATCCTTTGATGTATTTAGTGTATATATATCTTTCTGATCTCTAGCAGGACGTCCACTATTAGTTGCTTGAGTTTTATCTCATATTATTTGCTGCTTGTATTTCATATTTTTATCCATGCATTTAACTGTTGCATTTACCAAGTATGTTATTATTGCTTGTATATAAATATATATATATGTATCTATATACATTTGAATGTTATTCATTTGACATCTTGGAAAGCCTTTCTGTTAGAGAGCATTGCATAAATAGAACCCCAAGCCTTATTCTAAAAAGAGAGTCTTTGCATTTTGTAAAGTGAAACCCTTTTCTAGGTGTTGTTGTGTGTTATGTCTCCTGCTTCGCCGTGTTTGAGCCACCATGTGGGAGAGGTATTTGTGGAACTCTGTATCATCTGAAAGGCGAAGCAAGACAATGACATAGGCCAGCAAATGAAGGAGGCATGAAGAATGACAAAATGGCCGCATATCACACACACTGGGTTCACAAAATGACTGTCATCACATTGAGGCATGGAAAACAAAGAGGACTATGCTGTGCTATCCTGGCTGGAGTCTCTTTGCCCCCCCCCAACCCACCCCACCCCACGTCACACTCTACTGTTAGCAAAAACTCTCAGGATTGCAGGGAAAGGACTGCGCAACACCCAAAATTTGATTGGGCAAATCCGTGGGCTTAGTACACCACCAGCACAGCAGCAACAATAATTCCAACAGCACAGCAAAATGAAAACAGTCAGAAACAATAAAAATAAACTTTAAAAATAACATTTCACAAACAGCACAAGGCAACAATTACCCCTGCACAATACTTATAAAGGTTTAAGAAACACTATCAATCATCTCACACAAACACAGACACACAAAAATCGTAGGCAAACACGAGGAAGAACCAAGGAAAATGGCTGGATACATGGCCCTGGACTCCTGGAGCCACCCATACCACAGCCAGGCACAGGCAGACTAAGAAAATAAATTTGGCATGAATACAAGGCTATCCACAACCACCTATAATAATAATATTGATTTTTAATTTTAAAAAACTCTGTCTCGCACACAAGCAGTTTGAATGTGAAATAAAATATACTAGATCCTCAAAAAGTAAAACGAACCACAGTATGAAGACAAATCTGGAAAACAAAAACACAAGACAAACTAGGAAATGTTGTTAAACCCAGGCCTCCACCATCCAAAACTTTCCATTGTATGATATGGTAAATGCATTTATATATCGCTTACCATCCCTGACGAGGTGTTGAAGCACTCTACACTGCACAGGCCCCAAGGAAAGTAAGGTTAGTGTTTTTTTCCTGTGGCTTTACGGTTAATCATGTGTTCTTAAGGAACCCATTCCATGCATTTATTCCAGTTTCTATGTGGTAGATAAAATTAATAAGAGTTAAATGGGATATTTAGTCAGAGTGAGGTATGTGAATTCATTCACATGATTGAGGGTATTAAAAGTTGATCTACAGAAGATTAGGTATTGTTAGGTTGTAGGGATATGGCTTTTAGAGGACAGGCTGTGATCTTTGAAATTAGGTGTGGGTAATTTCCACAAATACAATGATGGGAGTTGGGCAAACATGCATGTGATTTATAATAAATAGGCTGTGCTGAGAGAGCGGAAGCATCCAAAAGATGGAAAGTGAGGAGAGGTTCATTTGAAAGAAAAGGAGGCCATGATTACAGGTTTTCAGTCAAGGTCAACTTTCATGGGAATACATAAGATACTTTTTTGAGATTGCATGCAATTGAGATCGTACGCAATCAGAGGATGCAAACCTGTAGAACGAAACAACAATATTTGTATGAGAGATAGTGCTGTATTAAGTACTTCTGATAGGCACCAGATTTCGGTGAACAGAATATCCTGTGAAAGACTACCGCTAGATCACCTCTTTAGGAAGAACAAATTATCAGTTCAAGGCATGGAAGCATAAAGTAATGGCTGGATGCATGCATAGGGTAATATCGAAAGCTTTGGGCTCCTCTCAAAATGAGCAGTAACCTCATGATCATAGCATTGTGAGAGAGCACACAGCATAAATAATGCGAACATCGAAAAAGAGATTCTGAAAATGCAGGAGCAGATCCCTTCTGATGTGCACTCTTAAATGTTTGGCTCATAGTATAAATTATTAAAGCAAAATGTAATCCGTTTTAGATGCTCCAGTTGTAGCATGGCACAAGATGAGGGTGAGGAGAGCTTCCCTAGATAGTTTAAGCAAACTACATTCCGGTGGCTAGATAGTAGAGGCAAGTGCTTAATTTGTAAAAGAATGAGAGTTAGTGCCCAAAGCCCTGCTTAGAAGCCACCAGCCAGTGCAATTGAATGTCGGCACACCCAATACCAAGGCTGCGTAGTCTACATTCTACCTCATGCCGCTTTAATCCACCACCAGACACTCACTACACCTTTATCTTACTCTTGCAGGTTTCTGCTTTCGGCTTTGTGACGTTTTTTTTGCCTTTCTCTTCCTCCTTCTGTCTGCTTTGTATGTTTTTTGCTCCCTTGCTCTAATTAAAAGTAGAATGCGGAAAAATAAGTGCCGGTCCCCAAAAATGGGTGCTGGTGGTGCACACCATTTCAAAATAGGCACTGCTAGAAACCAAAACAATGAAGTGAAGAGGATGCTTTAAGCATGGCATGTGATTGTACATCTGCATGTTAGGACGGTGAGAGGTCACTACAATGCCCAATTTAATAATATATAATAGTTAAAGACAAGTATTCCATTAACTTATAAGTATTAACTGAAGACATTGGTGCAATTCAAAACGCACTACTAAATTCGAGGTGGTACTCCTCTGTGTGCAAGTGTACCCAACTCCTCTATGTTCTTCTATACAGATGGGGTTAAAAACACTACACCGCAAGACTGTGTTCAGGTATCAGATACATGGAACTTCTACTCATAGGTAGCTCTGCACAGGAATACCACGAGCTCTGCTCGACACCCCTAGAAAGCATGTGCAATGCCGGCAATTTTATTTTGGGTAAAGGACTAAATACAAAAATATTGCTGATCTGCTACAGCAGGTTGTCGTACCTGGTGGTGCCATGTTCAGGATAATCAAAAGCTCCGTTCTTAGTTCTCTTCCTCTACTGCAGACTCCAGAGCCCCCTCCCCATTGTGTGTCTTGGTAGCAGCTGGAAACTGGGTGCCTCTATCTCAATCACTTTGCCAAGACAGAGCGCAGTGACCGATCCACCACCATCTTCACGGCATGAGCAAAGCCCCAACTTCCATTATCTCTTAATCTCATATGGGCGAACTTGAACCCGGCAAACAAACTCCAGGTCATCAGTAACTAACAAAATGGAAAAGAAAAAAAACAGCAGTGCTTGCCAACACAAACTTTTTGAAAAGAACTGCACTGAACTTACTTGATTTTCCAAAAAAAAGGACAAATTCCAACTTCCACTGTTGGATGATGCAACAGTAATTGCAGACAAAGGTAGGGTGAAGCTTTCTCTCTACAATCCAAAATAACCAAGGGCTGGGAAAAGCACATGGAGGAGTCTTCAAGACAGGAAGGGAAGTTGATACTGTCTACACAGTATCCTCACTCTCTATGGCATTTCCTCTGTGTAACTCAAAGTTAATTTTTCAATAAAGAAAATACATTTTGCACTCAAAATGTACCCAAATGGTCTGCTTGGATAAAAAAAAGTTAACATAAAATGACCTAGTTATTTTATCGGTGACTGTTAAAAAATGCTATTCATATTTGAGTTGCTGCTGCATGTTGATTGTGTTGTTTCTGTGCTCCTGCGAGGGGACTTTTTTCCAGAGCAGACATCAATTTCACGCAAGGCAGAATAATGGTGTAATCTTGGGCATAACATGTAATTTGTGCAATGTAAAATTCCTGAAATGATGCCAAATTACACCGGCACAGCAAAAATTATCCCCCAGGCCTACATCACTCACTCACTCACTCAACCACTCACTCACACAAATTCAAAGTATTTCTAATGCACCGTAACTCTAACACACCCCACACATCTAAATAATCCATAATCACAGCTCCCTCAGCACATTGGGGTGATAACTGATTGGCACAAGATATCTGAAGTGCCATGGTCTCCAGGACTGATTGTAGATGCTGACTAGGAAAAGGGGTACTCTCACCCTCTTTTGCCACCCCATAAACACAAAGTACCACATAACACCAGTTTACTGTGCCCAACACTTTATTAGTCCCATTATTGGCAACACACCCCCACCCCCCACACAGAGTATGCATGCATAAATAAATACACAACACAGCTTTTGTTTGGGAAAAATATTGCTGCAGGTTTATTCCATAAAAAAGTACGCAAATATGGTGGGTTATCTTACGGGCGATCCAAGGGCAGGCAGCTGTAACCAACCTATGCTGCCCTGCCCGCCTGATGAGCCAAGCACTGTGGAGAACCCAATCTGCGCTACCCTTATGGGGGTGATCCCCTTACTGGATCACGTGACACATTGGTCCTTTATTACTCACGCCCCTTTCAGGGCGGAGCGTAGCAAGGCAAGCCCCCGGTTGTTCAGGCCCACAACCGCCCGAAGGACTAACGGGGCGCCGACGTAATTGTTCCAGGACCCTCCCATGAGGCTCCTGGGATTTGGCTCTGGCACCCCTATTGTGCCCATGCAGAGGTACCCTTCTGTACCCATCTGCTTCCAGATCGTCCTGTAAGTCCGCCTGCAACGACGAAGAAAAACATTACAACGTCCTCTGTAGTATGCCTACCAGCCCCACGCCGGGTAAGCGGTAGGGTGGGAGACGGCGTGACTGGCGCAAAAGAGGACCCAAGATGGGGGGAGGAGGCTTAAATACCCTCCCCCTCCCCCCGGCATGCTGGAACTGACGTGCCTAGTGTGCCTATGCAGGGGGACTCCACCCTGAGTCCCGCAAAAGGGGGGGTGAGGAAGTGCCCAAATGGCACTAAAAGGGCCGCCCTTTAGGGTGGCTCCCTGCGGGCCGCGGGCAGCCGCATAGTCCCATTATTGGCAACACCCCCCACCCCCACACAGAGTATGCATGCATAAATAAATACACAACACAACTTTTGTTTGGGAAAATATTGCTGCAGGTTTATTCCATACAAAAGTATGCAAATATGGTGGGTTATCTTACGGGCGATCCAAGGGCAGGCAGCTGTAACCAACCCATGCTGCCCTGCCCGCCTGATGAGCCAAGCACCGTGGAGAACCCAATCGGCGCTACCCTTATGGGGGTGATCCCCTTGCTGGATCACGTGACACATTGGTCCCTTATTACTCACGCCCCTTTCAGGGCGTAGCGTAGCAAGGCAAGCCCCCGGTTGTTCAGGCCCACAACCGCCCGAAGGATTAACGGGGCGCCGACGTAATTGTTCCAGGACCCTCCCATGAGGCTCCTGGGATTTGGCTCTGGCACACCTATTGTGCCCACGCAGAGGTACCCTTCTGTACCCATCTGCTTCCAGATCGCCCTGTAACTCCGCCAAAGCTCTAGAGGCGATACCAAAGGGGATGATGATTTGCTCTAACGCTCCGTCCATCATCCCCTTTGGTATCGCTTTGTTCGCCCTAAGTTGGCAGGATATGCCCAGACGTGGGTCCCTTGCTCACTTTGCCACTGGATTCAAGATAGCCTGGCTGATGAGGGTTTTGAACCCGAAACCGGTCCCAGGATGCTTGTTTCCGGTCCAGGGAAGACATGGCTTGGCAGTTCGGGCTGGACTGTTCCCATGAGGCACAGGGTCAGACTGATTTGCATATGGCCATGTCTGAACTGGGGTGGTGGAGTGAGCTAAAGAATGATGATGGATTAAACCCAGATCAGTTGACTGGGGGTGAGTGTTTGATTTGCTCTAACGCTCCGTCCATCATCCCCTTTGGTATCGCTTTGTTCGCCCTAAGTTGGCAGGGTATGCCCAGACGTGGGTCCCTTGCTCACTTTGCCACTGGATTCAAGATAGCCTGGCTGATGAGGGTTTTGAACCCGAAACCGGTCCCAGGATGCTTGTTTCCGGTCCAGGGAAGACATGGCTTGGCAGTTCGGGCTGGACTGTTCCCATGAGGCACAGGGTCAGACTGATTTGCATATGGCCATGTCTGAACTGGGGTGGTGGAGTGAGCTAAAGAATGATGATGGATTAAACCCAGATCAGTTGACTGGGGGTGAGTGTTTGATTTGCTCTAACGCTCCGTCCATCATCCCCTTTGGTATCGCTTGTTCGCCCTAAGTTGGCAGGGTATGCCCAGACGTGGGTCCCTTGCTCACTTTGCCACTGGATTCAAGATAGCCTGGCTGATGAGGGTTTTGAACCCGAAACCGGTCCCAGGATACTTGTTTCCGGTCCAGGGAAGACATGGCTTGGCAGTTCGGGCTGGACTGTTCCCATGAGGCACAGGGTCAGACTGATTTGCATATGGCCATGTCTGAACTGGGGTGGTGGAGTGAGCTAAAGAATGATGATGGATTAAACCCAGACCAGTTGACTGGGGGTGAGTGTTTGATTTGCTCTAACGCTCCGTCCATCATCCCCTTTGGTATCGCTTTGTTCGCCCTAAGTTGGCAGGGTATGCCCAGACGTGGGTCCCTTGCTCACTTTGCCACTGGATTCAAGATAGCCTGGCTGATGAGGGTTTTGAACCCGAAACCGATCCCAGGATGCTTGTTTCCGGTCCAGGGAAGACATGGCTTGGCAGTTCGGGCTGGACTGTTCCCATGAGGCACAGGGTCAGACTGATTTGCATATGGCCATGTCTGAACTGGGGTGGTGGAGTGAGCTAAAGAATGATGATGGATTAAACCCAGATCAGTTGACTGGGGGTGAGTGTTTGATTTGCTCTAACGCTCCGTCCATCATCCCCTTTGGTATCGCAAAGCTCTAGAGGCGGCCCCCGTCGCCTAAAGAGCCCCCCACCAAAACAGTTCCTTTCTCACTGCAACCTGCAATTTCCCGGGCCTCATTCATGTCCAGTAGGAACAGATCCAAGCCCACCTGTGCCAAGTGCACCCCAACTTTGTCAAAATACCTTTGGTGTTTGCCCGGCTTGGCCCATGCCTTATGAAGCCCAAGCCCCCTGCTCTGCGACTTGCGCATGGAGCGGTTTATCCTTCTCTGGGAATGTACCTCTGCCTCACATGACCTGCAAGAATGTGATGGCCTCCCGGGAGGGAGCTCTACTCCTAACCATCGCTATATTACCCTTCAAGCTGATGTAGGCTCCCACCTCCTGCAATCAGTAGTTGCAATCCTTCTAGCATTTCGTGTTCCCAAACACTCGTTTCCCGCATTTATGGAACAGCAGCACCCTTGCTTAGAGGACCACTTCCACCCAGCCTAATACTATGGCTATGCGGGCGGGGCATTTCATGCATAACTTGAAGCAACCCGTTACCTGGCCTGGGAACAGAGTGCACCTACTTTGTTGACGTTGACCAGACATGTGCCAGACCTTTGTGATACTAAACCATGGCGAACTGTGCTGTTCGCATTGCGCACACTATTGCAGTCACAGCAACCATTTGGAGTGACAACTTACGCCACCTACCAGACTTGCTTAATTAAAGCTCGATCACAGATACACACGTACCTGCTAACCAGCTGTGACCCTTGATGCTCAATGCAGCTCTCGACCTAATACCTTGTAATCCCAGGACCTAGGTCAGCATTCATTGCTTGCAACAATGCCCCCCTACCCATGGCAGTGAGGTCGGGGCCCCCTAAGTGGATCACCAAGCTGTTAGGGAAACCTTCCCCTCCCGCCAGTCTCTGCCCCGATCTGTCCGTGGCTGCTCCATCGCATTCCGGGGAACCCCATCCCAGAAAACTGCGTCTGGGAAACCGCATGGAGCTATTTATCCTTCGCCGGGAGGTACAGCTGCCTCACCTTATCCGTAGGACTTTGATGGCCTCCCAGGAGGGAGCTCTACTCTTAGCATGGCTATATTATGGGACAGCAGTACCCTTGTTAGATGACCGCTTCCACAACCAGCCTATCTACTGAGGCTATCAGGGCAAAGACTATTGTGCTTAACTGAAGCAACCCGAAACCTGCCCCTAGAGCAGGCACATAGTCCGCTGCAGTTGACCAGACATTTGCACCGGACCTTTTTTGATTGTTAAACCATGGTGACCAGGAATGCTCGTATTACGCACCCCAATGCAGTCACAGCACCCTGTTCGGAGTGACAACTTCCTCCGTCTGCCATGTTTGCTTAACTAAAGCTCGATCACGTGACCCTTGGAGCTCAATCCGGCTAGAGACCTAGGGGCATATTATCAAGGATTAGCGATATTTATCGCTAACCGCGCTTAGCGCGTTTTTTGTTAACGCCGCCTATCGCTGGAAATTATCGCGAGATAACACCCTATTAGTAAGGTTTATCTCCATAGCGATAATATTTCCAGCGATAGCGGCAAAATGCGAGAATATCGATGGAAAACCAGCGATATTCTCGCATTAACACTAAGGTGGATTCAGCATTAGAATCCACCTCCTATACTTTAAACAGGTAAGTCATCCTCACTAGCAGGTGTTAAAATCTAGCGATAAACGCGCTTAGCGCGAATTATTTTATCGCCCGCCTGCCTTGCTAATAGGGGGTAGTGGTGTAAGCGACTGTTTTCAGTCGCTTTTAGTAGGGAACGCCTTCCTTGCATGTCATTAGCGATAATTATCGCTGACATGCAAGGCGATGTAAATCCCGGCCGCTAACGCCTGAAAGCTGTCGCTAACGCCTGTTAGCGACAGCTTGCTGATAGGGCGATAAAATTATCGCCACTTTAGCGGCAATAAGTGCCGCTAAAGCGGCGATAAAGCCCTTGATAATATGCCCCCTAGTTCACTCTGTTATCCCTGGAATGATTGCCCTTGCCATGCATCCCTTATTCCTTATGAGGACATCGCCAGCTCAGCTCCCTCTGTGGTGAAACCCCTTAGGCATACCAGCTTAGAGAATCTGTCTGGTTTAATACAGTGCGCACTGTCTGCAATATGGTGCCTAACATTAAGGATTGACTAAGTCCAGACAATTGCACAGACCCCTATGATTGCTAAACCCTGGTGAACACCTTATTGGTGTCAAATCTGGTTTGAACCATATATGTATTGTGCCCACTATTGGCGACACCTCACCCTTTCGTGTAGTGACAACTTACGCAGCGCACCCTGCTTGCTTAACTGCCGTCGGATCACAGATGCCAGTACCTGCTAACCATCTCTGACCTTGGATGCTTAAACTCGAAAAAGTGTCGGAATCCCAGATTCCCAGTTTCATGTTTAGCTGCAGTACACCTTCAGTGTATCCGCTGGGAGATACCACAAACCGCATTGGTCATGAGAACCTTAAGAAGCACACCATTTTCACCTGGGCGTACCTCTCAATGAGACCGGCTCCACACAGCTGTAAGGCCAGAGACACACATATATTAAACCTATTTACTGGTTTTTGCCATTTGGCACCCTTCTGGTTGCAGCTCTGTGTTTTTGTGAAGCGCTGCGTGCCCCGGGGCATGATGTCGCTGAATAACCGGTGTATGTTACCCACTCGCTGATACTTATGTATCGCTAACTGCCCTTACTTGGATTGAAGGAATGCTGGATGATTCCTAAGGACTGTGGACTTAATACTCCAACCCAGTTTGACCCCAAAATTTTGGGACAACCCAAGAAGTAATCATGCCCTTCAAGGTACATCTACCCCAGCGTTGACTAACAACGTATTTGGGACACAGGTCGCAGAAGATGCCCCTTCCAGTCTCTGGTTCTAGCCCATAGAGGGGTAACCCAGGGGGCAGACAAGTCTGTGGGAACCAGAGGGGAACATTATGTGCAAATACCTGCCCTTTTCCAGAATATTGGGAATGCCACATGGTCTATAATACCCTGTCGCCATTTGGCTCGAACGCAGTGTTTACCAAACATTTTTGCACCGCAGCACACTTGTTAGATGACAACTACCACAACCCGCCTGCTGCCCTGGCTAAAGCGCGGGTGAATATGTCTTAACTGAAGCGACCTGTAACCTGCCCTTGTTTGCCGAGGGCACATTTTAGCTGCATCGACCAGACATAGCAAGACGAGACGAGCTTGCGAGCCCCATTCCCACACAACTAAAATTAAACATAGTCCCTCAGGGGCTGAGGCATTGCCTTCGCAACACCTCTCTTTGCGTTGTAATTGCCCAGAGTACGTGTAAAATTGTACTTTCCCACCATTGGACTGGTAACCTACGGCAAAGAAAGACAGAACCTGGGCATAAGATCCCCGTTTCCTAGAGAAAAACAATAATTATCCTGCACCATTATCAAATGTGCCACAAGCACCCAATGCGCTATCCACCTGTTGCTATGCAGATGTCATCCAATTCAATGACATGGGCGACATATCAACCCGTTCTGCCTTTGTGGTCAACAAAATACCGTCTGCCGGGATTTCTCCACTAATCCTATGATGCTGAACCTGGATTTGTAAGGCGCACGTGAGGTTCGGCGATCGTCCCAATACTAGATGCCATGTATCCAACTTATCAATATCGTCCCACTTAGTGAGGGCACTACGAGGACTTGTGGGACGGAATAGAGGTCTAAAGCATTAGTGCCAATAAAGAACCGCCAGGAAACCTCCGCATCATGCAGGAACTAGCCGATGGGGCCACTTCCCCGAAAATCGGCCACAAACCAGTAACCCCCATAATACCGCAATCCTGACATACACCCGGGGGGGGCAAACAGGCGACTCTGGTAAAGGTGAAAGAACGTGCGAATTCCGTCCTTGCAACCTGGGCAAGGACCTAAGTTAGAACCGCACATCGATATAAGCAAACAAAAGGACAGCCGGACACAGCCGTGCCACATCCAAGAAGAACCCTCTACGGTTTAAAGCCCAATGAGGGGAGAAGTACAGTTCCCGCCTACTTTGAAACCAACAAAACTAAAGAGAAGGTGGACCTCTCTGGAGTGCCCCACCTTGGCCCCCTGACATGCACGAGTGCTAGTGGGGGGGGGGGCAGAGAAACAATGACCAACTGAGTGGTCACTCGCGACACCGATTGGGTCGATTGCCCAGACAGAACTGATATTGAAACAATTGAAACCTACATGTTCCACGATTTTACTCGGGCGCCATGAGACAGAGGGGTCGATTCCGATCTCGGTCGGTAGGGCTCCGAATCGGATTCGGCTTTACCAGAACCGAGTCGGAGGCTGTGTTTCCGACCGATTCGTACAGTCGTCCGAGCGAGCAAGTACGATGCGAGTGAACGCAAAATCGCCGACCGACTCGTTTCCGGGTCCGAACCGCTCCGTCCGACTCGCTACGCACTCGATTCGTGGCGTGCAATGGAGACGTTTACGACCGAGCCAATACGATGCACGCATCCGGACAGCCGGATCGAGTCGGAGCCTCCGACACGAAAAGCACCCGGACGCGGACTTCGGGGTCCGTGCCGGACCCCTTCACCCGTAGCCGTACGAGTCGGACACAGGGGGACCATGGGTCCCCCTATACATGCGTGTACGGTGCGGATGGCACCAACGCTGCACCCACTACAGGGGGCCCCTTGTGCGCAACATACCCATTGAGTCAATGGGAGCCCATGTACACGTCGTACGACCGGCTCCCCTTGACTTCAATGGGAGTCCGACCGAACCGAGTCGGGCAGCATACGGCCGCATCGTACTCGTTCGGTCGGACTGCAGGGGTCCGGCTAGGTCGGAAAACAATCCGGATCCGGATCGGTCGGAGAGCTTTCCGACCCAGATCGGAATCGGCCCCAGAGTCTTGAACAAGAACCGGTGGATAGCCGGCCCACTGGAGGCAGTGGTCTGTCCAGTTCTCCTCCGAATTCTCAGCTATAGGGGCTCCAGATAATCTCAGGTGTGAGAAAAGTCTTTCTAACGTAGCCAACAGATGGTTTATACGTAAGTGACTGGCCCCCATTATGGTACGACCAAACCAAGGCTGAAGCAATAGGAGCATGAGGCCTTAAGCAACGGGTGTCTTTGTGTACTGGAAACATTAATTAGCCACGCAAAGAACCATGGACATCCCCTTAAATGCGAGTCACCAGATCGTCAATGAAATATTGATGGATTCAAGACATAGGCGCCATCCAAACTACTGAATTAAAAATTGGCGAGAATAGTTCTATGAAAGAAAAGCATTGAATGAATCGCTCATCAAAGTCAAAGGACATATCAAACCGCTTTGGTCTACCTTGCTGAGAAGGATGGAGCAATGCCCATTATCGGTATTGGTGAATGAAGACATTATTCATTCATGTTCAGCCAAAGTGAGAAACACTGCCCCCAAGTGGCCTTCCCACTTTATGGCACCCTGGCAGTATAAATTGGTTTATCGCACCAATAACCAACCCCAAACTGATATACTGTTTTGCCCCACCCAGGGCACCCTGTCCGGTCACCGCCAAGGCAGACGCACCGCAACGCCAACTGAGGGCAGAGTAAAACACAAGTTCTGACCTAGAGCTGTCCCCGGCGACACATACATAGAGACGCCCAATACTGCGCGAAACTAGAATCAGCATACGCCCGCGCTACATACAGCAAGGCAGTTCTACGGAAAACCTGACACTTGTGCCACTATTTTGCAGGACTCACGTCAGGCGGCCACTTCCTTTTGCACCACACCTTGCTCCTGCAGTGCTGCCAATCATAGTAACACCACAACTACTAACTCTGACACTCGTGCAAGCGTGACAATTCCGCCTATTCCAAGCCCTCAAAGCTATAAGAATGGCTTGGGCAGCAGGAAATAGTGATTTTAATGTAAATTGAATTAATCAATGCCTGTTGTAGTCATCTCTAAATTAGACAGACAGCGCCAACTCGTGGCAGACTGTCACAAGCGCCGGTGTGACAATTAAGTGACGTGCAGCGCACCAGAAACCACCCGGCCAAATTACACAGGTAAACTTGATGCTGTAATTTAGCATTAGTGGCCCATTGCCACACTTTCTCACCCGTAACATTACCCATACAGCAAGCCGGAGCTATTGACATTGTCAATGGTTGTTGGTTACATGCGTAAATAGGAACTAAGGTTTAGTTGGCGGGATATTGAAAATGCTTCCAAGAAGATTTCAAGCCCAAACCAGTGGCACACACCAGGAGGTGTGTGCCAACCACCTCAAAAGTCACTTCAGGAGTCACAGCCCCTACGCCGGAAACGGCCGGGCTCACCCCAAACCTACTGATGCTCAGTGCGAATCAACGGCAGGATACACACGTCTCTTCTTATCCCTCATCCTTAGCTGCTCGCCCTTGCCCTCAGCATCGGGTGACCAGGATGTTAAAGCCAAAACCGGGACAAAACGTGAACACTACACTTCACTCCCACCTCTAACAAAAGGAGCACTACACCTACAACAAGCCCATATATTGGCTTTGTCGGTGCTTATTAGTTGCATAAGATAAATAAGCCACAATTATAGCTTTACGTTACACTCTATTTCTGGGTATTCCTGCCTCCTGATACCCTGCATCACTGACTGAAGCGCCACACTGCAACCCTTTAAACCTGTACCTGTACCTGTTGCTGAGCCTTGCGCCGCCGTGTCTTTTGGGCGCTTGACGGTGAACGGTTAATCACTGTGCGAGTAACTGGAACAGAAAACAAACAGGCATTAACAAAAGGCCCCCCCTACCTGTACTTCCAACCCGGTCAAAGTGGTTTGTCATACCGTGCTCATAGCCCCCGGTCGCTAGACTACCAGTTGGGATATGTGTACAAACACTCAAATACTCTAACTTTAAGCGCAGGCCAAAGCCCCCCCCCAGTTCCCTCCTGAAAGAGGTTGGCGCCGAGCTTGAGAGGGAGTTACCGTCCCTGTATAACAACATGTGAAACAGTAGCATTGCCCTCTCGCGGCCTAAATACGTACATAGCTAACATCCGGTGGGCTCCGTGCTGGAGACCTACTTGCTGTATGTAGTGCCACTAGTTCGAAACGTGGTCTGGAAAATTTTACATAAGTTAGATACCTTTGTGGCCACCCTGCCAATACCTCATCCCCCCATAACACATGATATTTAGTGCAAGTGGAAAAGGCACAACGGATTCTTTCAGTTGAGTAGGCGCACTGCGCGATCGGCGGAGGGCACAACAGCCCAAGGGATCCCAAACCATCCTGGGCGCCCCTCCCCCTCCCGCCTTGACAAAATATTTGGCTCGCTTACATGAGCGCTCGTTATCTTACACCCGGGACGACTTGGTCCGGTGTCTTTCCGCTAAACATCGGAAATTGTTTTAGCTACCGTAAGTTATATTCATAATTACAATCTATTGCCGCACGTTGCGATTCTCGGCTCATGCCTTGCTGCAACCAGACCAGGCCCCGTTCGAGGAGACATCACTCCTCGCCACCTTTGGTCGTTTCCATAGAGCTCTGCAGACAGAACCACAAGGAAACCGCCTCTAATTAAATTACAGCCGTTTTGCAAGAAAGACATGCATTGTGATTTCCAGGCTCAATCTAGCCCCAATCCCCAATGCCTCGAAATGTACGCATGTATGTACGATATTACTCTTCCGCATACAAACACAAACATTGTTCTAAGCGCGTTACCGTAAATACGCCTTTTAAACAATAGCAGGAGAAACCCCATTATATTGTGCCCGTCAAAACTTCGGTGAACACAGAGAACAGCGGGACAGTGCCACCCGGTGGCCTACACCTCATTGTGTTACATGTTCACAATCACATTCGTGACCTTCCCGGTGTCCACCAGGAACTCTAAACTCGCTCGCCACGGACCAAACTCATGGTCCATTAATTACCCAGAAAACCTGACCAATAATGCTAAAAAGAACTTAAAGCATAAAACCCTAAAACAGCACCCAGAAACACTTATTGTTGACAACTACCACACTGCTACTAATGGCGAGACGAAAACTAACTTCATCTTTTACACAAACCGCCCAACTAAGTGGAAAAACACCTTCCTTCTTCATTTTCTAGTCACCAAGTCGGTTAATATTCCCTATGGCGAAAAAAATCTCCACAACTGTCTCCCCTACCTTTAAAGGAGAACTGACAATTTCCATCTTCAAAACAGGAAACATTCTCATTCAGGCCTCGGACCCGCACCTCACCACTTTTGATCGGCACTTCCCAACGCTACTCTCCTCTATAACTCATCAGTGCCTTCAAACCCAATCTTCCTTACCGCCCCTCACCCGGACAAAAAACCCTAAACCGACCCAATCTCCCTCACCAGATGACCCACGATACAATTCATGGACATCCACCATCTCCAACTATAATCTCACGACCCCTATCATCACACTCCGCAGGCAAACACCCACTACAATGACGGCAACCGATACCACCAGGACCAGCAAACGCACAACCAGGAATCTCCACAAGGCTGATCCCGTGACACTTACCCCTCCTGCCCACACCCTCTCTACAGCCAACGGCACCAATGATCCCTTGGACACTGACCCCCTCAAACCGCGGCACACTCAACCCCCCTGTCCCACCACCTCAGGCACAAACCACCCCCACTTCCAATCCTACTGCCAGTCCCCTGGACACGGACTTCCCCCTAAACATAGTACACTCACCTCCCTTGGTCCCAAAACCCACTACACCGCGACCTAACCTCTTGACTAGAAGCAACAACGACCCCTCACCTCACGTCCAATCTATCCCTACTCCTAATCCTAATGCTACCTTAGGGACTCCCTTTCCTTTGCTTTCCTCCTCTAACTCTCTTCCCATTGCTCAGGACGCTACCTTTGGGCCACCCTCTCCTCTGAACTCCGCTAAACCTACTGCTTCCTCTTGCTCTACGCCCAGGGCTCAGGATACTACCTGTGGACCGCCCCTTGGACATACTCAAGGGTGCACCCCTCAACCGCCGCTTATGATCCCTGATGCCATCCTTACCATTCACACTACTCCTTTGGAGCCCATAACTGAGCTTAAGCAGGGGTCCATCTCCCCCTGCAAAAGCTGTATGGAGAAGGGGCATCTCCCTGCACCTTATACTGGACGGTCACCTGATGGTGTCAGTCTTCGGCGGATTGAGGAACAATTGGCCGAACTGAAGCGGGACCTCCTTTCTGTAAATGACAACCTCCAGATCCTCCTTCAATGCTCAATAAAGAATGAAAAGTTCCTCACACCTTATCCGCCCGCGGGTTTGGATCTGCCCTCGCACCCTGCAACTAATTTAAATGGTGGAATGGAAAGGTCCTCTGTTACCTGCCCGAACTACCCTCGAGGGCCCGCTCCCCCTCCTCCCTACCTCCACTCCAGACCCTGTAGTTTACAGACGCAGTGGTCTGAGGTTGACACACTCGCACTCTCACTATCTTATGAGGACTACGCAATCTCGCCTAGCTCCATACCCACTATCTCCTCTGATCCTGATAGAGAACCGAGTGTTAACTTGAGATCCTTGAATAAGGATAACTTACTTCAGGTAGTCACTTCGCACCTAGTGGAAGCAACTACAGATTCCCATATCAAATCGATGCTTCTCAACTGCAGATCAGCAGTGAAGCACGCAGCAGATATCTCCGAACTCATCTTATCACAAGAATTAGACCTCCTGATTCTTACAGAAACATGGCTCAATGACTCTTCCTCCCCAATACTTGACATTTTAATTCCTCCGGGCTATGACATTGTCAGATGTGATCGGGCTATTAAAGCTGGGGAAGGGGGGGGGGATTGCCTGCATCCATCGGTCCAGCCTCGTTTTGAAGCAGACTCATAAGGACTCGATGTCCTCCTGTGAGCTACTTGTCGCTGAAATTTGGAACAAGGGCAAGATTGTCTGTGTGCTTCACTCGATCTACCATCCTCCTGGGGACAACAACTTACTCTTCGTAGAACAATTAATGGAATCCATCTCTGCCAGCTCAGCCCTCCATCCTAATCACATCTTCCTCGGTGACTTCAACCTTCACTGGAATGACTCTAATGATCCTGTAGTCTGTTCTCTTAAGTCTTTCCTCTCTGACCTCAACTATACACAGGCCTGCAACGGGCCTACCCACTGCATGGGCGCTACCCTTGACCTCATCATAGCTAGAGAGCACATTATTCAGCTAGACGACATAGTACCATGTGATTGGTCGGATCATCTCCAAATCTCCTTTCGCATTCAGGCGAAGGTATTGCTTAGACAAGGGCAACCACTCAAAAACAAGCAATTGTCTCGTAACCTGAGAGATATCAACATCTCTAACCTTTCCATCTTGAGCAAGAATCTACTTGAACCTCCAACTACCATGAATAATTTGGAAGATTTGACGGATCACTACTTCAACACTATGTCTAATATTCTCGACTCTGCAGCCCCAAAGCTACTTAAAAGGATTCCCTGCAAACAATCCAAACCTTGGTTCAATGGTACCCTTAATGACGAACGTCGCAAGCTGAGGCTCTCTGAGAGACGTTGGAGAAATGACCCCTCCACTTCTAGCCTCGAACAGTTAAGAAAGATGAGAAGCTCTTACAACAAACTCATTCGCATCTCTAAATCAGATCATTTCAGAGATCAGCTTGACAGCGCTAAAAACCGTCCCAGGAAACTGTTTGATATAATCAAACAACAGACTAATCCTATTCCAGCAATCAAAATCGCTGGACCCAGTGAGGAGGACTTCTCAGAGCACTTCGCTGAAAAGTCTAGAAGTATTGAGCGGGAACTGCAACGGGCCGCTGAGAACTTGTTGTCTATGAGTTCCGAGGGTTTGCCTGGTTACACGGCAGTACACACCCAAAATCAATGCCTGTACACACCCAAAAACAATGCCTGCTGGAATACCTTCCGACCTCCAGACTTGGAGGAGCTGTCACTTTCCCTGGCTTCTCTGAAACCTTCCAACCATTTCAAGGACCCACTCCCCGCCAAGCTGCTCAAAGACCTCAACTTGGCAGTTCTGCCTCTCTGGTCCAGGATCATCCAACAATCTCTCTTACAAGGGAGGATTCCCGACTGCCTTAAAATGGGGCAAGTCACACCCATTCCCAAGAAGCCCAATGCAGACCTTACAGATCCCAGTAACTTCCGACCGATCACCAACATCATGTCCTTAGCGAAATTGCTCGAGAAATGTGTTCACACACAGCTTTGCGACCACATTGAGAAATTTCAGTTCCTAGACCAACATCAATCAGGCTTTAGATCAGGTCATAGCACAGAAACAGCGCTAACTCACATTGTTGATGACGCATTGAGAGCTCTGGACCAAGATACACCATGTCTTCTAATCCTTCTGGACTTGTCTTCTGCTTTTGACACTATCAAACATGATAACCTGATTAACCTTCTTCAATACAGGATGGGGCTATCGGGCCCTGTCCTAAATTGGTTCTCCTCTTTCCTGCATAACCGAACACAAAGAATCAAAGTCAACCAATCTTTGGCGGCCAGCACTTCAGTCTCTATTGGGGTGCCTCAAGGGTCTGCACTTTCGCCCACGCTCTTCAACCTATGCATGGAACCTCTAACTGCCATTCTAAATGACTCAAACATTCAGTACCACATGTACGCGGATGACACTCAACTGTATTTGAAGATCTCCTCTCCAGATGACATTAAAACTCTTAACGGAGCGCTTAAAAAAACTCAACAATGGCTAACACATAACCACCTATTACTTAACTCTCTCAAAACTGAATTTCTCCTGATTTCCCCACGCAACCACCAGGCCCCCACGCAAAACTGGATCAAAAAAATCTCAGCACTCAACTGCACCCCGCATTTGGTTGACTCCGCCTGCTCTTTAGGGGTCACCCTAGACAAATTTCTAAACATGCAAGGTCACATCAGTGCAACCATTAAGAGTGCCAACCATCAGCTCAACACTCTTAGGAAAATCAAACCGTTCCTACCTCCAGAAGACATGCAATCAGCAGTCCAATCCTTAGTTATATCACGAGTAGAATATGGCTTGGTGACCCTAGCTGGTCTTCCTAAATCTAGGTTAGCGCTGCTAAGAGCTACACTGAACGCCTCTGCCAGACTAATCACAGGTTCAAGAAAGCATGATCATATCACACCTGACCTAATCCAGCTTAACTGGCTCCCCATTGAAGCTAGGATCCGCTTCAAGATAGCCTGCCTGACACATAAAGCTATACATTTCAATAGCCCCGTTTACCTGGCAAAAAAACTTGAGCTCTCCGGATCCAGAAGAAACCTAAGAAGCTCCAATACCCTTCTACTGAAACCACCGAAATTCAATAAAAAAAGATCTTACAATCGTTCCTTCTCAGGACTGGCTCCAAGAATTTGGAATGCCCTACCAACAGAGATCAGAGCCAATCCTTCGACTGCCTCATTCAAAAAACAGGTCAAATGGCTACTATTGGAAGAACTGCATCAACAATAGCCTCCATGTCATTTGCTAGTCAATTACCTGCATTCTCGACAAGCATTTTTACTTTGTTGTGTTGAAATTTATGCTTGACAATTTACTTTCACTTTATGTTTGTAACTCGTGCTTGACAATCATTCTCACTTGGGGTTTAAAACGTATCTCAGCTATCTTTATAGTAAGGCGATGATGAACGTGTTCGGCCTCATCTGGGTGGGCTGTTTATTGTTTGTTCATTTTCTACCTACTCTTCCCCTAGCGGCCTCATTTATTTTATGCCTCAGGTTGCTCTCATGTTGCCTTATGGGGTGTGCTTGGGTGTTTTATTGTATGCTTAACAATTTACTTTCACTTTATGTTTGAAACTTATGCTTGACAATCATTTCTACTGGGGGTTTAAAATTATTTCGTTTGTCTTTGAAGTAAGTCTTTGATGAAACTGCTTGGCCTCATCTAGGTGGGCTGTTACCTGTCTGTTCCCTTGCTACCTACTCTTCCCCTAGCACCCTCATTTACTTTTTTCTTCCAGTTCCTCTCATAATTCCTTTTTGTAAGTGTATTTATATTGTCTCTGTACGTATAAGTCAGCTTTCCTCTTTGTACAGCACTCTGATACCCGGTTGGGTCTTGTTCGCGCTTTATAAAACTTTTCAAATAAATAAATAGTTTAACGACTGTAACCACATCTTTCTGCTCTACTCCAAGTACAGTCACCTGGTATGCAAGCCAGTTACCAATAAACCTTGGAGTAGAGTTTTACACACTTGATCACATATTGGCTGCCAGACAGGGAAACTACAGAACAGTAAGGAGATCGGTTATATTGGTGCTGCCGCCATAGACAAAGCGAACCTTGCACAGGTTCCCCACAACGACCTCAAAATTGCAGACAAACCCTGGAAGCCCAGCGCTCGGGCCGCATCCGAGGGGAAGCAGGACTCGGCGTCCATTTAAGGTGGGGGAAGGGGGGATTAACAATTCCAGCCCAAATCGAGCCCGACTGCCGTGACATTGCCACCAGCAAGTGTAAAGGACCCTCCATCGTTGTATGCGCCCCAGGATGCCCCCCTTTCCCATGCCTATCTCACCTTCAGCACAAAGAGAACCGGCTTCTTATGTGAGCAGTGCATCCCCCGCAAGCCACTTCTGCATGTGCTGCTGCTGCGAGTTGGTTTAACATCCCAGAGGATGGGGCAATCTGTCTGATAACAAGAACATCTATCGCTGAGCAATGAAAGTTAACTTGACCCCTGACTATAACTTTCTCTCGCTGTCTCGTCCCCAGTTGCCGATAATTGTACATTTTAGTAGGGGACATCTTTCCACCCGGTTAGCAGCTCAACGCACCAGATCAGCCCAGTCTCACCGCCTGATCGTGTCGCCATCATCCAGCAGGCTAAAGAAATTGCCCAAACGGGCCCCGGACTCGCCGCCTAATACACCAGGGCTGCCTACACCCAAGCGTGCGATGCCGTGCCACAAGGACAGCGTGTCCGCAAAGCAATGCGGACACCATATTACAATACCGCAACCCATCGGCCGCCTAGCCTATGCCCCCCCGTCAGGAAAAGCAACCACGGCATACCACGCACCAGCTGACCCTCGGCAGGCAGCCCAGGCCGCCAGCAAACCCGTCCGCCCCCCAACTTGTAGCTCTCTTGCCCCCTCACAAGCCGGGAAAACAGGCGGCACTCCGGCGGCTGCAGCCACCAGTCCGGCCCCAACTCCAGCACACAACGAACCAGAGAACCAATGTAGCTTCAATCCCCAGGCCGCCAACAGCTAGGAGGCTTGTCGGCCCAAACAAAGGCCCCTCGTGGACCCTCCCGTCGCGCACTCACCGCCTACTTCGACGCCCGCGACTGACAACGACCCCGGTGAGCTTGGACATCGTGTCCAGCGGGGGACAAGGAGCCATAGCAAAGACGGCGTGTCTGGCGCAAAAGAGGACCCAAGATGGGTGGAGGAGGCTTAAATACCCTCCCCCCCCGGCACGCCGGAACTGACGCGCCTAGTGCGCCTATGCAGGGGGACTCCACCCTGAGTCCCGCAAAAATGGGGGAGGGGAGGAGGAAGTGCCCAAATGGCACTAAAAGGGCCGCCCTTTTAGGGTGGCCCCCTGCAGGGGCCGCGGGCAGCCGCATATCATGAAACCCCGCCTTGCACATATCAAAAATGTTAAAACAGTTTGAAAGGAGAATGCACAATAAAACCATTGCCATGAAGAGCAAGTCTAGAGGAGAATGAACGCAGGGTGGTAGCGTGGGGTTGACATGCATGGAAGGAGGGTTATAAGTCCAGAAGGCAAATTAATATCAGAAGTACCTCACCAGAACGGCCCCTCAAAAAGCTATTCTGCTGCAAGATTAGCTACTCCTTCTTAAACTGAAATTACACCCCTGACCCCCATGCTTGTTGTGTGGTTAGGTCAGCCGACATCATATTTAAAGCAATGAAACTGAACACCCACCAGTGATGTATTTGGGAAAGGTAGACATATCCGCAGTACAAATAATTTTCTCCTTGACACTGAACAATGCAATAAGACTGCACCACTTTCCTGCAGCTTCACTAACTTTGCTCCCAAAATGTGGTAGAACATCCCAATTGAAATTTAGAGGGGCATTTTCTTTGCCTCGTAAAAAGCTTAACTGAAAAACCTCGAACTCGTACCCCAATTCATTACAACTTTGAATATCTGCCAGTAGCCAAATCTATCAATGCGTTCTTCGCTTAAATGGATATAAACTTCAAACATCTCTGTCTAACCCATTCTCTATCTAGAAATGAGCCTTTTTGATAAAAATATATTATATGATGTTCTATTAATTATCCTCCTATGTAATGTAAAACTGCCCAGCCTCTGTTCGCTATAAAGCTCTTTAATGTTCGGATAATGTAAACAGTAGAGAACAAAAGATAATTAAATTAAAATAAATGCCGATAACCTAAAAAAAAAAGGTAAATCATCGCAACGTCGACCAAGGCGCCATGTGGACTCCTCATAAGTGAGTGAACGGCCAGTGACCCACGTCATGGCACCTACTATAGCTGTCAGCCGGCTGCAAACAAGTGACACTCGCCTGTGCCACCATGCCTTGGCAATCTCCTGCAAGTGATTTCTATTGATGGAGCAAGGTAAATAAGAAATTTTTGAACCCCCTAATATTAATGGTAATAATTAACCGTTATTAATTGTTTTGATAACTAATCAACATTTTGCGTCTTTTATATCTTTGGTAACCGGCAATTTATGTGCAAAACTAACCTACTTACAATTGTCAAAGTGGAAAAATATTAATATAATGGTTTGCGTACTAATTAGAATGATATTGCATGATTTGTGCTGTGTAGTAAATTGTATTGTGGCAAAAGAATGCGGATGGTAAGTAAACATAGCTTTACATGTCGCTTTGCAAGGTAACACCTAAATGGGGTACGTAGAATGACGGGTGGGAAACGAAAAGGCTTATTTTCTTTATTTTAATTATGATTGTGTTTGTTTTTATAATAGTTCATTCGGGCCTGTTAGGCCACGCTGTAAAGATGGCTGCCGAGGCAGATGAGCTTAATGCGCAAGTGCAAAATGGCTTCCAAGCGGAAGGAAGCTGCAGAAACATATCACGTGATTGCAAGTAGAGCCCAGAATGAAAAGAGTCAAGGACACCATGATCTGTCACCAAACGGGTGCCAAGAAGGACTCAATGAGAATGTATGAGAACCGAAGATGCAGCTGTGAATTAACAATGAACTGTTTAAAATAAAGTTACAAAAGAAGATACATGTGAGGAACTGTCAATCGGATTGGTAATGTCCTAAACCCGTGAGAAAGGACAAAGTTATAAAAAATGTTCGGAACCGGTTTAAGCAAGGAGGGCAATGAGGAGATGCTTGCCACCCCTCCAATGGACCAATTAGCGTGAATCTCGCCCCCAAAAATTGAAACTTTTTGTTTAGTAAGCTAGTAATAGGGTATAAGAGGACCTACTCTTAAGTAGGAGGAGCGCTATTCATACATAATTTTTGAGCACTGGACATTGACGCTGGAGAGCTGCTGCTATTTTCCATAGGCCATTTCTTTTAATATAATTAATTTTACTTTAAATCTGACTGGGAAGGAACGAGATCGTTGCGGGAAACCTGTATAGGTGGTCCGACGAGGAGGCCTGTTTAGCGGGACAGACAGTCAGTTTTTGGGAGTTCTATGCTGTGATCTGCAATTTATCTGCCTTGGCAAACTTTATTTTTCATCTAAAAAGGGTATGCATAAATTCTTTTAAAGTTTTATTTCTTATAATGATATTAAACGTATTAAACTGATTAATAAAATTGAAACGTATTCATGCATTTTAAAGAAACTAGATAAACTTTATTACAATTAAAACTACGAGTCTGTGGTTCTTTAGCTCAATAATAAGTGTAATGTTTTAATAGGTTTAACTGTGATTGAGCTGGTCTTAATCACCATCAACTATTTCTCACTAGTTGGTCCATCGACCAAAGAGCGGAATACCTTGATGTCTTAGAATCCGACAGGATTAAAACTAATTATGTATGATGTTTGAGAATTTATCTTGTCGACTTTAAAAAGGTATCCCGTTTTCTGCCAGCAGTCATAACTTTTTCTCCTAGGTGAAAGTGGATGGGATGCAGGGAATATTTGAGGGAGTGAATGTTTATGCGATGTCATGGGCCCCACCGTCATATAGGTATAATTGTCAAAAAGAGTGTTTTCAACCTGGATGTCATGTCCAAAGGAGAAGAAATTATATTAGTCGCGCTGGATCACTATACACAGTGTATACTACTGGGGTGAAAAGTTCCAGGTGGCACAAAATATATGTTAGCGAGCAGGCGACCGCAGCAGCCTCCGGACCCCCTGGTGAGACACAGGAGCCTGGGTGCTCTATCTGGTGGGATATGTCTCCACATCATAATCTGCTGTGCCACTACTACACTGCCACGTGCCCTTTCTGAAAAGGACACATTTGTAAAGCAGGAAAGCCCGGAAAAGCTTAAAGCATGAAGGTGCTAGTTGCCACAGCAACAGGCACTCTCGTATCTTTCAGTGAAATAAAAATAGGACTGTGCATATCTGTCCCTCTATTGTTTTTATCGCTGTTTAGCTATAAATTGCATTGTTCATGTTGTTACTGCGTAGTTGTAACGACTTGCGTTGTTAAAACCGCGATCTAATGGCATGCGATGTAACGCATGCGTGGTGTCGTCATACAGCCCTTGTGATACAACAAGAGTGCCATCTCCAAGTTCTTCCTCAACACAGCCTTAGGGTCCTGCTTAATGTGGTTAGGCGGCACCAACAGAGCTCCCATGACATATCCATGAGAGAGAGCATCCACCTTGGCTCCTTATGAGTGGACTGTCTGGAGTCAGTCTATTGTGTTTTGGCCAGCATAGGCTTTTTAGCATTTCGCTTCACAAAGACCTAACTGCCTGCTGCCGAGTGTTAAAATGCCATCCATCAGCTGCACATGGCACCATCATAACACGGACGGTTACGTGTTTTCGCACTGCGCCATTAAATAACATTATGGCTTTCTTACGACAAAATATGGCCTACATTTTAATGCATGGTCCAATGGTGCCACCATGTGGTCGACTCTCTGAATTAAAGGCACATGTTTACGAATGCAAAGCAAATGCATTGCATTTGCTGATGCTTGTTTCAGTATTCTGGGGCATCGCCTAATTACCGCCACACATGTAGGCTACCATTATAATCAGTGCTTTAAATGGGGGCAAAATAGTGCAGGTACTCATTTAAATGTGGCGAGTGGGCGGGGCTTGGGGGCAGGGCTTAGGGCAAGACATGCCGATACTTATTGACTTTGATACTACTTGCAGCACATACCAAAACACATGGGAAATGTCTTTCAATAAACAAAGTAGGTTTGTTTACTCATTACACAAAACAAAAGCCAAATGCGGCGATATTTTAACATTTCCTTGTTTTGTAATATGTGCAACATCAATACTGTTAATTGCACAATTCTATATATTCTCGAGTGACAAAGAAAGAAACAAGCAGACATGCACACACAAAGCATTCCACACATTTCCTTTAATATAACTTCCAAGAGTGTCTCTATTCTCTCCCCCTTTCTCTTGTTTTTCTCTCACACAAAACAATCACAGGTTAGCAGACAAACATACACAGACACTTAACAAAAGAATCAGGTGGGATTAAAGCCATTTGAACCTGGTTACCTCCCACGGCTTTCTTAATTACTCTGTCACCGGGCTGCCTCGATGTCTGTGTTTGCAACCCAGCATGATGGTGAACACCCGGATGGTATGCAAATGAGCCCACGTTGAATTGTTCAGCTGGGCTCGGCTCAGGTCTACAGAAGTGCCTTGGCTATCAAAGAAAGGCCGCCAGCACCAGCGTTTCATGAGTACCGGTACTCTCCTCGGCAGTAGAGAAGTGCCGGTGATAGATAGAGTGATAAATCTAAGAAGTGCCGGTACTCAGTACCGGTGAGTACCTGCCCATTTAAAGCACTGATTATAATGACACGCCTGCATGCCAGAGTGTACGGTTACTGGGATGATGCCTGCACAATTATAGTTCCTTCACTAGAGACAGTTTGGGAAATGATGCCCTTCACATCTTATCCTCACAAGTATTCCTCCGACACTCATTCTGTAGGAACGTATATGCCCCTTAAGCTCAGATGTTTAGTGTGTTATGGAATATATCCACCTTGAATGGGAATGGGCCCACAAAATAGTTCTATTCACTGACTAGCAGGGTAGTGGATATATGCACAATGATCCATTTATTGTGGGAGCTAGCTTAGTGACCAGCTGTCCTAAATTGTGTTACTGGAGGGATCCTCTAAGCAAAACTTTCAACACCTAAAAAGCCTGCATGAAGCTGATATCTTACCAGACATGCAGCTGTATGTTGCTCATTCCCTTGCAGCTGGAACCAAGATGGACATAGTTCTCCGGGATTTTGACCTGGATCACTTGTCAGACCAAAGTGTTTGCCTGCAGACAGGACAGAGGCAGAAAGAGGAGGGGGGCGGGTCCCACGCCTTCTGGATCCTGTGTCTGGACACGTCCCGGCAGCATGCTTCCCACATCTCCTTGTAGGGTGGCGGTCCCCAATGCAGGAGCGCGTCCTGAGGCACCCTCCCCCCCTTAGGGAAAGCCGCATGGAGCACTCTCTCGCCGCTGACCTCCTCCAGCTATGAACTCCCCCGGAGAGAACCCGCCGCCATCTTGAATTCATAGCTCACCGGTTTCTCTGGCGAATCTCAGGATATATGTGCAGCCCATGGGTGTTATCCCACTGCCTTTCAGCACGGCAAAAAGGAAAAATAAAATTATAACGCAATGTTATTATCATTTTATTTTTCCGTGCTGAGGCAGTTTTGTGGGGCGGGGCTGGGCAGCAGGGGGAGGAGTGGTGGCACCCTCCTAAGTGCACATGAATGTTTGGTTGGCCCTCTGGGGCAGGCCAAATATTCATTCCCTCTTTGCATGTTCTCCACCCAGGCTGCATTACAGCCCAGGCTCGAATTCCCCAACTGAGCGCCGAACCACGGTGCTCAGACCAATCACAACGCTGCATTGCAGCGTTGAGATTGGCTTAGGTGAGCCTGGGTGCTTCCTGCTTCCTGTTCCAACAGAAGCCAACAAGAGGACGAGCGGAAGGAAGAGACGCAGCGGACCGGCCAGCAGGCAGGTAAGTGATTTTTTTTTTGTTAACACTCTTCCCTCCCTTCCCTTCCTCTCCCCCAACCCTCCCCTCCCCACTACTGTTTCGCGGGAGCAGCCACGACTGGTGAAGCCCTGGGTTCCTACATCCCACCGGTCAGTCCTCCCTCCATCCTCGACCAGTGAGAGCTGGGTGCTGTCCTCGGGATTCCGGATCTGTGCTGATGCAGATTGCTCAGCGAGAGCATACATGCCGGGTGCCATGTTACCTCGGCGTTCAAGCCATGTCCCTTCCTGGCAGAACAGAAGCAGCTCCCAGCAAAAGCACCAATTGATCCTGAGAAAGTGAAGGTGCCACTAGATCTTGAAACGCAAACCAGTGGAAAGGTTATCAACATTATAATAATGAAAACAAAATACAGTTGACCTGTCTGAGAAGTGATCCTGTGTTGCGAGAACAAATAACCCAGAATCAATCAACTGGCCACATTTTGCAGTAAAACTGTGCACAGTGAAATTGAGAGCCGAGACCCATGACCAAACCTTCTAGGGAACACCTGACCTAGATGTAGTTTAGCAACCACTAGCCCCTGTACCTCATATTCATGAGCAGCAAGTGACCCTCACTGCAGGCAGCCATGTAGAGTCTTTATTTACTGTAGTGAAGAGGTTGGGATTTTGAACATGCCTCTGAGCCAGCCACTGCGGACCATTTCTTATACCATCCTTCCCTAAGCAACCCCTACTGCAAAATGTGGGTTCAGCACAAGTAAACTGTGACACCTAGCGACCACAGCTCCAGTAAAACATACAAGCCATATTTGGTGTTCCCTACCGTCTAAGTCCTTCAGCGTGGTGTCAGATTCCTCAGGCACCAGAACAATTCTGCAACTGACAAAAGCTAGATACAGTTGTGAAGTACTGAGTGCCTCTGTCAATCAATCAATCAATCATTTGTAGAGCGCGCTACTCACCCGTGAGGGTCTCAAGGCGCTAAGGGGGTGGGGGAAGCAGCTACTGGTCGAACAGCCAGGTCTTGAGAAGTCTCCTAAAGGTCAGCAGGTCCTGGGTCTGACGCAGGTGGGCGGGGAGGGTGTTCCATGTCTTGGTGGCGAGGTGGGAGAATGATCTGCCGCCGGTGGTCGTTCGGCGGATGCGTGGGACGGTGGCGGTCCAGAGCGCCATCAGAAAATCCCACCACAATCCATGCAAACCTTCAAAAAAAACCTTGGTCCTTAGTGTTATGTTTCATAGGGTACACTGTAGCAACAAGCGCAGATGACCAAGTAGTTTTGTTGATCTTGTGCTACATTTAAGTAACTCAGTATCCATGAGGCCAAGCAACATGCTCCGACAGGATGTGAGCCTCTGAGCTCCCCGCCAGCCCGCGATCATCCTGAGACATCCGGACATTCATGATACAGCAAACTCACTGTATGAACCCCCAGAGTGACGGCTGCAGGGCGGGGTGCGACTGGTGCAAATTTGGGCCCCACCTGATAATGTGGGGCCAAGCTGTGTGACTGAGACCTAAGGGAACTGCGTTGGTAGTGAGCTGGGCTGGGCTGAGCTGCGTTGCTGATATGCCAGAGTGCGGCGTGGAACTCCTGCTGCTGCTGTGACCACAGTGGATACGGCCCGAACCAAGCTGCTGCAGATAGAGTGGGGGCCCAGTTACTCCTAGGGGCTGTCACCGCGGTCTGCAGTCGACCGCCTCGAGAGGAGTGTGAGAGACGGCGACCGCACGGACTGGGTGGGTCCGCGGACCAGCCCCCCTTGCAGACACAGCAGGAGACGACCCAGGAGCCGCTGAAGTGGTGGGTGCAGACCCGTAGGCTGTTGGAGGCAGAAATGGAGGGCTATCTTGCTGGGGCTAACTCAGCGTAGGGATCGCACCCGGCTTGGCTCTGCGCCCTGGAGCAGGCAGGCTTGAGCCGCTCCATTGTGAACAGCTTGGGCAAGCTCCTAATACGGAGGGCGTTGGGCCCTAGATTGCTTCCCCAGGCCACTGGGTGCACGGAGGCCCCGACAGGCCAAAGACTGGCCCCTGAGTTCTTGGGGTGCGAGCAGTGTAGGAGCCTAGCAAGGAGAGGGCATCTGCTGCAGGGATCCTGCTGCATGCACCACCACCACCCGGCCTGCTGTCATGGCCACAAGATAGATAACTCGTGCTCTCCCCTGCGGCGCTGGATCAACTCGAAGCCCGTGGTCAACCTGATCTGCATAGGTGGTGAGCGTTTCCACTGTCTCTCCGGCTGCCCGCGGCCCCCACAGGGGGCCACCCTAAAAGGGCGGCCCCTTTAGTGCCATTTGGGCACCCCCCCCCACAAAGGCGGGACCCTAGGGGGAGTCCCCATGCCAGGTGCACTAGGCGCGTCATGTCCGGCGCGCAGTGAGGTGGGGAGGGTATTTAAGCCCCTCCATTTTGTGTCCTCTTTGTCGCCTGGCACGCTGTCTGGTCATGCGCCAGGTTCCGATCGTTGTCGCCAGCTCTTCATAAGGCCGGTGAGTGTGGATTTCTCCCTCAGCACCCCCCCTTTCTATTGCGGGGGAGGCCCGCGTGGGCCACCAGGTCCCTACCTTAGTGGGGGCAGCTGCTGTCGGGCAGCGGGGGTGGCCTGGTAGCGGGTTGGGGGGGCAGAATGGAGATATAATTTCTCCTGGGAGCAGGCGGTCTGGCCCACGCTTACCCCCAGCCTGGGGGGCGACCTGTTGTATTCCGCTTTAGGTGTCCATATATAGGTTTTCCTGAATCATGTCCTTATATAGGCACAATCCGCATTGCCCTTATATAGGCATAGAATCCCTGTCCTTATTTAGGCATTAACCGTGCACTCCAAATACAGGCATGGTCACCGACATCCGTCCACCCTAATCGTCACAACGAGTTCTTAGAAACCAGACCCTTAAGCTTCGGGAGTTCCCCTAGCACAGGACTATTGATTTCTCCAAGAACTCATCTATTATGTATGAACCGTTATACCTTAAGGGTTCATTCCTGACGTCTTCCTCTGTCCGACTTCACGTCAATGCTAACATTCCAAGACACCTACCAGGTATAAATATACCTTCCCTTGCCCAAGCAACTTAGAGGAGACCTTGACTTCAGAGGAGCCCATATCCCGGCCTGATGCACTGAGAAGACGCTGTCATTCCTGCACGCAGACGAATCCAGCTTCCAGTGTTCTGACTCCCTTCGCGGGGTGTTAGAGTTCCAGATCCGGCAAGAGATTCCCACCTCTCTCATTCTCAAGGTATGGAGCTGACTAGAACCTAGAGGGACTCTTGGCATACTAGACTTAACATACTCTTAGTATACCATACTAGAGAATACTCCACCTACTTCTACCTTTCCCTACACCTAGACTAGGTTAGGTACATTGGGGTAGAACTAGCTTAGAGACGCATCGTATGACTACTCGCATTTTTAGCTCATGTTATTTATGTACGTGAATATATGCTAAAAGATAATGCTAGCGCAGTATTATTTATTTCTACTGCTTACGCTGTACATTATTTATCTTGCATACTGTCTTGTGATCATAACAGCACATATCTTCTTAAACGAGAAACAAAACTGTTCAATAAAACCTTTATTGAAACACCCGTCTTTTCCTTTCTGTGTAACTCTGTAGAAACTAAGCATGCACGATTGACTGAGTGAAACTGTTATCTATTGTTTCCACGATTCTGAGACGTGTTCCGATTCTAAAGGGAAACAAAGTAGTCATGTTTTTCGGTTGCCAGAAACTACTCCTTCTTGTTCTCAAGGAGTTTCTAGTGGCCTCTGAGCTAGCTGGCACAAGTAATTAAGTTTAATATACTCGATAGGGACATACCGACCTCAGTCCTATGTCAAGCCTATAGGTTATATTATTCCAATGCGCAGAGCCTATTAGGGAAATAGGAACTACACTACATGGCGCCCAACGTTTGGTAAGGCAGTAATTTAACGCTAGATACTGAGTAACTCATTCGTGCTTTTCTCAGAGACCCCTACTCACATACTCCATAAGACGTCTGGAGTGGGTAGGGTTAAATATCCGCCATAACTAAATAAGGAAGCACCCTATATATTAGTTGTTTGGTTTGTTCAACATTGAAGGATACAGTGTTCCAAAATATTGTGCACCTTATCTTTTGTTTCCTTGAAACTTGTTCTACATTTTTCAAAAAACAAATGTCCACACGGGACAATGTCACTGACACCGGTGGAGCTGCGGCTGACCCAGCCATAGCAGTTTTTAACTTTACAGGTTTAAATGAACCTGAGGAGGGTGTTATAGACATCAATCCAAACTTAAAAAGAGCCATCACTCTAAAACTTATAAAACATGGTCTACCACCAAGAGGAGGTAGAGCAGTTTTCGTGATAGAGGCACACGAATCCTTTCAGACAGAGGTATTCTATTCATGGGTAATATTTCCTGAATCAAATTCAGTAACAAGACTGTTTCACTTCTATAAAGAAGATGAACCACCAGAGGAATATATTCCTTTCGAGGATATTGAAATTTCACTAACATACCAGGAGCATCAGCTCTGGTTTAAAGGCGCCCTAAAACATCACAAAAACATTACCAGGTTCGGTCCATTAGGTAGACAAGGAGCAACATGGCCGATTCTAGCCGGCTATACTCCTCATCCTGACCTCGAAATAATGTCAGACGAGGAACTACTTACTCAACTTACAGAGTTAATAAAAATTTACAGACAATTAGTCCAATATGTCATGCGGACTTTCACAGTCCAACCACCATTAACCATTTCAAATCAAACTCCTCAACAGGGGAATACACTAAAAATTACACCACAAACTCTATACGCAGTCATGGGTAAAATGCCCACAAAACGTGAGCAAATTCCATTCTGGATAGCTCAAAAAATTACTCAAATCGAAGCAGTATTTCCAAATACTAGCCCTTATGAGAAACACAGAATACTAACAATCTGTTTACCAATGGGGATCACACCACAACTGGAAGACTGCACCACTTGGGGCTCAGTCTTTGCTGCCATCTATACTAAAACACATGGTGTTCCGTCAATTGCGGTAATACCTGATGTCCTGAAACAAATTCAAAACGAATACGGGGCAGAGCCTGCTCTGAATTTAGGTATGAAATTACTGAAAAATTTCAACCAGGTCTCAACAATAATATTATCTAATATTAAAGGGGAGGCAGCAGCAGTGGCGATCCGCCAACGATTAAGGGAATTCAATGTTACAGAACATCAAACAGAACTACCCAGAATAATAGAACAATCTTATGCAGAATTAGGCAGAGATAGTTTAGGTGGAAGACCATTGAAGCCAAAACTATCTGAAAGCCCTGAAAAGGACTCTATTAAACAATCTCCTACATCTTCTAAAAAGAAGTGGGAAACTAATAAACAAAATTCAAACGAGAAACGTTCTCAATCTCGAGGTAGGTCTCCTCAAAAGGAGCCCTCTGAAAGGAGGTATAACCTCAGGAATAGGGATAATTTGAAAAACCTGACAGGTATCAAGATACTGATACACGTTCCTCTCGTACCTTTCAGATCTCGTCACAGACATCGGAAAGAAGAGGACGCTCAGAACATAGAGAAGAACGCGTGAAATCGAAAGCCGACAAACATGTTCTGAAGAAATAAATCTAAACCTCAATTCTCAAAAAAGAAGGTAGCAGGTCTGAAGATCAGACATGCCGAGGATACTGAGAACACAACTCAAGAATGGAGAATGGGCTCAGACAATGCTGGACAGTGCGGCAGAAGTCCCAATAGCTCGCCAGAACCTGAAGGAACTTCTGGAGATAGTGGACTTGAATGAGTACATTACAGTTGAGACTGTAGACACCAGGGTTAGTACTCCACAAAAGTTATATGAAATAACACTCCGGATGGAGGGAGACATACCTAGACAGGTGAAAGCACTCTTTTGGGAAACACTTTCAAGGGGTTATGATATACTTCTAGCAGAAAAAGACTGGCCACCACAATTTGTCAGGGAGTGCCCACATGGCGAGGACATTATTGTGCCTGCCTTCTCTAACCATATTCCAATTCATCTAAAATATACTTATGCCAGGAAATGGGTAGTTGCCCAGGCCCCAGCATTATACAAAAATCATGTAGGATGGGATGAGGACTCACCTCATCATAAAATACATCTAAAAAATGAACCTACTGCACAAAGGCAGTACCCAATAAAGCAAGCAGCTAAAAAACAGGTCAGGGAGAACTTAGATCAACTTGAATACCAAGGGGTGATTGAAACATGCACCTCTTCAATGAACAATCCTTTGTTTCCTGTCTCCAAACCAGACAACACCTATCGTCTAGTTTTGGATTACAGACACTTAAACACTTGTTCTAAAACATTTGCAGTACAAAATGCACATAGTACAGCATTAATGAATAACATTGTGCGTAAAAATATAAAACCACATTGGACATCTCAAATGGTTTCTTTTGTCAAAACATAGCACCTGAAAGCAGGTACTTGACAGCTTTCTCAATAATGGGGACCCAGCGTCAATTTTGTCGACTCCTACAAGGGTTCAAGAACAGCCCGGGTTATTCTCAGCGAGAGTAACGGAGTTACTACAAATCTATGATAATGAGGCATTGTCATATGTCGATGACATCTATCTGACAGACGATGACCTGGACAAACACTTGAACAGGGTGAGCACCATTATACTGGGCTTCGCCTCTGAGGGCTACAAATTCAACTTCAAAAAGTCCAGAATTTCCCATCTCAATGTCCTGTTTCTAGGATATGAGCTTTCAAGTGAAGTCAAGAGCTTGGCAGCCAACTTTTTAGAAAGGTGTGTGCTGCTCCAACCTCCTAAAACGCTGAAAAATGTACAATCCATCCTGGGTTTCCTAAATTTTGGAAGAACTTAAATTCTAAATTACACAGAAAGGGTTAAACCTCTCTACGCATTAATTAAACCTGATTTTTCAATCAAAATTGGACACAAGAACACACAGAAATCTTATGCTTCACTCAAAGCTAACATGTTAGCAACAAATCACTTACAAACACGCGTAAGTCAACGAAATTTACTTATCCGAATAATTTCGGGTCAATGCGGATTCACCTACTTAACATTTAATGAGGGTGAAAAAATACCAATTGCATACAAATCACATTTGTATACACAAGCAGAAATGCGCTTCACTTTAACTGAAAAAATACTGACATCAGTTCAAACCGCTGTAGCAAAAGAAAGAGCTCTAGCCCAAGGGAAACGCATTATTGTCGTAACCCCAGTACCGGCTCTAGAGGCGGTAACTAAAGCGAGCATTCCAAATGCTAAAGCATTACATCCTAGATGGATACAATGGGTTAATTCTCTTGCTGCAACAGATGATGAATATGTTTTTGATCCCGATCTAAAAACACAAGCGTTCCTGCAATATGAACATGAATGTCCTCTGCCCACTGAGATTCTGCCTCTCGATCAGTACGAATTCATAATTTACACTGACGGATCCGCACAACCCACAACAGGGAGGAAGCAAGCTTACAGTGCAGCGTGCGCAATCGTTAAAGGTCGCATGCGCGATGGCAACTTCAGACCTATGGTCACAAAAACCCAATCTCTAGGAGATTGTACGGCTCAGCGAGCTGAACTACAAGCATTCAAACTGGCACTTGAAAGTACAGATCGAGAATTCCCCACACTCATAGTGTGCGATTCTTTCTACTGTGTGCAGTCGTATAATGAATTTATACAAACTTGGCTTGAAAATGGGTTCAAAGATGCAAAGGTGGCACAATAAAGCATAAAACGCTTTGGGAACAAGTAGTTCAGTTAAAAAGCAAACTACCAAAGGCTCACGTGATCCATACACTGAGTCATCAATGTGATGGCGTTCACGTTGCAGGGAATTCATTGGCTGTCGAAGCCGCAAAGGGGGCTGTTCAGACGGCTGTTCAGACGGCTTCCGTAGCTGCGATCACTCGTTCAAAAACGAGATTAGACAGTGAGATAATGTTGGCTGTCAATGCTACGAGCAAAGGCAGTGGTACTCTTATGTAATTGATGCGAAAAACGTTCCTTTTGCTCGAATCCCTGGAGTGGGGGATAGGGTCATTCCAAACATGGAACGTAGAGCAGCTTTGATTTATGAAACACATCTGGGGGAGGGTCTGTCACATCAAGGGATCTCTAAAACAATATTGACATTAAAAGAGATGTACTGGTGGCCTGGAATGAATACAGAAATACACATATTCATCAATAACTGCATAGACTGTAAATTACAGCGAGAAAGCCACCAGACACCATGCTACGAATGTAGCTGCCCAGTACAGACACCATTGTTAGACAGCATTAGACTATCTATGCACAGGCGTCCTCATGGACAACTGCAATCCCACAAATACTAAGTCAAGGTTCCTATGGATATGGCCTCAGCGCTCGGCTGACGCTCGAACTGTTATAAAAGATTTGCGAGTCTTTATCGGCACAAACGCAATAGTCACGCTACATTCTGACCAGGGTCCTGCGTTTAGCTCTCGGGCTTACAAAGACGCCATGGCCAGTCTGGGCGTTGCATTGCGGTACTCCTCTCCATTTCATCCTGAGGGAAATTCTGTTGTGGAAAGGAAAAACCGGGACATAAAGCAGTCTATAACAGCTAGGGAATTAGGTTCGGGTGATGGGTGGGTCAAACATCTTTATGGGGTCCAACGCTCATTAAACAATTTGCCAAGAAGTTCTCTAGGGGGGGTCACTCCATATGAGGTCCTATTTGGGACAAGAATGTGGGTGCCCGATCTGGAATGTAGAGGCACAGTGGTGGAAAATAAACCCTTTGATATCAAAGATCGTTTGGCTGTTTTACAAGACCTAAATGAACTAAGATCGAAACAAAGCAACGTATTCCTGCAGCAAACCACCACTGGGGAAAAACCGGCGGTCCCAGCAAGGCTTGTCTGGATTCCAAAAGTTGGGGATCTAGTCAGAGAGAAAATTGCGGACAAGAAGGAATTTGGACCTTCTTACAGACAACCAGTACCTGTCCTGGCCATACACGGAACGAGAACAGTACTTCTGCCGCCCCTTGCTGGAAAAAAGGAGAAAAGATTGGTGTCCATCGACCTCATCAAACCACAGTATGTGGCCAATACTAAATAGTAGGCCTCGTGGACTCCGACCTAGTAGCAGACACACTCCTCTCGCTACTATCCAAGAGGTTCAGACTGAAAGACTGATAACCATCGAGAATTCAGCAGTAACAGATGAAGGACTGAGCAACAATGCTATGGAACTCATCCCTCTTGCAACTCAAGTAACAGTTCGTCCAAATACACCTGTCTACACAAATGTAACAAGTGATCAACTGGTTCCAGCGATTTCTACAAATCCTGATGCAATTCCAACAATTGACAGAACTGCTTCTGGCTATTTCATTAACTTTGATACGTTTTCTGAGGATCCGAGTGAGCCCGAGACGTCGCCAGCATCAAAAACTTTTAAACAGCAAGTACAAGACTTTTTACATTTTTTGAAAGAGACTTATCTGGTTTCACCATGGATTGAACTTTGGGTTATTTCTGGAATATTTTTCTTCCTGCTTTGGCTAGCTTTGGTAATGACTATGAACGTGCTTATAAATGGCAGATACATCCATTTGGACACTGAAAGAAAAGAAGTGAACTTACTTTTGAAACCTCACAAATCATCCCATCGTGAAACAAGAGACTTGTCTGCAGTGAACATCACAGCCGTTCCTATACAGGATGGTATAGTGTGGGACAAAACAGATTTCGATATTTTTGGCCCTACAGAACATTTGAACATTCCACATTTATTTAAGATCTCACTAAGTGATTTTGTTTCATCCACTACCTTTTCTGATGATTGGGACTTTGAAACTGTAAATGACATGATGTTTGACCTAGAAAAATCTGCTGCTTTTTCTAATAATGAATATTTAGAGGGTTCATCAGACTATGAACAGCTGTATTGCTATAACCACTATGGTCATCATTTGTTGCATAAAACTGCAACACCTAGAAATGTGTTTATGTTTAACCAATGGGAGCATTGTCCTACACCACCAAAAGGTAGTTCAAAAACATTTGCTAAAAAGTTTCCATATTTTTCAGGATACAATACATCTGATCCAGAAACATTTTACTATAAAAATGTAAACAAAACAGGACTGAAAATTATGTTAACTAATACAAAACAGATTTACTCTGCAGCATTTCTTGCCCAACTGTCTAGACAGGGTTTTGACTTTTGGAAAGACACAATAGACACAAAATCTGTCTGGGGTACTAAAGATTGGCAAGTGCAGGGGATAGAAGCTTTGTTAGAGCCTGTATCATCCCTCAACAAATAATGTTTTTGAATGACACTGTCCAACAAACGTCTTGCCTTGGGTTAGCCAAGATCAAAGACATGAAAACACCTTCTGTACCAACACCTGCAAGTGATAACAATACACAGGCAGCGGTTACAGTTGACACAATACTACAACTCAACAGAACAAATCCTGATTGGAGAAAATGGTTGATCTGGCTAACAGACACAAACAACTGTCAAGAGAGATTCCTGAATAAAACACAGGGGTTTACTATTCACAGGCCAGACCCACGATACGTCCAAAGACAGCATCCGGGGTAGTAACAACATACAGTGTAGGAAAATTATGCCTCGATTGGCTGCAAAAATCTACACTTAAGGATGTGAAACAACACTTATCTTTACTTAAAGAAGACGCAGACCTTAGGGAATTCTTGCTTGGACCAAGAAAACTGCATCAAAAACGTTTCATATATGCCGGCATTTATGCTGCTTATAATGAAGCATGGAAGGTGTCACAGATGGAGGCCGCAGAACGAATACGTGAACTTGATCGTATTAATTTAGAGAAAACTCTCTCTGTGGTCGACAATGGGTTAACAACTTTGTCCTCCAGAATTTATTCATTGGACAGTATTGTATCCTCTGCTATCGACATACTGGAACAAGATTTAGCCATGTTACAGCAAGGCCAGTCTCAGTTACGTTCTATTATGTTATTAAGCTGGACGCTGCAATCTTTGCGTGCGGGCTATGTGCCTTGGCGTTTTATAAACACGTGGGCTCTGTTTGCAGAATACAATCTAACTGATAAACAGATCGAACTGGCACAAAGGGGAGCAAAGTATACAGTACTGAGCATTGAAAAACTTGAAAAATTACCATTCACAGTGGCAGGAAAACCAGCTACAGAATGGCTTATTCATGGCAAAATCAATCTACCTGTGACTACTTTTCAGTTTCCATATTGCCTTAAACAGATGCAAGCAGGCAAATATGAAAGGTTGGGTAAAGAATACATTAAGACATCCTGGGATTTACCTTACAAATACAGATGTTGGAGTGGGGATCGTGAAGTGTTTCTAAGCGGTACACACTGTGAAAGTGCACTAAGCGGTTCACTGATTTGTCAGGACATTTCTTTACACGGGGCTTGTAATGGTTCTGTGGCAAATTTGTCCTGCCACCAGCAAGGTACACCAGCTGCTGTGATTAATCCAACGTTTGAACAACTTTCTAATGGGAGTTACCTCATGTTGAATGATCAGAGTTGTTGTGGCATGTTGCCAGGCATCCCATATCTAGTAACGGTCAACTCCAGGGTCACTTGCTGTATGCAAGTATTGTTTGCCCCAATAGACACAGTCAGGGAGTTGCCTCTATGGCCTTCGTTGAATGTCTCTTTTATACGATTTGATACTTTAAGCAGAATGAAAGCCATGCTTATACAACAATCACTGCCTTTGACCTCGGCCAAAGAAACCTATGATCTACAAGTTGCAAGGACTTCGGCTGAGATACAAGCTTTAATTCGTACAAACTGCCCTATACATTTCGTAGAAATGATAGGACGTATCTTTAACATGTCTGATACAAGCGGAATTGTACATGTATTTAAGACCATCTGTTCCAGACTATTAGCACCTTTCCAGGCTGTCCTCGGAATCATCCCAAACTTCGCACATTTGGTGTTTGGTGGTGTGCCGTTAATTCTAGCACTTGTTGCAGGAATTCTGTTTCTATTTCTCCTACTACGCTATGGCAAGCCTCTTCGCCAACATCACTCCGAGCGATGTGGAGAGAGCCCTCCTTGAACGGAAATGCCGTGAGCGAATAGTACAGCTTTTGGGCATGCCTCGTCTACGGGAACTTAATACAACGTGGTTCCTGTCATTCAGACCAATCTGGCAAGATTGCATCTTACCTGTTCTATGCTGCCTGTTTTGCGGTGAAGAATGCGTGCTAGACACCTGTCTAACACTCCCATCAGTCATGCCAACGGATATCGATACTCTGCTGGACCCGATAACGGCCCATGCTGTGTGTTGTCCCCAGAGGCTTCCAATCCTGATGGCGGCATTCATTGAGATCTCACAGACGCTTCCGGCTGCTGCTGAGGTACGAGATGGATCGACGGGCACACAGGTAACAACGGACGCGAACATTGCATCTTCTGCTGAAGGCGATGTTTCTCATCTCTGTGCGATTAACCTTCTGAACGAGGTGTTCCAAATGTCACCAACTTCGGTGGACTATGGAAATAGATGATCTAATGTTTACGCCAGACCCATACACTGACTTTGATTCGGCTCACAGTGTACCAGGGCAACAATGAAATTTGGCCTTCATATTTTCAAAACTTGGAACTTTTCCCAGAAATTGAACTTTTTCTTTTAAAAAAAACATTTTCTAGATAGAAATTACATGGCAAATGAACAATCTGCTTACAGTAGAACTAGTCTTATAAAACGGACTTCTTTGAATACTTCCAGGGACACATTGTCACCTTACTTGTCTAACATCTCATTCATCATATGTATATATTTCTGTTTCATTCACGTTGCATTTTACTTCCGTTATATGCTTAGAATGAAAACGATGCTTTAAATGTACAGTACCTATTGCATTTCAACTGTTTTGAGCTTCTTTTAAAATGGTTTTAGAAATGTTTTTAGCAATATGTGGTACTCAATTTTATGTTTAGCATTTAAATGTTTAGCATTTAGTATTATCGTTCAATCGAAAGTGGAGTGGGTGTTGTATTCCGCTTTAGGTGTCCGTATATAGGTTTTCCTGAATCATGTCCTTATATGGGCACAATTCGCATTGCCCTTATATAGGCATAGAATCCCTGTCCTTATTTAGGCATTAACCGTGCACTCCAAATACAGGCATGGTCACCGACATCCGTCCACCCTAACGTCACAACGAGTTCTTAGCAACCAGACCCTTAAGCTTAGGGAGTTCCCCTACCACAGGACTATTGATTTCTCCAAGAACTCATCTATTATGTATGAACCGTTATACCTTAAGGGTTCATTCCTGACGTCTTCCTCTGTCCGACTTCACGTCAATGCTAACATTCCAAGACACCTACCAGGTATAAATATACCTTCCCTTGTCCAAGCAAGTTAGAGGAGCCCTCGACTTCAGAGGAGCCCGTATCCCGGCCTGACGCACTGAGAAGACGCTGTCATTCCTGCACGCAGATGAATCCAGCTTCCAGTGTTCTGTCTCCCTTCGCGGGGTGTTAGAGTTCCAGATCCGGCAAGAGATTCCCACCTCTCTCATTCTCAGGGTATGGAGCTGACTAGAACCTAGAGGGACTCTTGGCATACTAGACTTAACATACTCTTAGTATACCATACTAGAGAACACTCCACCTACTTCTACCTTTCCCTACACCTAGACTAGGTTAGGTACATTGGGGTAGAACTAGCTTAGAGACGCATCATATGAGTACTCGCATTTTTAGCTCATGTTATTTATGTACGTGAATATATGCTAAAAGATAATGCTAGCGCAGTATTATTTATTTCTACTGCTTACGCTGTACATTATTTATCTTGCATACTGTCTTGTGATCATAACAGCACATATCTCTTACACGAGAAACAAGACTGTTCAATAAAACCTTTTTATTGAAACGCCCGTCTTTCCTTTCTGTGTAACTCTGTAGAAACTAAGCATGCACGATTGACTGAGTGAAACTGTTATCTATTGTTTCCACGATTCTGAGACGTGTTCCGATTCTAAAGGGAAACAAAGTAGTCATGTTTTTCGGTTGCCAGAAACTACTCCCTTCTTGTTCTCAAGGAGTTTCTATTGGCCTCTGAGCTAGCTGGCACAAGTAATTAAGTTTAATATACTTGATAGGGACATACCGACCTTAGTCCTATGTCAAGCCTATAGGTTATATTATTCCAATGCGCAGAGCCTATTAGGGAAATAGGAACTACACTACAGACCAGCATCCAGGCGTTTTGGGACCGAGCTACTCCTTCCGCATTCGTGGGGCGGAGGCGCTCACCCGTAGTGTCGGTCGCCAAGGGGCCCGGGGGTGGGGGGGAGAGCAGCCTCTTGGCCCTCCACCCTGGGCTCGTGATTTGTCCCGCTTTCGGCCTGGCCATCCCCTATAGGCGAGGGGTGGCCTTCTATGGCTGGCGCTGCTCGCTTCTGGTGCCCCTGGCCGAATCAGAAGTGCCAGGCCTACTGGGTAGAGGGTAGGGGCAGGAGGCTCTCGAGTGAGCATCGCCGCAGCTCTACCAGGCCCTGCGTTCTAGGAGCTGTGGGGGAGGGGGCAACGCTCCCGTTATGGATTCCCCCTGTTCTGGATTTTATGGATTCCACCAGGTCTGGTGGCTTCGTGGACTTATGCGTCACAGTCTACCCTGGAGAGGGGTCTGTGTTTGACCTCAGGGACCTCGGCGAGTCCTGGCGGCGCCTTGCATCCTTGTGAGCTGGATAAAGTGAGTACCGTTTGGGAACAATTAAACATCTGTTATCCCATTTTGTGCCACATCGGCAGTCAATTAAGGCCTTGGGCGCTGTCGGGCACTGTTGTTTCGGCGATTCGTGGGCATGATTAGTAAGCCCCCCATGTCGTAGTTTTCCCTTCATCTGTTGGGGATCCTTCCTTCTGGTTGGAGCCTGCCTGAGCGAGGGGGGAATTCTCGGGGTAATGGCATTATAAAGGGACAATGTGGCAGGATCAGTGTCCGGGGAGTGGGGTTGCCATCCCCGGGCCCGGGCTGGGTTTGCCTTTGCTCCGGCATAGGGTGGGCTCAGCGTGTGGCCACCAAGTTCTACACAGCCCCGCAGCTCCTCCTGCTAGTGCTCTGTTCCTGGTTGCTCAGACCACGGTGATCGTTCCTGCGACTGCGGAGGCGTGGTGGCGCCCCCCTCGAACCATTACCATTCTTAACAGGCATATTCTCTGTGAGGTGGGGCTGCCTACGGCGCACGTGGAGCAGGGCCGGCTGTTCCCCACGTCCGGGGGCAAGGTCCGTCCGCCCGCCCGGGCGTGGTACTGGATAACAAGCTGAGCGCATGTTTGTCGCCAGGGGGGCAGCACCCCCGAGGCAGGGCTCCGCCGGGTTAGCGTGGGGTTTCCATTCGCACTCCATTCCGCGTTTGGTTCGCATACAGCCTATCCTATGCCTAGAACATATACTAGGAGTCCTTAGGGAGGTGGAGGTGACTCGCATTGTGTGTGGTCGGCCAGTATTGGAGGACAGTATGTTCCTCAGCATATCTAAGTATGTAATTAAGTTCCTGGCGTGCTGATTGGCTGTGGTATCCACACGTAGTTCGTCAGTTTTCAGACAGTGTCGGCGAGGCTGCTCAGCACCGTGGCCGGGTGCTGTATGCAGCACGCAGTATGGAGAGGCTGGTGCCAGGCAAGGACCTAGCAGTACGGCGCATTGTGGCGGTTGCAGTCTGCGTAGGAGCTCCTCGGGGGACGGCGGGTGGGTGCGGGTCACCTCGCCATGGTTGGCTCCGGGTACTGAAGGGGTTTCTCGGGTCGCTGGAGGGACCAAGACCGTATGCTGCCGTACGAGTCCTCTTCGCCGCCGTGGGGCATTTCGCCAGTTGCACATCGGGCATTGTGCGGTCGGTCAAGTTGGACGGCCTCGTGGCATGTGGGGTTTCCGGTAAGGTGCATTCGGCCCTCACCGCGAATGCTGTTTAACAGGTTTAAATGTCAGTTGTGGGGCAAGCGTGAGACTAGGGTTGTGTCTCCTCCCACACACTGGTGCTGCAATCATTCACATTGGCCCCGGGTTTTATCGGCTCCTCTGGCTGATTCACCGTCATCCCGCGGGGTGACCTGGACAGCGGACAAACTAGGGTGCTGGGCTTAGGGGGTTCCGGCTCGGGTCCAGGCCCTGGTCTGCTCTAGCTGGAGTCAGGTTTGCGCTGCTTATTTATCTTATGCAACTAACAACCAGAGACAAAGATAACAGTCCTGACTTGTTGTAGGTATGATGTTACTTGCTATATTATATATCGGGATGCAATGAACGAAACATCCAGATACTAGTCGGGCGGCACACTATTCTAACCACCCGTGGCTGCGGGTGGGGCAGGATGGCCTCTTCCATGGTTTGCTCGTGCCTTGAGGCAGTTTATGGCATGGTGGGCAGGCAGGTCGTGGAGCTGGATGGTGTTGGGGACAGCGCAGCCACCTGGGTTGTTGCGGGGCCGGACCGGGCTCCCGCGGGTGCACTGTCGTGTCTCTGGTCGGTTTAGTTTTCAGGGTCAGGGGCAGCACCTGCCCACGACAGCCGCTTCCCCCGCAGTCAGCGGTTTTGTCGTACGGGTTGGGGCACGGGGGGTCGTCAATGGCTTATGGGACTGCAGGGCACACCCATTGTATGCCCAGGAGGGTAGCACCTGCCAGACACAGCACTGGGATAACAGAGAACAGTCTGAAGTGCTAGGGAAAACAATTGATTGGTCCAGCCCCAGGTTAACTTTATTCAGCAGGGTGGCCTGTCTGGCAATGTGGCAAAGGCTTGGGGCAGGTCAGCAGATCTCAAAGGTGTCTCTGCAGGTCTATGTGTCTTTCTTGCGTAATGCCGGTGGTGTATGATCAGCTGATCCACTTAAGAGAGGCTATGGTAATGTGTGAGAGTCTGTTGCAGTCGAATGTGGTGTTGTGTTCAGGCGACTGCCATAAAAACAAGTTTTGTTAGATCGAAACAGGACCTCACTTATGAGTTTAAAGGATTTAATCCATTGGAAGGGGAGCCTTAGGGGAGCCTTACGGTGCGCGCCCGAATCATTAGACAGTGGGTGGCTTTACTAAGTCCTTTTAAGCGTGCATGCTGCACATTTGAAATGGTGCATGAATTATTCTTAAGGTCCACGTTGTGCCTGCCGAATGGGGACGAATAGTCCGGTATATGAGCATGCAATTTAAATCACTACTTTGTTTCAGTCGGCAACTTGGTACCACTGACAAGGTCAAGGGCCCTGCCTTGCTGTAAGGGCAAGGTTACGGGTTGATCATATAAGGACGCGGTAAGAGAGGATGCTTAACTATGGGCACGCCATGCTGAGCTAAGGTTTCAGCCTACATGTTTCAATCCAATGACAAAAACAGAGCAAGTGTTCAGGTCAGAAGAATTAGGCCATGGGGTAGCACGACTTTATATTTTCAAATCCTCGTAAGGGAGTTGCAATTCTTTCATGAGGTAGAACAGATACGGTTCTTGCGCTCATCTTGCCAGGGCAGGTACTCATTTGGTAGGATCGAGTGCCGCACAGGCGGCCTTCCTTGCTTATCTATAAACAAACTGATGGAAACTGACTCAAGGAGGATATCGCAGTGGATATACACACCTGCTAAATAACTGTACAATGCAGGTCGCAGGTCTTTGGGTCACTCTGCTGGTCTGAGTGGTCCTCCATGGCAGCGTAGATTGACGGGCACCCACGTTAAGTGAGATTTATCGCAGACCGCGGGACGGACAGGAGGCAGAAAGGTCCCGGCAGGACCCACAAACTGGTGGGCTGCATTATGACATGACACTGGGAATCTTGATATCAATGTAATGGGACCCTCACACTGTGGGCAGAACTATACAGTTTTAACTGCACACGGGGAATTCCTTGAAGTAATAACGGTCAGATTATTAAGCGAAGAAACCCTCCTGGTGGAAGGCCACATGTTCTAACCTCTCCGGAGGCGGGGCCTTCACCCCCACCCTGGTGCAGGCGTCACCAGAGGAGTCTCCAGTGGACATGGGGGATTTCTGCGCAGTGCTTGTAGAATGTCACATACCACTAGGGGCATGTTACTACTACAGTTGTCCCGAAGCTTTGGGGTCAAACTGGGTTGGAGCAGTAAGCTAAAGTTGGGGAGAGGGTGTAGCCTTACGGCTAGAGCGATCCCCATAAGGGTAGCGACGTCAAAGCTGGGGAACCGGGTGCGAGTCACGGCAACGATGCTCGACATCCTGTGATTGTGGGCATATCACTTAAGCTCCCCGTGCCGAACAAAATATGAATGTGTCCTTGTGTAACGAAACTGTGCTCATGTAAAGGGCTCGGATAACCGATATCTTCTGGTCTAGCTCGCGCTATATAAAACGCTAAAACAAAAAAACAAAAAAAAAGTTAAAGCACAAATAGGCTACAATGTATTAAAGAACATTTGGCATTCCAGTATTCAAGAAAGGGCAGGTAGTGATAGATATTGTTCCCCTCCTGATCCCACTGCCTTGTCTGCTCCCTGGATACTAGCAGAAGACTGGGAAGGCAAGACTTCACCTAGGGTGGTGACTGGCTTAATTCGATTGACAAATCCATAATGTTTCACATTTAATATCGTGTGAAACTTTCAGGTGCCGGTGCATGGTCTTGTTCAGATGCGCAGTATTATTAATTCAAGTAATCACTGTATTGACTAGTGCGACCAGCGGACGTTCACACACCAAGGCAGGTGGCAGCGGCGAGTGTTGCTATGCTGTGAGGAGATAAAGGAAATACGACTGCCAGGTCCCGCTGAGGTGTCAGGCCATTGGCCACTTACGGGCACAGGAGGAGGTCATGACAAAGAAAAACCTGGACAGATTCAGGTTTTTGGTCGGGTGGTGGTTGACCTCAGGATCGTAGGATCTAACCCCCGTTGTGTCAATCAACCTTTCTTCCTCCGGTGATTGTTAAAATGAATATCTGTAAGCGGGGCAAGAAATATCTCTGATCCAGCGGCAGCATGCCTACGGGAACACTTGCACCTCAAAATACACAAGCGTCATGCTACAACAAGCGCTATACACAGATAACAGGGAAAGGAAGTATGGCGGGCCTGATAACTCTTACTCCTACCTGCATTGGCACATCTGGTCAGGAGTAATTGGCAATGGTATTGCACTTCAGCCAGGCAATGTTAACACCCAGCCACACCAAGCCGATTGTGTAAGGTCATCCTGGGCCGCATATACACAGCCCAGTATTAGGCTCCTGGGGTTGTCAGTGCCATGATTACTAAATTCAACTGAACAGGAGGCGTGACCGTGGTGTACACTAGCAGAAGTTGGGAGTGCAATACTCCACCTAGGGGTGTGGCTGGCGGAATTTGATGGACTAGTCCAAAATGTTTTACAGCAACTGCACGTGGGAGAGTGTCAATTACCTTTGATACACAGTATCATATTAAGTTAAATCGCCGTAGTTGCAAGTTGCAAGCGTGAGATTCCCTCAATGTCAGCAACTGCTCACATTGTCAGCAATAAAGCTGCCTGGGAAGTCTGGGTGCAGTCACCACAGATTAACCTGAACAGGCAACAGCCTGGCAGGAAAGGAAGGACGTTGAATTGATTGCCCACGTTGCAGTGCGATTATTGCACAAGAGGATGGAGGGTGAGCAGGGGACACGGGTGGTGTGACGGCAACGCCAAACTGTCAGCTTATGCTGGATAGGAGGTTCCGTATCACCAAACAGAGGGGTGCCATGTGGCGAAACCAGCAAATATGTTTAGGATAGGATGCTGGTCAGGAGAGGTTTGTCAAAGGTATTACACTTCTTGCCAGGCATCTTAACATCCCAGCCACACCAAGCCTATTGCTTAGGCTCCTGGGCTGCATACACACAGCCCGGTATTAGGCCCCTGTGGTGGTCAGCGCCATGAGTTACTAAATCACCTGTACAGGGGGCGTACTGGCTGACCGGGCAGTATTACTACGGCCTCCAAGGGCCGATTAGTCAGACACCAGTAGCAGTGAGTGTGGCCTTGCCACCAGCGGGTCTCGTGTGTGAGTGGGTTAACTGCATTGAAAAAGGCATAAAAGGAGTATGGCATAACACAGACTACTAGGAGGTAAATCAAGGACCAGCCACCCTTACGCATGGTTTTCGGTGGGGAGCTTGTAAGTCTGGGGTAATCAAGAGTACCGGGTCTAGTGCTTTGCATCTTGGGGCAAAGCTGGTCTGCACACAGGGGGTGTCTAGGATCGTACCGGGCACTCTCGGTAGTGTAGAATGCTAAAGAACTGCACATTACCACTAATTGGAGTGTGACAGATGCAACAATTTGGTCCCAGCCAAAGCGATCCAAGGTGCTTACTGTCAGATGCACAACAGACAACCGTTCACTCCAGCCTCACTGAAGGTAGTTGGGTAGCAGAAGTATAGAACGGGACGTCTTGCGCCAGGGTGCGGACATCGCACGGGCGACACGGCAGATAGACTGCGGTCGGACGAGGGTGCTTGCAGGCTAGGAGGCCAGGCAATGTAGCAGAACCAAGTCTAGGACCCCTCCCCCCACTGGAATGCCCGAGAATGTGGGGCAGTGGGATTGGCAATGTTACAGGTATTTTACTCGCCCATACAGGGGCAGAAGGGTGCATTGCAGGAATCTGCATATATAGGTGGGGACAAGACCTATAGACGAGGTGCACCGGTAACCACAAGAGCGTGGTGTTAAGATCAAAATCTCGCCGGGCAAGTTAGCCTGGTGGCTTGCGTCAGTTGGTTTGGCCAGAATGTGTGCCGTGGCTCAAATAGAGGCTAGAAATATAGGCCTGGAGCACCATCGCGGACAATTCCAGAGCACACACTGCACCTCGATCCCAGCAGGTGAAGGCAATATGCTCATGTAGCTTGCTCTTGGGGAGGGCAATGATTCCTGGGATAACAAAGTACTAGGTCAATAGCTGCATTGAGCATCAAAGGTCACAGCTGGTTAGCAGGTATGGGTGTATCTGTCATCGTGCTTTAACTAAGCAAGCTTGGTAGGTGGCGTAAGTGTCACTCCAACTGGTTGCTGTGACTGCAATAGTGTGCGCAATGCGAACAGTCCTGTTCGCCATGGTTTAATAATCAGAAAGGTCTGTGCACATGCCTGGTCAACTTCAACAAGTAAGTGCACTCTGCTCCCAGGGCAGGTTGCGGGTTGCTTCAGTTATGCATGAAATGCCCCGCCCGCATAGCCATAGTATATAGGCTGGTTGTGGAAGCGGTCTTCGAAGCAAGTGTGCTGCTGTTCCATAAATTGGGGAAACAGGTGTTGGGGAGCACGAAATGCTGAAGGATTGCAACTACAGTTTGCAGGAGGTGGGAGCCTACATCAGCTTGAAGGGTAATATAGCGATGGTTAAGAGTAGAGCTCCCTCCTGGGAAGCCATCACATTCTTGCAGGCCATGTGAGGCAGTGGTACATTCCCAGAGAAGGCTCAACCGCTCCTTGCGTAAGTTCACAGAGCAAGGGACTTTGGCTTAATCAGGCATGGGCTAAGCTGGGCGAACACCAAAGCTTATATTGCCAAAGTTGAGGTGCACCTGGCACAAGTGGGCTTGGATTGGTTCTTATTGGACATGTATGAGGCCCAGGAGGAGGCACCGACCTCACTGCCATGGTAGGGGGGCATTTTTGCAAGCAATGAAGGCTGACTTAGGTGAGATCAGCAAATACATGGGCTCTGGTGGTCTGAGATTATCCCCCGCAGAGTGTGGCACGGGGCTAAGTCAGAGGAGGCCGTTGAACAGTCCTGAAAGAGAGTTAACAGTTCAAGGCGTAAGTTCGCAGATCAGAATGGTCTGGGATTCATCAGACACGACCTTTTACCCAAGGCTACTTGGATAAAGATGGGATCCACTTGTCACCTGTGGGAATGGTCCTGTTCCCCTTGGATTTGCAGGAGGCCTTGAAATGGCAAGTTGCAGGTGAAGAAAGGAGCTGTATTGGTGGGGGGGCTCTGGCGGCCGCCTCCAGAGCTGTGGCGGAGTTACAGGGCGATCTGGAAGCATATGGGTACAGAAGGGTGCCTCTGCAAGAGCACAATAGGGGTGCCAGAGCCAAAGCCCAGGAGCCTCATGGGAGGGTCCTGGAAGATTTACGTCGGCGCCCCGATAGTCCTTCGGGCGGTTGTGGGCCTGAACAACCGGGGGCTTGCCTTGCTACGCTCCGCCCTGAAAGGGGCGTGAGTAATAAGGGACCAATGTGTCACATGATCCAGTAAGGGGATCACCCCCATAAGGGTAGCGCTGATTGGGTTCTCCACAGTGCTTGGCTCATCAGGCAGGCAGGGCAGCATAGGTTGGTTACAGCTGCCTGCCCTTGGATCGCCCGTAAGATAACCCACCATATTGCATACTTTGTATGGAATAAACCTGCAGCAATGTTTTTCCCAAACAAAAGTTGTGTTGTGTATTTATTTATGCATGCATACTCTGTTGTGGTGTGGGTGGGGTGTGTTGCCAATAATGGCACTATGCGGCTGCCCGCGGCCCCCACAGGGGGCCACTCTAAAAGGGCAGCCCCTTTAGTGCCATTTGGGCACTTCCCCACCCCCCTATAAAGGTGGGACCCTAGGGGGAGTCCCCATGCCAGGCGCACTAGGCGCATCATGTCCGGCGCGCAGTGAGGTGGGGAGGGTATTTAAGCCTCCTCCCTCCATTTTGTGTCCTCTTTGTCGCCTGGCACGCAGTCTCCCACCCTACCGCTTACCCGGCGTGGGGTTGGCAGGCGAAGTACTGAGGGCGTTGTAATGTTTTCTTTGTCGTTGCAGGCAGAGTTACAGGGCGATCTGGAAGCATATGGGTACAGAAGGGTACCTCTGCAAGAGCACAATATGGGTGCCAGAGCCAAAGCCCAGGAGCCTCATGGGAGGGTCCTGGAATATTTACATCGGCGCCCCGTTAGTCCTTCGGGCGGTTGTGGGCCTGAACAACCGGGGGCTTGCCTTGCTACGCTCCGACCTGAAAGGGGCGTGAGTAATAAGGGACCAATGTGTCACGTGATCCAGTAAGGGGATCACCCCCATAAGGGTAGCGCTGATTGGGTTCTCCACAGTGCTTGGCTCATCAGGCGGGCAGGGCAGCATATGTTGGTTACAGCTGCCTGCCCATAGATCGCCCGTAAGATAACCCACCATATTGCATACTTTGTATGGAATAAACCTGCAGCAATGTTTTTCCCAAACAAAAGTTGTGTTGTGTATTTATTTATGCATGCATACTCTGTTGTGGTGTGGGTGGGGTGTGTTGCCAATAATGGCACTATGCCCCATGTTCCTCCTTCTGGTTGCCTGGGACGACGGGTAACCGGGGACTCCTGGTGACAGTTTGTGGGGTCTACACTTGTTCAGCCCCTAGGGATCCCTGTGGGGTCTAGACATGATCAGCCCCTGGGGCGCACCCATGAAATAGTGGTCTCCATCAGAGGGCGGGGCGCCCCTGAGCATCTGACGCTTATGGAGTTGGGAAGCTGCAACACCACGAAGGGGACTGCACTGCAGTCATTACCGTGTGGGACCTGGGAGGCGCCTGGGCCTTGAACTGCATTACTCCGAAGAGTGGGGGGGGGGGCCTGATGGCAGTGTCTGAGAGCTCGGGCCAGTGGCATTGGAGCTTCTTGGAGGTACGAACTGCAGTACGATGCATAGGTGGCCGGCAGGAGGGAACTTGCAGCCACCTTTGCTGGGTGCCAGGAGCTGGGGCACCCAAGGGGGTTGGAATGTAGCCGGGGGGGGTGGAGACTGCCTTGACCTGCCCTTTGGGAAAGCCTCCCAGGTGGTGTACCTCATCTAACTATCAACTGGTGCGAGTCAGAGAGGCTGTGTGGTGCAGGCCTGGTGCGTTGAGGTCCAATCTACGCCTGCCCGTGCTGATGTACATCGGAGCTCCTGTTTGTGACCATGGGTAAGGACATATCGGCGCGCTCTCACCCAGCGAACACTATCACGCAGTACACCACGTTGCGCCAACAGCCGTAGAGGACCACACGCCGGGGGGGGGGGGGTCGGACAATCAGGAGGTGTCCTCAGAAAGAGACCAGGAGCCCACACGAGCAGAGCTATTGGTGGCCATACATGGCTCTCGCGCTGCACTTGAGCACAAAATAGAGACTGTCTCCATAGATGTCAATCTCCTCCGTGCGGACCTCAGGAAAATAGCAGATAAAGTGACAGCGGCCGAGGTCAACATCGAGGGGTAACAGGGAGTGGTCACAGCCCTAAAACATCAAATGGCCAAAATGTCAACAGTCTCTAGCGAGCTTGAATGCTGGGTGGAGAACGCCAAGGGTCACACCCGATGCAGCATGCGGGGACTCCTGGAACGGGCGGAAAGTACCTTGGCTAAGGCCTTCCTTGAGGGTGGGGTCCGGACGGCGCTCCGGACAGCGCTCCAACCGCGTGGACTGTCAGACTTTTTCATAGTGGAATGGGCGCACAGGGCTTTGGTGCCCCCTCACCCCCAGCCTGGGGCCCCACTGAGGGCGATCATCACAAAGATCCTTAATTACAGCAATAGGGACTGCATCCTCCGGGACTCCGGTGAACAAGCAGTACCTCTCTTCGAGAGCTGTAAAATAGCAATCTAACGAGATTATACCAGGAAGGTGCAGGAGCAATGCAAATCCTTTCCGAGTGTGAAACAAAAGCTCCATGTGCTACAATTGAAGTGCATGCCCCTGTACCCCTCAAAACAAACAAGGTTATCTCGCAGGGGAAAGCACACTTTTTTGACCATCCAGAGGATGTTTGGGAGTAGCTGGAGCTTTGGGAGTGGCTGGAGCTTTGGGATGGAACCTCAGCTCTCTGACCCAGCGGGGGGCCTCGCAGTTCCGGCCTCCGTGGGCCCCTCAGCGTAGCTGCTATAGAGGGTCTCACCGGGGTTCTGGCCCCTCGGACACTCAGCAAATAACTTTACAGGATGATGGCATCATGCAGATGCACACTGAGGAGGGCCCAGTGGTGTTCCCGGTTGGTAGGACCCCTCCCCCTGAGACTGCAGTGTGGACCGATGTTCAGAACCCGGATTTGGACTTTGTACCAGACACACTTGTTGCATTGGGAATGGGGAGCTGAAATGTTAAAGTAGAATGCTGTAGGAGAGTAGGATCTGCTTCTTATAGTTACCCCCACTTTTTGCTGATGTTACACTGTTTTTCGACTTAGTCTGGCTGGGATCCTGCTAATCAGGACCCCAGCCTATCTGCTTTCTCTTCTAAATTGATTCCAAGTACTTTAGGTACACTCCAGATTGGATTCTGGGGTACCCTTATAAGTCCCTAGTATATGGTATACTATGTACCCAGGGCATAGGTACCCCAGAGGCCTACCAGGGGCTGGAGCATGTATTGTGCCACCCCTGGGAAGCCATCCAAAATGACACCACAGGTCTGCTGCAGCAGCCTGAGTAAGGTGGTGCATGCACCCCTTACTGAGATATAGGTTACCTATATCTCTTCTGATCACTGCACATATAAACCTATCAGTCACCCCTATGGCAGGCCTTAACAATCCTGGAGGCAGGGTGCTGGGTTTTATGTGAGAGGGTGCCCATGCATGAGCAGAGCCCCTCTGCAGCCTTCGGAATCTATTCTCCGGGGTTGTCTGTGATGCAGCCATACCATATACTCTTAAGTGCATTATAACCTTGTGGTAAATGCTAACTTTAAAACGGCTGCACAGAAACATGTCTTGTTTGGTGTCAAACACCTTGGAATCATACCTCCCCGCCAGTAACTGGCGTGGGAGGTACGATTCCACCCTACTAGAGGGAGAAACATGGCACCACCGGTATACCCGGTACCAGCTTAACAGAACCCTGGCATCACAAAATGGATGCTGCAGCCACAGACACGTGTCTGCCCTCCACTGCTGGACGAAACTCCGGCAGGGGAGGCTGGACAATAGGTTTGCTGTCACAGGGAGGTGTGACCACCTCCCAGACAGGCTTTAGTGTATTGGGGCTGGGTGGGTGCACTCCAAGAGTGCTTTGAAGTCTGCACTGGGGGCACATTTGGTGTCCCTGTGCATAGTCCAGCTCAAACCGGTTACAGGGGCTACCAGCCCCTGCTCTGGCTCAAAACTGGACAAAGGAAATGGGTGTAGCCACCCCTCTTTCCTGACCCTCCCATAGGTGGGTCCCCAGATTTTGTCCCGCCCCTTCCTTGGGTATAAAGTAGGAACCCCTGGCTACAGGACTTTAGATTTACCTGGACGAAACTCTGACACAGAATCCCGGAACTTCAACGATCTACACAGCGTTAGATGACTGAAGAATCTCCCTTGGAGTAAAGGAGTTACTCCCCTGCAAAGCAGGCACCAGACGCATCTGTCCGGTTTGCATCTCCGAAGCTCCTGAGGACTCCGAAGAATATTGCAACACAGGAGGTGGGTTCCCGTGGTCCCTGAGGTCGATCTGTGCACTCAGCAACTCTGAGGCCTGTATCCCTCGTGGAGACTGTGCAACCCGAACCCCTGGACACCGCGACCATTTGCAGAAGCATCAGCTTTGAGGTGACCTCTGAGGCTAAGCTTTGGGTTACTCGTAGCCCAGACCCCAAGCAGCAATTCCACTGAAGATTGTCGGCCTACACTCCACGAGTGTTCCGTGAGCTGGCCCATTGTGTTTTCTCTCGAGGTCCCTTCGCGATCACTGGTCCGTCGACCTGTGGGTCCCTGAGAAGGCAACTTTAACTTTCCTTGGGCTTCCCTGGTTGCTCCAGACATGCCCTGACTCTCCATCGCTTAGGGAGTCCCCAGGACCTTGCTGGTCCGCACCGAAGCCTCTTTACTCTTCCTGCGTGGGTTGCTGTTGCCAAGGCTTGTTGTGTTCAATCCGAGCACCGACACCTCAGCACTCGCCATCCTTCGTGGGACAGCTCGAATCCAGCTCCTGGTCGTCGTCGACGCCTCCTGGTCCTCGTGGCTGCAGAGTCAAGCTTCACCTCTTCGCACCTGAAGCACCCGACATCTGTGGGCATTCGTCTATCGTGCCCCTGGCCACTGGCAAGTGACCCAGACTCTGTCCCCTCTGCTTTCAGGTTCTCCACATCTTCGATCCAGGCTTGGATCACCCCAGACACTTTCCTTCTTCACGGCAGCAGCACTTTGCAGCAGATCGCCATTGAAAACGACGACGATTCCCGACACCATTTGACACCTATGCACCCGGCTTCCCTGGGTGAGGTAACTCGAGTACTCCGGTGCTCCCGTGGGGGTTGGCTCTAGAACCCCTTAAGTCTAAAGGGGTTTGCTCAAAGTCCTCTCCTAAGTGTCCTTTATCTTTAAACTTCTAACCGCGACTTTCCCCATAGAAACGTACGGAGCTCACGGCTGTGTTCACACACTGCACACGACCCCCGTGGGTCCCCTGTGTCACTACCTTGGGTGGTTCCTTGGGGTCCCTGTGATTCTACGTGCTCTAGGCTGTGTCTAGTCAAGTCGTGGTTCTTATACCACTTTCTTAATATATGGTCTGGTCTCCCCCTGGGGCCTATCGTGTATTGTGCTATTTACTGTTGATCTAGTGATTGTAAATTGTGTGCTTTAACCTCTAATCTCATAAAGCGATTAGTAGGGAGTGTTTAGAAATAAATACATATATTTTATATATATATATATATATATATATATATATATATATATATACCTGGTGTGGTTCTCCTTTCATTTGGTCATTCAGGAGGTTATATACTGGTAAAACAAAGTGCTTTACATTCCTTCAAGACTTAGCCTGAAGGCTGCTCTCCATAGCTACCACTAGGCTAGCTTTCAATAAAGGTTGTCTTTTAACCTATCATCAATAAGGGTTGTTTGGACTGGTGCAAGGTGCCCACTATAACTAGTGGACAGCATATCCCTTGCCAACTTCTCACATTGGTGTGCAGCGGTTGGGATTCAAGCTTGCCATTTGTTTTACCAGATAATCTCATTGAGTGACTAACTGAAAACCACTAATGGTACTTGAGGTACATATAAATCAAGTCTAGAATACAGTAAGTTCTACTGAACTTAGAGTTGTGTGTCAAGGGCTTAGCACACCCTTTCTATAACTCAAGAGAGTATAGTAGGCCACACTAGAGTAGGTAGGTGCATACACCACACCACACCACACTAGTGATGTCTTCAAGGCCAGAAGCCAGTGGGCCTCTGTCAACTAGGTATGACCATCTCCCATTCCAAGAATTGAGAGCCACGTGTACTACTAGGAAATTGAAGACAGGGAAAAGTGCAAACACCCAACGCCTCATAGAGGTTTTGCTTTTAGATGATCTCAGGAAGACCCCATGGTCTGAAGGGACAGGCAGGTTGGGTGGGGCAGCAGAAGAGGAAGGGCCAGGAGGTGAAGACCTCCATGACCTAGCCTCTGATGCCGACCAGGAGGATCAAAATTATCCTAACCTGGACAATGCAACTCCTCCTGAAGGTGAGGGAGAAGGCCTCAGTGGTCCTCTCTTTACCCCACCTGGAAGAGTTGGCAGTGGACCAAGAAGATCAAGATCTCCTTCTCAGGAGTCTAATCATTCTGGTACCTCTGTAGGGACCTCTATTTCTCATAGGAGCTCTACCTCCCAGAGGAGGGAGTCCTCCTATGAGAGGAAATGCAGACTGCTCCAGTTTGAAGAAGCTAAGCTTAGGATTAAGAGAGAGCAGTTGGCATTAGATAGGGAATCCCTGGAGCTTCAGAAAGCTTCAAGAAGGTTGGGGCTAGAGCCCCATGGTGGCAGCAACAGTGTCCCTAGAGGTAGAGAACATACTCATGACCATAGGAACCTGAACAAGATTGTCCCTCCCTACCAGAGTGGGGATGACATCCACAAATGGATAACTGCACTTGAGAGGGCCTGTAAAGTACAGCGGGTCCCTCAGGAGCAGTGGGCAGCAATCTTGTGGCTCTCCTTTGCAGACAAAGGTAGAGACAAGCTCCTCACTGTTAGAGAAAAGGATGCTGATAATTACAAAGTCCTGAAGAGTGCACTGATTGAAGGGTTTGGCTTAACCACTGAACAATACAGGTTAAAGTTCAGGGATACCCAGAAGGCACAGACTCAGGACTGGGTGGACTTTGTAGATTGTGCTACTAAGGCTCTGGAAGGCTGGTTGCTTGGCAGTAAGGTGTGTAATTTTAAGGGATTGTACAACTTAATTATGAGGGAGCAGATCCTTAATAATTGTCAAAATCAGCTGTTGCATCAGTACCTGGTGGACTCTGATCTGACCTCTCCCCAAGAATTGGGTCAGAAGGCACACAAGTGGGTCAGAACCAGGGTGAGGCAGAAGGTACAGAACCAAGGTGGTGACTCCAAGAAGCAGGATTCCAAAAACTCTGATAAGGGTGGGGAGAAGGGTAAAGACCAGAAGTCTTCACAAGGTCCCCAAAAATCTGCATCTGGTGGGGAGTCCCAATCTAACAAGGCCACAGGAAAGAAGAAGCCATGGTGTAAAATCTGTAAACAGAAGACCCATTGGACAAGTGATTGTACCAAGTCCAAGGACTCAACTCCAGCCACCATTGCCCCCAAGGCAACTGTTCCCCCTAGTTCAGCTCCAAGTGGTGGCACTCAGAATAAGGGTGTAGTAGGGTTAACCCTGGGTTCTGAGGTGGACTCTGGCCTAGCCAGAGTTCCAACTCAGGCTGTACTGATCTGTGATGGAGGCATGGATATGGCCTCCTTTGTCAGTCCCAGTAATCTGGGCAAATACATACAACAGCCTTTGATCAATGGAAAAGAGGCCTTGGCATTCAGGGACACAGGAGCAAGTGTCACAATGGTGACCAAAGATCTTGTGGCTCCTGAGCAAATCATACTTGGTGAAATGTACCAAGTGACCAATGCTAGCAATGTCAGGACAGACCATTCCTTGGCAGTTGTTAATTTCACCTGGGGAGGGGTAACTGGCCCTAAGAAGGTTGTGGTAAGTGCAGACCTCCCTGTTGAATGCTTGCTTGGCAATGATTTAGAAACTTCAGCTTGGGCTGAAGTGGAGCTCAGGACTCATGCAGAAATGTTGGGAATCCCTGCACATGTTGTTGCCTTGACCAGGTCACAGGCAAAAATGTCTACAGCTGAACAGGCCCTGGATCCTGGAAGAATCGACCAGGTGCCTTCCAAGAGGAGGAGCAGTAGGGGTAAGGCAGTGTCTTCCCCCCCGCCTCAGAAGGCAGACCAGTCTCTTGAGGGAGCTGATCTGAGTCATGAAGAAGGAACTGTCCCAGAGGAGCTGGAACCTGATCAGGTTGAGTTCTTGGGGACAGGGGGCCCTTCCAGGGCAGATCTGAGCCAGGAGCAGCTGAGCTGCCCCTCTCTTGAACCCCTCAGACAGCAAGCTGCTGCTGTGAATGCTAGTGGAACCCATAGGATCTATTGGGATGATGGACTCCTTTACTCAGAGAGTAGAGACCCCAAGCCTGGTGCAGCCAGGAGGTTGGTTATACCTCTGACGTTTAGGGGCTTCCTATTAACACTAGCCCATGATATTCCCTTAGCAGGTCACCTGGGCCAAAACCTGGGCCAAAACAAGACTTGGGACAGGATTGTCCCTCACTTTCATTGGCCCCACATGTCTGAAGACACCAAGGAGTTTTGTCGCTCCTGTATCACCTGTCAAGCCAGTGGCAAGGCAGGTGGTACTACAAAGGCCCCCCTGATACCACTACCTGTGGTGGGGGTTCCCTTTGAGAGGGTTGGGATTGATATAGTTGATCCCATGGATCCTCAGACAGCCTCTGGGCACAGATTTATCCTGGTGGTGGTGGACCATGCCACTAGGTACCCAGAAGCCATTCCCCTTAGGACCACTACAGCTCCTGTGGTGGCAAGGGCCCTACTTGGAATCTTTTCCAGAGTGGGTTTTCCTAAGGAGGTAGTATCAGACAGGGGTACGAACTTCATGTCTAGTTACTTGACTGCTATGTGGAAGGAGTGTGGAGTGAATTACAAATTCACCACCCCCTATCACCCACAATGCAATGGGTTAGTTGAGAGATTCAACAAAACCCTAAAGGGAATGATTAAAGGTCTCCCAGAAAAGCTTAGGCGCAGATGGGACATACTTTTGCCCTGCCTACTATTTGCCTACAGAGAGGTTCCACAGAAGGGGGTTGGTTACAGCCCTTTTGAACTTCTGTTTGGACATCCTGTTAGGGGTCCATTGTGTCTAGTGAAGGAGGGATGGGAGTTACTTCTCAAACCCCCCAAACAGGATATTGTGGACTATGTACTTGGTCTCCGCTCCCGGATGGCAGAGTACATGAAGAAGGCCACTAAAAACCTTGAGGCTAGCCAGGAATTGCAAAAGGCCTGGCATGACCAAAAGGCTGTGCTGACTGTTTACCAGCCAGGACAGAAAGTGTGGGTGTTGGAGCCAGTGGCCCCAGCAGCTCTCCAGGACAAGTGGAGTGGCCCCCATACAATTGTTGAACAGAAGGGAGAGGTTACCTACCCATAGGGTACTCCATCTCAACAGACTAAAACCATATGTTGACAGAGCAGACATGGGCTTGCTCATGGCTACTGATGAGGGACAGGAGGAAGAGAGTGATCCACTCACTGACCTGCTCTCACAGAACCCTGATGATGGTTCAGTAGATGGTGTAGCCTTGGCAGGCAGCCTCACTGACCAGCAGCAAACTGATTGCAGAAAGGTGCTAAATCAGTTCAGACATATGTTTTCTCTGACTCCAAGTCAGACTACCTGGTGCACTCATGAAGTGGACACTGGGGACAGTCTGCCTGTTAACAATAAGATTTACAGGCAACCTGACCATGTCAGGGACAGTATCAGGACTCAAGTCCAAAAGATGTTGGATTTGGGAGTCATTGAACCCTCAGATAGCCCTTGGACTAGTCCAGTAGTCTTGGTGCCTAAACCTCACACCCAGGGTGGTAAGAGAGAGATGAGGTTTTGTGTAGACTACAGGGGTCTCAATGCAGTCACTAGGACTGATGCCCATCCAATACCCAGGGCAGATGAGCTTATAGATACTTTGGCCTCAGCCAAGTTTCTGAGCACATTTGACCGGACAGCTGGCTACTGGCAGATCAGACTAGCTGATGATGCAAAGCCCAAGACAGCATTTTCTACCCCTAGTGGGCACTACCAATTTGTGGTGATGCCCTTTGGTTTGAAGAATGCACCTGCCACTTTTCAAAGGTTGGTGAATAAAGTCCTTACAGGTATGGAAGCCTATAGTGCAGCATATCTAGATGATATTGCTGTCTTTAGCTCCACCTGGGAGGATCACCTGGTCCACCTGAGAAATGTTTTGGAGGCCCTGCAGAAAGCAGGCCTAACTATCAAGGCCACCCAAGTGCCAGATAGGGCAGAGTCAGGTTGTGTACCTAGGCCACCTTGTGGGTGGAGGCCAGGTTCAACCATTTCAGAGCAAAATCCAGACCATCATGGACTGGGTTGCTCCAACCACCCAGACTCAGGTCAGAGCTTTCTTGGGCCTGACTGGGTACTATAGGAGATTTGTCAAAGGGTATGGATCCATAGTGACCCCTTTGAATGACTTAACTTCTAAGAAAATGCCAAAGAAAGTTCAGTGGACAGTCAGCTGTCAAAAGGCATTTGATGACCTGAAGCAGGCCATGTGCACTGCTCCCATTCTGCAAAGGCCTGACTACTCCAAACAATTCATTGTCCAAACAGATGCATCTGAGTTGGGGGTAGGGGCTGTGTTATCACAATTGAATGATGAGGGTCAGGATCAGCCAGTAGATTTTATTAGCAGAAGGCTGACCCCCAGAGAGAAACGTTGGTCAGCCATTGAGAGGGAGGCCTTTGCTGTGGTTTGGGCTCTGAAGAAGTTGAGGCCATACTTGTTTGGCACTCACTTCATTGTTCAGACAGACGATAAGCCCCTCTTATGGCTAAAACAGATGAAGGGTGGAAACCCCAAACTTTTGAGGTGGTCCATTGCCCTACAGGGGATGGACTATACAGTGGAACATAGACCTGGGAGTAACCATGCAAACGCAGATGGACTCTCCAGATATTTCCACTTAGAACATGAAGACTTAACTGGTCAAGGTTAGTTTAATGTCCCTGCGTCTGGGGGGGGGGGGTGTAGGAGAGTAGGATCTGCTTCTTATAGTTACCCCCACTTTTTGCTGATGTTACACTGTTTTTCGACTTAGTCTGGCTGGGATCCTGCTAATCAGGATCCCAGCCTATCTGCTTTCTCTTCTAAATTGATTCCAAGTACTTTAGGTACACTCCAGATTGGATTCTGGGGTACCCTTATAAGTCCCTAGTATATGGTATACTATGTACCCAGGGCATAGGTACCCCAGAGGCCTACCAGGGGCTGCAGAATGTATTGTGCCACCCCTGGGAAGCCATCCAAAATGACACCACAGGTCTGCTACGGCAGCCTGAGTAAGGTGGTGCATGCACCCCTTACTGAGATATAGGTTACCTATATCTCTTCTGATCACTGCACATATAAACCTATCAGTCACCCCTATGGCAGGCCTTAACAATCCTGGAGGCAGGGTGCTGGGTTTTATGTGAGAGGGTGCCCATGCATGAGCAGAGCCCCTCTGCAGCCTTCGGAATCTATTCTCCGGGGTTGTCTGTGATGCAGCCATACCATATACTCTTAAGTGCATTATAACCTCGCGGTAAATGCTAACTTTAAAACGGCTGCACAGAAACATGTCGTGTTTGGTGTCAAACAACTTGGAATCATACCTCCCCCCCAGTAACTGGCGTGGGAGGTATGATTCCACCCTACTAGAGGGAGAAACATGGCACCACCGGTATACCCGGTACCAGCTTAACAGAACCCTGGCATCACAAAATGGATGCTGCAGCCACAGACACAAGTCTGCCCTCCTGCTGCTGGACGAAACTCTGGCAGGGGAGGTTGGACAATAGGTTTCTTGTCACAGGGAGGTGTGACCACCTCCCAGACAGGCTTTAGTGTATTGGGGCTGGGTGGGTGCACTCCAAGAGTGCTTTGAAGTCTGCACTGGGGGCACATTTGGTGTCCCTGTGCATAGTCCAGCTCAAACCGGTTACAGGGGCTACCAGCCCCTGCTCTGGCGCAAACTGGACAAAGGAAATGGGTGTAGCCACTCCTCTTTCCTGACCCTCCCATAGGTGGGTCCCCAGAGTTTGTCCCACTCCTTCCTTGGGTATAAAGTAGGAACCCCTGGCTACAGGACTTTAGATTTACCTGGACGAAACTCTGACACAGAATCCCGGAACTTCGACGATCTACACAGCGTTAGATGACTGAAGAATCTCCCTTGGAGTAAAGGAGTTACTCCCCTGCAAAGCAGGCACCAAAGACGCATCTGTCCGGTTTGGATCTCCGAAGCTCCTGAGGACTCCGAAGAATATTGCAACACAGGAGGTGGGTTCCCGTGGTCCCTGAGGTCGATCTGTGCACTCAGCAACTCTGAGGCCTGTATTCCTCGTGGAGACCGTGCAACCCGAACCCCTGGACACCGCGACCATTTGCAGAAGCATCAGCTTTGAGGCGACCTCTGAGGCTGAGCTTTGGGTTACTCATAGCTCAGACCCCCAGCAGCAATTCCACGAAGATTGTCGGCCTACACTCCACGAGTGTTCAGTGAGCCGGCCCTTTGTGTTTTCTCTCAAGGTCCCTTCGCGATCCCTGGTCCGTCGACCTGTGGGTCCCTGAGAAGGCAACTTTAACTTTCCTTGAGCTTCCCTGGTTGCTCCAGACGTGCCCTGACTCTCCATCGCTTGGGGAGTCCACAGGACCTTGCTGGTCCGCACCGAAGCTGCTTTACTCTTCCTGCGTGGGTTGCTGTTGCCAAGGCTTGTTGTGTGCAATCCGAGCACCGACACCTCAGCACTAGACATCCTTCGTGGGACAGCTCGAATCCAGCTCCTGGTCGTCGTCGACGCCTCCTGGTCCTCGTGGCTGCAGAGTCAAGCTTCACCTCTTCGCACCTGAAGCACCCGACATCGGTGGGCATTCGTCTATCATGCCCCTGGCCACTGGCAAGTGACCCAGACTCTGTCCCCTCTGCTTTCAGGTTCTCCACATCTTCAATCCAGGCTTGGATCACCCCAGACACTTTCCTTCTTCACGGCAGCAGCACTTTGCAGCAGATCGCCATTGAAAACGACGACGATTCCCGACACCCTTTGTCACCTATGCACCCGGCTTCCCTGGGTGAGGTAACTCGAGTACTCCGGTGCTCCCGTGGGTGTTGGCCCTAGAACCCCTTAAGTCTAAAGGGGTTTGCTCAAAGTCCTCTCCTAAGTGTCCTTTATCTTTAAACTTCTAACCGCGACTTTCCCCATAGAAACGTACGGAGCTCGCGGCTGTGTTCACACACTGCACACGTCCCCCGTGGGTCCCCTGTGTCACTACCTTGGGTGGTTCCTTGGGTCCCAGCGATTCTACGTGCTCTAGGCACTGTGTCTAGTCAAGTCGTGGTTCTTATACCACTTTCTTAATATATGGTCTGGTCTCCCCCTGGGGCCTATCGTGTATTGTGCTATTTACTGTTGATCTAGTGATTGTAAATTGTGTGCTTTAACCTCTAATCTCATAAAGAGATTAGTAGTGAGTGTTTAGAAATAAATACTTATATTTTATATATATATATACCTGGTGTGGTTCTCCTTTCATTTGGTCATTCAGGAGGTTATATACTGGTAAAACAAACTGCTTTACATTCCTTCAAGACTTAGCCTGAAGGCTGCTCTCCATAGCTACCACTAGGATAGCTTTCAATAAAGGTTGTCTTTTAACCTATCATCAATAAGGGTTGTTTGGACTGGTGCAAGGTGCCCACTATAACTAGTGGACAGCATATACCAGGCCAACTTCTCACAAATGCTGTACATGCTGTGCCTCCACACACTGGTTGACTACCGCTGTTGTAGGTTGTTGCTGTCTATGTGTGGTTGATGGTTGGTAGTATAGAGATGTAGAATGATGGGGAAATGTCGGGGGCTGTGTTTTGCTTGCTGGCCCGAATGGATCATTGAGCTGGTGCTTGCACTAGGCTAGTGAATGTTGGGCACTGGTTTGAGGCTTGGAAGGCAAGGACTGGATCCCCCAGTTGGGGTCTGGGCAACATAAGTGTTGCTGTGCAACTGGCCGGTGGGCAGGTTGTGTTGACATGTCCCTGTTGGACGGGTTGAGATGCTGTGCAGGTCCTGGTACATTCAGTGAGTGGGCATCAGTAGACATCTTTTTGCTCTATGTTGTCTGTTGGTTGAGGTGTGGGTTTTTTGTTCTAAATAGGTTTGTGTTAGTTCATGATTCTGCAGCAGCTGTATTTGAACACGGGGGAGGGGCCACAAGACCTCATGCTTGGACAATGGGGGGTGAATTTAGGCTGCTGACTTAGAATGTCAGAGGCTTAGGCTCCTACACAAAACGGTATAGGGTTCTTACCTTTCTGAAACGCCATTGGATTAGCATAACCTGTCTGCAGGAGACCCATGTGGATGATGCCACGGCCTCGAAGCCTGGCCAGAAAGTGGAGGGGTCAGATATTTCACTCCTCATACTCCACAGGGACACTAATTTGGGCAGCCCCAGGCACGCCGTTCTCCTTAACTTATGTTGAGGCAGATGTAGAGGGCAGGTATGTGCTGCTGTATTCCACCCTGGACGAAAAACAGATAGCTGTGTTGAATACATACACACCGATTGTAGATGACCCCACTTTTTGTCCAGCAATGCAGGATTTGCTGGCTCAGGAGGTGGACACCCCCATCTTCTGGCTGGGAGACTGTAACTGCGTGGTAAATGGGGTTCTGGCTAGGATGCCCCCCCCACGCCCCCCCCCTTCCAAGGATGGCACTAAACCTCACATGACTGCAACACTTCTGGGGGTCATTGATTATTTGGATCTGGTAGATGTTTGGCACGCGCACACACCACCACATGCAGCAGGCATATACATGTCACTCCCTGACTCACAACACATATAGCAGATTAGACAGGGTCCCGGTGGGTGGAATCCTCATGAATGACAGAATGGAGGTGACACACTTAGCTCAGTTCCTCTCGGATCACTCCGTAGTATCTTGTACACTGGCATGGGAAATTCGGCACAGAAAGGGGTTGTATGGATATTGCCGGCGAAGGTGCTCTTGGACCCGGTAGGGAGGGAAACTATGTCACAGGCTACAAAGGACTACTTTGACACCAACTGGGGCAGCATAGCTCAAAAGGCCAAGGAGTGGGAAGCACTTATGCCTGTGCTACGCAAAACCTGTATGGGGCTGACTTGTGGGGTACAGCGACAGCTCCAGGCAACCTTTGAAAAGGGGAGATGGACCTGTGATGCAGGCACGGAATCTGAAGGACCTTGACTCCTGCAGGGCTGAACTGGAGCTGCAAAGGCGCATAGCTGATATCTGGGACCGCCTAGATAAGTACATTTTGAAACAATACAGGCAGCGGCTGCACAGGGAAGGAGACAAGCCGGGCAGGCTGCTGGCTTGAATCCTGTGCAGAGAGACCGCCCCATTTCCAACAATATGTCTGGTGGCCCCTAACGGCGTCAGTGCAATGAGCAGGGTGGGCAGTGTGTTTGCATTTCAGTGCCATCTAAAGCAGGCATACAGAGCAGACCCTTGGATCACTCCAAACGGGTATGGATGTTTCCTGGCTGGACTAGATCTCCTTAGACTCAGGGACATGTCAGTCGAGAGCCTAGACTGCTATTGAACTGGAGGAGTTGTGTGCGGCCCTGAGAGCATTGCTACAGGCTAAGGCTACGGGTGGGGATGGGGATGGATTCCCGGTGGAATTCTTCCAGGAGTTTTCTGCCATGGTCACATAGGGCCAACTTGAGGTTTTCCTTGAGGCGTCAGAGAGAGGGGTGCTCGCGCCCGCTATGAGAAAGGGGGACATATGCATGCTGCTTAAGCTAGGCAGGGATAAGACAGATCCCTCAGTGTATAAGCCACTCACCATGATAAACTCTGACGTGAAGGTCCTTTGCAAGCTAGTGGCAGCCCGCTTGAACCCTCTTATGACCAGCCTGGTCCACATTTGTCACAGGTCATGCACAAGGTTGAGCCGGATGAGGGGGAGATGGCTCTGGTCTCCATTGACCTGGAGAAAACTTTTGACTGGGGTCATCTGCTTGAGGTGCTGAAGGTCATGGGGTTCGGGCCTCAATTTCACAGCTGGATCTGTCTTCTTTACACAGAGCCCAGTGCGTGTGGGGCAATGCCGCTCAGACAGTTGGGCTTTGGGTCGGGGGAACACGCCAAATGGTGTCCCTGCTTCTTTTCACACTTGCAATGAAGCCTCTGGCGGTGTGGGACCCGCGGGAACTGCGAGACTGAGGAATACAACTGGGTGACACAGGTATATTATATCCTTATATGGAGATGATGCAATGTTTTACCTTGCCTCCCCTTGGGAATCCCTCGGGATACTGGTGCAAATCCTGAACGGATTCGGGGCTGCGGATTAATCGAACAAGTTACTTACCTTCGGTAACGATGTATCTGGTAGAGACGTTGTCTAGCCGCAGATTCCTTAACTTAGAAAATCCCCAAGGCGTCAGACTGGATCCGGAAAACTTTTTGCAGCAGCACCTCTGCGCGCCGGGGTATGGCGCCGTATGGCTCCGCCCTGACGTCATCCACGTACGTGACGTCAGCGAAGCCATACAAGTCCCTCCCGGCGCGCTGACGTCAGTTTTCTTCGGAGAAACTTTTCCGCGCCACAACGCGGAGCCACCCCCAAAAACTGTGAGAGCATGGGAACAGTGTGCGAAAAAGATGAAAAACAAAAGAATCGAATGGTGAGAACATCACCACAAAGGACAGTGCCAGGCACTGTATACCGAAAAGTACTGGAGGGAAAGAGCAGAGCACCGCTCTGAGAAGCAACCTCGCAAAAGCGAAGACTAAACCCTCCCCGGAGGCAGAATAACATGTGAAAACATGGCCTGGCTGACGGCAGGAAGTCTGCAACCATAAGTTAGAATTGTGAAGGGCAACAAGACCGGAACACATGAGTAATGACAATCCGCCACAAGCCGACACCACCAAGGGATGTCGGATCCCCTGTAAGAGAACTATAGGCTGAGGCACAGCCAAATAGACCCCAAACCAATCGACTGCAGGGGAGGTAAAGACCCCAAGGCAATGGAGAAGGTGGGAGGGAGGGAAGAAGATGTGTAGGCCCCACACTGGACAACCTAGGACGTAGGGATGTAAAAGGACACATGAGCATACCTCCCAATCACAAGAATGGGTGGAGTAGAACAAGTAAACCAGAATGAAGCATCCTGCCGAGGAGGGAAGTGAAAGATGTCACCCCGCAGAAAGCCAAAGCCACCCGGCGGGAGGCGAGTGCAGAAAACTCAGCCTGTAAAGGTCCTCGCAGAACGGGGAGGATGGGCGGGCGTTAAGGAATCTGCGGCTAGACGACGTCTCTACCAGATACATCGTTACCAAAGGTAAGTAACTCGTTCATCTGATAGAGACATCTAGCTGCAGATTCCTTAACTTAGAATAGATACCAAAGCCATACCCATAGAGGAGGCGGGTCTGCGACTGAACCCCACGAAGTTCTAAAGAGAACGTAGCCGTCAACAAGGTGACTAACACAGTGGGGACAGCAAGGCTAGCACAGCCAGCACCAGACCATGAAGCTCTGAAAAGAGCGGAGAACAACGGGAGGCAAGGGCACCACAAGCCGCCAAGAACAGCCAGAAACCCCTTTGTGTATACAGGGTTGAGAGAAAGAAAGCACAGAGGCAGAATGCCAGTGCAGAAGTGAGAGTCCAGATCTGTGGAAAAAAGGGTGAACTGAGCCTAGGGTCCGATGGAGCCGCGGGAACCGATTTGGCTAGAAGTAGCAAGACCCAGAGAGAGAGCAAGACGGTATGACAGAGTCAGTGCATACCGGTTGAGCATGCACAACAGTGGAAAGGCACTGTTGAACGACGACATTCCTTGGCTTGCACTGACTTGAGTTTTGGTTTCCGTTCCTGATGTGGTTTTTGGCTGTTTTTATAGCTTATTACCACATGCCATTTGGTAACACTGTGAGGCCAGCTTTTGCCTCTCATTTGTTTCTAATGGTTGGCTGTACCCATTGCACTCTTATGATGCATATGTAACCGCAGTATTTAGCTTTACCACGGTTTTGTAGTCCCTATTGTTTTTGCTTCTGAGTTATTCTCTCTCTTTTTTAATACATATGGTTCCCTATGCTTGTATCGTTGAGACATTGTCTCCGACTTTCTGGCTCCTTTGTACTTGGATTATGCCCTATAGATTAGCTTTAGATGCACGTATATTCTTTTCCCCTTTCAGTGGGGTTTTGATTGTATGCACTGCTCTGCTATTTGCTTTTTACAACCAGTATACATGTAGAGGTTCTCTGGTGCCCGATTTCGGGCCAAAAACTACATTTCCCATGAACCACGGTGATTAGACTACATGTCCCATGGTTCGTAGCAGCAAACAGTTTCAAATTGAGCACTGTTGTTCCGGTCTTTACTCCTGTCGGTCGGACAGACGCCCCTGTATTCCGGCTCCATTGGAGCGGTAAGTGGCTGTTTTAGTTTGTGCTCCGTCCTTTGTATTTTTTCTTGGAAGTACAGCGACACCCGCTTTGTACTATCTTGCGCGGTCGCGTCTTTAGTGTTGCGGAGGTTGTCTAGTATTCTTTTCCCGCCCCTCCCCTTTTCCTTGTTTTTAGCAATAGCGATATAGGTGCTTGGCAATTTCTTAAGCGCGTTCGCTATTATGATGTTTAGTTAGTGTTATCATTATCATCGTTTTTTTTGTGTAAATACATAATTTCTGTCCAGAATATGTGCCTTTATCGACAGCGATGGCACTCTCAGTACTAGAGACGTTGTGTCTTTGGCAACATGTAGCCTGTTGACAGAACTTTTTTCATCTATTGTATATATCTTTTCAAATGGGTAGCTCCATATTTTTGGGTAGGCTATCCTTATCAGTTCTGTTGGGTTAGACTTATGTTTGCCATTTTACCTTGACTCAGTGCATTGCCATGTTGATGTCTGTCTGCTGTATCCTATTTCTAGGCTACTCTTAGACTAGTATTATGCGTTATTTGGGGATTGATTTCTTCTGTCCCATTATGCAATGGGGAAGACTGACACTACTGGCTGTTTCTCCCCTCTATCTTGCATCTTTTTCTGTACTTTCTTATCACCGCCATTACTCTTTTTTCTAGGTTGGTGTCTGTACCACGTGCTAAATTAGCACCGGACAGTTGTGGCCTTTGTTCTTCACCAATAGGGTAAGTGCCACATTTCTTGCTACTGACTTTGGTGCAGTAGTATTTTTGGAGCCTGACAAGATTTGTTTGGGGCTTATGTTTGTTAAAGATGTGTGTGACTCGGTGATTCAACATTACATTTCTGTCTGTCTCTGTTGCAGATACAATTGGCAGGACCAGAATGAACAAATTACCATCTGGTTTAGTATAAACACGCTGTTGTTTTTGTTTATTTGTCTCAACACTTTGCACTTTTGTTTGCTTAGCAGTAGCTGTATCACATCAGATCCTGATGAAAGCCGAGATACTTAGATAGATCATCACGGCTGAAACATGTTGATCTAATTAATGAAGTCTTTTCTAGGTTTTAAAGGCTCATTTTCAGCTTTTTAATCCTGCCACAGGCTAGCCTAATAAAGTCTATTGCTAATCCTGTAGGCAGTTTTATTCACTCACATACACAGCACTGCACCATCTTTTCACACACCAAGCTCACATAGGGTTTTTAGGACAACCCATGTGCCACGAAATTAAAACATCCCTGAGCTCCCTTCTCGTAGAGAGGAGGTTGTAGCCCGTGCCGTGACTAGGTCCCGGCACGAGGAGGCACCCCTATGATGAAGCAGGACACCCTCGGGTGTGTGAGGGGAGTCGTCCTTTAAAAGGGATATTCCCAACGTTGTCCTGTCTACTGTTGGTCATTGTGTTTCACACCATCTTTTGATTGTGCTCTTGGACCCGTGGGTTCTTTTGTATTACTGTTGAACCTGCACCAGCTAAGAGACGTGGGGCAGCATTGGCAGGATACCGACTATGGCTAGGAATGCCGGCATTAGTAGATAGACAAGACACGCCAGTATGCAGACTCCTTCACAAAGAACATGTGAGAGGGCGGATGGCAACAAGCAGAGGCACACAGAGCAGGACCACAGGAACACTGGCAGTCATGTGGAAGAAAGGAATACACAGAAGCAGAGTGTGGATGCCAGAACCACCCCAAGAAAGGGAAATCCCCATATAGGGTAGCGTGAGCAGCCCAGATGCGGAGGACGCACCACCCGGTAGCAACAAAAAAGAGAGAGGGGGGGGGGGGTTCTGGCAAGCCGGACACACACAAGGGCTCGCACCATGAGCAGACCGGGACGAAGACCCCAGACACCGTAGCAAGGAACCTTGCATGCGTGACCCCTGCTGTGTGAATAGCACAGAGCAGACTCATATGAAGAAAAGTACACATCTAAGTAGGATGTGTGACATAAGACCAACAAGGGAACGCCATCGGTACCAACAGACATGTGGCCGCACGGACTCGAACGGGGGACCTATTGCGTTGTAGGCAAACGGGGAAACCACTACACTACGGAAATCACCATCCCGTGAGCGACAACAGCCACTTGACTGGAAGGAGCTACTGTCCACCTGCAGAACAGACGAGGATATGGAGCAGTACCACAGTCAGTACAAACGAAATGGTATGGAAATGGACAGACAAGGCCACCCAAGACAGCGAGGATCCTGAAGGGGACTGTAATAAAAAGTCCAGCCACTGAGAGCGTCCCAGCAGGAACCAAACGTGGAAAACACCTGCGCTGAAGCAGCAGGTAAATTGGAAAAAACTCCTGCTTGGGAAATGCCCAGAAATGAGGGCACAAGATAGCATACAGTACAAACGTACGTGGCGAAGACGCCACCACTTATAGCATGAGAAACACTACCCCACCCGAAGGTCGGAAGGTAGAACCAGACACCGCAGAAGCAGAACAAGAACGCAGTCACCCCATGACAGTGAACGAACCAGGGTGTACCACACGACGCGCAGACCCGAGAGTTGTCAGTTCCGCATATATGGAGCCGCACCACCAGGTGCTGACCTGGCGCCAATGATGGCAGGGCATCAGCCACGGAAGAACTGTGCCGCGAACGAAACAGAATAAGGTGAAGAGGACTCCAGTGCAACCCGTAACGGGCATTGCAGAAAACTCAGGAGAGAGCCACAATAAGGCGTGAGGCCCAACAGCGGGGACGTCCCACCTGAGCGGACGGAGGTGGAGACCCACATTAGAGACAGAAGAAATATGTCTGCAGAAGACCCCACAGAAGCAAACGTCCGTGGTAGGAGCTATACAATAGCTAACAAGTACCCCACATAGGGTAGATCACATCCCTAAAAAACAAGGGACACCTCCTGAGCAAGCCCATAGTCAGAGACTCAAAGGAAATACAAAAACAGCCGGTCAGCTGTCGCAAGGAAGGGCAAGACGGCGAAGAACCGCACAGTCCGTCTGGGTAATAACGACCCAAAGAACGGCACATATAAAGGGCTGGCCAAACAAAGCCCACACAAGGACAAGAAACCATGGAAACAAAAGCAGTGATAAACCTGCATCAAAACGCAACGTCACCAGATACTATGGGACGTATGGAGACTCAGTCATGAGACGGTGAACCGCCGAGTCGGCATGGCTTTCGAACAAAGAAGCCCCATCAAAAGGCAGGTCCCTAAGGCGCTCCTGGACATTGGCCATTCATCGCGCAACCAGGCGTGGCAACGCAGAGCAACAGACCGGGCCATAGCGCGACCCACCGAATCCGTGGTGTCCACAGCCGATCGGATGGAAAAATGCGCCATCTCTCTGCCGTCACGAATCAACCGATTCAGGGCAGGCCGAGCACCCTCCGGAAGAGAGGGAAGGAGGCGCTCAACCGAATCCCAAAGAGCAGCAGTGGTCCGCGCCAACACACAAGACGTGTTGAGGGATCTGAGACCGGCACTGGTGGAGGCAAACACCTGGCGACCACAGGACTCCAACCAGCGTGACTCCCAAGTGGGAGGTAGCAACGGAGGATGAGCGGAAGGCAACGAGCCGAAGGCCGTCTGAACCACCAGCCCGAGCCGCAGGATGGAGGGACAAACAGGCCGGGTCACCTGGAGCAGGGCGATGTCGATGCGCAATGGCCCGATCCACCGGGTCCCCAGAAGAGGGCCTCGCCCAAGTCCCCAGAAGAGTGTCGAATAACGAGTGTTCAAAGGGCAATAAGGGCTCCACGTCTACGCTGCCCTGGTGGAGAAACTCCAGCAAAGGGTCAGGGAGCAACGAGACGGAGGGGTGTGGCAGGTGCAAAATATCAGTAGCCCTACGAATCACCCATGCAAACTCCGCACTAGCCATTGTAGCCACTCTATGGGGCGACAACAGGTCATCAGTAGGGGACGGCACGAGACTAATCCTGTCACGCGGAGGCTGCACAGCCCTAGGACATCCGAGCCCCTGCCAGTCCAGTGGGACCTGGGTCGGAGGACAGCGAGGCAAGCCAGGGGATGGTGGACCCATAGGAGCCTCCTCAGTGTCTGTCTCCCCACCCTCCACCAACCGAGGAACGGCTGGGGAGAGCACCTGCGTCGATCAGTGTTGAGGCGGTGTCAGCTTGACGTCGAGAGCCCCCGAGGAAGCCCTGGGTGACAGGGCCTCCGGCGCCGAACAGCATTGGGACGGCGTTAGCTGCATATCGAGAGCCCCCGAAGGAGCTTCGTCGAGAGCCCCATAAGGAGCTTCGTCCAACCGGCGCCGGGCCGGCGTCGACGCGACCTCCACCGAGGCAGAAACCTGCGGTGAGGACCGACGTCGGCTTCGGATCAACAGCTGCGCTGCCGGTGTCACCGGCGTCGACGGAGGGAGCCGCACAGGGCTGTGCGAAGACGACCTGGTAGGCGTGGACGTAGGAGGGGGAAGCCCCTCCGACCCCGTCGCAGCGACTCCGGAACCGGAGTCAGGGTGCTCGACCGGCACAGAGGGTAAACCCGCCGGCAAAGCTCCGATCTGAGCCCCTACCCCCTCTATGGGACCCGCAGGCGCGCCAGGGAGAGGGGGTGACCCAAAGATGGAGAACAAGGCCCGAGAATAGGCCTCCATCTGGGCTTTAGTCACCCCATCGCCAGGAAACGGCGGGTAGGTGGGGGTCGACTCTTCAGGAGCCATGTCCGGTAGAGACCGGGAGCAACAGGCCCTGCCGTCGCGTGAGGTCAGCGACCTCCGCGACTTCTTCCTATGCTTACCTGTGGGAGAACGACGTATGCGGGAATGACTCCGCGACCTGTCCCGATCTGTTCCACCAGCACGGGAAGGAGACCGGCGGCGTGGAGGCTCCAAACGGGATATCCGGGCGCTCAGCAGCTTCCTGCGACGTTCCCATAAGGACTTCGGCTTAAGCCGGTGGCAGGCGTCGCACTCCTCAGATCGTGGTGCTCGCCCAAGCACCACATACAGATGGCGTGCGGATCCGTCGCCGACATCTGCCGCGAACGGGAGCCACACGTTTTGAAACCCGAAGGTATCACACTGTTCCCAGACGCCAAAAGGGCATCGAGAAGGCCTGAAAAGGCCAGAGGAACCGCTTACTCCGGATCTGCGTTGTAACGCGGAAAAGTAGGAAACCGACGTCAGCGCGCCGGGACGGACTTATATGGCTTCGCTGACGTCACGTACGTGGACGACGTCAGGGCGGAGCCATATGGCACAATCCCCCGGCGCGCAGAGGTGCTGCTGCAAAAAGTTTTCCGGATCCAGTCTGACGCCTGGGGATATTCTAAGTTAAGGAATCTGCGGCTAGATGTCTCTATCAGATGTGGTAAGTCCCTGCTGGTCACCCTGGTGGCATTATTTGGGACTCCTGTGGAATCCCTGCCGGATGTAGGCTTGCGCTGGGAGGTAGTGAAATTCAGGTACTTAGGGGTAATAGTTGCGCGCACCAGGGTACAGCAACGTCGTCTTAAAATGGGTAGGGTATTGGACTCGCTGAGAGCCACAGTCACCTCTTAGAACACGCTGTCGCTGATGGGCCGGATGGCCATCTCCAAGATCGTACTCCTGCCATGCTGCTTATATATCATTCAGAACTCCCTTTGCTTTCTGCCCACTATGGTATTTAAAGACCTGGATTTGATCCTTGTTTCTCTTCTCTGTGCCGGTCAACGTAGCAGAGTGGCCTTGTCCACCCTAACACGGTGCTACGAGGCTAGTGGCCCGGAAGTGCTGCAACTAGACCTGTATTATTATGCCACTCAGATGAAGCACGCTGTGCAATGGCTTGTTACTGGGGACAACTGGGAGAAACGCTTGTTGGCTGGGACGGTCGACGTAGAGCACCTACCAGCAATATTAATGGAAGGGGCGGAAGTCTCAGAAGACGTCCCATTCGTGGTGCGGCAGATGGCATAAATTTGGCAAAGGCTGGTTACTGTGGTGATGAGACATGCCCCCATCCACCGAAAACTGACCAGTGTGCATACTGGCTTTGGTCCGACAAATGGCTGAGAACATGTTCTTCTAGGCCTGGAGGGATGGGGGTTGTGAACAGCTTGGGGCCTAATGAGCACTTTATTTGCTTAGAAGATGCCCAAACAGAGTTTGCCCTGGGACAGGGACACTTCTTTCATCACGCTGGCCTGGCGGAAATGGCCAAGTGGAAATGGACCACCATCCCCGTGGCGCCGGGGCATCTGCCACTTTGGGAGTCCTGTTGACCTGCGGGTTGGGCAGGCACATGATATCCTTGTTGTACAAAGCCTTAAGAATAGATGCTGTGGGAGGCTGGTCGCGGGCACAGGTGGCGTGGGAGGGGGGGACCTGGGCACGTGCTTGCTCACTTAGACAGTATTGTGCAATGCCTGCTTTAAACTGGGTCATAATAATTTCCTGCAGTGCACTTACCGGACCCCTGTATTTCTCCATCAGATATCAAAGGCCCATACTGACAATTGCCCCAGATGTGGATCTAGCAGGGATGTCTTTCTTCCCTTGGTCTGGGGCTGTAGTGCAGTCTACCACTTCTGGGACTGGGTGGAGAGTGAACTTACAACGGTAACCTCGATACAGGTGTTGGTAACTCGAGCAATGCTGTTTATTGGTAGACGTTTGAAGGCCTAAAGGTCGTAAGGTGACCTATAAATTCTTATAACTGATGCGGGTTCTTGCCAAGCGCATGGTGTCGATCACCTGGATGGGACAGCGTGCTCCTGAGACAGCTCACTGGCACAGGGATGTTGCTGAATGGTTATTAGCAGAAGAGGCCAGGAGGGATGAAAAAGTGGAGAAGGATATCACTGTGCGGCGTGAGCTAGGAGATAGGCTCATATCCCCTGAGGCTGTACCGAGTAGGGAGGATAGTGAAGGCCCTGAGTGATGGCTTGACTTTGGCTGTGATTCCTGGGTGGGGAACGGGTGAATGTCTGTCATCGAATGGCATGCCTGTGTCATTGACATGTTTGTTTATCATGACCTGTGAATTTGCCCCCTTGTCTACTTCCTGCATTCTGTGTCTGATATCCAGGCCGCTGTTATCTTTAACTATTGAAAAAAATTAAAAATAAAAGGTTTTAAAAAAAATAAAAAATAAATTAAAAAAAACTCTGTATCCATGCATTGCAACATTGAAAATTAACCAGATCCGCTAACATTCACGAAGGCACTGGGCTGAGAGAGTCGTTAACTTGAGACTCTGGAGGCTTTGTGAATGTACACTGAAGGCTAACATGGCCCCACTCATTTAAGAGGTGGAAGGCACAATGTTTGTTATGGTAACAGGTATGGAGTTCTAATTTGTGAAGAATGTAGTCTACAGACTTCTAATTTCACAGAGATCAGCATTTCAACTGTTCTATTCATCAAAGTACGCAATAACAATGCATTCTCTGACTGGCCATGTACCTACACACTCAGTGATACCTTTTAGTGCTATGCTAGGATATAATGGGAACCAAGCTTCATAATGCTCCCATAACTTTGCCCTTGACTGACTAATGACAGCTATCACCCGGAAGTGATGGAAAGTATGCAGTACTGTCTGACCACTGCAGACCTAATGCTTAGAAAACCGGGCCACCAAAGGTACATGCAGTGCCGCATTTAAAATTGCTGGATGATCCCTGCAACCAAGTTACTACAAGTGTGTAAAATTATGTGATTTGGTTCTGTGAAATTTCGTGAAATTTCATGAAAACTTGTCAAACATTTTGCTCTGTAAGCATATTTTTGCAATCATCTTGCGTGACTTTTCATGCTAGGACATACCTCACACAAAAAAGTTGCACAAGAATCCGGCAAGGGGCTGTTTGTAACAGAAAACGCCTCTCTGCAAGGCCTACGCCATGACGCCAAATTACTTCACACACAAATTATGCAAAAATGGTCTAGTGTGAAATTTAGAAAAAAAAAAGCAAATGTGGAATAACCCAAAATTCGGGAGTTTGTTAATGTAATTTAAATTTTGCCCAGGCTTACAACCAATCCCTACCTAGTCAAAAAAGTCAAAAGGGAAATGACCTATGGACCATAATGGTTACGACGGTCTAACGTGAAATTATATTTTATCCTGTTCGAACCTACCTTTAATAAACACAGAGCACCTTTTACAGGAGTTTTCCTACCAATATGCAGCTACACATGGATAAAAGTTGAGCGCTAACGGAGCTCCAAACTAAGTTCACCTATCACTTCGTATATGAGGCGACAACCAACAACCAAGGGGGATCCAACAAGATGGAACGAGTGTGAAAATAACTTAAACAATGTCTCTTATCACTTTCATTCCGGGAAGATCCTCTCTGTGGGATTGTAACAGCAGTGAGTAGTCTAGCTTTGCATTAAATGACTAATCAATTCAATTTAGATTCTTTAAAATTGAAGACTCTTCAGTTCCAAACAGAAAACACAACTTTCAATTGTTTTGTGAAACCTTAAAAATGTGAAAGGAGCTAACATGCCTGACCTTTTTAAAACACAAAGAGCTTATTTCTCCAGGCATAAAAACGATATCTACAAAAACAGGTAGATTCCTAATGCTTTGTAGTCACAATATGTGTGGATCATTTCTAGGCCTAGGCAGTGAACTCCGCTCGCAGAGTTTTCTGCACTCCGCGGACCTTGCGGAGTGCAGAAAACTCCGCTCCGTGTAGTGCAGCAGAGTTTTCCCCCGCTCGCGAACCGTAAGTTCGCGAGCCGCTGGAAGACCAGCGCTAACGGCAGTGCGCACTGTACTTCGCCACTTGCGGAACTCTGCGGAGTTGTTTTGTAACTTAACGGAGTACCGCGTAGCGAAACGCCGCAAACTACACCCAGTGATAATTTCATGGCATCTGCCTAGACCCCCAATGTCCCATCCTCGGTCATCTCTTCAATTTGCGCTCCTAGAACATTTTGACCTATAGACCCTCAACAAGAGATTTTTAATCAAAGGAATAGTAAGCACACATAACAGCGTCGAGAATTGTGAGCAATACCATGTAATAACGCCCTTTTTGGGGATATATTTTATTTCAGGCTCTGAACTCCTTGCTTTGTAAGAATATTCCTGCACAGCAGCAACGGATGATAAAGATGTGGCTGCGTCATGTGCAAAACGTAAATTAATACAAAACCCATGGGGTGCTGCAGTGGACAGGGAAGGCGCTGAGATCACGTGTAAGAGTCTTTCAAGTTGTGACAGAAGGCAGAGCTAGCACAATTGTCACGAAAACACCAAGTGCCTGTTTTCAGTAACTACACTGGTGCAATGGAGTGGTGGCGACAAGAGCACTGCTCAAAATACGTTAATTGGCAGCAATGCACTACAAAGACATTTTGAATGACAGGTTGTATAGAAGAGATAGGAGACTGAGTGCCAGGTGGGCTACTAAAGAGGTATTTGGTAGCACATGCACACCTGTAGACCGAATATGGCCACTTCCTTCATCTTATAAAGTCACACCTGAAGTTGACATGGGCCATCACTCTCTCCACCCCTGCTACACGGAGAGTCCATCATTACAGAAACGTGTCTCAGAGCATTACATTCATTAGTGTCCACTTAAAAACAAGAACCCAGAAGCAGACTGACCCATGGGATAACAGGCTCACAGTACATTGATGTCAGCTAAAAAATAAAAGGTTTTGTTAAATAAATTCGATGCCTTCATATTTGACGTCACCAATCTTAGTCTCAGGGAGCAAGAAGCGCCCATCCAGGGTGAAGGCCATGATGTAGGTGGCCACTTTCCCAGCATCCTCCTCTGACTTAAGTGCCACAATTATTTGGTCATCTGTGTCGGGGATAAACTTAAAGGAGGAGAAGCCATGGCTGGGCACAACTTTGCCGATATGACTGACACTTATGTCCTTAAAGTCCTGGGTGGCACTCAGCATGATGTTGGAGCCACGGAGCTCATCCTCCTTCTCACTGTAGCGTTCTTGGCTTGCACGGCGTGGCAGGAAAAACCAGCGCTGCAACGTGTCGCTCCAGGCTGCAGATTCATGGATCAGATAACCTGGACAGGGAGATAAAAAAGGCAAGAGTCATGACTGTAGTTCCAGGTCTGATCAGGGGCTATCCATAGTAAAGTATCAAAATCAGAGCCAACTTTGACCAGCGAGATACATTAGAACTGGCATTACTGCAAAAATTAGCAGAAGAAATCAAGACTTGAGATTCTGCTATAAGCAGAGGAAAGTATTGGTACTTATAATCTATGTTGGACCAGCTTTAGTGTAATAAAAAGGTGATTCGACTCCAACTGGGGGGATTTAGGCCTGGGATCTACTTGAGAGAAGGCAGAGCCATCAGAACTTGGGATGTACCTCCTGGCGAGGGGAGTGTATCAGATCATGCGATCCTTTCTGGTCAGGGAGAGATTTCAGTAAAAGGAATCTAGCTTAAAGTAGTATTAAGTGGTAAGGATACATCGTGATTCAACTTCGAACAAGCAGAGGAGTCACCTCTGAACAGCACAAGGACGGCGATTCAAGTTCATTAGACAGGACAGGGATGGAACCAGCTCTGGCAAGGGAGGTCTGAATACCCAACAAGTGTCAGGCAGAGGTATAAAGACACAGGAAATGGCACCGACCAGGAACTGTCCAGCAGGAGGTGTTAGAACATAGTTTCCAGATTTGACCAAGGAGAGGTGTCACAGCTGGGAATTCATTTCTGGCCAAGGGTGTCAAGACTGGGGGTCTAGTGCCAACAAACAGGGGCATTTGGAGGGAGAACCCAGCCCTGCAAAAAGAGCTCCATGCAAGGAGGGGCATTAAGGATAGGATGGGGATCTGGTGACTCCTCACAAGATGTTATCTCAGAAATTACCCTGGGCGAGGAACAGGCTCTTAACCATGATGTCCAGGGGAGGCATTGGGAATAGGGTAGGCAATATGGCTGTGACCATGGGTATTAACGTTTGGCCTCCTCTCCAGGCAGACAACTCTTCCCCACCGAACAGTATCTCCTCTGTACCAGGACAAGCCTCCTGCATATCAGAACACATCAAATATAGTAAATTGAGCCCCCTCCCAATCAAGACAAGCATCATACAAAACAAGATAAGCCTCCTCAGACCTTATCCACACCAACCACCCTCTCCTTGCTATACAGCGCCTCGTCTCACTAATTCATGCCTTCTCCTCTTAGTCCATGGCTCATCTGTGGTACATCAAGGCCACTTTACTGTGCTTCCTGACTACGCGTTGCCTCTTATGTAGAATGTGTATTGTCCTCCACACTAGGGCAACGCCTTATTCACACTAGGTCACCCTTCACTCCTACAAGGGTTTCTTAATTACCAGGCACTACCTTCTCTTGCCTGCATGGTCACTAGGCTGCACCTCCTTCTCACCAGGCCACACTGCCTCAATAGATGACAACGCTTCCTAACCAGACCATCCTACTTCATTTCTACACTGGGTACTACCTCACCACTAGAAAGTGAATCCTCAATTGCGTATTCATGCCTCATTCTTGTCCTTCTCATTAAACCACATCTTATCACTGGTGCTTCGACAAGACGATACCTTCTGACTAAGCAATAGATTGGGTTCTCATCCAAACTGAGGTAAGCCTTATCTTTACCAGGCTCGCTACCTCTCCTTTTCTGGGCCTGCCTCCTGACTAGTTTGTAACCTCTCACTAGCCAGTGCTACTTCCTCAAGGAACAGCACAGAAACTCCTCCTCTTTCAAGGCCATTCTTGTCCTGCAGCTGAGCCTCCAATTGATGTTGAGCCCTGGAGAGAAGCTCTTTGTTGCTGGTGTCTGTGAAACCATAGATGTGTTCTTTGTTCTTGTTGCAGGTTTGATCATGGGCCCTGGAGATGAAATGTCTCCAATTCTGAGTCATCAGTGAATATATTCTATACTCAGCTCCAGTGGCGGCTGGTGGATTATGAAACTGATGGGACCCCAAAGCACTAGCCAGCACTCGGCCTCGTGCCTTGCCAACCCCTGGGCCAGGCTTTCAGATCACACTCCCACATTCAGACATACAAGCAGACATGCACACATATACATGCATTCCCCAGTCAAACACACACTCAGGTTTCAAACACAAACACTTACCTGGGGCAGGCTTATAACTTCTGACTCCCCCATCCGTCTGCATGCAAGTGGCAGAACCACAAGCTTCCACCCAATCAGAAGTTGGAATAGGGTTGAAGGTACAGACATAAACCCCTTTTACCCTATTCCAGCTTCTGATAGGGCAAGAGGGCGTGTGATTGGAAAGCCTTGAAGCTCCATTATCTGACATGCTGCACTGCGTGACGCTAGTGCAGCAGGTCAGATGTGTACATGTGTGAGGCCGAACTGTAACAGCCCCCACCTGACACGTGAAACAAAACTAGTGGAGCTCTTTTCTGCTGGCAAAGGTAATATTACAACTTATACATACAAAGTGAGATTGTTTATTTTCAAGTAAAAACTGTAACATGCCAAGCAGTAGTGGCACAGTGAGGCAGATGGTCAATGGCCTGGCGCCCCCTAGGGGCAGCCGCCTGTGCTCAGCTCCCCAGGAGGCCCTACAATACCGGAGGCCCCACCCATTCACCGTCTGAGTAAGTCCCTTTGACGTCCTCTATGCCCGGTCTGGAAAACAGCTAGGGAGCGCTTTGGCACTGCGTCTATAATGGGCCCACCATCTATTCTTTTGATGCTGGATGGTCTTTATGCACTGAAAGGCTTTACAAACCAGACAGGCAGACTCTGTTGTACCACGGGAAGCAGAGGTCACAGTTCCGATGCTGGATGACCATGGGAACCTAGTATTGCAGTAAGGACAAAAATAAATGGTATTATCTTCATACTCTTCCCCTCACACAATTCACTCTCATACGACCTGGTCCTAGATTTCTGGATCCAATTCATCTCCAATGTGGTTGATGGTCACATGAGGTTCTCGCTTGGTGAAACGTCGTCCTTCTGGTGAGCTAGTGTCAACATTTTCAGCTTCTGTAGCTCAATGACCCCAGAGCACTCGCAGATATGTTGAAACCCCCATGGTGCAAAAAACACAGACCCTAAAGGTGGTGTCCCTGTCCTGGTGCATGTATATTTACGGGGACGTATCATGAGCAACCTCGCAAATGAAAACAACTTACAACGACCGCACCAACACTAGAGTGTACACAAGTACATCAGTTTTGGTATCGTTTGTGAAATGTATATACTTTTGTATAGATTGTGCTTTCAGTTGTCCCATTACCCATGCATTGGAGCAAACAAATATGCATGGGTTTCAGAGGGTTATGCAAACTTCTCGAAGAAAAAAAGATACATAACTCAACACACACTTAATCCTAAACCTTACGCTAACACCATCTCTAAACAAATCATAATGAAACTCTAGCTTTCCATATGTTTAGATACCCATATGGGGGATAGTGCGATATAAAAATACAAATAACATAACATTTGAAGGTGTATGTTGATATAGACAGGGATCTTTAGGCCAAACCATCAGGCTACAACTCCTCCAGGAGTGATCAAAGAGGGGTCTTTAATCTTGCACTGGTTCCTCCTCCTCACTTGGCTGCACTTTCTCCTCATTACTAGGAATGCAGTGTAGAGACAATGCAGGAATGTTCCATTCTGCTTGATAACATGCATCTCCCTAGCTAGCATGAAGCTTATTCCTCAGTCATTTTTCACATAATTTACATCCCTTTCCAGTTCCCAACTGACAATATATAGCACTGTTTAGGTATTTTGACGCTACCCTCACCCTGGACTTTAACCATAACCTCCCAACCAATTAACTTGTGCTTTGTTAATTTCCCCTGTGTTACTTGACCATACATAGTGCTCATCCCTGAACAATTCCTCTTCGCGTTTTGTATTTTTTTGTATCTAGTGTTTCAAATAAGTGTTCCTATGGCCAATAACGATAGTCTTTCCCCTCATCACCCAGCTGTTTCCTTGAACTACCTTCTCAGCCATTTCCTATGCAATCTGAAGAACCATTGGTCTTCTTAGTTGTCCATTTATAACTTTGGTCATCGTCCAGAAGTTTGTTTTCAAGAATCCGACTAGGAACAGGGACCCAAGCCAACTTGATGACAAGTCCTCCCTCCCCCTTTGTACGTATACCAGGTAATAGGTTTGCTTTTCCAGCTTCCAAAGCCTGCAGCCATCTTAACAAATAAGTATATATTGTTACATTCTGTAAATGGAATTAAGCCACTCTTCGTTGTTCTATTAACTACACTAGACATTCCTCACTGACTAAGTCTTCTCACATGGTTTCTCCCACACCCTTCTCGCTCACAAAACAATACAGTCCTATGCCACTATCAATTTTAGTGGTACTTTTAGTGTGAAACCAAGTTGGATGCCTTAATTTTCAGGCAGCATCCACCCCTTAGTTCGCCATTCCTGGTAGAGAGCATTAAAGCAAGGATGGCAGCCTCTGACCGTCAGGCGACTCACCAGAAAGCATGACACTGTTCACAGTATGCAGCTCACAGTAGGTGACCACTTACCGGGAGGCTTTATTCCGGCAGCAGAGCACAATGCGTTGTAGTTGGACTCCCAGCTCTCGTGGTCCACGTCACCCTTGAAACCAATGATCTTCACCCACTGAGGGTTATGATTTAACACTTCCCCAGTAGTGGTTGTCCATTCCTTCCCCAAGCCCCCTACGTAGAGATGCTCATCCTTCACAGCCAGCCATTCTGCTTTAAAACCTGCAGTGAAAAAGTCTTTGGTTAAATGTGTTGCATGGTAACTGATGAGACTAAGAAAGGGCTATATAGAAAGCACCTTTACCGTCCCTACACGTCAGTCTGTGTGTGCAGGGCTCTGTGCTAATCAAAATAAACGTATTTTAATTTCTAATATGCAATTCATATATATCAAAACAAATTCAACTTTAATAAATGATTCCATATGCAATTTAAAAACTTTTTTTTTACTGATACAAGTAAAGAATGAAGGGAAAGAGCTATATTTGATCTCGAGGTAACCTCAAAGAAAAGGTGGCTCACCCTCGGTCACTCTATAGTTTAATTTAGAAGGACAGGTTGTTAAGGTCAAGAGGTTTCAATCGAACAATATAACATTTTTTCTTCTGGTTTACAAGTGGATGAACTTTATTAAAAATTAAAAGCATAGCTATCCAAAGCTTTTTGGCCAAAGGTTTTGGATACCCACTTCTTTCATTTTAAATAAAGTGCGTCCACCTTTAAGACTGAAAATATTTTAGATTGAAACCTCTGAGTTCCATCTGTTCTTGTATGTTTATTCTAATGTCCAAAGTTTAAAAGGAGTGGAAAGCAGGTCAATAATTTTAGTATATCTATTAGTTATATCACATATATAACAATGTATTCTTTCTTTGTCAGAAAGTTCTCAAAATATATCCTTAGCGTGGCGTCAATACAATTAAAGTGTAGCAACACATTCTGTACTTCTTAATTTCCATGCAACAGGTAAAAATAACGAAAAGCAGTAATTATATCAGAGGCTAGTTTTTGATGACAATATGGCAGTCGGCAGTTTCTAAAACCTAGAGAATTAGAAGGAATATTCACACAAAGTGGTCAACAAAAAAGAAAACACTGGTTTTGGTCGTTATACCATTCAGAAAAGGAAACGGAGAAAACACAATTTAGCTATGCAAGTGCAGTGTCGATATGTTTTTAAGCAGTTGGATAGCTTTAAAGCCCTATTTATGGGTGATTCGACTGTACAAGACCCGCACACGTCTGAGGGGGGGGAAACAGGGTAAAGGGCTCCCTCCTTTCACAAGAAGCCGCAAAGCTTGTTTTCTAAATGTGCAACGCACGGAGAACTAGAAAAGAGCAGACACTGCGAAACCACCGAAAAGAAGAACCATGTAGAGAAAAGGAGCTTGTGAAGAGCTACCACCACAAGAAATAAAAGAAACCACAGCATGGACGCAAGAAAACGAAAACCAAAAGTCAGACATATCTGCTATGATGCGCACCAGGGGCCAGAAAAGGCCTTGTAAAGTGCAGTACTCTCGATTCCTTTAGCATTTTGTCGCAAAGATCAGAATTAGATCCCAGTGTCGCTTGCTTTGCCACCACTATCGTACCAGTGAATCTCAGTCATGAAGGATCACCTACTTACTATTCGAGGACAGAGAGCCACACACAGCTCTGCCAATGCAGCTCAATAAAGATATGGAGCCACCATCTGCTTCTAGTAGGACCAATAGCACCAAAGCACCTCATTAGTGACCTACAATTTATTTGCTATTATTAGAGCACTGGGACCAACACACTGCTCCAACAATGAGCCTCAATAATGACTGACTTCTAGCTTCTCCCGTTATTCTAGTCGTGGGACCAACACACCACTGTTTATTCAGAAGTGCAACTATCTATCATACATAGAGAACATATACAGCAGAGGCACCGATAGTGAAGAATCTGTTAGAGTCTATCTAGTCGCAGATTCCTTACCTTAGATTATCCCAAGGCGTCAAATGGAATCCGGAAGATTTGCGAGCAGTACCCCGGTAGGTGGCGTCATTTTGCTCTGCGTGGTCCTCTGCGCCAGAAGTGACGTGCACAATACCTGTATAAGCACCACCGTGGTAATCTGATGTAATTACTTTCACGAATTTACATGCCAGGAGCGCGGAGTTACAATGAGAACAGACCACTGATGTGGAAAAGACTAAGGCCCTAAAAAGGGTGTCCCTTACACCTTAACTGGTTCGCAGAGCAGGAAGTATATCAAGGCCAGTAAGAATCTGAGGCTAGATAGAATCTCTACCAGATAAGGTGTTATCGAAGGTAAGTAACTTGTTCATCTGATAGAGACTTCTAGCTACAGATTCCCAACCTTTGAATAGATGCCCAAGCAATACCTCCTCTGAGGTGGTGGGTCTGCAAACCCAATTAGACCAAAAAGTCCTGGAGGACCGAATGGCGAAGTGCCCGTCACAATGGACCTGACTGTCCAAGCAGTAGGGTTTTGTGAACGTGTGCAGTGATACCCATGTCGCCGCCTAACAGATGTCCAGAAGAGGATCGCCATGCGCTAACGCAGTGGTTGCAGCCTTGGGGCTCTGGTTGAGTGAGCCCGCAAGACCTCAGGGGGCTGATTCTTGACACATGCAAAGCAGATCTCAATGCACAGAATGATCCATCGCGAGATGGCCTGCTTCTGCACAGCCTTTTCTTTTTTGGCTCCGACATAGCCCACGAAGAGTTAATTATCCACCTGTAACTCGTTTGTGCGGTCAAGGTAGAATGACTACACTTTTTTTGGGCCAAGGTGGAGGAGCCTCTCCTCCTCTTTTGAGGGATGAGGTGGAGCAAAGAAGGTAGGCAGGGTAATGGTCAGGCCTACATGGAAGGGAGTGACAACGTTTAGAAGGAAGGAGGCATGTGTATCCAGAGGACCAGTTGGTCCGGGTAAAAGGAGGTGTAAGGAGGGTGCACAGAGAGGGCCTGCAATTCACTTGCCCTCCTGGTTGAAGTAACAGTCATTAAAAATATCCTCTGTGTGACGGGACGGCACGACTCACTGTAGTGTTCAGTAGTGCACCTATGAACAGGTTGAGCTTAGAGGGCTCCAGATGAGGCTTAGGTACATTTATTGAAAATCCCAAGCTGAACAACAGTTGCGTTGTCAACTTAAAATGGCGCAACACCATCACTGGCAACTTCGCTTTGAGCAGCCAGTCATCTAGATATGGGAACACTGGAATCTAGACCTTCTGAGATGCGCTGCCACCACTGCCATCGCCTTTGTGAAGACCAGAGGTGCTGAAGTAAGGCAGAACAGAAGGACCACAAACTCGTCACAGGGTGGGGTGCGACAAGCAAGCCTCCATGGCCCCACCTCACCTTGGGAGGAGTTGGGAAATGTGTGAGATGCACACAAGCCTGGCGATTCCAAATACGTTATCTTGCACACGTGTCTCGTAAGGAGGAAATTTCAGGGGCTTTGTACTGAGATACAAATGGAGAAATCGCATTTCATTTCGCAGTCCAGGCGTCTCACAGGCGAGTCCTGGTTTAAAAAAAAAATCTACCCACACTGATTAGACGTGTCCATTACAGTGAGAACGGGTACTGGACCTTAATCTGGCTCCTAGTCACCCTCTTTTTGATTCATAAAAAAAAAAAATCTGGCATAGTGTGGTGCGACTTGACCCCATGATTGCTTGCTCTCCTAATCCTTCAATGGTGCTGGGTGGGAGCCTGCCAGTCCGGCCTAGGGGTAAACCAGTCTCTGGCACCTAGGGGAGAGTGCGTGAGATAGAGAACCATGCATGACATTCCGAACGTCTGCTCATTTACCTCTCTGCCCTTTTGTGCGTAGACTTTCTTCCTGTGAGCCCCTTGTTAGTCTGCACAGTTTTGGTGAAACACATTAAAAAGTTGTTGATTTCTCTTTTGGGGACAAGATTGTTCCCTCAAACACGTTTCGTAACTGGGCATCCTCCTCAGATTATTAACAGTAGAACACCGTCCCCCAATCTCTCAACCCCCTCTCCGCCTGCTCCCCGTAGCTTGACAGCAATCTGGAAGTTCTTACTCAAAGCTGCTACATCTGCAGTAGAACGATTGATAAAGCGGTATTTGTGTAATTTTCTTGTTTTTCTTCAAAATCAGGTAAAGGCCTCACTGTTTCCCGGGTTCATGACCCTCTTTTTTGCTTGCCATTGGTGTCTGACGCTGCCCTGTTTTTTAGGTCTCGCCTACGCAGCGCGCAAGCGCTGCTTAGGAGGGACCTCTTGGCATCGCTCAGGACCTGTCAAACTCGTGCATGTTTTACACTGTTCTCTATTGCCACTCGTGCACGTTTGGCGTTTCCCTTGCGGGAGCGAGCAGCAGCGCCATCTGTTAGCAATTATCGCGCCTGCTGCTGCTCGCTCCCGCAAGGGAAACGCCAAACGTGCACGAGTGGCAATAGACAACTGTTGGCGATAGTTCGAGCGAGGTGTACCCCCCTGGTTCGAGGGGATGCTCAGAGCGCATGCGCTAAACGCGGTCATACTTATGAAGCGCTTCATCCAACTTTTGTGTCACTTTTTGGAAGAACGCGATCTGCTGCGGGCTGTGTGGGCTGCAGAGCATATACAATGCCCAATGAAAGGCCGCACCACCGAGCGGTAGTGCCTGGCTTTCACCTCTGGGTGCTATGAATGCTCCTTACTCCGTGTGGTTCGCACTGCATGCTAAAGAGCTCTCCAGAGAGTGCTACCTCTCACACACATCTATTCTCACGTTTCAATTACACCCGTCCACACGCACAGCTACACACTTGGAGTGACACGGTCTGAGCATTGCCTGCCAAACAATCACTTGCCACGACAGATCACCCCGAACTCACTCGCTTTTTACCCATTGACTTGCAGTGAACATTTAAGTGACCTGTCGCTCTCTCCTTGTGCTTCTGTTCAGGAAACGGTGCAGATAAACACAATCACAGCACAACAGTGGTCTTCGAGACACTACCCATCTGAGCCGCATGGCAGAAGCACGCGGGGAGCAGCACTTCTCACTTCTACGAATGAGCCAAGTTCGGGCATGGGGTGGTAGAGCGCCCTCTGCCACACGATTTAAGGTGCCAGTGACCGGAGGTCGTTATGAGATGGCCTCATCACCAGTGCTGGGCGCGCGCTCGTAGGGCTTGCACTGGAAGAGGAGTGGGGTGTACAATGAACCGGACAGGGTTGTAAATACCCAGGTGTGAGTTATGTAACGGGTGGAGTGGCCTCGAAACGAATAACATCGTTAAAGCTGGGTTCTCAGGTGTTATAAAATTCAGGCAAACAGGAGAGTTTATTATCGTGAAAGAGTATGTCTTGCGCCATGCAAGACTGACCTCTGCAGGATTCAGCTATCAAGTCACTGACCATCTCTTGGCAAGTATCCAGTTACATTCTTATCTAGTGACTGAAAGAGCATATAAACAGAAAGAAAATTGAGTTCTTTGATAATGTTAAAAGTAAATATGACGCTTCAAATTCTGTACACCTTGCCCGATAGTCCGTAGAAGAAGGTGTTGTTTATGGGACAACTGGCAGACACTTCTTTAGCCTAAAATATGCACCTTGCTTGTGAGTGCACCGATAAACCTCTGAATGAGAGAGCCCACGTTCTACTTTGTCCGTTCTTATAACTCATTTGAGCCCTCTGTGAACTGAGGGGCTCATTTACAAGCCTCTTGCGTCACCGGTGCGCCACTTTTAAATAGGAAAAAGGCGACGAACCGGCTGCTCCAGAGGTGGTAAAAAGAAAAGCCCCCGATATATTGAGAATATTAGACAAGTTTCGGGAGCAATTTTATTTGTATTCCTGTGATACTGTGAAGTTTTCTATTGCTGTACAAAATAGATCAATATGTTTTGAGAATATGCATTTTAACCAACAAAATGATGTTTTAAAATGTTTAATATATGTAGTGTTTATACGGAAATGTTTTATTATCAAGCTTAACTCCTTTACAGGGGTCGGGGTTTCAAATTACTCCCTCGCCATCCTTACCTTACCGACGATCCCCTCTCAATGTATATTGTGGCCTCTCTGTTCTCGCTTTGTTCTCTCACCCAATTACTTGTTGGCCATACACTATGGTTTCTAACACACACGCCTGAATTCGTCGTACTTTTCTACTCAGGGTCTCTATCAGTTTATTTCGCCGCCTTAGTCACCTCATGGTCAGGTACCATCACAGTTTACAACAAAAGGCCCTTAATAATGCCGTAGACTGTCTAACCTTACTCGCGTTGTTTTTTTCCGCCCTATCCATTTTTACCTATGGGCACTTTACCTCCAGTTCCCTCGTGGCCTTCTCTGCTTGCTCCCTCGTTCCATGTTGTTAGTATGTCATTTTTCCAATCTTGGGCTTTTCTGTTGCAAATCCTTCTCAGGTGTGTTAGTCCAATTGTTTCACTAACTACAGTAAATCATACTACCAATAGGGTGTGAAATAAAGCTCAAACCTGGAGACAAGGTGTCCTGATGACATGAACTGCAGTGACAAACTTGATCATATAGGTTTTCTGTCCTGTTATTGTTTGCCTTTTCACTCTTCTGCTTTCTGTAAATGAATATTAATGTGCCACCAGCAGGCTCACATGCATTGCTTGTTTCTCAGTTATTGGGTTGATACCAGTATCCCGCTGGTTTCCCCATCAGTGTTGCTTTGAAATTAGGCAATACCTTCCTCTCAATTGGGTTATCTCGATAAAGAGCAACTTCCAAAAATTGGTGATCCACATGCTGGAAACATTAAGCAGCAGCAAGTGGGTTTAATAGTTTTTTCAGTGTATAAGTTCTGCGTCTATTCCTTTTCGCACAGGGTCTTAGGATATTTGTCTGCTCCAAACCAGAGAGAAAGGATCATACAAGTGGTATTCTTAATCTCGGGACCTCTGTGTCTTACTCACAACCATTCGGTCCTCAGGGACCACAGGAGAGCTTTACTCTTGCTCTTTTGATTCCCTAAATTCAATCAATAAACCTTTACTTATGCCAACCACTCCTCTAAATTGGGAGAATCAGAATCAATCCATTGTGGTGTGTGTTTTAAAAAAAATGTTTTTTTTACAAATGTGTATAGCTATTGTTATCAAATAAAAAAATAGGTTCCTTCTTTTCCAGATAGTAGGTTCCTTCTCTGTATCTTGATTTATCCCAAGCAAAACCAGGTGGGCGCTTACCTTAAATTCTTTGATCATTTCGGATATAGCTGAACTTCCGTCCCCTCCTCCCCCCACCCCCAAACCCACCGAATACCTTCAATCCCAGGCATTCCAAGAACAAGTGAAGATCATAGCCTTGGCCAAGTTGCACTTCTTGCAGCACCTTTTCCAATCCCCCTAATTCCTGCCACCAAACACTGTGTAGCACAGCTCAGAATTGTGTTGTCACTTTGCTGGGGGGAGTTGTTAGCACCACAACAAGCTTACTTTCAGCTGCTCCTCCTCAAGGCTGCGGCTCCTTCGCCCATCTTTGTCCCCCCTATTTCTCTGCTGCACATCATGCTCCCCTCACACTATATCCATTTACTTGCGGAGCACAGTGGGATTGTGACGCGCCCATGGGAAGGTGGTGTTGCGTCTGAAGGGCGGCAAGGCTTCTAGCCGAATTATGGGCGCCAGTTTTCATGTATTTTCTACTCATTTCCCCTTTCCTATATATTAATTTATCTCTCTTTCGCACTTCCTCTGTCACCCTTTCTCTTCTTCTTTCTCTGCTCTTCTGTTTATCTCTTTCCACTCTTCCTCTCACCATTTCCCCTTGTCTCTTTGCTGCTCTTTTTTTTTTTTTTTTATCTCTGCAAATAGTCTTCTGCAGTCTCTCTTTCTCTGTCTAGCCATCACCCAGGCACTCATCCTCTATTTCTTTTCATCCCTCCTGTGGTAACTCTCTTTGTAACACGCACTATCTGTTCCCCTCTCTGTTTCATTCCTCTCTCTCGCTTCCTCTAACACCAACACACACACACACACACACACACACGCACACACACGCACACACACACGCACACACACACACGCACACACACGCACAATTTATTTCCAAATATCTCTGGCTAAACACTTGTAAGGTCCCAAAGGCGAGACCTATTGGCTATGCCAATGCTTGTGGTTGTTGATGCATTGGGTGGCAGGAGCCACCATCCTCCGATTAAATGCTTTCAAATGTGTCGAAAATGTGCCTTCTGCCCTGGACGTGATGTACTCGGGCTCGTGGATGAACCAATGAACATTTTAAGTGTTCTGCGCCGGTATTGTCTTAGGGTGTTTAACTAGATAAACTGTTTGTATGATTTGACGTTTCTCTTTTCACTTGGGATCGCAGTTCCTGCCTCGTAGTGTTGAAAGCCTTCATCATAGCAGTTTATGTTTTAAGTTCAGGTAATAATAGAGGAATCTAGGTTTAAATACCAGCTCGGCCGGCTCAGCCTTTTGTCAGGAAAAACTGGTTTAATCAGCTGTCCTGTACATACAGAACATTTACTCTGCATTTTATTCTCATCGCTTGGTAAAATGTGTTTTCTGCATTGCACTTTTGCTATTCCCCGAGTGTGTGAGGGTACCGTCTCCTCAGTGCGCATAGGGCTGTCACAGTGGCCACTTTTGTTAGTGTGCATAGGGTCAGTGACTGTCCTTACTGTTTGTGTTGCTGCAGGGGGACCATGAAGACTAGATGAGAGACTGAGAACTGATTCATGTCAATAATTTTTCGAGCTTGTTCAGCTGTCTATATGTAACGTGGGACAAATCAAAGGACCTGACCCTCAAATGAAATTGTTTATTTCAAGTGAAAGGAGCAACAAAGATAAAGGGTGGCATTAAGGAAGGAAAATGAGAGAATGCAACTGCGTCTGTTTCACGAGCACTCACACCAGTGGAAAATAAGCACTGGCAAAGCCAAAAGGTCTAGCCTTTGAGACCATTAGCTCTGCCATTGCCTTGTGTTCATGCTGTACAGCAAGGGCATTGTAGACTTTGGCAATGACTTGTAACCATACTCTATAGCAGTGTCACTGCCGAGCAGCACAGCTAAAAATAACAACAAAAAAGACAATGATACATACACCACTAATGCACTTTAAAAAAAAAAAAAAAAAAAAAAAAGCCTTAACTGCGTCACAGTGTTTTCTTACTTTAGTTTTAGCTACACTGCAAACCAGCTGCACTGCTGTACAGCATGGCTACAAAACATTGCCAAAGGTAATAGTTCTCATAGGTGTTGCCTGTGTTTTTTTAAGCCATGTTGCACTGCGGCGCAGCCTTGGTGCAACATAGCTGAAAGTAAAGAAAATAAAGGACAAGAACTATGACATAGCGCTTTTTCTTGTTAACCTTTTGCCATGTTGTACAGCTTTGAAGACATTCATGTACACAATATGGCTCTTGGGAGCCCCCATTAATGTAGATCACTCTAGCTACCCAGATATGTTCCTGCATACATGGTGATCTGAACGTACGAATGGGAGCTAAGAAGTGGGATGTGTGCGTAATGACTCAAGTTAAAGCTTTGAGGATATACAGCGAGGCCAAGGATGACAGGGTTGGGGATATGGCAGTTGACAGATGAGATGACAGTGGCAGTTGTCGGGCACACTGTCTCTTGATAATTGCTCTGCCAGTGTTGCAGAGTGATGTGGTAATGCAAACACAAGCAGAAAGCTGGGCGTCTAAGCATTGCAAGTAAATAAGTCCGGACCAGTACCTCTCTCTATGAGGTAGTTTGTGCGGGTATCTTCACAAACGGAGGATTGTTCAAAGCTTTAGGCAGCAAGGTTGTCAGTCATCTAAACTTTAAAATGCAAATCGTGCTCCTCAAAGGCACCACAGCTATATGTAACTGATCTGCAGGGCTTGACCGGCCGTAGTGACCGGCCGTAGCGGGCACCGGGATTACCGTTGGGCCGGAGGGGAGTTTTGTGTCCGCGGGGGACGGTTTTGCAGCAGTGCTGAAATATTGGCCCCCTGCTACAAAAGCGAGGGTGGTGCTTCTTGCTAGCACCCCCTGGCTCCCAGGGCCAGTCGGACAGCAATCTGCCACGGCTGGTTGCTGTTCCCAGTCCGGCCGTGCTGATCTGTGAGAGACGTCTCCCTCTCCAAGCAGAGGCCCGTGAGATAAGAGTGAACAGAGAGAGGTGCAGCGCGTCGCACATGAAAGTCAGACATGGTATCGGAGCCCAGAGGCTTAAGGGTCCCAGTGAGAGCGCCCAGCTCCAATCTGACCATCAAGAGCAGGACGGGTCCAGTAGGAACACAAATAAAAGATACGGGGGGGGAAGAAGAAATAGTACCTCAATCACGTCAGGAGCAGCGGACGGGCACTAATTAATTTTCATCACTCTGTGCTTGGTCCCTGCTCCACAGAGACGAACATCTCTCTGTGCTGGCCAGTCAGGAGGCAACAAAAACAAGCATTGAAAATGCAATAGGTCTCGCCTTTGATTAAGTTAATGCCATTTGCTTTGCTAATGGTATTGTATAGCAAAGCAAATGGCTTTAACTTAATGAAAGGCGAGACCTATTGCATTTTTAATGCTCGTTTCCTATAGCTATTAAGACAACAGATTTCAAAGGGTGAATTCTGTCACTCCGTCACTCGGGGCTATTCATTAATGACTGAGTTCTCTCGTCTGGTTTGTGAAGGCGCATTGTAATACTTTGCAGACTATCATTTTCATTAATAACCAGAAGCATGTCTGTAGATTATTTTTGTAATTACTTCACATAAAAATGACTGTTGCGAATGATTACGCGTGTCTTTGTTTTCTATCACAAGCCTTCGTGGTTAATGCCAGATGTTTGAAGTTCTTGACTTCAGCAGTTTATCTAATGCTCTGAGAGGGTTCCAACATCTTGGCCGACCCCAGGGGAGTCGAGTTTATTAACCCACTTCGCCAACAACTAGCGTGCCACGAGGAAGGGAAGCCTTACAAATGTCATCCAGTTTCATAATAACACTGGCGGAGACGGAGACATCATCAGGTTGTTTTAACATAACGCACATTTGTGAAAAAATGAAGAGCGTTCTGTAAATCATAAAATACCTAATTAAACAATGTGTCTTGTTGTGATCAATAATACCGGCGGCAGCAGACACTTCCTGACTCCTCCCGCTCAGAGCAAACGTAGACATTTGATATGGGCATCATTGCGTGTAAGAGGGGAAGGGGAAAAGTGTCGGAGCCGGTTGATAGTTTGGGGATGGCGACGTGGGCAGCGCTGGGGGACAGATCGAGCGCGCATAGGACAGTAGAGAGGGTTAGGGCAGAGGATATGCGGAGAATAAACAGGTGGGAGTGAACAGCGAGTGGACGGGGTGAAGGGCAGGTAGAGGATTGTGAGGTCAGGAGGAGAAAGAAAATTAATGTTTGTAGGGAATGAGGGCAGACAGGAAGCGAGAAAAGTTGGTTGGAAAAGATCGAGAGAGCCGCAGGGAGGAGTGAGAGTGGCCGGAGCGAGGGACTGTGGAGGAGGATCACATAGGCACAGGGTGAGCGTGGAGAGGAAGGGTGAAACAGATGGGAGGGTCAGCATAAAGGTTTAGCTGGGAGGCGCCGCAGGGAAGGACAAGGGTGTCTGCATCTAATCCACCAAACCAAAGGAATCAAACTTCGCCCTGTTAGTAAAACCTCAAGAGGCCAGGAAATGCAATAAACCCACTCATCCTGCAGCAGATGGCTGCTTCTGCAAGGCCGGGCGCAGGCTCTCAAGTGCGATGATGAGAATGATAATGGGCTCGCGATCCCACAGTGAGAATAGATGACGTCGAAGGATTACACTGGACATGGTTTACAGCGTGCGCTTCGGTCACGGTGTGGCCTTCAAGCGCAGACTGGACAAAGCTGCATTTTAATTACAAGGGAGAACAAAGATGGCGTCGGCCTGTCCACAGGGGCCGTACTAAAAGTGGACAAGGCGGGAACCAAAAAGCCCAATTGCCAATCACGCGCTAGCGTTTAACATAAATGCTGACGCTAACCAATTGAAAAGAAGGGTGTGGCTTAAAGTCAGCTTCCAAACTGTATCGATTACAAAAGGCCCTCGCATGGCGAGAGCAGCGCATGCGCGCTGCTAACGCCAGGCGAGACCTAAAAAGAGTGAAACCAAAGCCAACAAATGGTAAGCAATGGGCGGGCTGCAAGCCCTTTACTGAAATTAATAGTGTCTTGCTAGCGCATACTCTCAAAGGCATAACCCTAAAAGGTAGTATGCTGTAGTGGAAACAGTAGTTGAAATAGTTGCGTGCTTGGCGATGAATTATTTTAGGCAGGTTTTAAGGAGAACAGATTTCAATGAGAAGTGATCACCAACACCAGACTGCCTCCTTGGCAACAAAAGGCCAGGGCATCTGTTTGTATTTAAATGATGTGTATGCAATTACTCCAGAGTATGCCCTTGTATAAATAATGTGAGGGTAGATTTTGCTTCACAGATGCCCTTAAATGGTACTATGGATGAGTGGGATGATTATAAGCAGCGGCGTAAATGATGCAAAGAAGATAAATCACTGAAAAGCGTAAAGAGGTATGTCCAGGATGGTTGGGCGTTGAAGTTACTAACTAGACTACCATTACTCACTGGGTGAAAACCTGTCGTTTACAGCGCTTATCAGCGGTAAAGATGTTGCTCAGTTGGATTGGGCCTTCTAATAAGTAGTAGTTGCCTTGAAGTTAAAGGAAAGACTGCAGTGGTGCAGATCAAGTATAATGATTTAAAATTGGAAAAAAAAAAAAAAAAAGCGCCGGTACTCACTAAATTGACGAGTGGGCCTCGAAAGAGGGGGGGCAGATTGGGGCAAATCTGGGGCGCAGCTGTGATGAAGGCATTTAATGACATTAGCACTTTCTTGGGGGCTAGCACAGGCTGATGATCTTGGAGACAAGTGGTGCATTTTACGGCAACATTTTCACACATATTTGCATAAATGCTACCGGTTTTGAAAGGGCACCATACAAACAGCATACAGCACAACAAAATGTTAAAACGTAGCATTGCAGTGAGGATATAGTCTTGTGAATAATTGTAAACTCTGTCACCAGGAAACCCGCATTCTGGTCGCGGTTGTCTAACTACACCAGTCTTGTGTGTTTTTAGCTAAATTAGTATCTCGCTCTTTGTCAGTTCCCTTTTTTGCCCCAACTGACATTGGTACGGAGTAGCCTTAATGTCCCACATCCACACTTCGGGGCCCTTGGACTGTGGTTCTCTACATCATTAGGCTGCTAAGATAATTCAGCACAAGTTGAGTACCCCCATTCTGAGATCTCTGTGTGATGGAACAGAAGATTCAGCCTTTCTTCCGCCTGGGGCTGATAAATGAATTGCCAGCAGTTTTGGTAACTATCATCTGTGTATTGATGGGTTTATAAATATTAAATATTCTGCACAAAATGCTATACAGAAGAAATGTTATCCATACTGTGAAAATGCAGGTGCATGTGTCCATCCCAGTGTTGCTCACATTACTATGATTAGACTGAAACACATTGCCATTTTTTTTGCATTTCATAGATCTGTTTCTCTTCTTTAGAAAACCATTTTCCTTAGTTGGAGTAATCTACACTATGTAGAGTATATGGGCACCAAAACGTATTAAAACTGTAATCCCTCGCTCATTTTTTAGTAAATAGTGTTTTTTATTAAGGTCTTCCGGTGTTGCAGTGCTGCTAATGAGCACTACAGTTTCCTATAGACAATCTTAACGGTAAGGATTTGATCAGTCAGACAAAGTAAAGGCCAGGGCTAGGCTATCAGGGTTCACCCCAAATTTCTGCAGCAGATGCGCAAATTCTAAGAGTTTTCTTGCCAACAATAACGGAAAGCGTCTTTTGCACTCTTGAACATGCACGTAGACAGTCTCACACACAAAAAGCTTTCAAACATACCTGCTTCCCCGCCACCAGATTCCTCCACACCTACTTGCGAAAGTGTTTTTAAAAAATAGGCTTCAATAGTCGCAGGCAGCGAGGCACACAGCAGGGGCGCCACGGCCTGCTGAAATGGAGCGTGAGGGAGTATCTGCCAGCTTGGCTCCCCCAGCTCTGGAGCCATATGTGGACCTGTGACACCAGGGATGGACACATACACACATGAACACTCAAACGGAAACTTGTAGCAATATTCAATACATTTTTATACATGCAGGTGGGGTCCTGCTTATGTCTGCTGTGCCTCAACTCACCGCTTCCTGATTCAGCCTGGCCACACAACACTCCGCTATTGTCACGTGTATTTGAATTTTGTGTATGTTGGTTAGACATGGCAGACGTCAGCCTCTATGCCATATGTGCAGGGCCTAATTAGTACTTCTTTTGCAGTTTTATAAAGGGTGATCTTGGCCAAAGGGCATTAGAGTGGTTTGCATGAGAACCAGAAGTTTTACATAAAAGCATACTTTTATTAGGTCTCGCCTGCGTGAGAATGTGCTAGCGCATGCGTTCTAGCTTACAAGACTCTTGTGTTCTATAATGGGCTTAGACCCCGCATATTGCTTACCATTAGTTTGCAGCTTTGTCGCCTTCTAATTGGGAAGCCCTTGCCTAGTGTCACTTCCTTTTCTATTGGTGGTGCATGGACCAAGGACAGATTCATTAACCTTAATTAGCGTCCCTCTGCTAGCCATCTGCTGCGCGCACTGTGATTCAGGTACTATTTCTTAAGAAATGACAAGGTCAGCCCTGGGCACGCCATAGAGCTTTTGTTTTTTACTTTACTTTCCTCCACCCATACCATCCGGTTTCATTACCCCCTATTCGGTTTCTTTTCCCCCCTCGTCCCCGATTCTTCTCCCCACTCCCATCTTAGCTTATGCTTCTGTTGTTAAAGCACAGGTTAAGTGAGCAGCAAAGAATGAAAGGATGTTGAGCTGCCGCCGGGAATCAAACCTGGTTCCCCAATTCCAATGTGGTCAGGTCTCTTCGTCCCTGTTGCCCTGACACTCAGAAAGCAAGGCTGCAGCAGCAACTCAGTGCCAGAATACACTGCCTACTGATTGTCACAGCATCTCACCGACATGCTCCATTTCAAAGCCTCATTTGAGTCTGAGCCAAGATGCCACTAGGAGTATCAGTACTCTCCTTGCCCAAGGAGAAGTTCCGGTACTCAACGGGAAAAAACTGAGAAGTGCAGCTATGCAGGACAGATTACTACCAGCCCACTCGTCCTTTTCCCGTCCTGTACATTGGGAAAGGACGAGTGTGGCATACAAGTTGAAGAGGGTCAATGGGTTCAAGAGGTCAATGGGTGATATTCAAGAGGGTTGTGAAAGTAGTGGAGGGTTTGCATCAGTTCTGAGATTGTAATGAGGTACAATTGAAGATGGAAGGGTGTACATTTGAGTAAGGTTTCTCTAGGTGTAAAGAGGACTAGAGAAACTTTGAGGAAAGAGGGTGTTGAGTGAGATGGAAGACTTATTGGAATAAGACTTTCATGTGATACTTCAGAAGTGATGGAAGGCAGTGGTTTGGATAGTGGAGTTTTGCAGCGTGGTGAGAATGATGTGGAAGCTGCAATTAACCAGGTTGAGGGGGCCTGGGGAGGTTAGAAAGATGGCCTGCAGGTTAAGATCTTGCAGTCCGCCACCAGCAAACCCCTACAATGTGGCATATATCCTGACTATCAGAAAAGTTAAGGCAACCATCTACACTGTAAACTTATCTGAGAACAAAGGGGGAAGTTTGGGGGTCCCATAACACTTCAACACTGCAGCAGTGGGAGAGCTGATGCACAAGTTACTTACTTGTGTAACGATATATCTGTAAGAGACATTAGTTAGTGATAGATTCCTTACCTTAGAATATCCCCAGGCATCAGACTGGATCCGGAACGTTTTCGGCAGCAGTACCCCTGCGCGTCGGTAGGCGTCATCGCACGGCTCCGCGTACGTCGCTGGCGTCTTAGTCGCCGAGATGACGTCGCTGGAGCTACTTAGACCCGCCCACGCGCGCTGACATCAGTTCTGTACACGACTTTCCGCGCCAGGAACGCAGAGCCATGCCAGAGACAGACTACTGGTGCATTTGAAACTAGGGCCCTGAAAGGGATGATCTTAACCCTAGAAATCAGTTCGCAGAACGGGGAGGATGGGCGGGCGGTAAGGAATCTATCACTAACTAATGTCTCTTACAGATATATTGTTACACAAGTAAGTAACTTGTGCATCTGAAAGAGACACGTTAGTGATAGATTCCTTACCTTAGAATAGATACCCAAGCAATATCAACCCCTGTGGTGGGTTTGCGAATGAAGATTACACCAGAAAGTCACGGAGAACCGAACGGCCAAAGAAGCCGTCTCTCCGGACTTGACTGTCAAGGCAATAGTGCTTAGTAAAAGTGTGCAGCGAGGCCCATGTGGCCGCCTGACAGATGTCTTGAAGTGGGACACCGCATCTCAAAGCTGTAGAAGCCGCTGTCGCCCTGGTCGAATGGGCGCGCAACCCTACAGGAGGCTCCTTTTTAGCCAAAGAGCAACAGGCTTGAATACACAAGACAACCCAGCGGGAGATAGTTCTCTTGTGTACAGCCCGGCCATTCTTGGCGCCCACGTAGCCAACAAAGAGCTGGTCATCCACCCGGAACTGTTGTGTGCGGTGAGGTAGAATGAAAGCGCACGTTTTGGGTCCAGACGGTGGAGCCTCTCTTCCTCTCTGGAAGGGTGCGGAAAGAAAGTGGGCAGAGTGACAGTTTGCCCAAGATGAAAGGCAGTGACTACTTTCGGTAGAAAGGAGGGACGTGGTCGAAGCACAACCTTGTCCGGATGAACCGCCAGGAAAGGAGGTTTACAGGAAAGAGCCTGGCGCTCACTCACACGCCTAGCGGAGGTGATGGCCACCAAGAAAACAGTTTTCAAAGTCAATAACCGCAAAGGACAGTTATGAAGGGGCTCAAAGGGAGCGCACATTAAGTATGTGAGAACCAGGTTCAAGTCCCACTGAGGCATCACAAAAGGAATAGGAGGGAAAAGGTGAGTAATGCCTTTGAGAAATCTATTGACAACAGGGAACTTGAAAAGAGAGGGCTGATCATGCAGCCTGAGAAAGGCTGAAAGAGCAGAAAGGTAGCCCTTAATAGTGCCCAGAGCAGAGCCCTGCTGGGCCAAAGAGAGAAGGAACAAAAGGACCTCAGAAAGAGGGGCAGAAAAGGGATCTACAGCTTTCGCTGTGCACCATGCCACACATTTGTTCCACCGACAGCCGTATACAGTTTTAGTTGAGGGACGCCTGGCTGCCAGAATCACATTACATACTTCAGGAGGCAAGTCAAATGGAATCAACTGTCGCCGCTCAATCTCCACGCAAGGAGGTGGAGGCTGGACAGGTTCGTGTGGAGGACCATCCCCTGCTGCTGCGACAGACGATCCTCCCGAAGAGGCAGTCGCATCGGGGGATCCACGCTCATACTGAGTAGCTCGGGATACCAAACTCTTCGTGCCCAGTCCGGCGCCACAAGAATGACTTGGGCCCTGTCGCGACTGATCTTCTTCAGCACTCTGGGTAGAAGTGGTATAGGCGGAAAGGCGTACAACAGACCGCAACTCCACTCGCGACGAAAAGCATCTCCGAGCGAGTGCTGCCTTGGAAACTCCAACGCACAGAACTGCTGACATTGCGCGTTCTCTTCGGTGGCGAATAGATCGAACCAAGGTTCTCCCCACTGCTGAAAGAGACCTTGTGCCACCTCCGAGTGAAGACGACATTCGTGATTCATCATGCACCGGCGGCTGAGTTTGTCCGCCCTGGCGTTCAAAGAACCTGCCAAGTGTTGAACCACCAGGATAATGCCCTGGAGTTCCATCCACGTCCAGAGGCGTAGAGCCTCCTGACATAGGGTCCACGACCCCACCCCGCCTTGCTTGTTGCAGTACCACATGGCGGTGGTGTTGTCTGTGAACACCTGCACTACTCTCCCCTTTACAGAGGGAAGGAATGCTTTCAGTGCAAGTAGGATCGCCCTGAGCTCCAAAAGATTGATATGGAGCTTGGACTCCGCCGGAGACCAGAGTCCTCTGATCTCCGCCTCTCCCATGTGGCCGCCCCATCCCAGGAGGGACGCATCAGTCACCACTGTGTGCTTCGGTTGGGGAAGGGAGAGGGATCTGCCGCCGACCCAACGCTGGTCCATGAGCCACGACTGCAAGTCTTGTGCAGTGCCCTCTGAGATCTGGACGTAGTCGGACAGGTTTCCCTGATGCTGCGTCCACTGGAACTTCAGGTCCCACTGCAGAGCCCGCATATGCCATCTGGCATGATTGATCAGCAGGATGCAGGAGGCCAAGAGGCCCAGCAGCCTCAGGGTCTTCCTGACCGAAACCCAGGACAAGGGCTGAAAGATCGGAATCATAGCCCGAATGTCCCGGACTCGCTGTTCGGGAGGATAAACCCGAAATTGCGCCGTGTCCAGAACTGCTCCGATGAAGAGGAGCTTCTGAGAGGGAATCAGATGTGACTTCGGCACTTTGATAGAGAACCCCAGCAAATGCAGGAGGTCGGCCGTAGTCTGGAGGTGGGAGACGACTGCCTGGGGCGAGCCCGCCTTCAACAGCCAGTCGTCGAGATAGGGGAAGACTGAAACCCCTGATCTGCGCAGATGAGCTGCAACCACCGCCATCACTTTCGTGAACACCCGAGGGGCGCTGCTAAGGCCGAAAGGGAGCACAGTGAACTGAAAGTGCTCGTGGCCTACTGTGAACCGCAGGTAACGCCGGTGGGCCGGCAGGATGGGGATATGAAAATAGGCTTCCTGCAAGTCGAACGCTACCATCCAGTCTTGCGGGTCTAGTGCAGACAAGACCTGAGCAAGTGTGAGCATCTTGAACTTCTCTTTCCGGAGGAAGCGATTGACTTTCCGGAGGTCTAAGATAGGACGCAGGCCCTTGTCCTTCTTTGGAATCAAGAAGTAGTGGGAATAACAACCACGACCTACTTCTGGCGTCGGAACGCACTTGATGGCCCCCTTGGCCAAGAGGGCCGCAACTTCCTGCTGGAGAAGTGCCAAGTGATCCCCCGACATGCAGTGGTACTGAGGTGGCATGGCTGGAGGGGTAGTCTCGAGGGGGAGGGAGTAGCCCCCTCGGACTATCTGCAAAACCCACCTGTCCGAAGTGATGGTGCGCCAGTGGGGGAGGTGATGGCGAATCCTGCCGCCCACTGGCGTTTGGTGGGCCTGAAACACCGGACTAGGAAGGTTTGGAGGCAGTGGTGGCAGGGGCGGTGGTGGACTGAACCGCCCGCTGGCCCCGTGACCCACCTCTGCGGGTCCAGCGGCTGCGCTGAGACTGCTGCTGCGCAGGCTTGCAGCTTTGAAAGGAACGTGTTTGTGCGCCCCGTCCTTGACCACGAAAGGAGCGAAAAGCAGACCCCAAAGGAGTGCGCGTGGTGGAAAGGCCCAAGGACTGGGCAGTTGCCCGGGAGTCCTTGAAGCGTTCTAATCTGCTATCCGCTTTGTCACCAAAGAGGCACGTGCCATCAAAGGGCATGTCCAACAAAGTGTTCTGGACATCCCCCGAGAAGCCAGTCGTTCTGAGCCAGGCGTAACGGCGGAGCGCAACTGTTGTGGAAATCGCCCTGCCGAGCGAGTCGGCGGTGTCAAGGCCGCAACGGATAGCGAATTTTGCAGCATCTCTCCCCTCGGTAATAACCTGGGAGAGTACCGCCCGGGCCTCCACTGGACACTGAGGCAGTACCTGCGCCACTGTGTCCCACACAGAGTGTGAATAACGGCCCAAAAGGCATGCGGTGTTCACTGACCGCAGCCCTGAACTGGCAGACGAGAAAATCTTTTTCCCAAACTGCTCCAGCTTCTTGGATTCCCTATCCGGAGGCGCGGAAGGGAATGCGTTTGGAGACGCCGAGGCCTGGACAACTAGGCTCTCAGGCGTCGGGTGTTGTGTGAGGAAACTGGGGTCGCCCCTGGGCCAGGCGATGGCGTCGTGCCACACTTCTATCCACAGGAGCCCTTGTGTTGGGCTTGGACTAAGTGCCCAAAAGAACGTCATAAAGTGCGTCATTAAAGGGCAGCAGCGGCTCCGCCAAGGAGGCCGCCGGCTGAAGCACTTCAGTTAGGAGATTAGTCCTGATGGGCACCGTAGGGAGCTCGAGGTTAAGAGCCTCAGCTGCCCTACGCAATACGACTGAAAATGTGCCAACCTCCTCCGTTGCCACGGAGGAAGGGGACAGTGTACCAGGGTGTGGAGACACATCTAAATCACCTTGATCCTCCACAGTATCATCCCAGTCAGGGTCATCCTCACACTGAGCCGCGAGAGGGTCCTCAGAACCCTCCCAGTACTCCCCTTCATCCACTGGCTGTTTTAAAGGCTGATAAGGACGAGGGGCCCGGGGGAAGGGATAAAAATCCCCACCCGGGATAGGAATTGGAGGATAATAGGTCAATCCAGGCTCGACGTAGTCTGTGCCTGGAGCCAACGGCGCCGGGCCCGGAACCGTACCCGGCGTTGGACACGGCGCCGGCTCCGGACAAGGCGCCGAGGCCGTCGGCGCCGCTGGGAATCTTGCCAGCGTAGCCGGGGCCAAGGGCGGCAGCACGGGGGCAGATCCTCCCCGTGGGTCCGCGGGGCCCGAAGGCGCTCCGGAGGGACCCGACGGGCCAAACAAACGGCCCATGGCCGACAGGAATACCTGTATTTCTTCCGGAGTCGCGTACGGACCCGGGAAAGGCGGGTAGGCCGTAGGCAACAACGGAGGCCCCACTGGAGCCGCGGGGGAGTGTCCACCCGCCCCCTCCATTGCGTCCCGCGACCGGTGAGGGGTAGACAAAGAGCGATGCCGCTTCTTCAGCTTTTTATGGCGCTTGGACTTACCTGTTCCCGATTCCGACGAACGATGGTGTCGGCTCCGCGACCTGTCCCTTGACCTCCCACAGGAGCGGGACCTTGAGTGGCGCGGAACCGAGTGCCGGGCCTTCAACAACTTTCGGGAACGCTCCCGCAAAGCCTTCGGCGCCATGGCCCGACAATCGGGGCACGTCTCGGGGTCTTGGGCGTGCCCCAAGCAGAAGAGACACACGACGTGCGGGTCCGCCACCGACATGTTCCGATGGCAGTCCTCACAGGACTTAAACCCGGGCATCCCTACTGCACCAGAAGTCGATACTCGACAAACCAAGAGACCAGTCTCTGAAACACAGTCACATTTTTTGACTGGAGGTATCGCTCTCTCCGGATCTGCGCTTGCTGGCTTGGAAAAAGAAATAACTGACGTCAGCGCGAGGGGGCGCGTCTAAGTAGCTCCAGCTACGTCATCTCGGCGGCTACGACGCCAGCGACGTACGCGGAGCCGTGCGACGACGCCTACTGACGCACAGGGGTACAGCTGCCGAAAGTCTGACGCATGGGGATATTCTAAGGTAAGGAATCTATCACTAACGGGTCTCTTTCAGATGTATGGGTCCGGCCTAAGTGAAGCTCCAAACAGGCTGCCACAACCGGGCACAAAAACACTGCGACAAGAAGACTGTGGAGATAGCTAAGAGGCCTACAACTGCAAAACGAAGAAGCCCAGCACTAGACATTGAGACTATTGTGGTCGGCTGATGCAGAGACAGCGGACTGCCCGTGCTATGCTAGATCCGGGAGTGGCTTCCTGACTGTGTGCACACAGCACCCATTGTGGGCAGTGACCAGAGACGCAGCCTGCTGTGATGACATGCTGATGAAGGGCCAGAGGAGACATTCCTGGGCAGGGCATGGATGGTCCCTTGGGGTGAAGAGGCTCCTGCCCGGTCAATGGAGGTCACAGTGGACAATAAGCCCACTTGGAGGCGAGAGGGCCTAGGGCCAGGTAGCAGAACAATTACTAAGACTGTTAATGATGCCAAGCACAAGGGGAATGCAGAGCGAGGGAGTGCCACACACCTCCACAAGACGTTGTTAAAAGACTGCCAACAGCCCACCACCATAGCATAAACTACCACCACTACATTCCATGATTGGTGTGATGTCTAATCTGTCCCCCCACCCACCTCCAAAGACTGACTAGGTGGGAAGAGGTGCCTACTCAGAATAACTGGTATTGCAAATAGCAGCGGGGCAGCCAATTCAATAAGCAAGAAGCTCCCCAACAGCTCCTGCTACATCTTCAAATTGCACCTGCAATCAAGATTACTAGACAATTGGGGGCACTAAGCGGTAGAGAACGTCACACTGCATAACCCTTGTGATAGAGTTGAGATTGCATGGCAGTAAAAATCAACCCCCTCCCCCCAAGATTATGCATAGTGACCTAGCGATAGACTGGACAAGATAGTCCCAGCTGTCCAAGACTTCCATAAAGCATTTGAAGACAAATTGCACATGGTGGCAATTAAAGTCAGCCTGCCAAGAACAGATCACAGGAAGACGTCCAACAGAGTGATCATTATCAAAGAAAAAGCACTGGTAACGGACCCTGAAGCCATTGCTTTTAAGAAAATACTGCAATATTCACTAGAGAAAACCTAGTATCTGGAATATCGAAATGAAGACACTGAGGGCAAGTTGAGAAGAATCAACATACACATTATTGGATTACCAGAACAGGAACTGGCTCTATAACAATGGCTCAGAGATAGTTACACCACACAGCCTGCCTAAGTTTTTCACGGTGGAGAGGGCTTGCAGGGCCCTGGTCCCTCCATCACTTCTAGGCCCTCCTCTCTGGCCTACTATCGCCAATAAATTGAACTACCACAATAGGGAAACTATCCTTCAACAAGCCAGCCAGATTGGACCACTTCTACATGACTGAGCAAGAGTGTCAATTTTCCCACACTATACAGCAGCAACAGAGGAGGATATTCAGTGAAGTAAAAGTGCAAGCTGCTTGACCGCCACCTTAAATATATGCTCTTGTTCCCTGGGAAGCTAATGGTTCTGAAAGATGGCAAGGCCTATTCCTCCACAGACCCAGCATAGCATAGATATGGGAGTTGGTTGAAACCATGGTCCTTACACGATATGGCCCCAAACAGCGCTGCCATCCTCGCCAGAGACTGCCCTCATCCCAGAAGTATAGCGATACCAGAAGACCTGCCTGACAGCAAAGCCTGGGGGATGGGGCGGCAGCGGCATAAATGATCAATGAAAATGAAAAATTACCTCAGGTGAGTGACTCAAATGAAAAGCAATCTACAGCAGGTGAAGAAGACATGGAAGCCCCCATAAAGATAGACCTGGTGACCCCGCCTGTGACTTCACACATTGTACTCTAAGGCATGACATGGGCAATGCCCTTGACCCCCACACAAAGGAGAGAGGCTCACACAGTTACACTAATGACAGACAGAGGGAACTGAGCGTGTACCCAGCAGCAGCACCATCTAATACCTTACGTTTGGAGTCAATAAGGAAGCAAACACCAGAATGGCACCAAGACGCTCCCTCCATTCATTAACATGCTATTATTCATTACAACATGTTGAATTATACATTTTGTTCATTAAGGGTTCACTTTGAATTATTGGGTTTGGAGTAAATGGGTGGTGTATGGTTACACTCGGCAGGATTTTATATGCAGGACTCCAACCATAGTATAGCCCTATTGGCATCTAAAGAAGAATATGGCCAAATAATAAAAAGATTAAAGTATTTACGATTACCAGGCACACATGCTTAGGAGCACTCAGAGAGTGATAACACGAGTTGCTTGTTGTCGCAAATAGTAAAAATCTGGATAGGACTCCACCCCCAACAGTCATCCAAAAGACTAAAGGTTCAGTCGAATACACTCAAGAGAAGAGCAATATGATGTTCATTGAATAATATTCACTGCTGTACTCTGCCCAACAGATGGCACGGGCGCAACAGAAAACAGGTTATTTGAGGGGGTGTCCAACTCCCGCCTCTTTCGGCAGGTGATCAAGAAACGTTGGAAAGCAGGCTTACAGTGGATAAAATCAAACACACCCTCAAATCACTGAAAGGGTTAAAACGCCAGGTGCAGATACCAATCAAGTTATATGCCAAGTCAAATGCAGTCTATGTGACCTTGCTGGCACCACACTTACTAGAATTGCATTAACAGTTACAAAGCAAAGAGGGTTCTTGTCCCCATGACCAGAGACGCGCTGGTGCTGGTGCTCTCCAGACCAGACACAAAGCAGTCAGACGCTGCCTATTATTGCCTACCTTAGTTGCTAAACACAAACTACAAGATACTATGGAAAGTCTTTTTCTACGCCAAGTGTCTGATTTATGTGCCATTACCTAGCGTCTGATTTATGTGCCATTACCTAAAGGGAAGTGTATTTGATATTTACTTCAGCATTTATTTGGAACTTCCTGCTTCATACCGGTGGGGAGTGTAAAATGGATTAATTGTTATTCATGAATTTGTCCCCGTTGTGTGGACGTGACCAGTGATCTACAGTGTTTTTTTTGTTTGTTTTTTTAAAGGGGCCCGCACGACTGCATCTTTTAATGCATGTGTCCAATTACTGCGTGTCATCAGTATTCTTTTCAGCATTTGAGGAGGCCATGGCTTGACTTTAGAGCGAAGACTGTTAGTGGGGTTCTATGAAGCTGCGGGCTGGCCGTGTTGTCGAATCCATGATGTGTGGCAGCGGCAAAACGGCTGGTTGACATTCCAAACGCTGGAACGCACACTACTGCATTCTAAGGGAAACAGCCTCTATTTTCCAAAGAAAGGGACACAATGTGACATTTCAGCGGCCATCGTAATGAATTGGGATGGATTATATTGTTTTTTTACAGCAAATACCAGGTTATGGTTTCAGTAAACTCTTATTCAGTGGGTTGGTTCCAGCGATCCCGGAGGGGGGAGCTCCATGTCGCTGCTTTAGAAACAGGTAAAAGCGAGATTTTTCACAGTGGACCTGCATATTGGTGAGGTGAGGTTTGGCAGATGGTACGACATGACAAGCCTGGAACACGATCACTCAGTACCCAGACCTGAACTTGGTGAGATCGCCAGTTTGCTGGACTAGTGATTTTGCATGCCAATTCGGGTCAGATATCGCTCACCGGAGACTTTAAGTGTCATTGCTGGATACAGTCCTGTTCCTTCAAGACATGTTTGCTGCCCTAGTGTTTTTCAGTTCATGATGAATCTGCTGCCCAATTGCATGCTGTTGTATGCCATGCTTACTTTGCTGCTATGTTCTGTCCGAGTGCGTTATTTATGCTATGCTGATTTGTTGATGCAATCATTAATTTCCTGCCTATGTGTATTATGCAATGCTTGTGGAGAGGTCTAGAGTTTTTATCCCAGTCTTGTAAAGTGTGTGGCATGTGTTATGCAGAAAGCTGTTGAATTGTAAGGGTCGAGTACCCTGGTGTTAGGAATGTAGAGCCATGTACTAAGACATGAGGTCATGTACCCCAGTGGTTTTACTTTAGACCATCGGTCCCGTTAGGTTGAAAGAGACCCTTTGCGGGTATTCCCCGTTGGTGGGGGAGTGTGTAAGGGTTGAATGATACCGTAAGTGGAGATTCCCTGTCAGCGTGGGAGTGTGTGTAAGGGTTGAAGATACCCTGTGCGAAGATGCCCTGTATGTGTGTGTGGAAATGTGTCTGGGCGGAAGGATACCCTGTTCTAAGATGTCCTGCGAGTGTGGCTATGTTTAAGGGTTGAGAGATAACCTGTGCAGAGGTTCCGGTCTGTATGGGAATGTGCATAGGTTGAAAGAGACCCTTTGCGGGTATTTCCTGTCAGTGGCGGAGTGTGTAACAGTTGAAAGATACCCTGTGTGGAGATTCCCTGTCAGTGTGGGAGTTTGTAAGGGTTGAAAGATACCATGTGCGTAGATGCCCTGTGTGTGTGGCGATGTGCTGGATCTTTCTGTTGGGTGTGCAGAATATCTGGTGTGTTTTACTTGAGTCCTTCGGTCCCTTCAGGTGTGCAAAAGGTGTGTGTGCAGAAGGGGGTGAGTGATGGTGTTAGTGTTACACCATGTTACACCGTGTGGTGGCTTCAGTTCTCTATGTCCTGCACAGGATTATATTGTTGTGATATTAATTTCATGATTATATCCTTGTGCTGTTTTAATGTTTGCAGGATAATATATTTGATGTCATAGGACTGTTTTATCATTTCCCATCTTCCGTCCTATGATATTTTCAATTGTGATTAGATATATATATATATATATATATATAGAGAGAGAGAGAGATGTGTTGTAACTTAATGCATCCTCTCCAGCGTTCCAAGTCCCTGCTGCTCAGCCAGTGTGTGAGGTCAAGTAGAATGCGGAGTGTTTGAGTAGACTGAGTGTCAGTTGAAGATATGGGCTGAGCAGCAAGGATGCTGCTCCTGGTCGGCTGAGCCATCTACTTACTTATAACTAAGATCTAATAAACCATCTTCCTATAACCTACACTACGTCTACTGGACTTCCATTACAACACCTACTTTAGTTGCTAAACACAAACTACAAGATACTATGGAAAGTACCGGCAACCAGGCTTTTAATGGGTTTCCGAGAATTGGTGCACTTGGGCCAGAGGCATGCCTGCAGACATACCTAGCCTATGGTGGCCTCCATAGATACAGAAAAAGAGCGTTTGATAAGAAGATTGTCTGCAGATTTATTTAGAGGATGCTGGAATACATGAAATTTGTGGAACAGTTTTTATCATGGATGAAACTGTGATACACCATCCCAGCAGTCAGGGTGAGACTAAGGTGGGTGATCTTCAGCAGTTGGCAGATCCAACAGGGCACATGACAAGGCTGCCCTATGTTGCACCCAATTTCTGCCGTGGAGCCGTTGGTATGGTGGATGCTCGCCAGAGCATTGAGGAATAGCACTCTCCTATACGACTGTTCGGATCTCCCTTAATGAGGCTGATGTATTGTTATACATGTCTGATTAAAAATAACAGCTCCTACTCATGCAGATATTCAACATACTTAGGTAGCTGTCGAGACTCCACAAGAACATAGCCAAATCCTGTTTATTCCTGCTGAGAACTGCCACAGCAGAGGCCCCACAATACACACTTCTACAGCACGTAATAGGCCCCACGCGCTTTTAAGGATCTGAGTGTTTGCATCTGTAGAGAAGCAAATGCAATAATGGACAATTATTACAGAGGGGTGATTTTTGCTCTCCATGGGCCAGCACAATTCTGGAAAATTCTCCCAGTATCCATTATAGGGATATCTGCACTAACCAAGATGGTCCTCCTCCCCAGACTGCTTTATCATTTTGTGAACATCCTACTGCGCCTGCCAGCCAGGTTATTTCGGGACACAGATACCGTATGACAAGACTTAATATAAAAAAGTGTGGACCGAACCAGACTGAAATCCCCAATAACAGAAGTGGGGGTTAGGAGTCTCTTATTTGAGGGTTACTGTATTTCAGCACAATCACATTGGGTGCTAAGGTGGCTGCCAGTACTTGCTTCACCAGAAACTAACCAACATAGCGAAGGCCCTGGTACCTAGATCTATTGCAACCGCAACATAAAGCAATAGTCCTTGCAGGAAGCCACAGCTCCCCAAATTAGCGGCAGGAGTGAAGAAATACTGGGCCAGTTATGTCAAAAAGATAGGACCGAGTGTGGGCTACTCCCCTGAACTACTGCTGTGGTCAGTACCCATTCTTGTGGCGAATGCGGGAGACCCTCTTCATAGTTGTTAAAATGCAGCGGGAGGCCTCCTTGTTGGTCGGCTGTACAACACAAATACTAATGACATAGGAGTACTTTCGTTTGACCCACAATATACCTGAGGGCACTTCATAAGCCACAACCAACTAATGAAAAAATTCTTAGGATTTTAGGACACCAATGGGAGGAACCACCCATAGACAAAACACTTCAGTCCATATTGACACCGCACCTAGTAGGTACCTGCTTAAGGTGTGGGATGGAAGAAGCCGGTTTCTTTCACATTGCGTGAGATTACACAGCATTTGGGTATTATGGAAAAATATCAGACCATGCTTACCAACATGACAGGCAAGACAGGGATAAATAGGCCCAAAGAAAGCCTGCAGGACTAATGACTCACCCCCAAAAACTTAAATGTAAGTTCATTGATCTTGCATTGATACTAGCCAAGAAACAAATAGGTTTGTAATGGAAGCGAGCACAACCTTCTTCTATCTGAGGCTGCTTGACTGTGATAAAGCGTTGTCAGAAGCTGAGACAGTGATCATTAGGAAGACTATCAAAAACACGGAGTGCATAGGAAACATACTGGGATGCCCTCCTAATACAACATCCCCAAAGCAGTAACATGGCTGCCCTGACATTCCACACTCCAGCCCCTCAAATACATTTTCAGGGACTGAGCTGAAATATCCCACAGTGCTCTTATACGGGGAGAACATGATCAGGAAGTAGAGGATAGATGGCCAGGGAATACCTTGAGCAAGGACATGGACACCTAAAGAATGCCGAGGCTTGTTTTGTATGGCTATAATGGTTTAGATAGTTTCTGAAACTTTCTCCAGCTTCAAACTTCTTATGTTAATCGACACCTGGTAGACATGTAACCATGTACCTACCATTGATAAAGGAAATGCTATGTATTAAGCTACAGAATTAAATGCCAATGTAAGTTTATCTAGGATTGGAAAAAGATAGTATTAATATAACAGATTCTAAAAGAACAGAATGCGATGAGAACATTCATGCTGGAGCGTGTGCAGTACATGGTGACAGTGAATATTTGTGTGGCTTTAACAGAGCAGAGGTTCATTAAAAGTTTCCATATATAGAGATGTACAGCATAAGAGCTCTTAAGACGTTAGATGGTTTTAATTTATATGATTTTGGGTTCTAGGAGAAAGGATATGTGGTTTATAAGATAGTTTCGTTTTCCCAAAGAATGCGAATCCTTCCAAGTATGTTCTGTTTAAAATAAAATTATATGAGAACAATATGGTTTTAAAGTCTGTTCGTCAGAGGACTGTCATTATGGCGTCTTGCCGCCAAATCACCGCCTCAGGCTTACTTGCCATTTATCTCAGCTTTATTCAGCATAGTATTCCAGTGCAAGAAAACACCCACACCACTGACATTCCCTGGGATCTCCCAACTTTCGGTTTTGAATGTTGAGGGTATAGGGTTCTAGTACAGCACACCAACAACGGAAGGGGAATGGGAAGGCGTGGATTACACTAAGAAGGAAAAGCATGACGAGAAGAGATAAGAGTACTACAAGAACTATTATTAACACCTTTTTTGCTCTGTCAATGACGAACTGAGACAATTTAAAAACAATTTGTTGGACCTGCCATCTGTGTGGCCCTACATGATCAAACCGTGTCATTAGGCGAATTTTGTATAAATGCACAAGAATTGCAGGCTGTACCGGGTATTAAACAGTGCTCTTAACATTTTTATGGACTGGCCTGGGTTTATGAATGTGTTGCTTCTGAATGGTCATTAAGGAACTACATGCTTTAGTAAAGACCACACCCATTATAAAAGTGCAAAAAATATTTTAGGAAGGGTGGCATGAGTCCTCCAGGACACGAGATAACCTACAGCAGTAAACAAGTAAGAGCACAAGTCTTCTGAAAGGTGAGTGGAGGGTTCTGTGAAACAGTATCTCATGTCAGATCCTTTAGCTGTGAAGAGCCATCTCACCACAGTGGAGCCGACTGTACCCATATGCGTTATGAGGTGTTAGAACCAACACAACTTACTTTAACATAGCAGACATTTCTATAGACCCGATGATGGGAAACCGTCAGCAGAAAGTCTTTCAGTTTCATAAAATAAAAATAAATAAAAAAAACAAGAAAGCACATATGAAGTAGAGTTACCCACCTTTAGCAACACTGCCATCCCCATCTGTTAGGATAACCCAAGGAACAGCCTTAGACCCGTCCAGCTGATACACCACTCCAGTGCGATCATCCACAGAGTATAGCTTGCCGTTGAAGACCGCTAGTTCTGAAAGTTCCATCCCACGGCCCTTCTCAGCTAAATGCGACTCCACAACGCTCGGCTCAGGATCCCAGTCCACAGTAACATGGTCGCCACTCTCAGAAAGTGTGAGATAACCCTTCTTCAGGTAGCTGAACCAGGTGCTGCTGGCCTTCTTGCTTCGGGAATCAGTGTCCAGGTCTGCAATCAGCCCTATGCGGTAACTAACCCCATCGGGGGTCTTGCGCACAGGAGTGATGGGGTAGGTGTCATTGTACTGATCGCTCAAATGTCTGCCCAGCGCCCTGTTGTGGGCATTGAGGGAAGCTGGTCGGGCAGCGGTAGTCCGATGGTGGCACAACAACAGTAGGCCAAGGGCAATAGTTGTCAAGGAGAAAACAATGGCCTTCCATCGTGGACGGAAGCGAGGGTCTGCGCCTTTAGTCATGGATGACAACACAGGAAGACCACCCACACTGATCCGAAGAGGAGTCATAGGGTCATTACATGCCAGTTCTCCATATGAATTCATAGGGCATCAGAGAAAACAGTCGGGAAAGACCTGCAAGACACAAAAAAGGTTACTGAATGCATAGCGACAGATGATCAGCCAGTAAACATGGATAGAGAGACAGGCCAAATATGCCACATGACCACATTACAATCACCCTTAGTGTTTCAAGTGACTTCCATGGCTTCTCTTGACTGCAGCATAGCCTCTGCCTTTTTAAACACTGCATTTGCCATATCTTCTGTACCGATGAACATATACAGACCTCATTGGATCGCCCGGATTGATTTTTTTTAATTCCTTATTTTTCCCACTGCAATTCTCCCCGCAGAGAATGACAATAGGCTACCCTCTCCCCCCGGAGGAACCATGATGCAACATTGAAGCATCTTATATGTATGTGATGTTTACTATATACGTGTATGACTATCATATTATATGTGTATGTGCCTTGAAAATGCATCCTGAGACCACAGTGTGTATGATTCAATTAGTTCATTAGAACTACACTAGATGTGCTCACCCACGATATATGTTTTAATACACACTTTTCCTTCAATTGGAGGTGCTCACAACAATTAAATTGAAATTACTAAAAGAAAAAAATTGTTATATATTTACAGCGTAGGCTGTTACATCTAACTCTCCATTTGTATTTCCATATAATTACAGACAGTGAACGCCTACTAGGTGGTAAATGTATATAGATCTTTCTTTGGCATGCAAATAGTGTGCGACTAGTGTGAATCAGTAGGAGTGGTACCAGTGGAACTATTTTCCCGAGGTCCTGAAAAAAGCCAATAGGGGTACGGCTTGAAACATGTCGACCTTTAGGAAAGCAGGCACATAATACCCTCTTTTTCTATTTTTCCCCCTTTTTTAACCATACAGTCGAGAGGTAAGAATAAATAGGATACACCTGCCTGCCAGGTATTTTTAAATTACATTCCAGCACAAAATAACCCCACTCTTTTTTTAACACTTTCTTTGTCTAAAATCAAAAAGTGCTCCTCTGTAGTTCGTAGGTCGCAGCACGCACCGATCCGCAGCGGAATGGGATAGACCCGATGATGAAGCATGCCACCAAAGGGTAACCCTGGTGGGTGAGGGTTTTACAAGAAAACCTTGTTTTTCTTTAGAGGAGAGTTGGTTGGCGCGACATAGCTGGGTTTCTTTTTGTGAATGAGAGACTTGTTGAGGAAGACAAACCCAGTATATCCTCTTCTCCCCCACTCCCTTTTTTGATACAAATAAAGTCAGTCAGAAGTGCATAAAGTACACTTAAAAGAGTGAGTAGGGAGAAGAATGCTGCTCTGAGACTGTGGAGAGGGACAGGAAGAGGACTGGGGGCTTCGTGCTTCCTGGGCAAGGGTGTGGTGCTGTCAGGTTGGAAAGTTGTTTTTATCCGTTAAATGTTTTAAAATAAAAATGAAGCACATGAGTTGATTATCTCTGGAAAAAGTATACGTGTATCTCTGTGAAGAAGGTGTACGTGTGACTTTGCCGATCTCCAGTTTGGACGTTTGACTGCTTATTCAATAAGTTATTAAGAAATGAGGTGTCTGATGGGGAGGTCATGTGCAAGCGATAATGGCGGGTCTTGAGCTGATCTTGCAGAGTTTGGCTATGAATGTACTGAACACAATGTTGAATGTGACAGCATCACGGTCAAACAAGATAAAGGAGGTGGGTCACTGGGGGGCAGTGAGGTGGAGCTCAAGTAAGAGCTTAAATATGGAGTATGCTTTTGTTCATAAGAGCAGGCCCCTTCAACAATGTAGGAGCAGCTAACACAAGATTCTGGTATTTCAACGGCCTGTGTGTCACTATGTCCCCTAACTGGTGCCTGCATCCCCTACAGAAGCAATGACCCCCATAGTCACAAGGTATTACCAAACCACCTGGACATATATCCCATTTCCCAATAGACATAAAAACTGCAAGGACGCTTCTTATGCCATGAGGCATTACAGCCAGGGTGGGAGCCAAGGCCATTTTGTGAACGCTCACTGGGTGCAACAGCTACACCAGCGTCTTTTAAAACACAACTTCACAAGTGACTTTCAGAAATGAGCTTAACAAAGGTCATGAACATGTATTTATTAATCACAGTGTAACAAGATAAGAACTGAGATACCAAATTCACTATCTTTTTTGCACATCTACTACCGAGGGCCCACATCCACAAATCATTTAACACTGTTGGCGTCACTTAAGTATGCACACAGTTGTGACTAGGAATTCTAAATCTTGATTCAGACAATAATAGTTTAAAGACTTTGACTGCAAAGTCCAGTTACGACTGGAGAAACCTGCAAGTATGGCAGCTATTTGACAGTCAGATGTTTAAGACTAGGGCTAGTAATATTAATGTTCCTAGTGCAGGGGCAATTGGAGGCCACTTGAAAGCTGGTGGATACCCACAAAGTTGTACATTTGTGGGTTCACTCCTAAAACAGACTAAAGTGCACATTGGAATGAAAATGTTCCCTACGAATCCAATACTTTCTTGGAGGTTAAGTGTAAAGAATGTCTTCCTGAAATGCCCCAACAGCCTTCACTTTAAAATGCTAACTCCTCAGAACTAGGACTCTCGGTGACTGTCCTGCAACAGCAGTTGAATAGGAAAATTAAGCAATTTTAAACGAAATCAACCACTCAATATTCTGCTCTTTCCCCAGCATCCCTGAAAAACAGCCTCCTTCTATTCTCAACCTCTGTGTTCTGCTGCTGTGAGTTTATGCTCCTGTTCTTCAGGGGTCCTTAATATGAGGACACACAGCACAGAAGGCAGGCACCGCAGAATACTGAACCAGCAATAGTTAATGCAAGCAGAAGGGAGGAGATGCGTTAGTGAGGCACCTGTAAAAGATGAGGTGGGCTTTCTGCTCTAGAGGCACAGCGTACTGTCTGCACTAGTATTGGAGGATATGGGGCATTCAGGTATTATTGGCATTTGTCTGTTAGGAGATTGCATCCTAGAATATTTCTGCATTTCACCAAAACAAAAATACAATACATAGAAAAACAGCCTAGAACGTCAATGCAAAAACGGTCTATTTTTCAGTCTTTTGCTTTGCCAGTGCTTGTTTTGACATGATTTGCCTACAACTTTATTGTTGGGGAGCTGCCAGCACTCGTTAGTCTCAATAAAACTGTTAAAGAACAAAAATAGGTTTGTGGTCTCAAAAAACACACATTTCTACAGTAGTCACTGTCTCCGACACTGAGAGGAACTATTTTGTGTGTGTGAATGCGCTTCTTGTGAAAAATCATACATCTCATTCTCTGCCGGCTTCCCGGGAGGACCGACCATGATATTCACTGCTTTCCTCGAGGCAGTCTTCGATGTGCAAGCTGACATTGCTTGGAAACATTCAAAATATCCATTTAAACAAGGTCACATTCAGGCCACAATTGTTTTTTTTTTTTTTAAACTTACAAACTTGTTTTTGGGCACAGTATTTCCCTGAATAATGGCTTGCTCGAAAGGAAAACCAATGTATTTGCAATTATACCGTGTAGCAGAGTGGTCAGTACTGCAAAAGCCCGCCTTCACTTGAACAGGTATACTACTTAGGGCCTATTTATTGAACACGTTGTTACTTACAGAAAAGAAACGTTCAAATACGCTTATGAAGACAGAAACTTGGGAGTTGGGAGCAGTAAAGTTGGTGCTACCGGAAGTGACGCGGCAGTCCTTCGGTTGCTCCGACACTGGCGGGAGCCGCACTGCTGCAACAGCTTCCATTCACTATAAACTTCTAGCATTCCCTCTGGAATGCGGCAGGACTAGAAAGGCCGGATGTATTTGGTTCAGAGCAATAAACGCGCTTTAATAAAAGTATATAGCAGTGGATCGCTGCGTCTGTTACAGTTCCAGGGTTACATTTAGGGGGGGCATGCTCAGCCTTCCGTTCTGCTGACGACAATACAAAACAAGCATTGGCATAGCCAATAGGTCTCGCCTCTGGGACCTTATGTGTTTAGCCAGAGATATTGAGTTTGCCTATGTGTTTGATTTGTGCTGTATAGAAGTGTGCAGCATGCTGAAAAGTTATAATAAAGAAGTGTTAGAAGCATTTTTGTTACTTTATATATGATTAAGAAAGCATTATGAACAACTGAATGTTCATATTAAAAAGTATTTACAATAAATAATGTGTTGATTTTTTTTGTTCTTTTAATGCCTGCAACTTTAATATGCCTCTCCGAATGGGTGTTTTTTTTTTTGTTTTGTTATGGGGGGGCATAAATAATAGGAGGGTGAAGGTTGTGAAATAGTACCTGTATAAAAGTTAGTGAGAGAGTTAGTGAGATAGTAATTTAGTGAGAGAGTGAGTTATAGAGTCAATGAGAGTTAGTTAGTGAGAGAGTGAGTTAGTTAGTGAGAGAGAGTGAGAGAGTCAGTCGTGTATTTAGTGAGAAAGTTAGTTAGTGAGAGAGAGTGACAGTCAGCTAGAGAACGATAGTTAGTTAGTGAGAGAAAGAGTTAGTGAGAGAGAGAGTTAGTTAGTGAGAGAGAGAGAGTTTGAGAGAGAGTTAGTTAGTGAGAGAGTTAGTTAGTGTGAGTGAGAGAGTTAGTGAGAGAGAGTGATAGAGTTTGTCATTTAGTGAGAGAGAGAGTGAGAGTAAGGAAGTTAATTAGTAAGTGAAAGAGTCAGTTAGTTTAAGGCCCCCACTCACTCCCTGTGCACGGCCGCGTTGTTTAGTGTAACAGGACCACCGAGGCGCTTTGTGCGGCGTCGCCTGCCAGCGGTTCTTAACAATTGCTTTTCCGAGCACCAACGAGCGGGGTTTCAAGCAATTACTTCCATGTTTCTATTAATGAGAGGGACGAATTTATTTTTAATTCATAGTGAATTTTATTTTGGGTGTGCGCGTCTCATTAGGAGCCTGAAGTGAAGGTTAATTATTTGATGAACCTGCGATGAATGCATTAGGGACTGCCCGCAGGGGGGTGGGGGCTCTGGTGTGCAGCTTGGGTGGTGCTCACAAGTGGTGTATGCAAGGGGGGGGCTAAATAAGGGTGGAAAACATCTGTAGGCGTTATCCACCCTAACGCTAGTGGCCGTAGGCTTTTGCGTTAGAAAGAAATGTGGGAACGTTGTAGGTTTCGGTAGCACAATAAGTGTGTTCCAATGCAGGCTGCTCCGCTTAAACATCACTGTGTAACCCAGGGCACTGCATCATCCTGGACTGCCGTTTCCCAATTTAACAAACACTGAAGGCGCTTAGAAGTACGATAACCCCCAATGAAAAGCGCTATATCAGTTGGAGACTGACATTTTTGGCGCCCTCAGCCAAGGAGGCCACATTGTGAGTTCGTGCTGCATTGAGGTGCTATAAACCTTCTGAGGGGGGTTTCTATTAAAGGCATGGAAAAAAAACAAATAGAAAAAGCGATTTTTAAGCACTTGTGCTAAACACGAGAGTGGGGGAGAAAAAACAAATTGAAAATGCGAGTGTTAAGCACTCGTGCTAGCATGCCCCTTGCGAGAGCGAGCAGCGGCGCGTGGACCATATGTTTTCAATTAGCACGCGCGCCGCTGCTCGCTCCCGCAAGGTGGATGCCAGCACAAGCACGAGTGCTGAAAAAAAGAGCTGACCAATTTCTAAAGGTAATCTCCTAGAGCCGAGCATGCGCGCTGCCTAGGCGAGACCTAAAGTATCACTAAGTTAGTAACATCGGTTGTCAGCACTTTATGACTTTGGCAAGCGGTGCTATATAAATGAACAACTATTATAAACGATATTTGGCCTGACTGGTATTACAGCCGCGGGTAGCTTCATGCTCCATACGGAGGAGTGCATTTCCAACGCGAAGGTCGATCCCAGGACTCGTGTGCAACCCTATAAAAGGCCCGCTAGCCACAGGCGTCTGCCTTGATCCTGTCAGAGGGCCACTTTAGCTTGAAGGAGAAGAGCCTTGAGGTGTAAGTACATGAAACACAACTTGGGGTCACCCAGCCGCACCAACTTACCTACCTTTCAACTAACGCCAACTCCGTCTCCAACGCCAACCTCCCAAACAAAGCCCACAACCGCCACCGAAAGCAAACCAGGAGAATGCCCTCCCAGTTGATTACTGCATCCCCTCACAGCCGCAATATGGTCCATATACACACACACAAACAGCACTCAGCCACCTTTGGGGTACACGGATATACATGAAACATTCAAATCCTGGATCAGGACCTCCCAGTCTAGATCAGGGATCCCCACCCACCACCTTTACCCCGAAAAACCCAAGAGCACTCATAAAGCATCTTAGGCCTCGATAATCAGCTCAATATAGGTGTTAGAGTGACTATTGCTCTGCATGGACTGTACATCTTTTTTGTGGGAGCGGGGGGAGCCAACAGGCTACAAAGAAAACATCCCTATAAAAAACAAGCATTTGCAATGCAATAGGTCTCGCATTTGCGAGAGTTTAAGCTATTGACATAGTAAATGACAATGCTTTTTATTTATCGGTTTTGATAATTCACACATAAATAAAAGCATTGTCATTTACAATGAAACTCACAAAAAATCTCGAGAACCGGAGATTCTGTATAAAAAGGAAAAAGAAAGCAGAAAGTGATCTTTTATAAGGACAAGAAAATAGTGCTTACAGACTAAATAAGACGTACCGTGTAACACCCGAAGTAAAAGGGTCAGTCCTCATAGGAGGTTACAAATTAAGCCAAGGCGGTACTAAGGAGGGACTAACGAGCCTATTAACGAATCAGAAACCCGCATTTACGAAGGATAATGACACAAGCCAATGATGAATGTGGGTGGGGCTCCAAGTCCATACTCGAATACAGCATGCATCGCAGCGCAAGCGCTGCCCAGGCTCAATCATTAAGAAAAAAAGAGACCTTTGTGCGTCACACAATGAGAAATGGACTTGCCAGGTACCAGTGTTCTCAGAGGAGATAATGCACGTACAGAAAGGCCCCCTGAACACTGCAAGAGAGGACCACAAACAGGTGAGCAACTTCAACAGGGTCAAAGATCCATGCACAGGATTAAGAGAGAAAAGTACTTTTATGATTAATATCTTATAAGCAGGAGGAGGTCAGATCTAAAATGGACATGACACCAATTCTCATTAGTGTCTGTACATACTTGTTGCAACATCTAAAGCAGCTGCAATGTTCACTTTCCAATGGCAAACCAAGCCCCAGTGGGCTGTAGAGTGCTACATATAGCAACAGGACATGTAACCAACACACAGGTATGTTTACAAAGGGAACACATGATATACATATGGACAAATAAAGAAGAAACATAACATCACAGAGGGGTGAGGCTGCAGAGAGAATGTATCCAGTTTAGAATAACAGGAAGGTTGTGAAGAGGTGAATTGGGAGACCTTTCCTGGATTCCATCTCCAGAAACAAGTCTAAGGTGCTAAGAGAGGTAATCACAGAGCTTCAGGTCATATGCCGCGAAAGGCCGTTCTTCTTCGCGAGTTTGGACACCCAGCCTGGTCAGGCAGCATGGGTTTTTTGTAGTTGAGCACCATCAGGCATGTTGAGTTTAGAGCCTAGGTAACCTCGTTTACTCATTAAAGATCCCACAACAAACTGACATTGATTCTGGAATGCAGAGGGGGCTGGTACAGATTATAAAGTTAGGGGACGTTAAACTTCCTGTGGCTGGTGGTTAGTCTACAAACACAGTGAGCTTCTTCGACTCATTTCAATGAGGACACTCTTGGATGAATAACTTGTATGAGGACGCCATCGATGTGTAATAAGACAAGGAAGGGGCCTGCATTGTGGAACATAAGGTCATAGAAGGGAGGAAGAAATGTAAACCTGAACCATTGTCTCCATGCCTTTTATTACATGGTCAAGAAGGACAGTGAGGCTTACTTCAACAATCTATAGATTTACATACTGATAAAATGTAAGAAAGGAGGGACAGTGGTAGCAGGTTGCTTGATTGTGGTATGGGATGACGGAGTCATAGTGTCTTTCCTGGTATTGGGGACTTCATGGTGCTCTCTCTTGTATAGGGGCGTTCACTTTACATTTTTATGGTGTGTGGAAATCCTTGGGCCTTATCATATGGGGACGATAGAGAGTGAGGAAGATACACTAAACTGCTGGTAAGGGTTGTTAAGGTTCCTAGGAAGAAGAGGCTAGAAAGCCTTAAACTGCTATGGGGCAGTCCGAAGGAGGCAGGCGCTGGCAATTGAGGGTGTAGGCTCTGAGAATGTGGGGCCAAACTCTGTTATGAAGTGTCAAAGGGCAGGGCTCTGGCACTAAGATGCCATGCTCTAGGTACAGTGCCTGTCCCTGGTATGGTTGAGTGAAGCCGGCTCGCTCTGTATGGGGCCAGGGTGATTGACCCTGGTACGAGGCTCCCACAGTGCAATACTCTGGTTGATGGGTGCCTGTGTAGGGCAGGCTGACGCGCGGATGTGTGGTGTTCGTGTCTCCGGTTCTAGTAGGGACTATGGGCAGCGTGCCTGGATCTGCTGAGTTTCACTCTGACAGCTCAGGGAACGGGTGCCAGACTCTAGTTTGAGCGAGTCAAGCTGTACATTTTTGGTACGTCAGGACCCCATAATCTGATATGAGGATGACAGGGTTCACAGCCCTGATACGACTCTCCGGCCTCATACGCTGTACTTCTCTACAACCCACAGGTTCGACTGTTCCTGTCCAGCTGATCCCCAGGTGCTCAGCCTAGATAGAGCTGTGTCCCCTGCTTTTCTCCCAGCCTGTCACCGGACACATACATAACCAAACGGCCTCCTCTTACCGTGCCCCGGGGTCCTGTCATCTCCCGGTCCTGAGCCTTCACTCGCCTCCGCCCGTCCCTCGGTCCCCAGCTCCGAGTTCGCTGCCTTGCCAGCGTTGAGCAGTGACAGGCCCAGGCAGCACCAGCGGAGCGCCGAGAGCGAGGCAATCATCACTGTGCACATCGGTCCACAATTAGCCGTCCTCTTAAAGGGACCAGCGAGAGCGGCGGCACCTGCCAACACCGGTGGTAGAAAAGTATAGCCCACTGGCGTAGCAAGGGGGGGGCGGTACGCCCCGGGCGGCACGAGATTTGGGGGCGGCAGGTAAATTTATCGCCCCCCCTGCTCTTAGGCGCTCGGCGGCGGCGGCAAAAGGCAGGGACCGCCACGGGCGACAGAGTGCCTAGCTACGCCACTGGTATAGCCACTACGCTAACGTTGTCCCTGGACCTTTCCGTTAAGTAAATAAGTAGTCGGGCATATAGCAGTACGTTCGCACTTAAATCAACCTTGCAACCCCAGTGGAACTCCCAAATAGACGTTACAAATGGTTTCTATGAATTGTTCCAGTCACGGGGGGCCGGAGGGCATGGGGGTCGGAGAGATCTCACACATTTTCCAGTGATTGGAGCAGGGTTCCGGACTGGAATCGTAGGAGGGAACTGGCACTGTTGCACTTGTTTAGTTCAACTGTAAACCATTGTAAAACGACCCTTACCCCATGTGGCTGCGAAGGACAATTTTGTAAATACACGTAACACAAAAATACATAAATCGTATCGTAGGGAACATTCTTAGAGCATGCTTTATTGTAATTCCTCATCCTGAGGTCAGCGCTAGACTCCTTAAAGCAGAATGTTGGTTCCTTCTCCTGACCTGGAACTCTTGCTGTTAGAGAGTTCAGCGAGTGAAGCGCTCAATTGTTTTCCCTAAATTTTTATTTATTGGTGCAGCTTTACAAAAAGCCATACAATAAAAACACACGATATAAGTACTAATAAAAAAACACAAATTTGTTAAGTCACACTGGTTCATTCCCCCGAGCACACTCCCAAACACAGGAGAGCTGAAATACAGAGCTCACGCAAAGATGGAATTATTTAAAAGAGGCTTATGAAACCTTGTAACAGACAAGATGAAAGTGCTACATGCAGTGCAAATATTGTTTAGATAAGATAGCCTAATAATAAATACTTCATGAATTAATATAAAAACTATTTAGCATGCTAAAAAGGACATTGCCCTGAATTATACAAAAATGCAACCGTGCGGGATGCAAGTAATTGATGAAACTTACATAGCTGTGGAAAAAATAAAGTAATCCATACGGTTGCCAAGAAGCATTTCCATCCGACAATGTGCAAAAGGCATTTCGATCAATAGCAGCAATTTATTAAAAAAAAAATGTAAGAGTTATAGGTGATCCAGTGTCCCACTCGTATTCCCAAAAATGTCAATACACCTTGCTTAGAATTTTTAAGAAGTGACGCTCTCTATTGCCTGTGTAATGGCTGGACGTCTTTTCCAGGTGATGTATATATATGAAGATACAGCCTGGTAGATCTCCGGGTGGTCTGTTCTATAACACAGTAAGGGAGCATCCTTAAATCTCCTTGTACTGTATTTTAAAAACAAGGGGCAGAGATAGGTTCTAAGGAGAGATAAGGAGTTATTACAGAGTAACAAAAAGTGCATCAGAGTTTCTTGGTCACCTAAGGAACAGTCACACATTCAGTCTCTCCATCCATAGCCCTTGGACCATGATTTGGTATATGAGTGGATCTGCAAAGTGCCTAGCCTAAAGCTAAGAAAAAGAGACCTTTTTTTGGATGGAGAAATCCTATCAATATAAGGTTCCCATCCAGGGTCAACCTTTAGTGCCAGATATTTGGTTATCAAGACACTACTTGTATCTGCAGATTTTTACCGCATAAAGTCCCAATATTTTCTTTTCACCAATGGCAGTATAGATTTGGTTATGTTATCGGGTGAGTCCACAAGTCTGAGCAGCCAATTGCTTTTGAAATGTACATGTCTAAGCCACAGCAGTTTCTTGCTATTTGTCAGACTTAGGATATCCTTCGTGCCCTTTTGGTGCTCCAAAAGATCTGGTGTTGATCAAAGATGAATCCAGTAGTTTACCAGGCAGAAAGCAATATAGTCTGCAACAGAGCTTGTTCCCAGTTCAGCTCTAAGTGCTATCATTTGGGTCCCTGGGCCTAGGTGCAGGAGGCGTCTGCAAAAAGCATTTTCCACTATTTGTATGGCCTTTGCATTGGTATGGCCCCAGTTTTCGGCCCCATAGATGCTTGCGGCTATTGCAGTGGTTTTATAAGCTGTTAAGGCTGGTTTTATCAGATGATTATTGCACCTACTTGCATATCTTCTTACTGCCCCGGATTGTTGGTACTTGACTGCCCCAGAGTAACTTGTCATCAATCCGTATGCCCAGGTAATCAATGGTTCTTACCTGCTCTACTTGGTTGCCATAGATCCTAAAAGTTGACTTTAATTTTGATTTGACGTTTGAGTTTATTACCATAAATTTAGTTTTCTGGACATTTATTGTTAGTTTTCTGGATTTACAAAAACATTCAAAGCCTTCCAGTTGGCGGTGCATAGACAGTTCTGTGCGTGCTAAAATAACTGCATCATCTGCAAACATAAGGATCAGTATTTGATCGTTTCCTAATTTGGGTACATCCTGTGCAAGGTCGATGAGTAACTTCCCTATGTCGTTGATATCAAAATGAAAAAAGGCTTGGGCTAGCACGCACCCCTGACGAATCCCCTAGTGCAATCCAAATGAATTTGTGCACTCGCCTTTAGGGCCATAGTTTATGGCCGCTGTGTTTTCAGCATGGAGGCTTATTAAGAAATTCAATAAGTACTTGGGGGGACAGCTGGTCTTCCAACATCCGCCAGAGTGTAGTCTGGTCCACGCTGTCAAAAGCGGTCTTTAGGTCAATAAAAACCAGAAAGAGTAGTATTTTCTTTGCAGTAACCTACTTCAAGCAGATCAAATACAAGCACAAAACTTTGTGAATCGTACTCTGGCCCCTTCTAAAGCCAGCTTGCAGGTGAGACGTTATACCCTTGGCTTCCATCCATGTTTCCAGGCGAGTCAACAACAATTTACCAAAAAGTTTGCCTGCACTGTCCAATAATGAGATTGGGTGGTAATTTGAGGGATTATCTCTAGGCCCTTTTTTATGGAAAGGGACTATTATGGATGTTTGCAATGAATCAGGAACCACAACTTGCAATAACATAGCATTAAAAGCAGCTGTAATGGGACCCAACCACAGATCCTGATTCCTTTTGAACACATCTGTGGGCACCTGATCAGGGCCTGTGGCTTTCCCTAGTTAGGTCTCGCCTAGCGATGCAGCGCATGCGCTGCACGCCTTGGCGAGATCTATTGTCGTCGGTTTTGCTAGCGAAGGGGTACAGGAGATGTGCACGCGCCCGGACAGGCGATGTGCACGTGTACGGTTCGTGACGGCGTTTCTGCAGAACACACGCATGTCGTGCTTTCACTTTACTCCCCGCTTCCACTTTCTTTTCCATTGTATTCTGCCCGGTCCCCCGCCTGTCTCTTTTGCTGGTGCTGATCCTGATGGTGTTTTTGATAGCTTGCACGATACATGTTATGATCGACCTACTACCAAAGCTGGAGAAGCGGACAACTCCTGGAGCAGGCTTATCAGACATTAGCATTTTCTTCAACATTTCGCCCAGCCAGCGGAGGCAGGCGGTCGTTTCACAGACAGCCGCTAAAGAGCCCGATCCGGGAGCAGACACCGGCCCTCAAGAAGGAATCACCCCGGGTGCTGGCCTGCCTAACGCGGATATATGACAAAGGTGAGCACTGAGGCCTCTCGGGGACGCCGTAGTGTCACGCGCCTGTGCACGGCTGCTCTTAACAAGCAGCAAGGGTGCCTTGGGCCCTGATGCAAGGGCAGAAACTGCCCAACTACTCCCTCGTTTTAAAGTCAAAAACATCTAAAATGTGTTGCTGATTCACGCTTGAGGAAGAGCACATTTTTAATGTAAGCAATATAAAAACGTGCACAGTGCCTGAGGTCAATTACAGAAACCCTTTCCTGCACACAGTATGTACACAATGACCCCACTCTCAGACCCCCGAAACCAGGCATTGGAGCTTCCCTCCAGCACTTACAATCACCGTACTCTGCACACACACAACTGTGCACAATTCCTGCTGTCACAAGATACAGTATTGCGGGTGCACTCTTCTGCCGTTTCCAGGCCCTAAAGTCTCTCACTTCCGCCGTTTTCACACGTGCACACAAGCGCTGGTTTTAGCTTTTCTGCTCATAATTCACGGCTCATCTAGGATCTAAACTGCACAGGGGTCCTCCTCACAGACACCACATGGTGCACACAGACGTGCATGCACACCATATGTACACCCCTCCTGCTCTCAGACACCTAATTCTGATGTACAGGGCCCCAGTTCACTCGCAGACAATTCTAATCAGCTCGCCTCTGTACTCAGACGCCATGTTGTGCACACACGTTTCCCTGTATCAGTCACTGAAGGAGAGAGATACCTTGCCTGCACCCACACACACCTCAATGCTGCACATCACCCCCCCTCCCCTACTGTGACTGCTCTCATAGGTACCGTATTCTGCACACGCATGTCTCCTTATTGAAGGGACAGACTCTGGCCGTTCACACAGACATTATAATCTGCACACACATGGCCTCCTCTCCTCCATCCCCATACAGGCTTTGGCTCCTCTCTCCAACAACCAATTGTGACCTTGTTTCTGACACAGAAGAACAGCTCCTGTCTGGTCTCACAGACTCCACACTGTGCACACTCGTAACCTCTTACGTGCACACTTCTCCTGAGGGACAGCCCCTTGTTACTCTCACAGACACCAATTTGCGCAGACGCGTGTCCTCCTCTCATATTGTGCACACGCATGGCCCCTTTTCTTAGTTCTGGGAGAGACCATGGCTGCCCTCACAGACGCCATACTGTGCAATCTTGTGCCTTCCTCGCTTAGGTACATTTCGCTTATCTCACAGCAAATTCGGCACACGGGTGACTGACCAGTGGATCAGTGTGTCATGGGCAACAAAAGGAAATGCATGCTGTTCAACTTCGCCCCCTACTTCAACAGCAATAATCAGGGTTTACTAGGCCCTCTAGGGCACCTGTGCCACTGCACCTGCGGCACCAAACAAAACTACGCCCCTGCGTGACCTTGTCTCTGTCACTAAGGAACAAACCCAAACGCTCACATTCACGCTATACCGCACACCCCTGCCTTCGCCCTCTTCGGTCAAACACAGGCCCTAGCTGCCCTCACAGACATCATATTCTACACCAAGGACCTGCGTGCAGCTGCTGCCTTCGGGCGGGTCTGTGCGGCGTCTGGCTGGACCCACACGTCCGCCTCTTTGGAATTCTCCACAGCTGGCCGCCGGCGCTCGCAGACACATAGTCCTCCGCACACTCCAGCCCCGCACACGCCGTGCAGAGTCCCCAGCTCGCTCACAGGCAAACGTTCTCCATAACTCCTGTTTTCAGAACACCCTGTTCTGCCCAGCTTATGCTCTCACTGATCTGTGCACAGTGCACCAGACTCGCGCACACCGTATTTTAGACAGGGGTGTAGCTGCCAACGGTGCATCAGGTGCAGTGGCACCGGGAACCAGTGAATTGTGATTATAGCTATAATTTACTGCCTATACAGGAGTCGGATGGCCCGTTTCCTCGCTTCCACTAAAGCCCCCTGCACAATGGTCACTAATGCACGTGTGCACTCCTTCGCAGACCCGGGTTACTCTTACAGATAATCTGTTCCAACGCGGGCCTCTCTCAAAACAGGCAAATTATTGGCATGTTACAGCTCACCCGTTTCTTAAACACTTCAGAAATTGCGTTTTTCGGATTATTTTACTGGTACTGTGAAGTTTCTTCTGGGGGTGACCTTCCCGTACAGTAACCTGTCTGCAATTGTAACAGATTGTTGAAACCTACCACTCTCACAAGTATATGCTTCCAATCAAAAAACAGGAGGTGAAACATAACCCAAAGATTATGTTATTCCATGTCCCGTACGGGAAATTGCTATCGCGCACAAATCACATTTATAAATGTTGTGATGTTGTTTATCCCTCGCCGTAATCACGGGGTGCCATTAACACTGCACCCTCCTTAAACTTCACCAACTCTCAAACCTGCCAAAAATTACAAAAGGGGAAAATGCCAATAAAAACTGGGACATGCGGATTTTGGTGCGATAAGCACCGTAATACAGTCGTTTTTCCCCTACCTTGGTGTCAAACTTCTATTACATTTGGCACCCATGGATTTCATATTTTATTTACTCCAAAAATTACTTTACCCCGCCCCAGGCCACCAGTAATCAGGGCCTTACAGTTCTCTTTTAAGGCTTGACGTCACCTCAAACGGGGATCAGCTCCCTCTATTACCTTGGGGCTCTTTCCACATACCCTGTCGATCAGGACCCACCCCCTGCCTTCTCACAAGGCCCCAAGGTCATTTGCAGCTATGTTTATTATGGACCCACTTTTATTTTCAAAATATTCTCGTCAGTCGTTTTGGTAATAATGGCCTGTTTTTTTTATCAGCGCTTTTTTTTCAGTAGTTTTGCTGTCTGAAAGCACTCTAAAAACAAGTTTTGTGGTCTTACTGCCTGCGCTGCCCACTTTCCATGAGCAAAGCCCCAGCTGGCTCCGGCGTCGGAAAGGCACACTGCTCTGCCTTACTTACTTTCCACCCGCAGTACCCCCCCATAAACAACAGCCAGTAAATCCCATGCCACGCAGGCAGGCAGGGGTCTCAAAATATAGCATCTATTTCAGACATTTCAAAAATACAGACCAAGCAGGGTTGGACGCACTTTCTGCTAGCAGAGTTGTGCTAAGGTTTTAACTTGGTAAGTTTTGTCCAGTTTACACGCCCATACAACTCATCTCCATTTCTTTAGTAAAATAAGGACTTTCCTACATAAACACATTGGAAAATATGGGTTATTTATTATTTTTTCATCAAAGTTAAAAAGGCGCTACCTTGCCACAAATGTAAAGGGGCGCAGTACGCTTGTAAAATGCAAAAATGAAAGGAATCACTCTATATACATTTCCAACAACAAAAAACAATCAAAAGCTACAATTCAACATTATTCAGAATAACATCATATTAAAAACAAGCATTTTCAATGCAATAGGTCTCGCATTTACGCGAGTTTGAGCTATTAGCATTGTAAATAACAATTACTTTTATTTATGTTTTGGTTTTTAAAACGTAAATAAAAGGCCTTGTCATTTACAATGCCAATAGCTCAAAATCTCGCAATTGCGAGACCTATTGCATTGCAAATGCTTGTTTTTGATGTTGAAGTGTGAAGAGGGAAGCGCTCAACAGGTCATTCTTCCAAGGTCGATAGAATAAGTATACATTTTGATTGGTTATAAATTATTGTATATTATATAATTGTCAAGCAACAGTGCAACGTACTTGGAAGGTTTTTGTTAGTTAGTGCACCCTAATTTCTCATCCTTCATTAGGTCTCGCCTAGCGACGCAGCGCATGCGTTGCTCGCTTGCGAGATCTATTGTTGTCGATTTAGCTTCCGAAGCGGGGACAGGAGATGTGCACGCGCCCGGACAGGCGATGTGCCTGTGTACTGCTCGCGGCGTTTGAGCACAACGCGCGCATGGCGCGCTTTCACTTTCCACCTAGTTAGTTTCAGTGTTGTGCTTTACTTTGTACCCACCCCCCTCCCGTTGTTCGTGTTCTCCTTCCTCCCGCCCCCTCCCATTGTCCGCGCGCGTTCCGTGTTGTGCTTTACTTTGTTACCACCCCCCTCCCGTTGTCCGTGTTCTCCTTCCTCCCATTGTCCGCGCGTGTTCCGTTTTTTTTTTAATTTCCCTCTTTCCTTTTCTAAAATGTTGGCATGTATGTGTGCCCTGTGTGAGATTCCGTCTTGTGTGAGTGTGAGGCGGATACAACCACTTAGTGTGTGATTCTCACTTATTAAGAGTGATAATTGAGGTCTGCCGGCAAGGAAAATTGAGGTTTGTCTTTCGAGATGAAGCGTAGAAGACAGGTATAATTGTAATGCAGTAAGCACAACAACCCTAGACCTGGAGAGGATGTGGTCCGTCGGCTAGATTGCCGACTTTGGTGCTGGAAACCAAGGTTGAGCCTCGGGGTCGCGTCAACATCCTGTGATTCTGGGCAAATCACTTAATCTCCCCGTGCCTGAATGTGTAACGTAACCGGTGCTCATGTAAAGCGCTCCAATACCTTCGGGTCGAGTTCGCGCTATATAAAATCTGCATTATAAAAACTGCTCTGCACTAGGGACAGTACCTCTCCCAATCCCCTCTGCTGTGGATTCCCGTAACACTCTACATCCCACACACCCTCCCTCCCCCTCACCCCCTACTCACACCCGAAGGGTTCGGCGAATACCGGACTCTCTCATCCTCAAACAAATGTAGAAGAGAATCTGAGACAAGGTTTCTTACGTTCAATGAGGGTCGGCGCGGAGCCCTCGGTCTTCCACGAGCGTCTCTAGGCTGGGCAGGTTCGGAGCCTTCCTGATACCATCGCACCCATGACTTCGGGGGTTCCCGTGCGAGCTAAAGTACTCTCTCCAGTACCCGCAGCGAGCCAGCCCAACAGCACCTACTCACGAGGACGCCCCACGGGAACAGGACGCGCGCCGCGTCAGATGATACACCAGGATGGACGCCTGACCGAGGCGCAGCAGGTACAGGAACAGGATCGACGCCGAGTCCTTGGCAGGGACACGTCACTCAGGTGAGCGACTCACCTTTGGGCTGGCCGCGCCTTCCTTCTGAAGCAACATCAACCCGCTGCGAGACCGCACGCAATGAGGCGTGCTCTACAAGGAGGTACTCACTCTCATTGTTATAGAGTTGGAGACATCGTGAAAGGGTCATCTACGCACCAACACACTCACTATCAAAGGAATGACCAGAAAATAGTGAATTAAATGCGTAGAAGTCACTCGCCGTGGACGTCTCTCTGACGGCGACCTCACGCACGGACAAACTGCACTTTTTGCTGGGCAAGCCGCTGAACAGGCTTAGGATACGTTTGTAATTACGATTGCCTTTTCACTGCCTCTGAAGGCCCACAGGCACACTACAGGATGGAGAGCAGGTGAACATAAAGGCCGATTCTACTCGAGTCAGTTCACACACCTATCCGAGTTAGCTGCACCTATGGTTCTGTCTCCTTTCGTCAAGGCTGCTCCGCTGTAAACCAGGAGCTGGACTGCTCAGAGAGGAGAGGAGCAGCGTTGAAAGGAGACCGACCCATTAGTGCAGCCAACTGGGATGGATGTGGGGAGAACGGGCTCGAGGCAGTGAAAAGGCCATCGGAATTACACATGTATCCTAGCCTGATGGGCGGCTCTCCATTACTATTTTCCAGATCGTATTCATGTCCACAAGTGATCGGCTGGAAAAAGGGCTTTATCTGCAAAATGTCATTTAAACAAGGTGGAAATAATTATTCCTTAATTGAAAATATTTTATTTCATTATTCGTGCAAATGCATGCTGCCACAGAGACCCTGCCTAGTCGCAGCAACAGTTATATCAACAGGAACACAGAGTGAAGAAAAATCTTAAACGTTTTTCTTCTCTCCTGTAAGTTCCGTCTTGGTTCCTCACCTCCCAGTACTGTTTTGGATTGCTGTTTCTTAATAGAACGAGGTGATTCCGAAGGCCCATAGCAAGGACAGGGGGACACCCAAAAACTGAAGACAGGGTTTCAAACATATTTGGGATGTGCAGAATCCAAGACTTGACATTTTTTTTTTACAATAAGCGTAATCACATAGGTTGGTATTCCCGAATATAACGTGTTTTATACAAATTATTATACATAAGATGTAGACGGACGTTGTAAATAAAAATGAATTTTCTGTGCTTGCATACAATACAAAAACACCATTCACTGAATAGCATTTGAATGGGATATGCTGAATGTGTATATCTGTCTTTGTTAATACATTTTTGCATTTCCTGTAGTGTTAGTATCTCTTCAGTATCAATGTGTGTTAAAATGCAAAAACAACGAGATAATACCGTGGAATGGGCCATATAATGAGTCTTTCCTCACTGCACAATTTAGTCATTATTGCCGCATAATTTCAGTGGCTCTGTAATGAGCAGATTGGCCTGACTTCTCTCACTACTATACACCTCTCATAAAAGATGGCGTACATTATTGTCAGGAGGCGCTTTAAGCAGGAAATGCTTACAAAGACTGCAAGGCATGCACAGAAAGGTTTGCTTTCACCATGTACCTTGTTGCTTGCTGAGCCGCAGGAACTCCCCGCAGGACCCGGGCACGCCGAGCATGGCCAGCACGTTACCTAGTTAGAGCAACTGGCCCAACAACCTCATGTACGTAGGAAGGGTGCATCACCAAGAGCGGACAGGAATGAGGCTGATCGTGGACGATGCACAGGACAAAGGCCGGAGGCGTTCTCATTCTTTGAGGCTCACAGCTATCAGTCTGCTGGGCAAAGCCAATTCAGCTTTTCGTCCTTAGCAGCCCAGGGCAATAACATGTGCCCCTTTGAACTGGCAAACAATCAATGTTCTCCCAACGCCAAAAGACGAGTGTATCAGTGGTGGCGTCATGTAAATGGTCAATGCAGAGTGAAGACGTCCAACCCTCAGAGCTTTCAACAAACCCCATGGTGAAACAATTCTGTTCCATATGCCCTTTCCCTCATTCCCTTTCTCTCCTTTCATCCCTCCCTCCAACACTCGTCACTTCCATTCCACCCGCCCTCACTACTCCTGAACTGCAGAAATACCTTAGGCAGCATAACGTGTTTTACACAAACATGACCTAGGACCACTCACTCACCATAGGGGTCTCATTGCACGTCGAGGTCTAGTTACTGTTCAAGAGCCTCAGTGTTACACGGCACGCAGAGATCACCAGCTTTAAGAAATATCAAGACCTGTACCGGAAAGCACACTCCTCTTCTCTGCTGGCGTGCCAACATGAAAAGAATACAAACTATGGAGCAGATAATATGCCATCAAACAAGGCGAAGCAAGTAACAGGGTACGAATCTAGAGCTCGACTGATGGCCAGTTAAATTCCGGATTTCTACCTCCTGAGTTGTACATGTTTCTGATCTTCTGTTCCCTTTATTGGCAGGGTTTTATCACAAAATGTCCTCCTAGTGTGATAGCGAGGGTGCGAGTAAGTGACTGTACAGGACAGGGCAAATATTGTCACATGTTCGGTACAACAACTTCAGGTACCGGGGCAGACCAGTGGTGAATTGGCTTATAGGGATACCGTGTCAATTGGTGAAAGACGTGTGTCATCAGTGTGTAGGCACAAAGCCACACTTCATTGTCCACAATATCTGCCGGTGGTCTGATTATGGCTAGGGGACAAAGGAAATATAATATTGGAGAGAATGTGGCTTACCCAGACAAGCCGTCGCAGAATAGGTTCCCTCTCATCAGGGTCCTTGCATCTCTAGCGTTTAATAGTTTTTGCATGTGCTGCCAGCTTACACGGTCTCTCCAATCAAGTGTCCTAACTCCTAAGAGTCTACCAGTATTTTCTCATGCTCCTCAAGGTCACAATATATTAAGAGCTCATTCGGAAAAAGTGGCCATAATTTGCTACAGACTTTTGCGACTGGGCTTTGCTTTTGCCAACTGGCCTATGTACTATTAGGTCGATTCGCAAAATCACCTTTGGCTGAGGGTCACAGAATGATCTGTCCAACGAATGTTAATTAGACAGGTCAAAATTTGCGACCTCCTGCGATTGGCTACAAACACAGAGACAGTGCAAGGAACAGCAGACCACCATCCCTGTTTTTGCACTCCTAAATGTGACTTTTTTTTAGACAGCCGAGTTCCCTAAGGAACGTGTACTGCTTTAAAATAAAATAACTTTCCAGTTTGGGAAAACATCAGGGACAACAGACAGAGGTTCCCTGGACCACTGCCTACGCTCCCCGAGGTTGGGGAAGGGGACCCTTTTCCGTCTACGAATCAGTTACCATCTTCTTTGAGGAGTTGGTAACCGGTCAATGGTTTATGACTAGATTTGTAGTGACAAACCATTGACACATACCACACTGAAACACAATTTAGAAGGAACAACCCTTTTATGTCCCATCTAAATTGTGATTCGGTATGAATTGCAAAACTTATTTTACAAGTTAGAAAAACTTTACTGTCTCATAAAATTGATTTTGTACACTGGAAATAGCTATTTGGGCAGTTGCAAACCCTGTTATTTTGGCAATTTCAGGTTTGGAATTGCAAAATTGCCTAGCACACTGGCCCTATGTGTCCTTAAGCTCCAAGCTCTTCATAAGTCTGTGTTTGTACCCCCAAGCTCTTTTTTCCAGTTGTACCGCACTTCTCACACTCTCAATGTTACTAGGTGTCTGTCCATGTGCTCCAAACTCCTTACAGTCTGTTCAACTCATCAGACTGTCATAGTCATGTGCCCCTTACTCACCATACTATCCATGGGCTGTCTGTCCACGTGCTCCAAGCTCCTCACACTGTAGATTCATCGACATCGCATATCTCAAGCTTTCTATTCATGTGCACTACACTAACTCTGTCTGTACCCCAGGTTCCTTGTAGTGCCTGTCAGTTTGTTCCTAGATCCATACTCTGTTAGTCCCTGTGCCCCAAGCTTTAAACAGTTTCCCAAGCTTTAAACACAAGTCCCGAAAATCTCTTGCCCATGTGCTCCAATCACCTTTAGCTGCCCATCTACTAACCCCCTTCTTCAGTCCATGTTCTTCACACTCCTAAATGCCTTAAGAACTCTACAGCGTTTGCCTATGAACCCCATGATGTTTACACATTAACCGTGTACTGCACGCACTTCACACACTGCCCATGTGCCCCAGCCTCCTCCCAGTGTTCTTTTGTTTAACTGGAGCAGGGGTAAGGCTTAAGGGGTTATTTGACCTGGACAGGACCTGTATTCAGTGTTCCAGAGGTAGGACTGAGTGTCAAGTGGCAACACCCCTAATGGCACCAGGTAATTGAAGAACTACTTCAAGAAAGATAGGCTATGCCTGGGAAGTTTGTGAAAAAAGCAGTGTTCCATTGTTGTTTAAGTAGTACAAATCACATGAAAAAAAATCACATGAAAGAATCCAAAAAGGTCTCTGCGTTCCTCACAGTGTTCACCTAGCTGCCTAAAGCCTGTACAGGAGCCTAAAAGGGAGCTGGCAGGACAGTCTTAATCAATTTCGCCAAGTTTAACAGATTGTAATCCAATAATGGTCAACGTGGGTCCACAGAGATCCGATTCATGCTAGAATTTTAGAATAACCACAGACTGTGAAAATGAATTTATCCTGAAATTAAGGCATGGAACTATTAGAGACACTACTGAAGTAAACATCTTTTTATTGATATAACGAGCAAGCACTATCACAAGCAATCCGCCTGACTTTGAGAGTAACAAATAGCTGGGACTACATCATACCAAAAGCAGGAAACAGGACCTATTTTAACAAGCAATCAAGCAAAGCACAGGGGCTATCACCAGAAGTGCAGCAATGCCAAGAAAGCGGTCACAAGCTGCCCAGTCAACATGCAGGCTAGTTGGCTTTGGCCTGTTATAAGCACTAAGCTGTGCCAAGAGACTGACACAAGCAGATGGAAGTGTCAACAGACTGTCACACACAGTCAGGCAGGAAACAAATGCTGTCAAAGCAGGCAATCCATAACCAGTAACTACCACAAGCAGCCAAACAAAACCTAGATTCATAATGATCTCAGTGTGCCTTAGAGGTTACCACAAAGAAATGGAGGGTTAAAAGGAGTTGGGTCTAGACAATGTTAGAAGCAGCACAGTCTGACCGACAGCCTTCTACCAGCAGCCCAGCTGGGTATCACAACTGTCAAAAGCAACTCAACTGGGTATTGAGACAGTCATAAGCAAAGCCAAGATAATGTCACAAACATCCAAATGGACAAAGAGGGCTATGACAAAGCACATATAGACGCTATAGTGTTGTAAACTAGGAGTTCAATGCTAAATCGTGATTATATTGTCAGGGACTCATGGGTTGGGAGAATTTTCAAAAGTTGAAAGTTGCAGAAGACATGGAAAAAGTGAAGACTATCACAGGGTTGCAGAATAAAGGTGATTTCTTACCTACTCAGAGTTGGCATCGGCTTCAAATGGACACCACACACGTTGTCACAAATAGCCTGTCTGACCATAAGACAAGCACAAGGTAACATCCCAACCCTTCTTGTTCATTTGGACAGAGCTTCTCACAGATTCTCCATGCGCCCCAGTCCACAATTCCTTGTGCCCTAAGCAGCTCACATACTCCATGTATACTCATTACACTGTCCAAATCGGACGGGCCAAGCCAGCAAAGGTGAATGCAGCCGTAATCAGGTTTAATTGTCCATGTATCAGCATGTGTCTGGGTCCATCTGGTTTGCAGGGATATTTAGCTCATGGCACAAGCATCGCAGGTGGTTAGCCACACTGAACACTGCACCCAGCAGGGCCTTCACGCCGTCACAAGCAGCTGAGAAGGGTCTAGAACCTGTCACAAACAGCTCACCTGAGCAGCAAGCATGTAGTAAAGCATCCCAGCCACATCAGAAGCCTGTCACTAGCAGTCCAACCGAGCCTACAAGCAGTCATAAATAGACCAGCTGACCTTACAGACTGACACAAGCAGCTCGGCCAGACCTCAGCAGCTGTGACCAGAACTACAAACGGGTACGACCTCACCAAGGGAATGACTACAATAAAAACAAGTATTTGCAATGCAATAGGTCTCACATTTGCGAGAGTTTAAGCTATTGGCATTGTAAATGACAATGCCTTTTATTTATGTTTTAAAAACCAACACGTAAGGGGGGCGTGGCTTAGGAGCCAAGGAAGATGGCCGCTTTGGTGCGGAGCTCCGGGTCGACGTGAGAAGCCGAGTCTTCTCCAGGTGTCATTTCTTTACTCCCGGACCTTCCAAATACTGGCGAGACTTGATGAAGGCTAGCGCTGCCAATTGAGCCTATTTCCATCGTCCATGGTGAGCAATTTCATGCGTTTTTCTGAGTGACTTCGTTCGCACTCGTATTCCACGGCTGCCATTTTGTGTGGAACTATCGGAAACGCTCCTCTCACGGCGCGCTCCTCTCACGGATGCTCACCTCACAAGCCTTTCTTTCTTCCTCATGTTGGTCATGCTGAGCGGTCCTCCACGGAATAAATGCCAATTAAAACAAACGGTTTTGTACTCCTGAACCTTTCAATGAATAAATTTAACGTTGGTGCTACATTGAACAACGTAATAACCGTCAGGCTCCCGCTCAGGTGCTAAGTTCCAGTATCCAACTCTTCAAGGGAAACTCACGTGGATATTAATAACAACGCTGTCATATTAAGTACACCTTTGAAATGGCTTCAGAAAATGAGGAAAAGTCTACTGATAGTGTACAATCATAATGTCAGCGCACCACCTCCTCTATAATGCTTGCAGTCAAATAAGGGAAAGCATTGTAAATCAAGATGAAATGTGTCAATTCTAAACAATACATTTTCAATCTGTGGTAAAATTTATTTAGCTGGCTGTGATAAATTCACTTCCTGTTGTAGTGTTGTGGTGTCAGACATCCAAATGTTTTTGTTCATATATGCTGGCTTAGTAACAAAACTGCTATTTTAAATTCAGTGGTGGGTGATTACTTTTGCAGAGGTCTTTGTTCATCTTTCATGTGGCTTGCTTGAGACTGTCCTTGTGCATATTTTGGCGATACTGTTGATTCACCCTTTTTATTCTTTACCACTCACTTTCGCTCTAAGGGGACTCATTCTGCTCATTTCAATATCCTCTCATAGGAACTATACTTGTCAGTGAGCTGTGTTATGGCAAAAGCACGTTCGTCTCGCAACAGTTCTCTTCCTACAGACAATACTTCAGTGGCTGATCATAACCCCTTTAGCGTTTTACAGGAAAGTATAGATGATTCTGATTCTGGTCAATCACATACATGCAATGTGACACCTAACATTCCTCGTAGTAATTCCAAACAGCCAACAAAAATTCCTTCTTCCTCAACTGCTGTTTCTACTAAACGCATCAAAAAAGACCCACCATCACCAACTAATAATATGTCGTCACTGACTATGGACTTACTCCTTCAAGAAATTCGAGCTCTCAAGCCCCACATGGAGGAAACTAATAACCGTCTCCAACATCTTGAGGACAAATGGTCCCAAATGGAACAACAAACTTTGCATTTAACACAACGTGTTGACACTATCCAAGCTGTCACTACCCAGATTCCTCTTCTACAATCGGAAGTTTCACTTCTAAAACAACAAATTGAAAATTTAGAAAATCGCAATAGGCGTAATAACCTACGCATTTACGGTCTTGCGGAAGGAATCGAAGGGTCTGATTCTCCCGCCTTTTTTCAATCATTTCTTCCAACTCTCTTAGATCTTCCTGATTCTCCAAAATTAAATATTCAAAGAGCACATCGGCTGGGATCAATTCCGAAATCAACATCTTTCAACACCAAACAAGAGGCGTAATTCTATATTTTTTAGAATATACAGATTTACTTAAAATCCTCCACGCTGCCAAAAGTAAAGGGAAGATATCTTGGCAAGGAAACAACCTCTTTTTTGCTCAGGACTACGCAAAGGCAACCGCGGACCGACGGAAGAGATTTTTGGACATGAGACCAGCTCTCCGCAACCTGAATGCGCAATATGGCTTATTCCATCCGTGTCTTATGAAAGTGACTTTTAATAACAGAACCACTACATATGAAGATCCGGCTCGTTTACAGCATTTCCTAGATACTTGCAAAGATGGAAACATGGAAACTTCTCATAACTCGATGATTTGAAGTTCTTCTTAGTTACTTTATTGTCCTGTTATCATTTTGTATCCTTTGATGCCATAATGTTCTCATTACATGTTCTGTAATCATTTTTCTTTCCTTTAATAGGTGCAGTTCAATGTGGTCCCTCAGTATGTGATCATACTTCTTTTCGCCTGGATGATGTCTCCCCCTTTTTCGTGTCGTTTTGGAGTTTTCTGCCCAAGCGTATCGTTTTCCTTCTGTGGTTCCACCATCCCCATGTTTCCGTGTATTGTTGTGGTATGTTCTTTTATAATTTTTTCACTCTCTTCTTTCTTTATTGTATTTCTCTTATTTCCTTTCCTCATATTTCCTTATATTTCTATTTCTTTTTCTTTTTCATTCTCTCTCTCATTTCTTGTCTTTCTTCAATCACTGGTCCTTCTTCTGTTCTTCTAATTCACTCACCCGCTTATTTCATTCTCTTTTTACTTCCTATTTCATACTTTACTTACTTCATATTTACTATTCCTACTTGACAAACCATCAACTATTCTTTACTATTTCATATTTCTCTGCTTTATTCCGACGATATTCCTCTATTTCAATCTTCAATCTCTCAAATTACCATATGATGTTTTATTCCTTACTCATGTACATAATTGTTCTTCTCAAAGTTTCTCGTTATAATTTATATTTTTAGATGTCGTTAAATATATTATCTTGGAATGTTAAAGGTTTGGGCTCTCCCATTAGCGACAACGAGTCTTGTCTCATCTAGCAAATTTAAAAGGAGACATTGTGTTATTACAAGAAATTCATATAAAAGAGGCTGAAATTACTAAATTGCGTCGTAATTGGGTAGGCCATGTTTTTGCTTCTCCTGGTTCAGGGAAACGTAATGGTGTTGCTATTCTCTGCCATAAAAGGTTAAATATCAAACTCATAAACCAAGATAATGATTCTGATGGCAGATGGGTTGCAGTATCTTTGTTGATTGATAAAATCCCATTAACTATTTTTAATTTGTATGCTCCCACTATACAAGACAAATTGTTTTGGCCCCAGATCCTCGCTTCATTGATGCAATATACTGATGATTATCTCATTTTAGGGGGTGACTGTAACATGATTATGGATCCTATTTTAGATAGGAGATCCAATTCCCGTTTCTCATCCTCTCCCACACACAATCAGTTTACCTCTACTATATCCCAAAGATCTCTTGTTGACTCCTGGAGACTATGCCATCCTACGCTACAAGAATACACGTACTACTCACCTGCTCACTCCTCCCAATCCCGGTTTGACTATCTCTTTATTTCCAAAGCCTTGACCCAACACATTATGCATTCTGATATAGGCTCTATTTTGATCTCTGACCATGCTCCAGTTTCCTTATGCCTAGATTTACTCCCCCCCATAAAAGGTACTAGGAGATGGAGATTTAATAACTCTCTCCTATTAGATCCCAATTTTACACCAGCCTTCCTTGATTTTGCATCCCTGTTTTTACAGACAATGAATCTCCTCAGATATCCCCTCAACTGTTATGGGACACTTTTAAAGCTGCCTCTAGAGATTTCATTATTTCATTTGTTGCCCGAAAAAGACGCACAGCTTCTCATTCCTTACAATCACTTAATACGCAAATTAAACAATTGGAACATTCTTATTTTTTAACTAAATCTCAATCTGACTTGGATAAACTCCTTAAGGCCAAATTCTCTTTCAATAGACTCTCCACGGAATCTGCAAATTTATATCTACTTAAATCTAGTGCTAAATATTATAGCGCGCAAAACAAAGCTGGCAATCTTCTTGCCAATTATCTCAAAGTTAAAAAGAGCGTACAAAAATTGAATCTATTGTCACCTCATCTAATATCACAATTCATAAAGATGAGGACATTCTGACAGAATTCACTGACTTTTATCAAAACTATATACTCCGGAATCCCCTCCTTTTGTATCTGACATTGATCATTATTTGTCCTCCATTCCCTCTCCTTCCTTTCCAGATATTGATTTTTCCTTTTTAGAAGCTGGTATATATCCTAAAGATATTCTGGAGTCCATTCAGGTACTTAAAAAGGGAAGGCTCCTGGACCTGACGGATTCACAATAGAATTTTATTTACATTTTTCCAATCTACTCGTTTCCAAACTTCACCAATTATTTTCATTTTTTATAACATCCCAAAAGTCTGAAGGCTCCTTTCAAGAGGCTTTAATTTGTCTTCTTCCCAAAGAGAATAAAGATCACACTTTATGTAAAAATTATAGACCTATTTCTTTAATCAACCTGGATTACAAGATATTTGCGAAAATTCTCGCGCTCCGTCTGGACAAAATTTTACCTAGATTAATTGGTAAAGAACAATGCGGTTTCATTAAGGGCCGCCATCTTTCTGACAATACTCGTCTTTTCTTCAATGTTCTTAGTAAATCCTACTCTTATAAACATTCATTAGCTGCAGTTGCATTAGATGCTGAAAAAGCATTTGACAGGGTTAATTGGCAATTTATATTTTCAACTCTTGTTTGGTTTGGTTTTGGCCCGAAATTTCTTTCTTATATTTCATTATTGTACTCCTTTCCCAGATCCTTTATTTTAGCTAACGGCCTTGTCTCTTCTTCGTTTCCTCTCTTCAGAGGTGTCAGACAAGGATGTCCTCTTTCTCCTCTTCTCTTTATTGTAGCATTAGAACCTTTTCTAATAAAAATCTGAATGAATAACGATATTACTGGCTTTCCTTATGGGGATTATCATCTGAAAATTTCTGCTTATGCAGATGATATTCTTTTATTTTTCTAATCCCTTAACCTCTATTCCAACCTTTTTATCAGAAGTTTCTGACTTTGCGTTGGTATCAGGTTACAAACTTAATGTTGATAAATGTGAAATTCTCCCTCTAAATAAGTTTTGTTTTCATGTAGATTTTTTGGCTTCTTCTTTTCATTGGAGTCCAGCTAAGATCAAATACTTAGGTTTATGGTTCACACCCTCCATTAAAGATACTGTGACGCTAAACATAAAAAATCTACAAACAACCTTAAAGAATTCTACAACTCGCTGGCATCCCTTTCCTCCTTTTTTCATCCTTTCACTTTTGAAGAATTTGTATCATTATCCCATATTCCGAAGAAGTTTTCTCTCCCTATTCTTAAAAATTCCCGCAAAATATTTTCTCCTCTTTTCCTGGATGATCTAGACGACCGCTCACGATTCTTACAATCCCCTATTTGGTACAATCCTCTTATTAAAGTAAGAAAAAAGACACTTTTTTGGAAAGAATGGAAAGATCTCGGTCTTAATTGGATTCACCAACTTTTTCAGGATGATGTTTGTATCCCCTTCTCTGTACTCCAACCCCGCTTTTCTCTACCATTATCCTTCGAATCCAAATATAAATTATTGTGTACAGCTATTCAAAACAGCTATAATGCCATTACTATTTCTGTTACTCATATCAATTCTTCTCCTCTCACTCTCCCTTTTTTACTGTCTTCATCCTCCGCTTCCCAAATTTATAAAAATTACGTGATTTCCCTATCACCCGAGATAAATCTAAAGTAGAAAGTGATTGGGAATCAGACTTAGAGGAATCGTTTTCTATTTTAACCTGGCAAAAATTTGGACCAAAATAAGGAAATCCTCTAGAGCAGCAAATACCACTCAGACATTATTTTTTATATACAATAGACTTTTGATTACCCCTGCCAAGTTACATACAATTGATTCTTCTATTCCCTCTACCTGCTGGTCTTGTTCAACTGCAATGGCAGATCTTAAACATATGTTATTTACTTGTCCAACGATCTATAATTTCTGGTCCAGAGTATGGAAACAAATTAATAATATTTTTTCTACACAATTCCCTTTACTTTTTCACACATTTTTTTAGGCAGTCTTTCAGACATTTGGTCCTCCTCGAATGTTAACACGTCCATTATTGATTTACTTATAGCTGTGGCATTCCAACAAATCACTAAGTCATGGAAGAACGCTTCGAATGTTTCTTTCCAAGCCTGGTGGTACGGAGTTTGTTATAATCACAGATTAGACAGGGCCTACGTTTATCCCATTAACCTTGCTATTAAACGAGATTTATTATGGTTACCCATCACTAATTTCTTGAACATGTCTGCCCAGTCCTTACCTTTACATTCCCCTTGTATTGAAGAAGTTACCAAACCTCCCTGAAGTTATTAATGACTGTTTCTAATATATTATTGTTATTGCTTGACTATTTTATAAATTTTTATTGGAGGATTTATTGTATGCCAATTGTTATATTTTAAATGCATAAGTTTTATTATACCATTTGATATTTTCTTCCCTTCCCTCTTCTATCCTTTCCCCCTCTTTCTCTGTTTCTTTTCCCCGTTTATGATATTTTTGCACTAGGTTATATTTAGTTATTGTGTTTCATTGCTACTCTGTTGTATTTGCTACTCAATAAACTTTCTTTTAAACTTAAAAAAAACAACAACATGTAAATAAAAGGCATTGTCATTTACAATGCCAATAGCTCAAATTCTCACAAATGCGAGACCTATTGCATTGTAAATTCTTGCGCGGCACCCATGCATATCAAATTAGGCGGGCGCCGTGATTATACGCGGCGCTCGGGCATATATTAAAAAAAATAATAATGATCTAATGGGTGCCGTGCAACAACATCATGCGCAGCGCCCGTGCATATCAAATTAAGGAGGCGCCGTGATCATGCGGCGCCCGTGCATATATAAAAAAAAAAATCAAATGGGCGCAGTGCAACAACATCATGCGCGGCGCCCGTGCATATCAAATCAAGCGGGTGCGGTGATCATGCGCGGCGCCCGATCACATCAAATTAAGGAGGCGACGTGATCATGCGCGGCGCCAGTGCATATATTAAAAATAATGATAAAATAGGCACCGTGCAACAACATCATGCACGGCGCCCATGCATATATATTTTTTTTAATTGATAAAATGGGCGCTGTGCAACAGCATCATGCGCTGCGCCTGCCCATATTAAATTAAGTGTGTGTCGTGTTTACATTAATTAAGCAAAGAGTTCTTGCTAAAGGCTAATACAAGCTATACAGTAAGGACACGGTAAAAGGTCCAGTCCTGATGGGAGGTTACAAATGAAGACAAGGCGGTACTAAGGAGGGACTAACAAGCCTATTAACGAATCATAAGCCAGCCTTTAGGAAGGACAATGACATAAGCCAATGAAAAATATGGGCGGAGAGAGGTCAGGGCTTAAAGTCCATACTCTAATACAGGATGCCTCGCAGCAGTGCATGCGCTGCCCAGGCTCGACCTAAAAATAAACTAGAATGCCCAGAAAAGTGCTTTAGGCCTTTCAAGCACCATGGAAAGCACTATATAAGTTGCTGTAAAATCCAATACAAGCAGCCCCACAATGTCTAGAGATTGTCACAAGTAGCCTCATTAAGCATACAATCACAATCACCCCCCTTCATTAAGGGCTGTTAGACTTGGCATCTTTTGGCGTGTTTCCCCTGACTTTTTGCTTTCTGACCTCCCGGTTTTGACTCTGTTTTTGCTGGTGTAATGATTCTGCGCACTTTCCTCACTGCGGTCCAGTGGGAAAGTGCAAGTGCTCCTGTATAAAATGCGTTATGGATTGGTGTTTCCATGATTGGCCTATTTGGTTTATGTGTCAGTCCCTTGTAAAGTGCACTGCGAGTGCCAGGGCCTATAGACCAAATGCTGTTGGTGGGCTGCAGCACTGGATTGTGCCACCCACGCAAACAGCCCGTAAAGTGTAACTCGGGCCTGCCAACGCAGAGCCTGTGCGCAGCCTGGGGCTGCCATGTCGACTTGGCAAGTGCACACACTTGCAAGTCCCTAAACCTTCCCTCTGCTACATGTTAGTCACCCCTAAGGTAGGCCCAAGGTACCCCTGTGGGCAGGGTGCGTTGTATACGAAAGGTAGGACATGCCCGGGTGTGTGCGGCATGTCCTGATAGTGAATTACAGCCTAGTTCGTTTTTCACTATGGCAAGGCTACCTGTTCCCCCTAGGCCAGAACGGGCAGTTTTGATTATTACAGCTTATAATCCTAACTGACCCCGGGAACATGGTAGAAATTCGAGTTTAGTATGCCTGGACTCAGAATGATAAAATGCATCTTTTAGTGAAGTTGGTTTTAACATTCTGTGTTTGAAAATAGCACTTTTAGAAAGTGGGTATTTTCTTGTCTAACCATCCAAGCCTGCCTCTGCGAGGTTGTGTATTCCTTGTCTGGAGTGTGAGTGACAGGGGCTGGGGGATGCCAGGAGACAGGGTGAGTCAGCACAGAGCTGAATAGCAAGATCTACATGTAGATGGGTGGGAGGGGTCGCACCTGGGCCCTGAATAGGGCAGTGCCTTCCCTCCACAATGCTGGCTCCACCTCCTGTGGTGCGTCTGATGTCCCTGGCCTACTCACTGAAAGAAGGGACGGAGACTTGTCAACAAAGTGCTCCAGAACTGGTTTGGACTAGGCATAGGCATCTCTGCCTTCAGAGAACAAAGGAATTTGGGATATAAATATTGGGGCCCTGACCCCATGAATTTAGATCTCGCTGGAATCAAGGAACCTGCCAAGACGAAGAGCTGGAAGAGCTGCCAGGAGGAGTACTGCCCCTTTGCTGTGTTGTTGCTTTGTTGGGTTGGCCTGCAGCTGCTGCTTCTGCCTTGGGCAGTGAAAGGACTGGACTGAACTTTCTACAAACTTGTGCTGAGTATCTCCAAGGGCCAGGAACCGAGCTGGCCTCCTGTTAAGAAGTCTCAGGGACTACAAAGACTTCACAAGCCTCTGGGTACCGCTTCTGGAATGCTGTTTCAGTTGCCACAGAGGAAGGGAACTGCAACCGACTCCGTCAACCGAATCCATCCCTGGCCGGTGACCTGTTTGCACCGCAGACCGCATCGCCCCGCTTCGCATCGCAACCCTGGTCTCACCGTGGGCGACGTCCGACGCCGCCAACATCGAGCCGCTGCTTGCACCGTGACCTGTGGGCACCGCAGTTCGCATCGCATCGCTTCGCTGTGCCAGCCGGACCAGACCGACGCTGTCGCTGCAACTGGCTCAAGAGTCGTGACCGCACCGCATTTGGGGCACCGCTCGCACGTCTGCGACGCACCGCTCCGACTCGCACCGCTGTCCGACGCCAGCTCCCGCACTCCGGCTTGGTCGCCTGCATCGCAACCTGTCAGCACCGCATCGAGCATCGTCTCACCCTGCATCGCACGCCTTGGACTCACCGACTCCGTCTGCACGACGCTCATCGAGCCGCTGCCTGCACCGCATCGAGGGACACCGCACCTTGCATCGCTCCGTCTTGCACCGCAACCGCGACGAACGCCGACCGGCTCGTACACTCCGTACCAGCCACAACGAGAAAGGTACTGTAACCGAGTCTGTTCACGACTCTGCTGGCCCGTATCGACGCGGTCGGCTGGAACTGTTAGACTCTGTGGTTTTCAGCATCACGGTAGGCTCGGACGGAGCTACCGACTCGTACGAACTTTGCTTTTGTGCTATTCCTGCAAAGAAGAAGTTAACGTATCAAGTATTCATTCGTAAAGTACAGTATTGTGGATTTTTGTCGTAATTGGTCTTGTCTTGAGTATATAAAATATTGGTTATTTTTCTAAACTGGTGTGGTGTCCGTTTGTAGTGCTTACACTGTATTACTGTTGGTTATGTGCAAATGCTTTACACACTGCCTCTGAATTAAGCCTGACTGCTCATGCCAAGCTACCACGAGGGTGAGCAGGGGTTACTTCACGAGTGTAACAACCCTTACCCTGACTAGGAAGAAGGGTCCCTACTTGGACAAAGGTGCAAGCCCTTGCCAACTAGCGATCCCATTTCTAACATTGGTTGTCAGCGGTGAGGATAGGACTTGTGTTTGCACTTGACTTACAGTGATTGGTGTGCACTACTACCATATCGCAGACCATTACGTACCACATACTGGTTCTTTTTCTTTTGGCCTATTTTTGATCTTGCCAGTTTTCAACTCACGACTTTTGTCATGCCTGAATCAATTGCATCATCCGTTGCATCTCTGGAAGTTATCTTTGAGGAGGACAGGTTGGAATCCTACGCCGTAAAGGAGTTACGAGCGATTTGTAAAAACCTGAAAGTCCAAATTAAAGGCCTCACAAGGAAGGAGGAGCTACAAAAGGCGCTGAGGGCCTGGGTAGCAGCCAGACATGCCACTGGGCAGCCTGGTGATCTCAGTGAGGAGGTGGAGGAGCCTATTTCCAGGGTGGATGTGCTTTTGGGTAGGGGGAACCCGCCAGATCAGGCAGCAGCAGTCTGTCCCCAGAGGAGCTGGAGGACAGGCGGGAGGCAAGGCAGTTTGAGCTGCAGAAGCTCAGGCTAGAGAGTGAGCGGGAGGAGAAGAGATTGGCCATAGAGGAGAGGAAGATGCTCTTAGAGCATGAGAGAGAACTGAAGGAGCTAGAACTTAGGAGTAAGTCAGGCTCAGATGGTGGCAGCAATTCGTCCAGAAAGGCAGACAGGATTGTACACATTCCCAAGAACGTAGGCAAGGAGTTCAAGAAGGGGGATGACATACAAAGGTGGTTTCAGGGTTATGAGGCAGCCATACACATGAATGAGGTCCCTGAGGAGAATTGGGGAGCAGGATTGTGGCCACTTTTCCCGGAAAAAGCAAGGGATGCTCTGATAGCTTTGGGTAAGGGGTATCACCTCACCTATGCTGACATGAAGGATGCCCTTCTCACGAAGTATGGTCTTACTCCTGAAAAGTACAGGGATCAGTTCAGGTCCAGTAAGAAGTCTGATGCCAACACTTGGTTGGAATGTGTGGATGTGTTCTGCAGGTCTCTGGATGGTTGGGTGAAGGGCAGTAGTGTAACAGATTTTCAGGGGCTCTACAACTTGATTGCATGGGAGCACTTGTCTAGTCTATGTTTTGCAGATCTGCGCCAGCACCTAGTTGATAGTAAGCTAACTGACCCCAGGAAGCTTGCTATGGAAGCGGACCGCTGGGTGAGTACCAGGGTCCACAAGAAAGCGTTTGGGGGAGACTCAGTCAAAGGTGGGCAGGGTCCCCAGCAGAAAAGTGGGGGGACAAGGGTAAAGCACAGGAGTTCTCTAAAGGGCCCCAAACTAGTACCCAGGGTAAAGGTTCCCAGCCCCCAGTGATAAGAAGAAAGGGGTCTCTACAGGAAGCCTGTTGAGACCGGCCCCCGCAAGTGTTATGCATGTGACCAGGTAGGTCACTTTAAGGGGGACCCCAAGTGCCCGAAGGGGACACAGCCGCCCACCGATGGACAGTCCAAAGTGTTGGCTAGTGTAGCGCTTGGGGAGGAGGGGTGCCCACAGGAGAGTGGGGATCCCGCAGAAATGACCCTTGTCTCACTCGGGGACAGTGAGATGGTCCCAGGAAACCAGGTGCCCCCTAACACAAAGAAATATAGCACCTGGGTGACCATCAATGGGAACAGGGTAGAGGCTCTCAGAGATACTGGAGCCAGTGTGACCTCAGTCCGGTGTCACCTGGTGTCTGAGAAGCAAGTAGTCCCAGGAGCATTCCACCAAGTAGTTGCTGTAGACAACTCAGAGCGCCAATGTATGGTGGCGCAGGTTCCCTTTGAATGGGGGGGGTCTCAGGTCCCTTGAGGGTGGTTGTGAGCCCTACCATGCCTGTAGATTGTCTGCTAGGAAACGACCTGGAGCAGTCCTCATGGAAGGAGGTTGAGCTCAGGTCTCACTTGGAGATGCTTGGGTTGCCAGAGTGGGCATGCGTGTCTACTCGGTCAATGGCAGCCAGAAAGGGTGATCAAAAGGACTTGGAGCCTGAAACAGTGGCCCAAGTCCCTGCCAAGAGAAAGGGCAGGGGGCGCGGAAACCGGCCCCCGAAGTTCCCACGGACCGGGAGGAGGCGGACCTCGAGGGGGACGCCCGGTGCCTACAGGGGAGCAGGTAGCCGAACTGGGAGACATCTCTGAGCTGACCCATTGGCAGCAAGAAGGGGGTCCCACCAGGGAGGAGTTCTGCAGGGAGCAGAACGAGTGCCCTACTCTGGAGGGTCTGCGGCGGCAGGCTGCAGACCAGGCAGCTGGTAATCAGTCCGGGTCACATCTGATCTACTGGGAGAGTGGTCTCCTATACAGTGAGCCTAAGGTTGCTGAGCCTGGGTCAGCCCGTGTGCTGGTGGTACCCCAGCGCTTCAGGACCTTCCTACTGGGTCTGGCTCATGACGTGCCTTTGGCAGGACATTTGGGGCAGGACAAGACCTTTGACAGGCTTGTCACCCACTTCTTTTGGCCCCAAATGCGAAGGCAGTCAGATGCGCACTGTAGGTCTTGCCAAACTTGCCAGGCAAGTGGTAAGAGTGGGAGGAAGGTCAAAGCTCCTCTCCAACCTTTTCCTGTTGTTGGAACACCCTTTGAAAGGGTAGGGATGGATATTGTGGGGCCACTGGATCCCAAGACAGCCATGGGCAACAGGTACATCCTGGTCTTGGTGGACCATGCCACCCGGTACCCGGAGGCAATCCCTCTCAGGACAACGACGGCGCCAGTGGTGGGCTGGGCGTTAATGGGGATCTTTTCCCGTGTGGGATTCCCCAGAGAGGTGGTTTCTGATAGGGGGACCAATTTCATATCGAAGTATATGACATCCCTGTGGAAGGAGTGTGGTGTAACCTACAAGTTCACCACTCCTTACCACCCACAAGGAAACGGTCTGGTGGAGAGATTCAACCAGACCTTGAAAGGCATGATCAAGGGTCTAACAGAACCCATGAGGCGTAAGTGGGACGTCCTCTTGCCATGCCTACTCTTTGCATACAGGGAGGTGCCTCAGAAGTCTCTTGGGTACAGCCCCTTTGAGCTCCTGTATGGCCACCCTGTCAGAGGACCTCTGAGTTTGGTAAAGGAAGGCTGGGAGGCAGCTCCCAGGAAAACTCCCCAGGATGTATTTAGCTACATGCTGGCCTTTAGAAACCAAACTGCCCGCTTCAGGAAACTCGCTCAGGCGAACCTAGAAGCAAGCCAGGAAGAAATGAAGAGATGGTATGACCAGAATGCCACTCTGGTCGAATTTCAACCTGGGCAAAAAGTGTGGGTCATGGCCCCAGTGGCACCTTGTGCCTTGCAGGACAAGTGGACTGGGCCATATGAGGTAAAGGAGCGCAAAAGTGACGTCACCTACCTGGTGGATTTGCAGGCTCCAAGGACCCCTTAGAGGGTCCTTCACGTGAACCGCCTCAAGCCCCACTTCGAGAGGTCCGAAGTGAGTATGCTCTTGGCGACAGATGATGGGGTGGAAGAGGAGAGTGAGCCTCTCCCTGACCTCCTGTCTACCAAGGAGCATGATGGGTCAGTAGAGGGTGTGATCCTCTCCCCTACTCTGACTCAGGAGCAGCAGGGGGACTGTCGCCAGTTGTTGGGACAGTTCGCCCCACTGTTCTCTCTGACCCCGGTGTTACTCACTGGTGTACCCATGACGTGGACACTGGTGACAGCCATCCTGTGAAGCACAAGATTTACAGGTTGACTGACCGGGTCAGAGCCAGCATCAAGGAGGAGGTCTCTAAGATGTTGGCGTTAGGGGTGATTGAGCCCTCCCACAGTCCTTGGGCCAGCCCAGTGGTCTTGGTCCCAAAGGCTGCGGCGCCCGGTGCCACTCCAGAACTCCGGTTTTGTGTGGACTACCGTGGGCTCAATGCCGTCACCAGGACTGACGCGCACCCCATCCCCAGAGCTGATGAGCTCATTGATCGGTTGGGAGCTGCCCGGTTCCTCAGCACGTTTGATTTGACGTCTGGTTACTGGCAGATCGCCTTAACCGATGGGGCCAAGGAGAGATCAGCATTCTCAACCCCAGAAGGTCATTACCAATTCCGGGTGATGCCCTTTGGGTTGAAGAATGCCCCTGCCACCTTTCAGAGGTTGGTCAATCAGGTGTTGGCTGGGCTGGAGGATTTCAGTGCCGCCTACCTGGATGACATTGCTGTGTTCAGTTCCAGCTGGGAAGAACATTTACAGCACCTTGAGAAAGTGTTGAGGGCTCTGCAAGGTGCAGGCCTCACGATCAAGGCCAGTAAGTGCCAGATCGGGCAGGGTTCTGTGGTGTACTTGGGACACCAGGTAGGAAGCGGCCAGGTGGCGCCCCTACAACTCAAGATTGACACCATTCTGGCTTGGGAACCCCCAAGACCCAGACCGAGGTGAGAGCCTTCTTAGGTCTCACCGGTTACTATAGGAGATTTGTTAAGGGCTATGGCACCATCGTTGCCCCCTTAACAGAGCTGACCTCTAAGAGGCAGCCCAGGAAAGTGATCTGGACTGAGTCCTGCCAGAAAGCTTTTGATGCCCTGAAGGCAGCCATGTGCACGGCGCCCGTGCTCAAGGCACCTGACTTCTCCAAGGAATTCGTCGTGCAGACTGACGCTTCAGAGCATGGTGTGGGAGCGGTGCTCTCACAACTGAACGAAGAGGGCCTGGATCAGCCTGTAGTCTTCCTTAGCAGGAGACTACTTCCCAGGGAACAGAGGTGGAGTGCCATAGAAAGGGAAGCTTTTGCTGTGGTCTGGGCACTGAAGAAGTTGAGACCATACCTGTTTGGGACTCACTTCCGGGTTCAGACAGACCACAGGCCCCTCAGATGGTTGATGCAAATGAGGGGTGAGAATCCTAAACTGCTGAGGTGGTCCATCTCCCTACAGGGAATGGACTTTACGGTGGAGCACCGTCCTGGTACAGAACACGCCAACGCAGATGGTCTGTCCAGGTTCTTCCGCTTTAGTGAGGAGAACTCCAATGGGGTTGGGTAGTTCTCCCTACTTTCAGCTGGAGGGGACATGTGTTAGACTTGGCATCTTTTGGCGTGTTTCCCCTGACTTTTGCTTTCTGACCTCCCGGTTTTGACTCTGTTTTTGCTGGTGTAATGATTCTGCGCACTTTCCTCACTGCGGTCCAGTGGGAAAGTGCAAGTGCTCCTGTATAAAATGCGTTATGGATTGGTGTTTCCATGATTGGCCTATTTGGTTTATGTGTCAGTCCCTTGTAAAGTGCACTGCGAGTGCCAGGGCCTATAGACCAAATGCTGTTGGTGGGCTGCAGCACTGGATTGTGCCACCCACGCAAACAGCCCGTAAAGTGTAACTCGGGCCTGCCAACGCAGAGCCTGTGCGCAGCCTGGGGCTGCCATGTCGACTTGGCAAGTGCACCCACTTGCAAGTCCCTAAACCTTCCCTTTGCTACATGTTAGTCACCCCTAAGGTAGGCCCAAGGTACCCCTGTGGGCAGGGTGCGTTGTATGCGAAAGGTAGGACATGCCCGGGTGTGTGCGGCATGTCCTGATAGTGAATTACAGCCTAGTTCGTTTTTCACTATGGCAAGGCTACCTGTTCCCCTAGGCCAGAACGGGCAGTTTTGATTATTACAGCTTATAATCCTAACTGACCCGGGAACATGGTAGAAATTCGAGTTTAGTATGCCTGGACTCAGAATGATAAAATGCATCTTTTAGTGAAGTTGGTTTTAACATTCTGTGTTTGAAAATAGCACTTTTAGAAAGTGGGTATTTTCTTGTCTAACCATCCAAGCCTGCCTCTGCGAGGTTGTGTATTCCTTGTCTGGAGTGTGAGTGACAGGGGCTGGGGGATGCCAGGAGACAGGGTGAGTCAGCACAGGGCTGAATAGCAAGATCTACATGTAGATGGGTGGGAGGGGTCGCACCTGGGCCCTGAATAGGGCAGTGCCTTCCCTCCACAATGCTGGCTCCACCTCCTGTGGTGCGTCTGATGTCCCTGGCCTACTCACTGAAAGAAGGGACGGAGACTTGTCAACAAAGTGCTCCAGAACTGGTTTGGACTAGGCATAGGCAACTCTGCCTTCAGAGAACAAAGGAATTTGGGATATAAATATTGGGGCCCTGACCCCATGAATTTAGATCTCGCTGGAATCAAGGAACCTGCCAAGACGAAGAGCTGGAAGAGCTGCCAGGAGGAGTACTGCCCCTTTGCTGTGTTGTTGCTTTGTTGGGTTGGCCTGCAGCTGCTGCTTCTGCCTTGGGCGGTGAAAGGACTGGACTGAACTTTCTACAAACTTGTGCTGAGTATCTCCAAGGGCCAGGAACCGAGCTGGCCTCCTGTTAAGAAGTCTCAGGGACTACAAAGACTTCACAAGCCTCTGGGTACCGCTTCTGGAACGCTGTTTCAGTTGCCACAGAGGAAGGGAACTGCAACCGACTCCGTCAACCGAATCCATCCCTGGCCGGTGACCTGTTTGCACCGCAGACCGCATCGCCCCGCTTCGCATCGCATCGCAACCCTGGTCTCACCGTGGGCGACGTCCGACGCCGCCAACATCGAGCCGCTGCTTGCACCGTGACCTGTGGGCACCGCAGTTCGCATCGCATCGCTTCGCTGTGCCAGCCGGACCAGACCGACGCTGTCGCTGCAACTGGCTCAAGAGTCGTGACCGCACCGCATTTGGGGCACCGCTCGCATGTCTGCGACGCACCGCTCAGACTCGCACCGCTGTCCGACGCCAGCTCCCGCACTCCGGCTTGGTCGCCTGCATCGCAACCTGTCAGCACCGCATCGAGCATCGTCTCACCCTGCATCGCACGCCTTGGACTCACCGACTCCGTCTGCACGACGCTCATCGAGCCGCTGCCTGCACCGCATCGAGGGACACCGCACCTTGCATCGCTCCGTCTTGCACCGCAACCGCGACGAACACCGACCGGCTCGTACACTCCGTACCAGCCACAACGAGAAAGGTACTGTAACCGAGTCTGTTCACGACTCTGCTGGCCCGTATCGACGCGGTCGGCTGGAACTGTTAGACTCTGTGGTTTTCAGCATCACGGTAGGCTCGGACGGAGCTACCGACTCGTACTGAACTTTGCTTTTGTGCTATTCCTGCAAAGAAGAAGTTAACGTATCAAGTATTCATTCGTAAAGTACAGTATTGTGGATTTTTGTCGTAATTGGTCTTGTCTTGAGTATATAAAATATTGGTTATTTTTCTAAACTGGTGTGGTGTCCGTTTGTAGTGCTTACACTGTATTACTGTTGGTTATGTGCAAATGCTTTACACACTGCCTCTGAATTAAGCCTGACTGCTCGTGCCAAGCTACCACGAGGGTGAGCAGGGGTTACTTCACGAGTGTAACAACCCTTACCCTGACTAGGAAGAAGGGTCCCTACTTGGACAAAGGTGCAAGCCCTTGCCAACTAGAGATCCCATTTCTAACAAGGGCCTTTCACAAGGAGCACATCAGAGTGAAGAGACTGTTACAAACAGCCCAGTGAAGCCAAGAAATAGTTCAAAGCAGACTGTTAAAATCAGGTATAGAGATTGGCAAAGTCTTTTCAACAGAGCTAAGAGATCAAGCCCAGACAGACAACAGGGACATGCAGGCCAGGCACAACTAGACACAGACACAAGCAGCACATGAGTTCACCACAAGCAGCACAATGGGACATGAGGCTGTCATAAGCAGTGCATAGGTACTGTATTGCAACATTTATATAGTGCTTACTACCCGTATGTGGGGTGGTGAAGCACTTGCGTGCATGGCTAGCATGCTACACCACATAGGGTGTGTGGTTGACAGTTTAAATCTTTTGTTTGAAGTGTTTCCATGTCGTGTGTGAGGACTACCGAGGTATGGTTATAATGTTATGGGATGCAGCACTTAGCAGTGTGATGGATGAAGAAGTGAGAAAGACAGGCATACAGTCTATGGTTTGCATTAAGCTGACAGCTTTGATCCGCACTGCAGGCCCTTTATCGTACTTCTTATTTTCATAGTCCAGTTAGCTGGTTACTGCCATGAGTTGTCCATCCTGAGATATTTTGTTTATGGTTAACGTTTATGGTCGTGAGACGGTATAGGTGGGAGGAAGGCAGGGACCAGAGATCTGCCGGAATGGACTCTGTTACTCTCATCCAATATCTTACTGCCACTGTGAGATGTCAAAAGGCAGTTATAATATGTATCTAGTTGGAACTCGTAGTAGTGGGGTAAATTAAAGTCCTCCGTTGGCCAGAGGAATGTGGCAGAAGTCTTCAGTTATTCCATGCCTGTTCAGTGATTGAGGGGTTTATAGCTGTGGAGTAGTACAGTACTGGGTGATGGACATGAACCATCGCAGTTTTGTCTTATGCAAGTGTGAGCTTTCAAGAATTACAAGGAAACTATTATGCAGTCTGTATGAACTACAATCAACTGCCCAACCACTACCTGGTATGGTATTAGTATGTGTTATATTTTGTATTGTAATTACATTTATATAGCACTTACTACCTCTGAAGAGGTTTTGTAGCGCCTTACGTCAGGCAGCATCCCATTCTGGGATGCAGGATTAGTAGGTTTTTTTTTCTTTAATTTTTTTTGGGGGCGGGGGGGGGTTTATTGATGGGATTAATCTTGCACTCTTAAGAAAAACATGCCATGTTTCTATGTGGTAGACCAAGTTAGTAGGAGTTAGATGTGATCATTAGTAGGAGAGGGTGTATGTAAATTCATGCATCGGTTGGCGCTATTAATAGATGACCTGCAGGAGATTAAGTATTGTTAGGTTGCAGGGGTATGACTTTTAAAGGAGAGATGATCTTCTAAATGAGATGTGGAAAATTTGTAGAAATACAATAATAGGGATTAAGGTAAACATGCTTGTGACATAGAGTAGGCTGTGCTCACATGGAGGAGGCATGGAGAGGATGGAAAGGAAGGAGAGAGTCATTCGAAGAAAAGGAGTCGACAATCCGAAGTTTTAAGCCAAAGTCAGTTTTCATGCAGGGTTTTTAGGAATATTGTGAAGGCTTCTTGAGATTGCTTGCAAAACTCTAAAAAGAAACATTGTTATTTCAACGTGTTACAGTATAATTGTAGGCCATGAGAACACTAGTGCTCACACACACACCACTATTGCCTGCGGGTAAAACGATTGAAAATAAATTAAGTTTAATTTTCGCATCAAATCTGATGGAAGTAAAACTGTAACCAGGAGTGTTGTACTTTAAATGATTCTGCTAGAGCTGCTCTTCCCCTTTCCATCTGGTGAGCAGGGTGTGATGAAAGAGAACAGAGTCTGTTTTAGTGAATTTGTGCAAAGTAATGCTTCACAGAGCAGGTAGCACTGGGGCTGTCTCAAGTCTGGTGCACCTACAACATAGGCACAGAGAGGTGTAAGATATTGCATCTGGTTGCCATTCAGTCTTCCTGTAGCATTAATCAGACACACAAAAGGAAACGCCCTGCCGGGAACCTTCCTCACCTAAACACCCAGAACTGCAGCCGCACACCTTACACTTACCACCTACCAAACCTGCAGCAATCAGCAAAACAAGTAATCTGCATCCCTTTCTTAACAAGGTCCTTACTGAATGTCTATGCGGAGGGAGCCCTGTCTGCATTGTTCCTCACTCCACTGTGTAGTCTCCGCCCTCAAGCCATAGAAATGTAAGTAATACACTTCCACTGCCTGGGGAAGTTATTCCCCACCCTCATCCACTGCGTCATTTGAACGCATGCCCCAGCCCACTGTTCTTTAAATTGTATAAGCGTGTAAACACAAAACGCAAGTTCGCAAACTGTAATTAAAATACTTTCTATACCAGAGTTCAATTTTAGGCAATGTAGTGAAGTTTACATGACAGTGCCTAAGCGTTCATAAAACAAATTCAAAATCGAAAGGGACAAATGAATAATGGGATACATAAATAACACACCATGTACACATTCTGACAATAAACGATGGAAACAGCTGCCCATTACTGAACTGCAATCAGAAGGCTCTTTATTATCCAGCTTCTAAACTGCGCAGAAAGGAAAGGGAGGTTGTGTAGCCCATAAGATTTGAACCTACGGCCATCGGTTTCCCCATAGATTGGCGCTGCACGAATATTACCCCAGTCTTACATACTGTATCTGCACATTATGTATCCACTGATAAAACAGTTTAGTGGGTTAAGACGCTTACTGCAGAGATATGCATTTATACAGCAGGGCCACAGTTTAGTATGGCATGTGCTTTGATGTATCATTAAGATAGCTAAGAGGGTCAGGTGCTAAGAAATTTGTACAAGCCAAACAACCTGGTTGAGGTTATCACAATTGGCTTATGTTGGCTAAGAGACATCCCAGGAGAGGTTGGAATCCTGTTATGCGTTGAGTTTTGGCACATGAATTATGTCAGATTGAAAGCACCGAGAGGTATGGATTGACTGAAACGAAGACGCTGTAATCCACATATTTTGCACCAATTAATGTGTGATTTGAAATAAAATTCTGCTCACCCTCCACCCCAAGGGTGGTTCTTTCTATTTCCTACAGATTGTACCAACAATTACTTAAAGATCAAGAAAATGTCCCTTGGAGGCCAGTTGGCCATAGGTCAAACAGAAACAGAAATGCAAAGCCAAGCGACCGTCTGGCATCGAACAGGCGTGGAGGCAATCAGAAGCTGCACACCTGTCACAATAACCCAGCTGTTTTAAGAGACTGTCATGAACAGTAGAAGCAGGTCCTAGATTATCACAAACAGCACAGTTGGGCCACTGAGACAGCCACATGCAGCCAAGGTGGACCAAAAGGCTGTCATATGGAGCACTGCTAGACCAAGGATACTACAAGTAGCAGGGGTTACATGTCAAAAGCATCACTGATTTGCCACTAGACTGACAAGCATCCTAGCTGAGGCTACAGAGTGTCGTGCTAAGTAAAGCTATTGAAACCAACACAGTAGATACTAAGATCAGAAGATGTCCCCTTGGGCCTCAAGGCTCACACAAGCTGATTAAGTATGGGTGTTGAAGTAATCAGAAGCTACTGAGCACAAACACAGGGACTGTCACAAGCAGCCGAGCCTAGACACTGTCACATGCAACTGTGCCTCAAGAGTGCAGCTTGCAGAATAGTCCAATAAGAGAAACTGTCCAAATTAGCGGAGTCTGGATATAGAGACTGGTCACAAGCGAAGGCAAGGCTCACAGGCTGTCACAAGAAGAACAACTGGGCCTAGGCACTGACAAGGTTAGTAACCAAAAGTGGCCAAGACGACAATGTTTGAGAATGTAATAAGAAGACCAGTAGAGCACGCAGACTGCCAGAAGTAGCATTCCGTACTACTGAGACAATTATCATGTTCGCCATCATTTGATTTAATGATGGCGAACATCACAGCACTACTACAACACTGAAAGACTTTATTTCAGGTTTTATGGACAGCAAGTGTCACACAGATGGCCAAACTGGAGAGCCCACACACCTCTCATCACTCGAAGATGAGGAAGGGTGATTAAAAAAAGAACACAAAATTAAGAAGCCAATAAACTCATATTCTCTTGGGAACAGAGACCCCTGACAAGGAAGGAAAACAAAATGGGAGCAAAGGTTACAAATGTCCCAACGTATCACTTACACAAGCATATCACAAACACCTAGAAAGTGAATGAATGAATGAATGAATGAAGCAACACTTATAAAGCGCATGGCTACCCGGAGGCATCCCAGCGCTAAGCAGGCAAATGAAATCCCTACGAGGTTCTTTGGGGAAGAGCCAGGTTTTCAGAGCTTTACGAAAGGCTAGGTGGTTAGATTCCTTTCGTAACTGAAGAGGGAGAGAGTTCCAGAGCATTGAGGCGTTGTAAGAAAAAAGCCGACCCCCACTTCTTGCCCTCTTGATTCTAGGAACCAAGGCCAGGTGGAGCTCATCTGAGCGCAGACGCCTGTTAGCTCGATAGGGCTGGACCAAGGGGGATATGATTGCTGGTCCTTTCCCTCTAATCAGCTTGTGGGCTATACACAAGGCCTTGAAAGAGACTCTCTCCTGGACAGGAAGCCAGTGGAGAGACTTCAGAGCTGGTTTAGCCGATTGCTGTCGTGGGACTCCCAAGAGAATCCTTGCGGCGCAGTTCTGCACGGTCTGGAGTTTAGCCAGGACTGAACATGGGGCGCCCAAATAGAGGGCGTTTCCGTAGTCCAGGCGTGATTAAATCAACGCCTGGACCATGATTTTTCTGGATTGAAATGGTAGCAACGGAAGCACTTTGCGAAGCGTTCTTAGCATACCAAAGCAGGAAGCCACAACCTTTCTGGCTTGGGTAAAGTAAAAACCTGTACAGTATGGGCAACATACCAACTACACAGCTAAGGTTCGATAGGGGTGACATCAACGGATGCCAGCTTCATACAAGGGTAGCACATTAGCATATATTTTGAAATTTAAATCATTTAAAATTAGACATCGACTAGTCTGCCACTGTAGACTATACAACTAAAAAAACAACAAAGTTGTATGATCCCTGTAATGACATTGAGGGAGTTTTTGTGCGTTTGAACTAAAATATGCATTAATATTAATTGCTATGACCCTGAGCTCACGCAAGTGTACTGACACAGAGCTGTTGCAATTGAAATTAAAATCATTACGATATGTTAGATTGTGTTTTTCTGGCTTAGTTAGGCCTCAAAGCCACCTTGTTTAAAATGGATGCTAAATCAAGATGTTCATTCTCTGTTTATACTTCTCACTTGACACTACATGCTGCAAGACATGAACTGTTTATTTCTTTATGACATTGTTTTCAATGAACTCGCTAGAGCAGTGGTTCCCAACCTTTTGACTCCTGAGGACCCGCACTAAATCACTACGGGAAACCGTGGACACCCAAGCAATTTGTACGATAATGTAAACGTAAACGGTCTTATTTGCGCTCTCCATCCCTGCTGTGATTCTGTGAAAAACAATGAATCAACCCATGCCTAACAAATGTGTGTAACTACGCCATGTAAAGCGCTCACATTTCTTCGGGTCGACCACGTGCTATACACATTGCAAAACAAAAGTGATTTTATCAGCATCAGGCCTATAGGCACGGATATGATGCAAGGTGCCTCAGACCACAACCACTGAAAAGTTATTAGGCTCATGTCACGAGCACAGGCTTGCTAGCATGTAGGGCAAACGGGTGGTTTCCTGACCAGGCAGCAGTACCTTTTTAAGTTCAGTGGGGCTGGGGCAGTGCCAGTCACATGAAAGAGTGAATGTTTCCCAATCCCGGTGGCCATCGCAAGTAAGGAAAGGGGCCAGTCACGCTCTGCCTAAAAGGGCATTTCTTGGCACATAGACTTGTGTTTTATATGGTTCCAGCAAGCAGTCCATGTTTGATTCACATGAACACGAAGTTCGTGACATGGCATATAAAACTGCACGGCAAACACATTGCCCCACCGAGCTCAGGAAGCAGCTCTCTCTCCAAAGGATATTCTTATTGCAATTCTATTTTTATTTATTTTAATGCAGATTTATATAGAGCGAACTCGACCCGAAGGTATTGGAGCGCTTTACAGGAGCACCGGTTACGTTACACAAGGACACATTCAGGAACGGGGAGATTAAGTGATTTGCCCAGAATCATAGGATGTGGACGCGACCCCGAGGCTCGAACCTTGGTTTCCAGCACCAAAGTCGGCAGTCTAGTCGACGGACCACATCCTCTCCCCTATGAGACTGTACAGTATGCTCCAGGTAGGTAACTGGATGAGGGATAACTGCTCAAAGTTAAACTCCTCAAAAACAGAGGTCATGTTGTTCGGCAAAAATCCTTCTTTTTGGTTTCCTAACTGGTGGCCTCATAAGTTAGACACCCTTACAACTCTAATTGCTAACGTGAAAAACCTGGGGGTGATCATTGACACCAAGTTATCTTTTGAGGGCCAAAGAAATCACATTACATCCTCTTGTTTTTTTATTTTGAAATTCCTTAGGAAGGTGCTCCCTTATATCCTGTCAGACTTGCAGAAAACAGTGGTTACGGCACTCATCGCCTCAAGACTGGACTATTGCAACAAGCTACTCACTAGCACTCAAAAACGCTGCTTAAACAAACTCTAAACCCTCCAAAATACAGCGGCTCCCCTGCTCCGAGGTATTCCCAGACACATGTCTGCTTCCCAAGCGCTGGTTCAGTTGCATTGGTTACCCGTGGCTAAGCATATCAAGTTCAAGGTTCTGTGTATAGCTTTAAAGTCTTTACATAACCTGGGCCCATTCTATTTGACACACTTTCAACCTTATGTTCAAACTAGATCTCTTTGCTCCTCTTCCAGTGGCAATCTTGTAGTTCCTAGATTCAAAAGAGTTAGATGGGGCGGTAAGAGCTTTGTCACAAGCACAACAAGGCTGTGGAACACATTACAGTCAGCTGTTAATACATCAGACTTCAGGAAGACCTTAAAAACCTGGTCATTCAACCAGTAAATTATTTATCTGTTCCTAGAAAGTCGTATCTGCTGCAGTTTTTTTATGCCTAGCTCCTAGACACCCCAGGGTATTAGTCGTGCTTCATAAATCTTATTTTTATTTCATTTCATTATTATATTATAGGACATGCACAAAAATGAAAGACTTGTGGTTAGTTTTGAGAGTTCGCTTGATCTGTGTCTTAAATGTCTGACTTGACCTAGGCACACTGGCTAAAGAAATCGGACATCTAGTGGGTACGCAGAGGTGGTGGTTGTAGTCTTCAGCTCTAAATTTAGGGTCTCTTTGCATTAGCTGTAGATTCGGTGTCCTGGTGCACAGCCACGTGTAGGGCTTTGCAAAAGAAGATAGTGAATACCTTCCTATTTGCCGTATTGATGGATACAGGGATGTTGTTCCAAATCCTGGGTGCATGGATCGAAAAGGCCTGCAGGTTTGTGGTTTACTTTTTTACACTTCTCATTCTTAAGTTGAATGGTATCCTTGCTGTGGGTTTGCCTAGAGACCCCAAGAGATGATGAGCTTGTCTACAAGATAAGAGGGGGTCCCACAGGGGTGGCCTTGGGCGGGCTGGGCCCAGGCCCGGGACGCCAATATTTCAAGGGGCGCTGCAGGGAGCTGACAGATTTGATGTTATGCAAACTGCAGCTTGTCCATCCCACGTGGTCCTAGTCGGGTCCATTCAAGACTTTGTAATCAGCCCTTAATTGCACCTCAGCATAATTGTAAGCACCCCCTCAACCCCCCTGCCATCCTCCCATTTTCCTCACACCTCAATGCCCCCTGCCCCCCACAACAAACACCACTTTTTCTTTCCACCCAGGGCGCTGTACTAGTCAATCCGATTGGACCCTGCTGGTAATCATGGCTTTCCTGGCACACTACACCATCAAACCTAGGCCATTAGTAAATGAGGCAGCTGGTTTTGATAAAGTAGCGCACCAGCAAGGGGAGGCAATGGAGCTCCATCAGGGTGGTGGTGACGAGATCATATTCCTTCAGGCCCTGGCTAAGGATGCAGCAGGGTGTAGGGTGTCCCTAAAGGTTTATGTCTTACTGTCTCATTGTAGGAAGCTAGCTCTTTATGTGATATATCAATAACTTGACATACCGTGCAAAGAGTCCAGTGGTTCCCTTAAAAGTGTAAAGGGCCTTGCTATGCAATCCCAAAGCGCTCCGTTAGGGGTAGTTTGGTCAAGCAGCCTTAGGCTTAACACAGAGGAGTGTAAGACATTAGCAAATACACACAATGATTAATAAATGATAGCACGACTCAAGGAGGAGATCCACACCAATTTATAAAAATAGCCAGTATCTTTATATATGTTTAGTCACCAGAGAAAAATCGTTCAGGTAAGTACTGTTTAAAATAGCAGGTTTGAAGTAAACAGCAGTTTGATACTTTCAATTGTGATTAAAGCACTTTGCAGGGATGTTAAGCTTTGAAGAAAACATATGCTGCATACGGTTACTTGACGACTTACGGGACCCTTCCCCAGGACTTGGCGTGAGTATGGGGGCAAGGTCCATGGCAGCACCATCAGGTCACTTCGGGAGGCACTGGGACGTTCGGATGCAGAGGTGTATTTTTCAGCATCGGCAGATTTTGAGTGATTTTTAAGTATTAGAAGAAGAAGGTTATGCTGTTCCTCAAGAGTGTACGAGCAAGGAAATTGACATCACCCTGAACGTTTGGGTTCAGAGTTGGGAGTCCATTTATTGGATTGTAATGCCCTCACACACCCAATCGGGTGTCATGCTTCATCATCTGGGCTGCTCCTCGTCGGGTCGGCGGTGCAATACCCAACGGGCTCCCTGTAGTAGGGGCACTTTGGCGGAGATCTTTTCCAATAGCCGTATGGTGAAGTGGGGGTGAGGGGCCAGAACTGTGTAGATGTATGTGTGTGATTTAAAATAAGGTTCGGAGTATCCGTGAAGACAATTTTTAATCAGTGGGTCTCCTACCCTAGTTAAAAATATAAACAATGCGGTGCTTGGCTAAGTATTATGTCTTAGGTCTAAGCGTCGCTATTGGTGCAAATGAGGTCAACATGTTTCTCGCTCACTGTAAAAGTCTACATGCGATTCATCAGGACCTATATTGTGGAAACTATCTACACTTAAAATTGGCGACGTGGCAACATACTCACATCAACCAGGTAACTACCTAAATCGTGTACCTGTCAGACCTGGTCCTACCCATTGTTGTAAGCTAACCAGGCGGACCCGGTAGATGTGGGTAGGTCGACTTGATACGTGACAACAGCACAAAACTCGTGAGGAACTCCTCTAGTTTGACCTACCGGTTACTGATGAATCGCATGTAGACTTTTACAGTGAGCGAGAAACATGTTGACCTCATTTGCACCAATAGCGACGCTTAGACCTAAGACATAATACTTAGCCAAGCACCGCATTGTTTATATTTTTAACTAGGGTAGGAGACCCACTGATTAAAAATTGTCTTCACGGATACTCCGAACCTTATTTTAAATCACACACATACATCTACACAGTTCTGGCCCCTCACCCCCACTTCACCATCCGGCTATTGGAAAAAGATCTCTGCCAAAGTGCCCCTACTACAGGGTATTGGGTATTGCACCGCCGACCCGACGAGGAGCAGCCCAGATGATGAAGCATGACACCCGATTGGGTGTGTGAGGGCATTACAATCCAATAAATGGACTCCAAACTCTGAACCCAAACGTTCAGGGTGGTGTCAATTTCCCTTGCTCGTACACTCTTGAGGAACAGCATAAGCTTCTTCTTCTAATACTTCAATTAGGGCACCTATGCTGGACCTCCCTCGACACTGATAGAGGAAAAAGCCCTGTAGTCCCTCCTTTGTATAGTGATTTTTTAAACCTCAAATCGTAAGTCTTCCGTGTAATGTTAAGCTACGCAGGAAAACACATGCAGCATACAGGTACTTAGCAGCGACTTATGGGACCAATATTCTGGACTTAAGGTAATCATGGGGCAAGGTCCAAGGCAGCACCAACAGTTCACTGTGGGAGGTTCTGGGGCATCCGGGTGCAGAGGTGCATTACAGCGTCAGGTGCCCCAGTCACTTTCATGGAGGGTTGGTCCGGTCACAAAGTTGCTGCAAGTTGGGACCGGGGGGCCAGTCCGGGGGAACCCACAGGAGGGCTCGACCCTTGAGGTCCAGGGGCACGCAGGGACACCTTTGGTCTTCTTCTCCTCGGGCCGGGGCTGCCGGGTGCATAGGTGTCTTTAAGGGTCGGGTTCCTGGAACCGGAGACATTCGCAGTTGAGGGGGCCTGCACAAAGAGGCTGCAGGCAGTGTCGAGGAGTCCACAGTGGGCAAGTCCAAGGTGGGCTTTGTCTGTCCTGGGCTGGGGGACAACGCTGGCACTGGTGGTCCATTTCAACTCGGACTTGGAGCGACGGGTGCAGTGGTGCCTTCCAGTAACTGGTTTTTGGCAGTCTGGAGGCCTCGCAGCGGTTTTTGGGTGCCTGCAGGATGTAGGGGAGCAGCTATGCTACTCCACGGGACACTCTTGGTTCTTTTTCGAAGGCAGGCAGTCCTCCCAGGCTTTTGGAGTCACAGCTGCAGGATGAGTCGACTTTGGTGTGGTTCTCGATGAGGGGTGCAGACAGGCCAGCGGAGCTGGTGCCAAGTCAGCTGCTTCTTCTCTGCTTTTGAGGCTCTTCGGTCCTTTTTAGGTCTCGCCTAGCGTTGCAGCGCGCATCCGCTGCTCGCTCTGTGAGACATATTGTGGTAGAGGAGATTTCAGAAGGGGACTTGAAGCCCCGGCCATTATTTTCATTGGCTGGCGTCATCGTTTATGCTAAACGGTGGCCTCCGATTGAAAATGAGGCTTCTTTGTTTCCGCCCTGTCTCCTTTTGGGGCGGCCCATCCAGACTGGATCGTTTGCTTGACGGCTGTCGTGAGGGTATTTATTATCTTTAGGAGGCGTGTAGTGACGGATCATGTTTCCGAAGTATGTTTTTTTTCCCCCATTAGCGCAATGGCGACAGTTTGTTTGAATTCTTTTTTTTTTTTTACTCTTTGATGCTATAATATGTGTTATTTTGGCCTGGCCAATACGACCGCAGTGGCGCTACGTACATGGAGAGGTAGGGTTCTTATGTTGCGTATGTGGTTTGATTATTGTTATATAATATGTGCGTTTTGTTTAAATATGGTTTTTATTACTCTGTGGTGCTCCTTAATGTGACTATTTATTTACAGGATCCTGTGGCTTGCACGCTCGTAATGGCCGCTCGGGCAGCCTCTCCTTGCTTCAGCCCCCTGCCTTGGAGCACACGTCCGCTCGGGGAGCCTCTCCTCGCTTCAGCCCCCCAGCCCCTGCCTCGGAGCACACGTAACTTGTTCAGAGCACAAGTAACTTGTTAATTATTTGCCACGGTTCATATATTACGTGCTACTTTCCCCAATTCGCAGGCGCACCAACTCCAGTTTACTTTATTAGCCCTCCGGCCCTTGTTGCCAGTGTCCCACTCGATTCCGGCTGGAACAGACCTGTTACTTTCATTTATCCTTAACCGCTCGTTACGTCTGTCTGGTGAGTGCCTGCCACCCCCCCTTGTTATACTTTTGTGATGCACACTTATTAAGTGCGTGAGTCTACAGGTTCTCTCTCTTACCCTCCCGCTGTCCGTTCTATTTTGCCAACCCTTCACCCTCTGCCCACTGTCTGTTCTGTTTTGCCAACCCGCCACTCTCCTCCCGTTGTCCATTCTGTTTTGCCAACCCTACGCCCTCCTCCCGCTGTCCGTTCTCTTTACCACCATCCGCCCTCCTACAGGGGTATGTTCTGTTTAACACCCTCCTCCCGCCGTCCGTTCTTTGTCCCCCCACCCTCCTCCCTCATGTAGCTTGATGGTACAAGTTACTCCTTCTGATATTACTTTGTGGAAAAAAAGCTGCATTGCAATATGGGCAGCTTGTGTTATAAGATGCTTTAATGTCAGTTGGTTCAATGTGTCATATGGCGCAGGCAAAGGGAAAGACATTGCAGGCGAGTCCATGCGAGACACTGCAGGTACACTGGGCCCCATTCATTCACCCCCTTGAACGCATGGTATGATTCCCTTGGATGTCATTATACTTCTTTTCAACAATCCTTCCCTAGCCCTTCTTTTCATTCGAGCTCATCTCTTAAGCTTAGCATTTTTCGCTCGCCCTTTCCTTTTCCTAACTTTATTTGTACCGCCAGTCACCCTCCCCACCCTTTGCTTTTTGTTGGTATTCAGAGCATTCAGGTTCCCATGTATCTTTCCGTGCCCCTCCCCCACATGTTCCTCCTACCCCACTCTCTTTCTGTACCTAGGTCTATTGTTAATCTCTTGCTGCCTTCACTCACTCTACCCCCATGAATTCTCCTTTACCTGCCCTATCCTTTCCTATCTGTACCTCTCCTCTCTCTCTCTCTGTAGCTCTCCTTCCCCCCTTCGACTAGATTCTGTGTCTTTATTTTCTTACTCACTTTTACCGCCTCCTCTCTCTCCCTTCTGTGCACCCCATCTTTATCCTTTCCTCTTCCATTTGTCTGCCCCCTCCTTCCCTGACTTTGCCTCTATACTCTCCTCTACTCTCTGACAGAGTCTCTCTGCCAATGCTGCAGCCTCCATGTTCTCCCCCTCCCTGCCCTGGCAGCATGTGTCATTTACAATAACAATCCTAGCAGCCATCCAAACATAGCTCCTGGGCAACGATTTATAGCGCACTTTACTGTAATGTACAAAGAAACAAGCTAAACTGGCCACAGTAATCAGCGTGCTGCACTAACTGTGTGCAGGAGCTCCACCTCTTTCTTGATCACGTATAAACTTGTATACAGCATGCGACTCACATGAGCGTTGGCTTTTCCTGTGTGCGTGCCTTTCATACAGTCCCTTTCGTTCATGCTGATTCAATGCAACAGCAGTGGTGGTTTCTGCACCAACCTGCAGTAAAATACCCACTTCCCTATTGGTTTTGGAGTAATCCCGATTCGCACTAGAGGTTTCTATTGGAAATTGGCAGTTGCTTAGCAGTATGAAAGATGACACTTATAACAGCTTCTGCTCCGAAAGCTATCTAGAAAGGTTATTTCAGGGAGCGTGTCTGTCAGAGTTACTGAAGATGTGGCGTCTTTGGAGACGTGCATTGTTTTACGCCTAGTGCCACTTGTGTCCAGCACACTATATTGCCTTTCTCAATAAACAAGTCATTACACTTTAACAGAGTTTCAGTAACTTATATTGCACAACTACTCACCAAGCTACAACTTACAACAAAAAAAAAGCTTATTATTAATCAGATAGGCGAAACCTAATGCATTTACCAATGCTTGGGTTTTTTGTTCAACCGACAAACACTATAATTCCCTGAACCAGAAAGGTCTGACAAATATAACTGTATGCTACTTTTGTAAATTTGCCATCAGGGTCAAAAATTACAGATGAAAATGTCAAACCAATTGCTATTATTTTCTACGGACCAGTCCTCTCTCACCTGTATTGTGATGCATCTCACAGGTGCAGCACCGAGTGTACAAGGAACAGTACATAAATCGTAAATTACAATGTTTGCAGTGCTCCTTCAGTGCTGGTCAGACACACAATTTCTTTTGCAGAGGGTGCCCAGAGGGCTGTTTCCCGCCGACTAGCGCCTGTAACTACATAACTCCGCAGTCTGTGGGAATTCCTGTACAAATAGGAGCCCGGAGATCATAGTACTGGAGTGCGGGAGGGGCGAATGATGAGAGAGAGAGGGGAAACTGCTAGGAAACTGAATCAGACGCAATCGGATTTCTCATCGTGATTTAGAGCTGCTGGTCATTTTCCTTCCAGGCTTTCAGATGCCACGGCTCTGCTTTCCCGGAGATACCGTTTATCACATGAAAAGAACAGAGATAATGCCATGCCTTTGTTCTTGTGCACATGTATGTATGATATGTGCGGAGATATGTACATGAAAGCAGAAAGCAACAGTGCAGAGCTGAACAATAGTTGACCACCAGCGCATAATATATTATTTATAGCCAATGGCTCTCTCTATGTTGGGGAGTTGTACTTCGTAGTGTTTGAGGCTGGTGTTTCACTAAGGGCGTGGTAGCTACTGCCCGAGCAGGGCTGTTCCCTCACACGCCGGAGGGAACAGTCCAGAAAAGTAGATCAATGTGGTGCTGTGCATTTTCGGAATGGAAGGGCAGGCGCAATACGTACGTTGTTTATGCAAGGGCGCACTTCAATTTACCATGGCTGCCGCCCGCTGTTGTTTCTTTCTCCATGGCGCACGGGTGGCTCTGCATGTGAACTGGAGGTTGGTCCAACCTGGTTTATTGCCCCTAACAGCATTTGTTCCACCAGCCAAGAACAAGGACTCCAGCAGTTTCCTCGTTGCAACTTAAAAAACAGCAAGGGTATGTGTTTGAAGTTTCTATTGCCATTGTAAATAACAATGCCTTTTATTTATGTTTTAACAAAGAAAAAGAAAAAAAAACATTGTCATTTACAATGTCAATAACTCAAACTAATGTCAATGCGAGACCTATTGCATTTCCAATGCTTGCTCTTCTTAGGTCGGCAGGAATCTGAATCTCTGGTGCCAGGTCCTCCTCTAAATACTGAGTTTAGGGGTGTTAGAGGGAGTGCCAGGTAGTAGCCAATGGGCTACTTACCTTTAGGGTGACTACACCCTCATATGACCACTTCCAATGGGAAGTGGACATAACCCTGATCCTGGTAGGTTAATTCTCTCCATTTCAATATGGAGGAATCGGACGAGAGGGGTCCACATCACCTGCCCCACCCTAGGGGTGGTGCCGGATGAATGTTGGCACACCACCTTATCCAACTAATTTTCCCTCCTGTCCTCCCGCCAAAAGTGGAGCAGGACAGAGGGGTTGGCATCCTCCCCTATGAGACAAACCAGAGTCGCATACCAAAGGCAGACGGACTGCTTTGAAGCGCCCTTGCCCTGAAAGGCTTATCTGCAGGTCATCTCGTGGGAGGGGGTGGAAGACACCCCCTGCCAGAGCTGGCCTTGTTTCTGGCCTCCTGAGAGTGAAGGCCCTCACTCTTGGGGGTCAGGAATTCGTTCCTGGTGTTAGGCTGGCTAAACTCAGCCAGTCAGCCGACCAGCAGTTGGTACGATTTCAGGGGGTACCTCTGAGGTGACCACTGGGCGCATTTATTGATAAATCCAACACTGGAATCAGTGCGGGTTTATCAATACGATATGTTTTATATCAAACATCCCTATTTTTACTGAAGCAATCATGTAGCTAGGGAACTTGTTTTCACCAGTGTCCAGCACATGTTTTAACATGGCTTCTCTGTTCACTTGCACTGGTAGTAATCGAGTTGCTCAGTACAGGTGCATATTTGCTCTTGCAGTGAGGCCCTCACAAATAGTATAGTGCATCCTGCCTTAGAGCTGTAAGGCCTACAGTAGGGGTATCTTACATATACTGCACAAAGTGTTTTCAGGCATGGCACAGAGGGATGCGTGCCATGTCGACTCTTCAGTTTTCTCTGCACCAAGACACGCAGCCTGCAATGGCAGTTTACATGATCTTTGTAAGGGGTCCTTAGGGTGGCACAATTCGTGCTGCAGCCCTAGTGGACTTTCTTCAGTCCCAATGCCCCAGGTACCAGGGATACCATTTACTAGGGACTTACAGGGGTTGTTGAAGTTGTGCCTGCAAATTGTGGTACAGTTTTAGGGAAAGAACGCTGGTACTGGGAACCTAGTTAGCAGCGACCCAGAGCACCTCAGTCAAAGTTGCATCACAAAACCAGGCAAAAGGTAGGGTGGGGGGGTTACTGCAACAAGTACCCAGTTCCCTACACTCGACTTGGTGTCCAGTCAGACAAATCACATTAACTAGACCTTGTATTTTCTTAGTAGAATTAATTTGTAATGGTATTTAAATAAATAAAGAAATCTGTGAGGAACTATGCATTATTATCTCAAGTCAGTTATGATGTTCATGGAGCAATTACGTCATTATCATATTACATATCATTCTTGATGTCATAACTAGACTGTAAGACAAACATTTGTGACAGGTTCTTCTATGGAGGCTCCTCCCATGTAATTTATATATGTACTTGCATAGTTAAGTACTATATAATGTTACAATTTTTGATCAGAACATTCTTTACTTTCACACTTTATTTATGCAACAACCATGCATGCTATGACTTCACCAATATAACATGAAGGCCCTTTAGTTTTACCAACCAGATGCAGTGCAGATAAGATAATTAAATACCTTACTTGTCACTGTACAATTTGCACACTACAGTTGAACTTATTTAATGCATTAGGTTATTGGGCAGTTGTTACTGTGTTTAAATATTTCAAGGCTACATGTTCACAATTGCTTTATAAATTTGCTTTGAAAGGGAACCATTTGCCTACTCTTTTTTATTAAAGTTTCTCGAGGGGGGGTGAGAACTTCCCCCAAACTCCCCTTATGTTCGTCAGGCTTGCTTGCAATGTAACACTCATGCCCAACTTTTACGCCCACCACTTTGAAATGTCACCAACCGCCACAGGCCCTTTAATGAAGCATGACACCCTTTGGGTGTGTAAGGTCATTCAGATCTCGGATCCCCTCCAGGATCCCTCAGGTCATTTCATCTGATCCACCTGCGAGCGCTCCCCTTCCCTTCCACGAGGAACTGCATCCTTCTTTATGCTTTACTGTCATGTTTTTATAGCCTTCCATTCAGGTCTAGCAGCACTATACATCTGCCAACTATGTTTTTAAGTCTTGCACCAGCTTGCAATGTGGTACTTAGAGTCCTATTCTCCCTACAGATAAGGAAGGACCCTTGTCCTGTGTGCCATCTCAGGAAACTTGTGCCTTTTTGCCATCAGCACTTTGGACTCTGTGACACGCAACCCAACAAGTATAATGACTTGTTAAAAATGCTAAAGTGTCCCATGTCTCCTGTGAGTAGCTTATATAGCTCTGCATCCATTTATGTTCCATGCCGTCATGGTGTTAACACCATAATAAAAGAGACAAACGCTAGAAGCAGAAATCATATGCAAGCTGTGAACAAGCTCATCTAGTCCAGGATATTCCTTTTCATGGTCTTCAGTGTACCGTTGCCTTACAAATTCAGGCCTCCAAGCACCCCAATTCAGTCAACAGGTCTCCTTGCAGCGGATGTGGCACAGTTTAAAATCTGAGCTATGTCCCACTCCCTGTTTGTCAGACGTTCATAGACCTCTCTGTAGAGAATCTTGGTAAAACTCAAGAACCTTCCATTTCTTCCTCGATTTGGAAAGAAACCTTGAGAGGTCTGGAAACCTCTCCCTCTGTTTTCCGAGTAATACTGGGACCTTTGCATTCCCCGGCCAGTAGTGGGTCCCCGTCCAAACATTCCACTTCCAAAAACCTTCCTCATGTTTGACTGAGCCTTAACCGATGCTGTAAAAGTGGCTACATATTAGCCCACACTTTTAACTAGCCCTTCGCCAAACAGTAACCCCTTTGCATCTTCTCTGGGTTCTCTTTGCCCCATATCCCATAACTTAGGGCTTATCTTCATAAGAATCACTTTTCTTCTTTCTGCCAGTAAGCCCGCATTTGCTTTACCCAGAAGCACTAAAGCTCTCTGGCTCCATCCTCTCAGCAGCTCTAAATCAATTGGCGTTTCATTCACATGCGCTTCTTCAACCATATCCATAATACGGGCAACCGGCCCCATCACATCCAATACCTTGTCTTGGCAGATCTTTAAAGAACGCTCTAGACCCTTTCTTGGATCCCTACCTAGTTTAAATAGGAAGCTTATTAGTTCTGGATCTAAATTTCGTGTATTGCAAACTTTTTCCTCAATTACAGGTCGAGAGCATTCTGCCCTCATAACACGTCTCACCTCCTTATCCAATGGCTTGCGTATCCATTCCTTAATGAACCTACTCACATGGTCCATTGGCCACCAATCACCACTCCTTGGATGCTTTATATTAAGTGGTGAGAACATGTCCTCTCCTAATGGGTCTCTAAATACATCACCAAAACTACCATCCTCCAAGTTGTCAAACTCGTCGTATTCTTCCCCTTGCAGATTCAAGACGTACTCATCCCACTCTTTTTCATTTTCAGATATACTTCCATTAGCCATAAGGCTTTCATCTCTTTTTGTGCCGCGACAGACACCTTTCCTTTGCGTGCCGCTAGGGACTCCCAATCTCTGCATGCCGCCAAGTGCACCTCTCTTCCTGATGGAATTCAAACCATCCTTCCTTCTTTTAGTCATCACTAATCCTCCACATGTTTAGTTTTTTTCAATTTTTCCCCCCTATACTGACTGTAATTTCATCCTCCTCACTCAGAGAAAAATATTCCTCCCATAATCCATACCAAGTCTTTTTTTTTTTATGTAAAACATAATTCACAGACTCTTTGATCTTGTTTTTAATCTCCTGTTGAAAAATCCTCCTCACCATCTCTTCATCCAACTGCGATGTACTCATACTTCCACTACTACCTTGTTCTCCTTCCATAATAAACTATCCAAATATCACTAACTAACCTCTCTAAAAAACTTCCTTTCTTCTGAATGAAATACCAATATTATCAAACTACAAACAGCACTCTCTTCACCTCATCCAGCAACTACTGGTAAACTGTCACTTTGCCTCCGTTCTTTTTTTTTATTATTATCCCGACGTCACGCACATCGCGCTAACGTCTTTTCCATTGCTCACATTACATTTCACCCAAGCCAATATGATGCCGAGATCCCGCGAGAACTCTCGCGTGAACAAACAACGACGCAAGCAGATCTTCGTTTACTGCTCACAACATGACGTCTCCTTAGCGCACTCGACTCCCACGGGTCCCGCGATTGCCCTCGCAGAGAACGTCAAACGCTCGAGTCAACAAGAATGGTAAGGCTCAACGCGTTAAATTTTCTAAATTATACAACACACGATCCCCACAAACCTCAACTAACATTCATAAGTTGTAGCACATATCGATCTAAGCTCTCAACAGAACTACAGTGTATATTACCCAAAAAAATCAAATATTTTTTTTTTTTACTTTAAGTACCAATTAAAGATTAACTAAACTAATGCTTCTATAAATTAGAAGCGCATGACCATTCTTACTACCATAACCACATCTCAAACAAACATTAATTCTTCATTATATATTCAAAATGAACAACAAAGGTACTTATCTCTCCAGAGCAGCATTAAAAAGAGGAAGAGTGTTCGGAGAGGAGACTATTTATGGACAGTAGTGTTCTAATTCTAGATTGTTGTTAGTTATGTTCTTTAAAGGTGCTGCAGAGTGGCATTAAAAGAAAGTAATGCATAAGGGTAGCCTCCGGTCTTGATATGAAATCTTGGTAGGACTCAAGAACCATTACTTACATGAAATGATAATGTTATTTTTGCATGTAAATAACTTCCCCTGCAGCAGAGGTGCATCCTGTCTGCTCTTGCTGCAAGTTACCACAGAGGCTTGAGTGAGGAACTGGCATTTTTTGTAGAGATAACAAGGTGTCTCGGAGCCTCATCTGATTTATTCGCACTCCCACATGTTTTTATTCGCTTTGCCTTCTTGTACTTGTGTTTTTGTATTGTCCTGTTGTAAATGCAAAGTAATGAGTGCCAGAAAACAGCGGACTTGGAAAAGCAACTCACCTCCATCATGCAACAACGTGAATTTCTCAAGGAGGCCTCGTCTTGATTTTCTACAGAGGGCCTGATATATACAAAATGTACACACATTTTCTCCGCAACTCAGTCAAGCTTCCAGAATGCAATGTTAATGACGGAAAGTGTATGTGACACTTATCACAGGACCGGACTACCTAATCCCTCAGAACACGAGGGCCCGTATCTGCAGCAGTAGCGGCCCGTGGAGGGAGTTCCGTGGGGCGGTGAGGTGAGGCGGGGCGGGGGAGGGGCAGGGTGGGGGGTAGTAAACACCGGAATATCTGCAGGTACAGAAATAGTACAGGCGTGCAGAACATAACAGGGAGCGGGGAGGGGGGTTGGAAGGGGGGAGTGTTCCATCTGGACCCTCGCACTGAGAATAACACAGGCCTTAACATGGCTTCAGATCGCCTCCCTCAACTGCAAGGAGGGAAACATAAGTTTTAGACAGGCCGATCTTGTAACTACTTACTTTGGCATTATAAACGAGGCTTAATGTTCTCCGTAACAAGAAAATAAAGCTGGAAATACAAAAATATATATCAGTTAAGTCTCGGGGGAAATACCATCTTATAGGCCTCTGCCAATTTTATGTGGTGCAATAATAAATATGGAAACACTCACGTGTTTCTCTTGAGAGGCCCACCGTTTCAGTGAGACTAGTGTCTTCCTAACGGCCCAGGCCTTGAGGTGCCCGAACGCTGTTCAGTCTCAAAACAACACAGCCTCAAAACAACAAGAGGCACAGCTCTTTTGCATGCGGGCAATGCGTGGCCAAAAGTGGAAAGGAGACAGGGGCATCAAAATGCTCTGGGGCTGGGTCCAAACACAAGGGGACACAACACTGCTGTGCGAGCGCGACAAAGACGGATAATAAAATATCTTGCACCTGAGGCTGAATGGTGATTGGCCTGATTTTATTTTAGTCCCGGACCCGTGTGCTGTCATTCACAGCTCTTGTGTGCTGTGAGGGGGCATGGGCGTTTCCTATGAGAGAAGGTGCTTGAGACCTGCGGACCCCCTGGGAATATGTCACAGACCCCTGGGGGTCCGCAGACCACAGGTTGGGAACTTTTGCGCTAGAGGAAACCTTTTGCTTCATCTCAAGGTTATTCCAACTAAGACACTGTATTGCATTCACTTACAATCGTAACCAATTTATTTTAACACCTCAGGATGGCATTAGGTCAGAAGGGGCAATCAATATTCATGTAGTCGGATAGCGCTAAGATGGTAGGGTTATTTGACATTTTCAAACTATGAATTGATTCATTGCAATACTGTTCACATCATATTCATTGTAATACTGTTCACACCATGCTGACTTTGCAGTTTCAATAATTCTCTATGCAAAAAAAACTGTATATAATCCCTTGAATTTGAGGATGAGCCAGAATTTTCTGCTCTCTACTAGGGATGTTGTCTGATTTCTTAGTCATTTTGCTGCATATCTGCAGCTTAGTCTAATTCTGATTTTGCATATTATTTGTACCTTTCCTATTACTTAGGGCCTTCATAGCAAATTATGTCTATGTATTTTGGTGGTGGAGCTCTCTCCTTAAAACTCTCCTGCTAACTCTCTAAACTGCTCACGTTAAGAAGTCCTGTCGTCGCCTCCTTTGGCACCATGTGTGCTGGACTGAAACTGTTTACCAAGCCTCCCCACTGGTCACTAAGTAAATCATAAGAAAGTAACCACCTTCCTATTCATAGAACTAAGACTATCAGCCCAGCAACTACAGTACTCTAATGCCTTCCTGCTCTAAGCATTTGCATAGAAATGGGACCATTTTGAACGCCACAACATAATTAGGTTGTGTTTTCAAACTGTAAAGTAGTTCAGTTCCACCAAGTTTTGGTCGTGTTCTTCCGATTCATTTTTTAGTGACTCCACGTTAATACATTTACCAAATATGTCCTTGCAATTGTCTACAACTTTCCCACCCTTATGGTGCTTTCGAACTCAAAAACAGGACCATATTGCGCTTCACACTGTACGCAATTCTATCTACTCAGTCTTGGCAGTGTTCATTTGATTCAGTTCTTCCACTGTCCTAGAACTTTACCAAATATGCCCTTCCAATTTCAATACTCATGGGGCCCGATTCACAGAACTAACTTAAGACAAAATCCTAAACTTACTACCATTTTGGTATTCACAGAAGGCACTTACTCATTTTGGTATTCACAGAAGGCACTTACTCATTTTGGTATTCACAGAAGGCACTTACTCATTGATGAGTTAGTGCCATCTGTGAATACCAAAATGAGTAACTTACTCATTTTGAGTAACTTACTCATTTTGAGTAACTTACTCATTTTGGTATTCACAGAAGGCACTTACTCATCGATGAGTAAGTGCCTTCTGTGAATATCAAAATGAGTAAGTGCCTTCTGTGAATACCAAAATGAGTAAGTGCCTTCTGTGAATACCAAAATGGTAGTAAGTTTAGGATTTTGTCTTAAGTTAGTTCTGTGAATCGGGCCCTACAACTTTCCCACAGTCCTGGCTATCTTGAGCTCCAAAACAGAACCATTGTGCGTTTCACTATAAGCAATTCTACCTACTCATTTTGGCAGTTTTCTTTAAATTCTGCTTTCAGTTTTTCCACTTAAAAACAATAGTGTCTACATTTTCCCTTCCCACTATAGCAGCAGAAAGCATGTCACTGACCCCTCCTATCCTTAAGGACCTCGGGAAACCCACCCTTCAACAGAAACAATAGACCTTGTAGTTTGAATCCTAGCGGTGGAGAAAAGTTCACATCTTTGCGATAACAATACATTCTTCTACATAACGTAGGTATTGAAGGAAGAAAAATCTAAGAGAATTTACCTGATATTCCTAATAGTGGGTGGGAAAAGACAAGAAGCCCTACTGGATGTTTTCCAACTCAAAGTCAACAGATTTCAGGAACACTTTGGGGAAAAGATCAACATGGTTCTGGAGCAAAATAAATTATTTGGAAGAATCCAAGGGAAGAATGAAAAAGTTGCTGCATATGTAGCAGTTCTTAGAGGCCGTTCTAACACATGTTACTTTGGCCCATTAGCTGACTCCATCATTCGTGATCAATTGGTCAAATGCACAAATACTCTGCTGGTTCAAGAAAAGGTTTTGGCCAAGAATCAAAAAGCAGCTGCTACTGCCAAACGCATAGTACACACAGTGGACTGCAAAAGGGCAATGATGACAACTGTAGAGACAATAGAGGAAGTGAATGGAATCAGAAAACAGGCAAAGTCAGGAAAAAGCAAAGAATTCATGTTACTGAGATCTATGCATACTGGTGACAAACGCAAGTACTGAAATTGTAGAAATAATGGTCACTTATCAAAGAAAATAGAAAATAAATTGCCAAGCCAGGGAAGCCTTTTGTTACAAGTGTTCAAATGAGTACAGAGCAAAGTTGTGGATTTTTTTTCTCAATCTATTTGTCCAGTTGGAAATGTGCTCCTGAAATCTGCTTGTCCTGTAAAGAAATCACTTATCCTACCCATGCTCTAAATCAACTACATTGACCATACTGACATATTCCTTTAAAAAAAATTCTTTGCTGAATGCAGCTATCAAAATGAATGCTTCGTAATAAAGCTAAAGAAAAAATAATTTTCTATTTCACTGCCTAAACATGTTCACAGTAGATGTGCCTTTAGGGACTCTTGCGTTGACATAGTTGCATTTTATGAGCCATTTTTATGCTTACTCATTGAAACCATAGGACTCTCCTGGTATAGAGACCAGACTGTCAGTCACTAATGGGAAGCAAATACATCACTACAATTAAAACCTGATGATTTAAACCTGAAAACAGTTACATAAAATCACTGCATTATGAGCACTAATCCACTGGGCTTCCTCATTGGACAGATAATATTTAACCTGCAAGGTAATACACACTCATCTCTGCATTAGGTGCATTTACACATAAATTTGTGAATTGTGGTTAGAACCTGTGACCTAAATGCTCTGCAGTTCGTTAGTAGCTCACTGAACTATCTCACAAGTATTGGTGATACCCCAGTCACATTTTAACTATAGCATGCTGCTTATTTATGATACTTTTAAATAAAATTCATTAATTTCCCTTTTCTAACCCAAACTCCGAGCTACCTGTTTGGCTCCTTTTATTGCATGTTTTCTTGCTCTTATTTTCTTTACTCTTCTCCCTTCTTCCCATCTTTTTCTATCCTTTTATTTTTCCCTTGTGTTTATTCTTGCATGCATGGTGCGCCTGTTGGTAAAATGACAATTGGAACAAAATCATATTCACAGATCTACTTATTTTTTTAGCTTTAGATCATAAAGAGGTACACAGACTATAGAGGCCATGACAACCATCAACACACATCCTACAATGGCAAACATACGCACAGCAGGCACACATCCATCGTGCATGACACACATGCCACCCTACAGAGACCCATACATTCAGGGCCGGCTCTAGGGCGGTGCGATCGGTGCGACCACACCGGGCGTTGACGGGGTGGGGGCGTCATTTTTTAAAATGTATATTATCATTTGAAAAGCACCTGCTGCCGTGTTCCTGGCCTCCAGCAATTGTCAGACATAATGTCAAGATAACTCTGGTGATTAATCGTCTTCCTGGAAAGTGATCGGAGGTTTGTCTAGTGGAAGTTTTGACTCATCCTAAGGTAGTGTAGAGGGTTAAAATGCCTGCTGCTAAGAACGTGTACCATGCAGATAACGAAATGCATATAATGTAAATAGGTCAGTGGTTTTCTGCTTCTGTAAGAGAGCTCCTTTTGTTACTTGTCGTTTATAAGTCAAAATCCTAATATAGAACATTGAGCTATTAACTGTCATCCTAGAGCTGCATGCAAACTGCAAGGTATATGTTAGAGCTATATGTTTTTTGCCCAGTCTTTCATCATCTTAATCTTGTGAAAAAGGTTCATTTAGGTAAAAACCAATTCTTATTATTAAAGAGAACCCCTAACAATGATGTTACGTTTTAAATTCTGGATTTGTGCTTTTCCAGAATAAGGACTCAAACTATATTGGCTACCAGTATCGATGACATGTCACTCCTACACTACACCTTGTAGTCCTGTCTGATGTAACATTTCCTATAGACTGATTTACACACATATGATTGTCTCTGTGCAATGTGTGAGTGTGGTGTAAAGTGCTCTGACACCTTACACTGGTATGAGTGGTGCTATAAAACTAAATGAATCTGAGAGACAGTGGTTATGGAGACTTGAGAGGCACTGTTAAAGGGTGCTTGTGAGGGAATCCGTGGCAGAGGTGGTCATTGGGGGGGTGCCAACAGACATTGTCGCACAGGGCGCCACCAGCGCTAAAGCCGGCCCTGCATACATTTATCCTGTCTGCTCAAGGTCCCCAGCTTGAGTCTCCTTGCCAGACACCTACAATACCCTGCACCTTCACAAACACATAAAGCCATCCAGTGGCACAGAGATGGTGCGATAGGCCCTAAGTAGGTAATTGTCCCCATTACAGTTCAGCGGGATAGTAAAAGACAGGTAATTATTGTTGCCAGTAGGCCCCTTAAGCCCATGGGCCCGGATGCCACTGGACTTGCAGCAGGAGTGGTAGCTACACCAATTCACTCATCACAGACACATGCTCTCCTGGAAAGAAGTGCACCGACCCTGCGAACATAATCCTTCAAAGACTAACACACCCACACAGATAAAGAAATCCATCCTGCAAACAGGCCCATGCATGCTGGAAAGAAGCACAGTCAATGTAGGAATACAACTTGCTAATACATACTACAACAGATGTATAACTGCAGGGATTAGAGCAAGGAGAGAAGAACACATTCGGGCGGCGCGAGTTTTGGGGGCGGCGGCGGCAAAAATCATCGCCAGCACCCCCCCCCGCTCTTCAGCTCGGCGGCAAAAGGCAGGGACCGCCACGGGCGGCAGAGTGCCTAGCTACGCCACTGAGTGTTTAAAATCCATGCACGAAGGGGGTTCTGCAAGATTAGATGAAGTGCAGAGGCTGTCCGTGTGGGAGAGAAGGGCAAGTGCAGGTATGATTGTTAATTGATGGACAGAGGGCGTAGCTCTGCATTCATGAGAGAAAACTCTACGGATCTAGAAGTGCGATGCACAGGGTCAAAGACAATAAATGCAGTAAAACTAAAGGCAGGACATATTGCAGGTTGTAACATTCTTAGAACAGGATCTGGGGGAAGTACGAATAATGTAACGAGGCTGACTGGAGACACCAAATAAAAGAGATTACATCTTATTCAGGAAAATAGCAACTTTTCACCACCAGGAACACTAATGACTAAAAATCTTTAAGAGAAGAATTCGGCAGCATTTCATGGAGACAAGAAACAAATGATGAACTGGTGATCTCTCTGAGAGTGGACTAGACTATCACAAATTGATTATCTCTGGAAAAAGATTGAGGGTTTCCATACAGACTGTAAGTGCCCAAGTCATGCAGTCCTCAATCTCTACAATGACACTAAGGTAGTCCCTGAAAGCAGTCACGGATTAAGTCTTTTGCGCCCCTCACCCCCTCTCTGCCCTTTTTCTTAGTTGCTCCCTCCCATCTTTCAGCCAGCCCAGAAGAGAGTCAGACCACGCACTCCTTGAAAGCCACGGAGAAAGTCACCACAAGAGCACAGCACAAACAAAGGCTTCACAAGGCAAGTGTCAGAGGCCCTGGTGAATGTAAAAAAACATCACAGTCTAACAAGGCCCAGATATGAGAGGAACAGAGTAGTAAATAGTCATATCAGAGGCTTCAGGAGAAGCATAACAATAGTCAATCAATCAGGGATTTGTAAAGCGCGGCTACTCACCAGTGAGGGTCTTAAGGCGCTTGGGGGGTGGGGGGGCAGGGGACTGCTGATCCGTCTGGGTGTGGAGGTTCAGTCGAAGAGCCAGGTCTTGAGGTCCTTCCTTAATTGGGTCAACGACGCGGATTGCCTGAGGTGGAGGGGCAGGGTGATGCAGGTCTTGGCAGCGAGGTAGGAGAAGGATCTTCCTCCGGTTCTGATCTTGTGGGAAGGTGACCAGGGAGAGTTGGGCGGAGTGGAGTTGTCTGGCTGGTGTGTGGAAAGCCAAGCGGTGGTTCAGATATTCTGGTCCTACGTCGTGGAGAGCCTTGTATGCGTGTATGAGGACTTTAAGGTGATTCTCTTGTTGACTGGGAGCCAGTGGAGTTGTCGGAGGTATTGTGTCATGCGGCTGTGGCGGAGGATGCGGCGTTTTGGACGTTCTGTAGTTTCCCGAGTTGTTTCTGGGTGACGCTGGCGTAGAGTGCATTGCCGTAGTCAAGTCTGCTTATAATGAGTGTGTGGGTGACCATCTTTCTGGACACTATGGGGAGCCATCTGAAAGTCTTTCGAAGCAGGCGGAGCGTGTGGAAACAGGTTGAGGATACTCCGTTGATTTGGTGGTTCATTGAGAGCGAGGAGTCCAGGATGATGCCGTGGTTGTGTGTGTGGTCGTTGAGGTGGGATGGGTTCCTAGTGCGGGAAACATTAATCCATGGGAGGGGATCAATGAGCGGTCAGGGCTGAGGGACAATAAGTATATAGTATGACGCAGAGTGCCATGGAAGAGGGACTTATTTTGCTCTTCAGCCTCTTACCCGATAGCGTATGGAGTTGCATTATACTTCTCCCACAATTATAATATCTCCAGGATTCTTGCACTCCACTGAATGTCCATCTGCCTGACTCCAAGGAGAGGCAAATAGAGACTAATGTTCCAACATAGACCCCATCAAATTTCTCAGCAAACGGCACCACAACACATGCCACAGAGGCCACACCCCGGAAGTTATATTCACCAACAGGATGAAACTCTTAATGGGTTACGGCTTTGGGTTCCCACTGCCAATCCTGGCCAAGAGCAAAGTCATCCAATCACAGGCCTTCAGACATGTCCCCTTGTGATAAGATTTCTTAAAGCCACCCTGATTAAAGCCTGAGCGTGCCACAGATCTGCCTCTTCTCATTACCATTTAATTCCTAGTTGTCACATGGACAAACTTTACACTAATACTTCTTGTCCCCCCGAAAAAAATCAACATGGCTGGGGCATCGGACGAGATAAACTCCACACCACTGACAAACATTCCTGAGACAATTCAACGTGATATAACCAATAGAGGAAGAGAATTTTCCAAGTTGTGGAAGACAATGACCTAAAAAAATAAAATCCTGATTGTGATATTACCTTAGATATTAAATTAACTGTGTTTGCAGATAGATTCTTGCTCTCCTTTTACATTTTTAGATAGTCAATTGTTTAAAGAAATGTTAATCAAAGTACAATATGTTTTGGAGCAACCGGATACAAAACTAGGCAGTTACAATGGGGATCATATACCTCTAGAGGGGATGGTAAAAATGTGAAAATGTGAATCAACTTCAAAGGGAGATCCACATTCAGAAACATTTATGTTGCTAAAAGAGAGTCTAACTTACTAGGGTGGCAGCATCAAAAGAGACTGTCCTCTTAGTGGACTTGTCAATGTGATGGTATGATGTGTGTGAAGAGTTCCTGATGAATTTTCAGATAAGCCGAGTTTGCCGAGTAATTACCAGCACCAAATAAATTAAAATTCAATGTTAAGCCTCTAACCAATAAGGTTTGACAAATCCCACATCTCATGCAAGCACCTCTCAGGAAAAAGACGGATAAGTTGTTGGAGTAAGGGATCATTGAACCCATAGAGAATTCGGAGTGGCTTGCCCTTGTAGTCCTTGCCACCAACTTGGGAGGGTAAGATATTACATCTTGTGTGGACCTCCTAGACTTGAATGCCATCATTTAGACAGGTAGGCACCCGGTTCCTTGCATCCACAAAGTACTCACACTAGTTAAATATGTAACCTGTTTTGGTGGCCTGATTTGTCCTCTGCCTATCATTAGATAGAGTTGCATTCTGCATCCCGTTACCTAACCTCTTTCATCACACCACTTGGGGCTTACCCAGTTGTGCTAAGCCTTGCGGTCTGGCCTCAGCAGCTAAAGTGTTCCATTGAATAATGCAACATATCTGTGATGGTGTATCCCATGTCCTCTGTTTCCAACATATTAGTATTTGGCGCAACTGAAAACAATCACGATGTCACGCTGTGGAAGGTGCTGGGTAAACTTAGACAGGCAGGACTCACTGTAAAAAAAGAAAAGCATTGCGCTGGTGTAGGGTCAGTAGAGTACATTGGCCATACTATCTCCTATGATGAGTTAAGGTCCAATTCAGACCCTGCATAAGTTATAGGAAAGCTAAAGAAAAGGCTTGTGCCCAATCTAATAAAGAGAAACTGAAGTCCTTCTTTAGACTTGCCAAATTTTATTCAAGGTTCGTTAAAACTTTGCCAGCCAAGTGGAATCAATGCCATCCCTCTTTAAAAAATAAATAAAAAAAAGAGCAGTTTTCTTGGAATCGAGATTATCAAATTATATTCGAGCTACTAAAATTAGCTATTGTGAAAGACACAACTTTGGACGAGTTCAACACTAACAACTGGCCATGCTGATCATGGACGGGAGCAACAAAGGGCTGGGCACTACTTACACGCAAATAATAGATAGCAAACAGCAAATTATAGCTTTCACTACCCGTACGTTGAAGGGACAAGAAAATCAATACTCACTGACAGGAAGGGAGCCCTGGGGTACTACTGGGTAGCCAGGCATTTCAAGTTTTTCCTTTGGGGAATGCCAATCTTGATTAGGACTGACCACAATCCCTTGGTTTTGTCTTCACTACTTAAGGGTCGGAATGGACTATGCAAAAGATCTCACGTTGTGTGCTGGGCCTGGAGGGGTATAACTTTTGGATGTAGTATCTACCGGGTACAAAAAAATGTCATGGCATACTGCCTGTCCCATATGTCGATGGAAAATAGTAAGATTGCAGAGAAGGAAGCAGTTGATTAAATGGTCCTAGCAGTCAAACTGTCAGGTGTGAAGAAGAAAAAGAATGGGCAGGGTGCATGAAAGAAGATCCTGGCAACCAGTATACAAGATGGTTGGCCTAAAACAAGCCAGGATCTCTTGTTTGTTTGTCCAAAACTTGGGAAGTTAGATATGAGCAGTGAGATGTTGACGTTGTGTGTAGGGGTGATACAATTGTTCCCCCATGTGGACTGAGAGAAAGCATTGTGACTAGGCACACAAGGGTCATCTAAGCCGAAGCTTGAATAACAGCAAGGTGCGATCAGAATAGTGGTGGCCGGTGGCCTGGCATGAACACGCTAATTGAACGCAAGGTAAAATGTTGTCATGGTTGTGCCGAGAAAAGCACCCTGTTCACCAACTAATATTTCATGGGCCAGCTGGCATGTGATATATTTGGACCTATCCACCGGAAAACAGTACCTCGGAGATACATCTTGGTAACTGTGGACACCCACATCAGATGGATAGTAACAAAATTCTTACGCAATGCCACTACAGAAGTGCTATCGACTTTTTGGAGGATGTCCTCCACGATGCACGGACCCTGGAAGTCCCCATAACAGACAATGGCATGCAATTCACCTGAGATCTCATGAAAAGAGTTTCTTAGTCGGATGTCAATCTGCCATCTTAAAACTGTGTTGCCCCCATGCCTCCGGGTTAGTGGAGAAAATTAATCGCATGGTGAAAGAGTGCTTGAAAAGGGCTGGTGTTAGGGGTGTGCTATTAGGTGATGGATTGCAGGAAACTGGGTGTATCACACTAGCCACAATAACATTATTGGCGTGTTTTCCTGTCCGAGAGCTAAAATGACACCTTTTTAGTAGAAGAAGGGGATAGTCTTTGTTGATGTGGACAGGAATGAAGTTATGGAGAAAACTGAGCCCCATTAGTCAAAATATAAAGAAATATATGAAACCATAAGTAACGCAAAAGAGTCTAAGTTTTGTGTGGGAGACTTGGTAAGTGTGAATTTACCTATTTTATTTTTGTACTTCACAGAAGTACACATTTTTCTGAACCCCGGAAAATTAGTTTCACGGGTCATAATTTTGTCATCCTTGAAAATGGAGAAGCATGGAGTGCGCAAAATACAACTAAGAAAGCTGTTCCCATCAGAGACCTCCCTATCTGTCTTCTCAACAGGAGGGAAGAGAACACTTTGGGACACACGTACTGAACCTAAGTGGCATTGATCTGAATCTCCATTTTATTAATGGTGTTACTCTTATGCACTGCAGTTAACACATCTGCTCCACTCACTGTATTAATGCTGTGTGTTTTGTTCTTATTTGGAATGATGGCACCATGGTTCCAGTTGAGTGTTCCAGATCTTGTCAGTTAAGGCGAGATCTGGAGCGGGCAACAGGAACGGCTGTGTGCTGTTGGTGGTTATCAATAAAGAAATACACCAGGAATCTGGACTCTGACTTGTGTTATGCCTCACAACACTTTCTTATTCTGTTTTGCAGTACTTCCTTTTTTGCCGATGAACACAGGTTGTTTACCGTGTTTTCCCTCAGGTGAGGAGGTGTGTTGTATTCCCCTTATGCTCCCTGTCTAATGGTTACTTGCCTCTCTCTTTCCCACCTCCTTTTCCTCTTACCTTAGCATGTTACATGAGCCAGCTGTCAAGTACAACTGTCATTGTTGATTGCCTCGGATGAGCCAGGGCATGGTAACAATAAACCTTCATGAGATTATCCGCTGTAGTAGGCACAATTCTTCACAACGGTGGCATATGGGACTCTCCTTTTATTGTCATGATCACAGTGTAGCTTTAACATAGAAATTAGATTTAATTTTATGTTGCTACATATTAAGTGGATTATTTTACTACTGTTTTGCGTAATCTTTTTGATGTTGGCTGCACAAGGTTGCTGAATTATTTCTGTAGGTCTCAAATGTTGTGTTTTATTCTCTTCATCGCGTGTAATACATCTGCTACAATTTAGGTTTAACCTAAATAGCAATAATATAACCTGAACTTGATTAAAAGCTGCATTAACAACGGTGATGGGAGGACACAGATTTGACAGTTTGACGTGAAACGTGCAGAGGTTATATGTCAACATTCAGGGTAGGCCTGCTTTCATTTCCACTCCAAAAAATATTAGGCTTAATTAGCAAAATATGCATATAGCTCGATTTGCTGAAACATGAATCTGTCAGTCAGGATGCAATCTTCTACTCTAGACGTATTTGTCCGAGTTCCTTGTGGCGGTCATTGACCAATCCGTTCAAATGCACGATGAAGCAGTGATTGGATTGAGGAAAAGAGCGAAAAAAGCATTTCTACCACAAAAGAGAATAGAAACAAGAATAACTAGGTGTCAACTTATTCCACAATTTATACCTATCATATAAGAGGTTAAACATAATGGCAATAGTGAAAGCAAACGCTATAAGGAAGACGCTGAATAGTCTGGGACCTCTCAAAGAAACCACCTGACCCCTGACAAACAATGGGGCGGCGGGTTAAGACCTTACCTCCCGTCCCCCGACAGAACTCTAACATCCGATCTCCTCTACTTTGTCTCCGACTCTAAGCGACCAACATGCGAAGGGATCATCACAGCGCTGGTTAAAAACCAACAGACTAAGGGAGTACTATGAAAGTCTTTTGGATTATGATTCGCTTTCATCCCTGCGAAAGGTTATTACAAAATAACACGCCCCCAAAGAGACGGTCCACCCATCGCCATAGAAGCCGCTACCTCAGCGACACCGGAAGAAACCGCGCCGTGCTCCGGACGAGACCGGGCTGTGCTCCGGAAAATATAGCCTAGCCGTATGAGAGCCGGTGCTAAAGGTTCCGTGCTAGCGCCTCAGCTGTCGGTTTGAGCGGTGACCATCTAATGACGAGTTTGGGAAGTCAGTATAGCGGGTAATTCAGACACTGTGCGACACCTATTTCTTTTCGCCTACCTCCTGTCTCTGATTCAAGCTACGGACACCGAGTCACAGACGTGCAAGTAGCGGACCCGTTGTAGTGCGTGAGGGTGCAAACTATAATGGGACACGGGCTGGGCTCCACCTTCATTGGGCAGAGCGTGTGATGTTAATAGTATAGGACATTGCAAGATGGCTGAGAAATTAAGAGGTGAGGATTGTTTGTTTTAGCACATCTGTGGTGCGCGTGTGCTTTGGAGTTCTGTAGTTGCTCCCTTCAAGAAACGATGGGAACTTCTTCGCATGTGTGTTTGAGCTTCGACGACGTATCTGCCTGCCCCCGGTACCATGCAGCGCGCAATGAACTGACCTGTCTGTGGAAGAGCACCAGTGTGCCTGCCAAGCGGCACCTGGCAAACTTCAGCTGTACACTTCATACAAACCACGTCAGTTGTGGCCGGTTGTCTTAAATAGTGTATGTATGTCCTTGAAAGTCCCTGCTGGCAGTAAGAAACAAGCATTTGCAATGCAATAGGTCTCGCATTACTGATAGTTTGAGGTATTGTCTTTGCAAATAATAATGCAACGCCAATAGCTCATACTTTCAGTAATGTGAGACCTAGTGCAAATGCCTGCATAGTGAGCCAGGAACCAGCATTGTATGTCTCAGTGCAGTACCGCAAGCTGCTCCTAGAGGTCCTTAGTGAGCAAGGCACCAGCACTGCATGTCTAGGTGCAGTATTGCAAGCTGCTCCTAGAAGTCCCTAGTGAGCAAATCACCAGCACTGCATGTCTCGGTGCAGTACCGTAAGCTGTTCCTAGAGGTCCCTAGTGAGCAAGGCACCAGCACTGCATGTCTAGGTGAAGTTGGAGTTATTGGCATTATAAATGGCAATGTTTTTTACCTAGCCATGTTGCAGGGTGCAGTACCATATGTGGCCAAAAGGTGACCTCTTTTGGTCACATATGGTACTGCACCCTGCAGAAGATATGGTAAATCCACCCTACCCATAATGCATTGCATGCAAGACAGTATTAAGAGTACATTCAAATAGCTATGCCCATATATACAATTAGTAGCTTTGAAATGTGACAAAAGAATTATTATAATAATTTTGGATTCGGTGGTACTCTGTGTGGAGCTGATGAAGGGAAATTTTTAGACGGTCTCATATAAATGTGAGATGTTCTAGTGAGTGAAGTAACCACTTCCAGCCTAGCTTAGGACCAAGTGTATGTCCTGCCTGAAGCCTTTTAAGAAAATAGTGCCTTGAGGCTATAATTAAAACCTAGGGAGTAACAACACATGTGCAAAAAAAAACAATTGATGGACGGAATGCTGGACAATGCAAACATTCACCCCCAGTCACAAGGATCTAGGTTAAATCCATCATTCTTTTGCTCACCACACCACCCCAGTTTGGACCCAGCCATATGCAAATCAGTCTTGACCCTGTTTCTTGTGGGAACAGTCGAGCCTGAACTGCCAAGCCAAGTCCTCCCTGGACTGGAAACAAGCATCCTGGGACCGGTTTCAGGGCATCACCCTTCATCAGCCAGGCTAGCTTGAATCCAGTGGTGTAGTGAGCACGGGACCCACGTCTGGGCATACCCTTCCCACTTAGGGCGACATATGCAAAAAAACAATTGATGGACGGAATGCTGGACAATGCAAACATTCACCCCCAGTCACAAGATCTGGGTTAAATCCACCATTCTTTTGCTCACCACACCACCCCAGTTGGCAGGGTATGCCCAGACGTGGGTCCCTTGCTCACTTTGCCACTGGATTCAAGCTAGCCTGGCTGAAGAGGGGTGTTACCCCGAAACCGGTCCCAGGATGCTTGTTTCCGGTCCAGGGAAGACATGGCTTGGCAGTTCGGGCTGGACTGTTCCCATGAGGCACAGGGTCAAGACTGATTTGCATATAGCTGTGTCTGAACTGGGGTGGCAAAGTGAGCTGAAGAATGATGATGGATTCAACCCAGATCTGTGACTGGGGGTGAGTGTCTGAAAAGTTTCAGCACTCCATCCATCATCTCCTTGTGTAACAACACATGTAACAAGAGGTGTCCTCATGGGAGGTTCCACGAAGAGACAAAGCGGTACTAAGGAGGGACTACTAAGCCTATTGACCAATGAAAAGCCACCATTTACAAAGGATAGGAGCCAATTAAAAAGATGGGCGGAGCTTTATGGCCATATCCTGAATACAGCATGTCTCGAAGAGAAAGTGCAAGTGCTGCCTAGGCATGTCCTCATGGGAGGTTACAAGAAGAGACAAGGCGGTACTAAGGAAGGACTACTAAGCCTATTGACCATTGAAAAACCACCATTTACAAAGGACAGGGACAGGAGCCAATTAAAAAGATGGGCGGAAAGTGGGCGGAGCGTTATGCCCATATCCTGAGCGGCTGAGTAGGAGCAACAATTGGACCGCTGCGTACAGCCGATTAGTATCCTGATCGCGTAGCAATCCATGGAATATTTGGAAACAAGTTGAAGCTCGTAGTGAGAGCAGTTATTCCGCTCACGACAGAGGACATGAGGCGCTTTCCCCCTAGTGAATATTGAACACTGAACAATTGCTACAAGCAAGCAACAATTGGAATACGGCTTTCAGCCAAGTAGCAATCTGATCACGTGGCAACCTATGGAATACATGGAGACTAGTTGAAGCCCGTAGTGTAAGCAGTAATTCCGCCCACAACAGAGGACATTAGGCGCTCTTCCCTTAAGGATCAGTGATTAATTGACATAATTATACAGACATAAGAAATCGTGGCATTACCTGAAAAGAATTTCTTTTCTTCCCCTCCATCAAACAAAAAGCTCTTTTCTGTTTTGTGTCCTGAGGAGAACCCAGCTAAAAAAGTCCAAGGGTTCGAAATGAATCGACAGTTAACATCTTCAAGCAAGTGTAATAGTATTGAAGTATACCAAGGTGGCTCATCTCACAAAAAATTAAATGTCATGTGTATAAATTGATTATGAGCCCAAACTGGTTCACTGTTTGATTGTTGGCTCATGCTCCTAGAGAAGTATAGCAGGGCTGTAATTAGGTCATTTGTTTTTTCGTTTTTTTCTTTCTTTACTGTTTCTTAAATAACCACAGAATTTGAGCTGGTTTACAACCTTTTCCTTTTATGTAATCTCATTTACATAAGTGTATTGTAATAACTTTAGGTGTTGTCTAAGTTTTGAAAAAAAAATTTATGTCTCGTGTCTTTATGGTGTACAATGTTGTTGATAAATTTGTCTTAAATTTTGAAAAAAAGAACAAAATGCTTTGAAAAAACTTAATGGTTTAAAAAAATAAATAACAAAGAGATCAAGAAAACGGTGTGGTCATATCAAGAGTGTGGTGTGATCAGGAAGAAAGAGTGTAAAATATTATCAGTACTGGCATGTGTGTTGTTTTCACATATCCTGAATATAGCATGTCTCGAAGAGACATTGCAAGCGCTGCATAGGCGAGACCTAAAAAAGGCTTTTAAAAGTGCTGCCAGCCTGAGGAATCAGAACCTGCACCAGCAACGGATCTCCCTACTTGCCGAAGCAAGGCAGGTCAATATTCATCACTGCAGAGCACCTCCTGTCGCCCTCAGCCCCTCCTGGCCTGATGAAGACACCCAGGCTCTCATTCTGGCTTGTGATATTTAGCTTTTTATTGGTATTTCATTTCCTTGTTTTACTGTCGAGAAAGTGCCACTCATTGTGTTATATATTAGTCAGCATAATGTCATTTATAAGCACACTAAAACCATGCATATGTCTCACATAAGCAATACAAAAACTTGGCAGCTATGAGACTCCTGTGAGTGTCCTTCCATTTCTGATGCTTTGTGGCAGTTTTAAGATCTTAGAATTTCTTGTTGCTCAAATGGGTGTCTTTTCTGATATGTATATGTTTCCCTCCTCTTCATTGCTTGATTTTTACTCGCAAGAAAGTGTCACTCATAGTCGTTGAATGTCACTCATAATTACATTGAAATTATGAAAATGTCATACATAAGCAATCTGAAACCTTGGCAGCTATGTGAGTCTTTTCAGGTCTTATCTGTGGTGTAGGGAGTTGCTGGGACAGACCGAGTAAGGTCTCTGACGAGACAGAGAGAACTCCGCCCGTTGTGGATTGACCAGTCGTGAGTGTCTCCCATGTTGTCAGGATGAGAGAGAATATCAAGTCGGCAATATAATGAACTCCTTCAATAAATGCATACATTCCAACATGATTTTGAAACTGTGAAATGGGAGATTATGAAGAAAAGTAGGGGAAGGTATTATCCTATTGACTTATGTTCAGGCACTGGCAATTTTAGATGGCAGACAACTAAAATCAATTTTTGGTTTCAAAAATCGCCAGTCTCCCGCCTGAATCAGGTCTGTAGGCTTGCATGGTAGAGGTGGGGGAACCAATTACATTTATTTATTTGTGCATTTTAATATAGCGTGGACATTACCCAAAGGTGCTAGAGTGCCTTACAATAAAACAGGTTTCGTTATTAGAGAACAACAGTTGCAAGTTATGTTCATTACAAAAGGCATAAAGTGTTGAGTAGATACATACAGACAATTGCTCCTTTCGATCATTACAAAGGAACAGACTTACAAGGAGCCTCGTTCATGTCGGGGTCCTCTTGGTCCCTCGATCTCAAATCAAGCCGAGCTTTCATTTGACTTCTGCCTGCCACCCACATTCTCACCTCATGCACAAAGAATTAAAGACAAAGCAGTTACCTTTGATGTGAAAAAGGAGAGAGAAAGAGATACCTATGTGTGGCTAAATTGCACAATGCAAAAGCAGAAAACCTGGCACAGTCCTGGCTTCCATCCTTGACAACATTTTGTGATCCTAGGCAAATGTTTTGTTTCAATGAGCCTCCTTTTTCTTCATTAACACATATGAGAGCACTATCAAATGCATGAGTTCAGAATGTGCAGTGCACAAAAACCTCTCATGTTTTGATGTTGCCACATGCATAATAAGAATGTAGGCCACATATAGGGAACTCATGGCCACAGACGTGCCTCTTGGTTCACTTATGGCATTGTCTTTGTGGCGAGGGGCATGAATGTTTCTAAGTTTATGTTTAAAAACTATAATTTTTAATTAAAGCTTACATGCAGTGATATAATCTGATGTTCTAAGATAAAACGCTTTCACATGTTAAAGTAATACACTTTTCTGAATTTTGAAGAGACTATCATATTTTTACATATTATCTGTTACTTGATTTACATGCCAAATACTTTAATGGCTCCACTTGTGTACAGGCTCATAGAGCCAAGCCAGATACTTGGCTTGACTCTGGCTCGGCTCTCCCTTTTAATATGTTGGCTCACCCACCTCAAGGTGTCAGTGATGATATCAGGGCAGTGGGACAATATAGATCTTTCTGCAACCTGTGGGATCCACACCCCTGCACAAAACCAGCATTTGATACAGTTCTTTGCCACATACACAACTTCTAATGCTTTCCTTCCTTTACATTGAATCTCTGCTGCAAAATACTCTACCAAGCTTATACTGTCACCTTCAATTACTAAAGGATTAACATCAGAGCTGATCAAGTCCATCCTTGATCTATGAACATTTCCTACTATAGTCTCTTTTATAATCATATACAATGGTTGAGACTCTCCCATCAGCTCTACTGGTTTCCCACCACTCCCCTTCCTTGCCATGCACGAGTGCTGAAACCCCACTTCCCTGACCATAGGAATCTTATTAGTCTTCTCACAGCTCCCTCGCCTCCACAACCACCTTCTTCTGTTTCTCAGACTTAACATCTCTATCTTCTTCTGTACACTTTTCCTTTCCCTACAATCTTGGGACAGTGACCCCCTCAGACCACATCTATTGTAATTTCTTCCAGTAACCGGACATCCCTTGAAATCTGCAAAATGCATGTAGATTCCACACTTGAAGCATCCCAGAGGTATTTTATTTTTTTCATTTCTTAAATTGTAGTCCAGCCACAATTAATACTAAACACTTCTACTTGACCCCTCCATTTTGATTCACCAGGCACCACTATGACACACTTGGGCTGACTGTTTAGCGACCTTGGTGTAATTCAGGTTTTTTTTGGGTTGTTGTGTCAGTTTTCACTGACCATATTCTAAAGCCCTAAGAATGTTTCATCATCAGTGTGCCATATGAGTATCAGGGGTTCTGATAAGCTGGGGAGACTGTTGTTGGTCAGACTTCCATGTTCCACAACTCTGTGGTGAGACCAATGAATTCAAGGCTTTGAAAGCTTTCTGATTGGAAATTCCTTTCTTCATTTTGGTGACGACTTAGAAGCCTGCTCAGACTGGAGGCTACCAACACCACTGTGAAGATGAACTCATGTGCAGTTATTTGATACGATCACAGCACCTCAGTAGTTATTTTCTACTTTAGGTGTTTCAGAGGAAATGTAACCTTGAAATACTTTGTTACTCTACCATACAGTACCATTGTAACATAAGAAAAAAACTATTTTGACTCAAAAAACGATTTACAAGGTCCTCACTTGCCTTTAAATCCCACACCTCATGTGCCTTAAGCCACTTTCCAGGCTCCTGCGTGACCTTCCTCATTTGGGAACATGCCTCTTGGCCTTTGCGATCCTACATTAGCGTGACACAAGCCCAAGGCATACAGTGGATGCTCCATGACAAATCCAAGCAATCTAATTTGACACAGAGGAAATCTCTGCCCATGTTACCATCTCTAGCTCGGCATACCAGCAAATTCATTTGCATCCCAAATTAAAATCTCTAATTTTTATCTCCATGGAAGGAACATACCTATTTCAAAGATTTCCTTTGGGTTGACCTCAGCTGCAAGAGTCTTCCATGATGAATAATCTCTTCAGTCACATGAATAACAACTGTTTCTTCCAGGATAATATTTTGATTTATGGTCTGTCAGAGATGGAGCATAATCATGCATTGGGGGAAGTCTGGCAAATACTGAGGAAGGCCAATCTCACTCTCCCAAAAGACAAGTGTCAGTTTTAGTTACAACAGATTGAGTACTGGGGTACAGTACATCAGGAAGGTGGGTGAAGCCCAAGGAAGATTTAGTACAATCTATTATCTCAGCGCCTTCACTCCAACGAACGATCAGTTTCGCTCTTTTTTGGGGCTAATATAATTTGAGAAAATTTTGCAACGAAAACAGAAGCTATGAGAGAACTGTTAAAGCAAGGGGAAGGAATTCAAAAGGCCAGAATGGCAGGAAGAGGAGTTTCAAATGATTAAAACAAATATTAGGAGCAAAAATATTTAACTCCTTTTGATGTCAAAGCAGCTACTGTCTTGACAGTGGACACAAGCGCTCATGGTCTGGGGTCAATACTGTCATGGACACATGAGGTGACATAGAGAAGCTTGTTGCGTTTGGCCCAAGGTCCCTCAAAACAGCTGAGCATAATTTTGTTGAGAGGGAAGCACTGGCAGTAGCCTGGGGTGCAGATACTTCTGTATTTACTTGTGGGACCAGAATTTCAAACTGAGGACATATCACAAGCCATTGCTAAAAGTATTAGGCCCCGGAGGGGCAAGTAAGGCCTCAGTCAGGCTAGCAAGTTTCCTTTCAAGGCTACAAGTGTTTTAGTATGATTTGGAGTTCATTGCGGGTTGGTGGGGGGCATTGATTTTAAAATGTTGATTGGGTATCTCTTGGAATGTGTGATGGCAAGCGCAGACAATGCAATAGATGAGGGTTGACCATTGTCATACGATGAGTGGGAGAAAGCCACACAGAGGTATGTTGTTTTGCAGAGGTGGTGAAATATATAATAATAAGAAAGAAGAGAAAGAGAGACTTAATTTCGGACTCATGGTGATGTGGCAAACTGAAGGTTGAATTGGTTTTGGGGTGATGAGTGGTGTTAAGGGAGAGAGAGATTTATTCCACTCCAGGGGGTGTAGAAGATATTGGTAGAGTTAGCCCACAAAGGGCATTTGGGTCAGACGTTGGCAAGGAGTGATCTGACTGAAAGGTTTTGGTGGCCAGGTTTAGTTAATCAAGTCAGGGTTTGGGTTGGGAATTGGAGTTTTGTTTCTGTGTGGTGAAGGTGCAGGGAGGCCAATACGATTCAGCAGAAGTATTCTGGTAGGAGGTTTGTGGAGATTTTATAGGACAAATGGAATACCAAAATGAATCTGAGATGCATGTAATAGTTCTTGTGGATGTATGTTCTAGATGGATGGAAGTGAATTTGTGAGGGATAGCACAAATGAGCCAGCCATAGCGTTTTTAGGTCTCGCCTAGCCTTGCTGCGCACATGCGCAGCTCGCTCGGCGAGATTTATTGTTAATGAGGAGTTTGAGAAAAGGGCTTTAAGCCCCGCCCCTTATTTCCATTGGCTGGCGTCACCGTTTATGGTAAACGGTGGCCTGCCATTGGAAATTAGGTGTTTGGGTTGCCTCCCTTTTGCTCTTTTTGTGCCGGCCCACCCGGACTGGCTTGCCTGCTTTGCGTCTGTCGCAAAGCACTTTCTTATCTTTATGGGGCCATGTGTTTAAACACATGGCCCCATAAAGACAAGAGATCCCCATGCTCCGGCTGCAGCGCGGTCCTCTTTCACTTTCGGGACCGCGCTTGTTTTTCTCTGTGTATTTATCTGTTTGGTTTTCTGTTACTGGCTGGAGTAAAGATTCGAGTTCTTCTTGGCAGTGCTTGATTTCTTGGCCAGGCCAGCAGGAATTTCCTGCTGTCGGCATGGTGATGTCAGCCCAGTGGTGGCGTCATTGTCGGTTTATCACAGCCGGAGGTTTGGAAGTGCCCGGCTATTCTTAGGCACACGTAGGCCAGCGAATCGCTGTTATTGAGGGCCCACAGGCTCTTTTTCTGCATTTTCGTGGCGCCGCCTCCTGCCTCAGAGAGGCGGGGTCTCTTTGTTTACATCGGTTATTGTTGTGGGTTGGTTGTTTGTAGGTGGTTTTCCTTGAGCTTTGCTCTCTTGTGGCTTGCACGCAGGCGGCTGTTCATCTCTTGAACCCGGGGCTGAGCTGACAATGGTGCTGTTTTGGAACCAGGTGAAATATACCTGTCGGTCACTGAATACTGATCAGGTAGGCCTCGCTGCGGCTTGTGTTTTAAAGGCCCTTGATACAGACTGTTATTCGCCGCAGCTTTTTTCAGTCAATGTAAAAGGGGGAGGCTGGGATAAGGGAAGCAAGGGCATGAAGAGGTTTGCCGATGATCACACTGTGGTCAGGTGGGGATGCTGGGATAAGAATACAATACCCCCGTGGTTCCACAGCTGAACTGCAACTATCTTTCCGCTGAACAAACTTCGTTTCCTGCTATGTAAGACTCAAACAAATGTGTTCATCTCTACGATCGCAAAAGTTACTTACGCGTATTTTGGATTTGAGTGTTTCAGTGGTTGCAGCTGCCTTGACTGTTAAACGGGGTTCGAAAGAACTGATAGAAAAACGAACATTTCAGGGTTTGTTGGTTTCATGCCGGGGTCACTGAGTAGAAAAGTAAGTTGTTTACAAGGGGTGCAGGTACTGCTGCTATAAACACAGCTTTTCTATGAGACAAAATGGCAGGTGGAAATATGGTACATTTACTTTATTGGTAAAGCATTGGGTTCAATACGCCAGATTTAAAGTTTGCTTGTGAAAGTACAGAGTTTGAGGCCCTCCTTAACGTTGTTGTGCTTTATGGGCAATCTCGTTGACGGTGGGAGGTTTCCCTGCCTACTGGGACGGCAGTTCTGGGGGCGGGACGGAGGGCAGGGACTGCATCTCCCCGTGTTCGGTGATATGCAACATGAGACGTTTAAACCTGCGCCCAGGGTAACAGCATAGACTGCCCCCTCCCCTGGCTGATAGTAACATTGAGGAAGGGCCCGCTGTCTTGTGTTGGCGAACACCAGTCTGCCTCGTTGTGTCCTTACAAATGTTCGGTTTTTCAGTTTAAAAGTTTGCATACACGTTTGTAAGATGATAGGTTCCTATGCTGTGTCTTAAAGTTGCTGCGTTCTGTGTAGCTCATGTCTTTTGAAGCCTGTATTTTTGTTGAATGTTGTGTGTTTTAACTAAGCATTTAGAGTGCAGTCCGTTCGCATCTGTCTGTCTAGACCCGTGTGTTGTCTATAGAAGCCTTTTGTGTTTTTAGACTGGCATCTCCTATCTCTGCTGAGGCATGTGTGTTATGTTTTCTCACCCCTAATAAGTATTGAACCCTCTGGGGACTTTAACTACAGAACCGTTTGTTTTCCGTGTTTTTAGACACTCTACCTCTGTGTGTTTAGACACTGTACCCCTAGAAAGCCGTTTTGTGTTTTTAGACGACTGTCTATTTTGTGTTCAGTTCTTTCTCTCATGCCTCCCGATGCCCGTCGGCAAATTCTCCTATTTTCCCAGATTGTGATCTGCGTCCTCACAAACCCCTTTGTATCTTGCTGTCGGGTCTCGTGCAGACGTGCAGAGGACCGTCTCCGCTAGAGAGACCTGCAGAGAGGCTGGCTAAGGGTTAGTCTTTCACTTAAACCTTCTTGATAACGTTCAAGTTAACGAGGCTGCTGGCATCTCCTCTCGGGGGCCAGTTACACAGTTATGTTAATTTGTGCACCGCGAGACGGCCAAGCGTGATACAGTATTTTTACCTGCATCCGCCAGACAAGGAAGCTTGATTCCCAAGAGGATATGAGCCTGACATAACCAGTTGTAAATATTTGCCTTTTTTTGATGTTAAGTCAAACCTAACTCGTTCAGGGATGGCGGGCGCACATTAGTGTGTCTGTTATGTTAATTGCTGCCGATCCTTTGTCTCACTCTTAATGGGGACAATGCAGACAGGGAGGTCTTTTACAGTCTGCTTGTCTTTGGGGGCTTCTGGGGGTGGGTAGTGTCTCGTTGTCATTCTGTAGTGTAGGCCCATCCACTCCCTGCCACGTCCGCAAAATCATTAGCCTGTTTGTGGGGGCTGTTAATGATTTTACTTGGCCTCCCTGTGTGTGTTTTTGCTCGGTGCATGCCTGCGGCGGTGCCTAAATCTTGCATGCAGTCAGAAAATATGTGGCCTAGCGGTGCAGTTTACTAAGATGGCTGCTGCCGCTCCAGCTGATATCGTTCCATACACAATGATATGTCGTGTTCGCGTTTTGGAGTAGCGCAGCGTTCACTGACTAGTCACTTTTTAGGTCGAGCCTAGGGCAGCGCGCATGCGCTGTTCTAGGAAAACGACCTCTTGGAATCGATCAGTACTTTTCACACGCTCGTGCGTGTGTTTTTTTTGGGGGCTTTCTTTCTATTGGTCTTTGCGTGCGAAGGCAGCACGCAATTGGGCAAAGGCGGGTGCAAGTCCCACCTTTGCCAGGAATTGTAGCCGCCCATGGCCTACTGCTTGCGGTTACGCGCAGTGTGCCATCTGTTTTTCACGGGCACAAGCGCGCGCACCTCTCCCGGGCTTGTTGTTACTGTCTTGCCCCAGACACCCCACAGCCGCAACGCTGCACCCCTCAATTAATACCAGCCTTCCCTGTCATTAGTGCTGGCGCGTTACACACTTGTGGCTCTTGCCTATGGGAAATGCACATGAACCGCATTTGTTGTTTATTTAGTGTTTCTCCCGCCGCTCCTCACTCGGCCTGGCAGAGGGGCCCTGCTTCGCCAGCAGTGAAGCCCCGAGGTTTGGGCGGCAGCTAGTGTATCACACGCCTCCTACTGTACGATAAACGAGGAGTTCTAGTGACACTGGAGGGGGGGCAGCTTGACGTTACTCCGCCTGCAGTGAAGCCCTGATCTCTAAGGAGAGTGAGGCAGCGGTCTCATGGCTTGACCTAAAGATGCGCTCGAGCAGAGTCTATGTGATATTCCTGAACGCAAACCATCACACTGAACTTGGAAGGATGTAAGAATGTTGTATTTGCGTGCCCCACGACCCCTCTGTTACACACACACACACACACAGACACGCACACATACACACACGCGCACACACACACGCTCTCTCTCTCTCCCACCTCCGTGGTATTAGGTTTATCCACAAATGAAAACTAACAAATTTAATTTTTGCTGGTGGACCCCACAATGTTTTACGGTACTGTGATGTCATATTACCACATGTGCAGTCTTACTCTAAAGCCCAAATTGTGAGCGGCCCGATAATTCTGTTGAGGCTGTTAACAGCAGTTACTGACCTTAGTGGAATTATAAGTGTGGGGCAACACTGGAGTTCCGCGGTGTTTCACCTGGAGATTTCACCTCCTGCAAGCGCGCAGGGTCTCAGTGCAGCACCTGGGCAAAAGCGTAAAATCGGCACAGTAAGTCCGATTTCCTTATGTTCCCCAAACCTCCGAATTGCTGTTACCTCCCTCTCCCCTAATAACCAGGACCCCAGGCAGGTAATGGTAATTCTGGTGCGGGCAAAAAGGAAATGATCACCGGTCATTAGGGCCTAAATCTGCAATGATTGTAAAATGTGTGATGATGCCAGTGCCACACATTTATAGCTCTGCAAGGACAGTGCACACGAGGGCCAAAGTGGAGACGTGTTCATGTTGTTGCACAACCTGAATCTCCCCCTGTGGTTACAAGGCCACCAATGGTTGAATAAATACTGCAAAACTTTCCTTTGCAAATACTCATTTGCCTACTAATGATACAATAATTAGACACCCTCACCCTTCGCGCGCGCTTTGCTTCTGCCTTCTCACTAGCAAAGCCTCTGCACTTTTCAAACTGAGCCTGATCTGCTACCAAAGTTGGACCATCCGCTTTGTCAAATACTATGATGGTACCAAATGCACTAAGGTACGATGGGTTTCTACTTATTTGCCCCGCAACGGGGGCTCGACGGCTGTCCCTTATCCCACCACGGAGGACAGGGACCCGATGCAACAGCAAGACATGTTTGTTTATATAGTTCTCCAAAGCTGCGGCTTTATAATACTTGAGACATCGTAGTCTCGGAATTAACAGCTTGTAGGAAAGTTATTCATAGCAAAAACATACCGTGGATTTTAGAGAAAAGGAAGAGTAAAAAGAATGCATATCATCCCTCCAAAAAAGAAATTGATACTATACCCCCTGCCCTCAGGTACCTTGGCACAATTTCCTTATTTCTGAAAGTGTGATGCATTGACTTTTTTTGGGAATATCAAGTGTGCACCTTTTTGTCGGTGGCCCGCCCCCTTGTTCACACATTTCACTGTGGGGCTTTGCTGACGCTTTGCACGTATCCTTTGGGCTCCGGGCACCGTTCTGTAATGCAGCCAGCGTTCCTCCTCGCGCCCTCGTTCAGGGAGGGGTCCTGTGGCCAGGGCCTCTCACACAGTCAAAGAATATGTTTATCTCATTCTGATAACAACAGGATCAGTGAGATTAGCTGGTGTGAATGCTTTGTACGGGCCCATTGTCTTCACAAAATGTGCACCGTGCATGTATTGCATTTAATTAAGCACGGGGCTTGTGCATTTTTCCCTTGGGGAAGGGCTCAGATATGAGTAATGGGTGAGCATGAGAATGCAGGCCGTTTTGGGTTTCTGATGGCCGGCCATTGTCACTGCAGCTGGAACTTCCAGTTTCTGATGGGGCGGAGCCCAGGATGGGCAGTTCTTTCAGCTCTATGCAATGACCCCTTCACATGCAAAGCGCTCTGAATCTGCATCCAAGCAGACCCCGGCATGGGGGACAAAACACTTATAAGGTCCCAAAGGCGAGACCTATTGGCTATGCCAATGCTTGTTTTTTGTCCCTTGGCACTTATCTCTGGCCTCTGACTTCTTGTTTGGTGTTGTGACAGCAGACGTTGCTGTACTTCAAAAACATGTATGCTAAGGGCTATTGTAATCCAATAATGCACCCAGGGGCAGGCAGGCCTACTTTCCCCTCCGGAGAGGAGCTCGAGCTGAAGCGTTGCAGCCCCGGGTGATGAGATTGGAGGTAGCCTGTTTTTGGCGGTCTGAAAGGAGGGAAAGGTTTACTGGTGTATTTGGCATTCCTACACACGTTCTCTTGGTATTCGCTGCCATAGCTGCTTGAGTGCAAGCATTTCCAAACGGTTAATTCGGCACGTTCTGCGTGTGGTCTTTGGGAAGCATTTTAACAACAGGCGCAGTTTAAAGTACACAATTTAATTTTCAGCCCACAGTAATCCTCATGTTTCCCTTCCAAAACGTTTCCTCACTATCCTGTTTTTTTTTCTATGCCACTTAAGCAAAGTTTCTTTTACCACCCTTACTGTTTTAGTGAGTTCATTTTCGTGCTCACAGCAATCTAAGATTCGCGTTGCTAGCGTATTTGCGCCATAATTTTGCATCTAATGCAGGCTTCTCCAACAAGTAGCTCGTGAGCTACTGGTAGCTCTCCTGCTACCTGTAAGTAATCTCTTGTGAGAAGCCCAGCTTACTACATTGGGTTTTACCTGGTTGAATTAATATATATACCAAAATGGAAATGACCCATGTAGAGGCATTCCACATTGACACATTTTTTTACATTACTGGTGAATATCCTGCCTGATGCACCGAGGTGACCACTGCTGGTAATCTTGCATATAGTGGCCACTAATTCAATTTTGTCTCAAGTGGTCACTATTAAAGCTCTAATATTAATAGCATGGGGTGATTTTCTTGAACATAAGTAGCTCTTACTACAGAAAAGGTAGGAGACCCCTGATCTAATGGCTAATGCAGAATTACACTTTGCAAGTCTGATTTCCCCGCGAAGGTCACCGAGAAAATCGTCAACAAACAACTGACCCGCTACCTCGAGGAGAACAACATCCTGGACCCTTCCCAGTCCGGCTTCCGCAGCAACCACAGCACCGAAACCGCCCTCATCGCCGCCACCGATGAGATCAGGACCCTGCTAGACAACGGAGAAACAGCAGCCCTCATCCTCCTGGACCTATCAGCCGCCTTCGACACGGTCTGCCACCACACACTACGAACACGCCTTCACGACGCCGGGATCCAAGAGAAGGCCCTGGACTGGACCACATCCTTCCTTTCCGGCAGAACACAAAGCGTCCGCCTCGCCCCCTTCCGATCCAAGGCCACCAAGATCATCTGCGGCGTACCCCAAGGCTCCTCCCTCAGCCCCACGCTGTTCAACATCTACATGGCACCCCTCGCCCACGTCGCCCAACAGCACAACCTCAACATCATCTCCTACGCCGACGACACCCAGCTGATCCTCTCCCTCACCAAAGACCCTCACACTGCCAAAGCCCACCTCCACGAAGGAATGAAGGCCGTCGCCGAATGGATGAGGACCAGCCGCCTGAAGCTGAACTCGGACAAGACGGAGGTCCTCATCCTTGGTTCCAACCCTTCAGCCTGGGACGACTCCTGGTGGCCAACATCACTGGGAACAGCCCCGCCACCCACCGACCACGTACGCAACCTAGGGGTCATCCTCGACCCCACCCTCTCCATGACTAAGCAGGTCAACGCCGTTTCCTCATCCTGCTTCAACATCCTCCGAATGCTCCGCAGGATCTTCAAGTGGATCCCCACCGAAACAAGAAAAACAGTCACCCAGGCCCTCGTCACCAGCAGGCTGGACTACGGAAACGCCCTCTACGCAGGAACGACGGCTAAGCTCCTGAGACGACTGCAACGCATCCAGAACGCCTCTGCACGTCTTATCCTCGACATCCCCCGACGCAGCCACATCACACCCCACCTGAGAGACCTGCACTGGCTCCCTGTCAACAAGAGGATAACCTTCAAGCTCCTCACCCACGCACACAAAGCACTCAACAACTCCGGACCAGCCTACCTCAACAGACGACTCAGCTTCTACACCCCCACCCGCCAGCTCCGCTCGACCAGCCTCGCCCTCGCCACAGTCCCCCACATCCGGAAAACGACCGCCGGCGGCAGATCCTTCTCCCACCTCGCCGCCAAGACCTGGAACACCCTCCCCACCAACCTCCGACAGACCCAAGACCTACTGGCCTTCAGAAGACTCCTCAAGACCTGGCTCTTCGATCAGTAGCAGCACCACCCCCCTCTTCCCCCAGCGCCTTGAGACCCTCGCGGGTATGTAGTGCGCTTTATAAGTGACATGATTGATTGATTGATTGATTTCAGCAGTGTGTTTTTATGAAGATTGGTGTTCTGGGGGAGAAGATTGCTCATTGTGCATTGAATATCTTTCGTTGGAATCTTTTTTTTTTTTAGCAACGAATAAAGATAAAAGCGCAGAAAAAAAATTCTGGAACGTACCATTTTCAAGCAGAAATCCCAGAGTGAACATTTTTATTCACTCTCAGAGTGTGCCATAAGCCTTCATGAAGGACTCAAAAAATATTCTCCATTTCATGCCCTTCTAGTTTAAGCCTACCAAAGAGGTACACATTTAAGAGGCCTGCTGTGGAAGGCAGGCCACCATAAAGTCTATTGTGAACCGAAAGTAATTTGTACTTATTGAACTGTAATTGCATTTATTTGGTGTTTACCACTGCTTTTGAGGCGTTGAAACACTTTTCGGTGGGTAGCATGCTCCTCCGGGAATACATGGTCAGTGGTTAGTCCATTGTTTAATTTGTTAATTTAAGTTTTCCACTTGCAGTCTTTTGATAATGATTTCATTTGTTAGCCCAGGGTTCTTCTGTTTGAAGTTGATCGGTGCTAATCTTATGCTCTCAAAATTAACCCAACATGCGTTAAATCTAGGGTTCTTTGGCATTGAAATTCTTTTGTTTTGGATTGGTTAAACTAGAAATTAAAAGATAAGGTAGGGTTATTAATTAAGTGATTACATTAGAGTAGTTGAAAACTAGTAGCTGGTTGAAGATTTGTGCTTTTGTGCAGATGATTGTGAAATGCGCCGATAGATTTAGAAGGAAATTCCAAGTTTATGTTCTGGTGGTAAGCTGCAAATTGGCCCAAAAGAAGTAGCAATGCAATGTAGCAAACAGTGATGAAGAAGAGTAGGGCAAGTGAGGAGAGGTTGTTAAGGAAAGAACCTGCGAAGAGGGAAGTCATGCTCATTTTCATTCATAGTCTTAACGTGTCCATAGTCCTGACATGCTTGAGGTGTTGTATGTTCTGTCATCTTGGCCGTAGGTTTGCTCTTCACTATTGTTGAGTTACATTCTTTGATATAAACTGTAATCCAGTTATGTCCATATTTCTAGTTTTCATACTTGGCGCCCTCACAATGTACAAAATACAATGTTGGACTTTTTGTCCAGTTAAGTAGTGTGTACACAAGTGGAGAGTTCAAGGCGTGGACTGTCTTTGTGGCTTGTATAGACTGTTCTGTTCGAACAAGGCTTTGGGCAAGTGTGGATTTTAGACCTGCAGAAAGCTATGTTTTATGCCCAGTGTAGGAGATCAGTTATCGTAAATAACTCAACATATCTGTATTTTATTTTCTATATTGATAATAGTGTTATTTTGTTTTTTAACTCCTTGAACTTTTCACGTTCGGATAACCTCTCATCAGTCCCTTGTTTCATAAGCCCATTAGGATCCCGTAAATGAACTTAGCAGTTCAACCTGGTTTTCCGCTTGCTCAGTACCCACCTGTAAGCGACTGCAAGTTGATGTTCAGCGCACTATAAAACATTAACAATACATAAATAATAACTAATTCCTTTAATATTCTCCAGTTTAAAGCCAGGTAAAAGGCAACACCTGTTTTTAATCTGAGCTAGACGTTGCACAGCTTCATTTCTGAGCTAGAAGGGTTTACTGGGTGTACATGCTGTTCTTTTCGTCGGATAGAGAAGCGACATACGAGATTTGCATGCTTTTTCCTACGTTCCCTCAGATGTATGCTTACTACCGTCTGATGAGATGTAAGAACACGAGGATGGATTATCTAATTCATGGGGTAGTTGGAGCAGTCCCTGTTATTTGCTGACACACAGGTGCCTGTTTTTCCTTACAGAGTATAGCTAACGCCACTTGATTTTATCAAGAGGCGGGAAAACTAGTAGTTTTATTACCTGAATTACAGGAATACTAAACAGCTGGATGTCGGTAAGCGCTGCCGGGCCCATCTAACCTGATCACTGCCTTTCTTCTGTTACACAGACATACACAGCATTCCCCCAGCTGCATCTGTTACGTTACATGTTTTTTATATACCAGATGTGCTCCAATCACTTGGCCCCTTAGTGCCATGTGTGGTTCGTGGCCTTCGATTATTCATCTACTGTGGATATGTATCGACTTTTGGCTGTCAGACCTAATATTGCTGCGTCTAATGTCACTCCTGATCCTCTCCAATCCAGTCTCACCGCGGGCTGACGTTCTACCAACAGTTAATCTCGAGTATTCCAGGCTTTATGCTTCCTGATTCTTGCACGGAGCATCATCTGTTAATTATACATTGATCAACCCTGTGTTCAGGAACTGTGAATGTCTCACAAGTGACAGCGCATTATATGCCCGAACTTCTCCATACAAGCTGTACATTCCTTACTTACCTGTATCACCACTGCATGTGCTCTGTGTGATCAGCATGTCCTGGCATGCTGTGTAAGGGAGGGTGTGTGTGTGTTTTCTTTCCTTTCTTTTTTCACGCGGAGAATATTGGGTCTTGCAATGAGTTGCATCCTGTTGGTAACTTAGGTCCTGATTTAGATCTCGGCGGACGAGTTACTCTGTCACAAAGGTGACGGATATCCTGTCCGCCGAAATATAAATCCCATTTTATTCTATGGGATTTCGGACAGGATATTCGTCACCGTTGTGAGGAGTAACCCGTCCACCAAGATCTAAATCGGGACGTAGTCACTTAGAGCCAGATTGACATGTACATCTGCAAACCTATGTGGAACAGATAAGCACATATGGTAGCATTTTTTAATACAAATCCTGTTAATGAATTAAACAAGCAGTTGCAATGCAATAGGTCTCGCATTTACGCGAGTTTAAGCTATTGGCATTGTAAATGACATTGCCTTTTATGTATGTTTTGACAACGAAAAAAAAATAAAAGGCATTGTCATTTGCAATGTCAATAGCTCAAACTCTCGTAAATGCGAGACCTGTTGCATTGCAAATGCTTGTTTTGTAAAGGTTTTAGGAGGGGAAAGTTGTCTGGCATTTCTGGTCACCCGCAATGGCACACAGCTCACTTCACACGACATGCAAGAGTTTTTGCGTGTACATGGATTGAAGTACAATAGAACCTCCCTCTAATCCACAAGGGAATGTAATATTAGAGCACGCAAATAGAGTGGTGAATGGAACAATTTAGATGGTACTTAATGGCAGAAAAATTGTTAGGAAAGCTATAGAGGAAATGCTTTTGGTGCATTGTACTACACAGAGTGGTACAATAGGCAGGGCACCTTTCCAGGTGATGAGAGTGAGACAACCTAGGGCAAGTTAATTCCCTGTTTTTTGGAAGCAAGAGAAAGAGACCATTGCAATTGAGAGAAAGGCAGAAAGACTGCAGACAGAGTGCAGCCTGGAGACTGAGTCAGGGTTAAGTTAGGGATAAGAGGAGAAGAGAGTGGCCTAGCAACTTTTCAGAACCGTTTGAGGTAGAAAGCATTCACTAGTGGCATGTTGTTTTGAAGAACAGGCAGAAATGGAACAAAAGGAGAGTGGCTTTGTATTGTAAGAAAGGAGAGGAAAGGGGGGAGAGTTTTCTCAACAAAGGTAGAAAGAGGATTGCGGGGCAGTGCAGTGGTATCATGATAATGAAAAATGAAGAGTTTGTGAGAGGAGTGCAAAATATGGGTGCTTGCAACATGATAAGTGGAAGGCAGTATGGAGATGGTGGATGTTTTGAACATGGCAGAGGCACTGGACCGATGGAGAGGGCTCCAGAGCACGCAGTGAGCACAAAGAACACTACTCCTCCTGTCCTGATCAAAGTACAAAACTGTATATAATCCGCAAGGGAATTGGAAAAAAATAAATATATATGTTTTATTCTTCGCAATGCCACGTAAACACAAGGAGAGGGATAAAAGAATCATGAATGCATAGTTCCTAATAGTTCTCATATATATACTACCTACTGGCGGTCACTAGTAGGTAGTTAGGACCTAGTTTCCATAGGAAAAGCGTTTTTTGTTTTGCTAATAACTTTGATGCAGTGTGACGAATCTTCACAAAATTATCAGAACTAGCTTACCACTCATTTCAGTTGCTGTCTGGAAAGTTTTAGGGTGATTCGTCAAGCGGGGGCCGAGAAAAAAGGGGCGAGGGTCCCAAAACACGTTTTCCTTATGCAATTTCCCATATGGATTTTGAACACGATTGCAGCCCGAACCGCTGAACACAGAATTACACCAAATTTGACAAAAATCTATCTCTTGGTCCAGAAAGTGCCCTTTTTGTAATTTGATTTAAATCTGTTCAGTAGTTTTGGAGTTATTACAAAATATTTATAGATATCTAAGGATGCAAATCCTTTGGATCCAACAGATCTCTTGGTGAGATCTGATTGGCTGTCAACACTTCAAAAAGGAATTGTTGGCAGCCATCTTGGGACTCTGACTCGGCCAAGTCTCAAGAAAAAACTTTTATTAAAAAAAAAATTAATTGCTGTGAATCTGTAGAGCAGAGGTCTTCAAACTGTGGGGCGCGACCCCCAGGGGGGTCGTGGAGTCCTAGGAAGGGGTCGCAGATTCTCCAGCTTCACTTGTCCCTGTAAAAAGGCAATTGAGATCGTTATCAGCTGCTTGCCTGAATGAAAGCCAAATGCGCCTTATCTGGTAATCTGCAAGTGTAAAGGATGCTTGGGAGCAGTTGTGGCTCTTTGTGAAGACAAAGATGTGTGTGTTTTTTTAGTGGAAGTGCAAAGAGTTACTACTGGGCTGGGAAGTTGTTGCTTTTATTTTTAAGTGCATTTACACAGCCCTTAGTGCCCCTAAAGAGGTGTTGAAGGGACAGTTATGTAAAAAAGAAAACTGCATTACATACGCTCTGGTATTATTAAAACCTACATTTTGAAAGCACCATTTTATTGTAAAACTATTCGCACGTTTTGCAGCATTCTATCTTACCCTGTGTGTAATGCAAGTATAAAAAATTGACTTACATATTCACAGTGCTTTCTGTCACAGGCTGTGACTTCGTAGCACTAAAAATACACATCACTATTCTCCACTGCACCAATCAAGATTTAATTCTGTGGTTCTCTGGTTACACACAGACCTCTGCAGTGCATTAACTAATAGAGGTTTCATAATGTACTACAGTGCATTTCCCACTGAGCAATAACTTTTTAAATTTATTTTTCATTTACGCTGCCCATTATTGTATATGTAGATACCTGAAGGTGAAAGACCTAAAAACGTACAGAATATTTTGGGCTTATTTATGAGAGGCTTGCATCACCAGAGCATCACTTTTTTGATGCTCCAGTGGCGCAAGCATCTCAACCATACCTATGAGGCAGTGCAAAGTCACCCTGCATGGCTTTGCATTGCCTCATAGATATGGAGTAAGACATAGCAGCGCAAGTCACTGCGTTGCCTTAATCTGCGTCAAGGAGGTGTTCCATGGGCTTTGCGTGGGGTTCCCACGCAAACCCATGGATTTTGATGCTGCCCCATATTGACAAAATCACGTAAACCTGGGGCAGCTCCAAAAACTGACGGCTCTCCAGTGGAGGCGTAACGAGGAGACATGTTTTAATTTCTCCTCGTTTTTCCTCTTTCCAAGTGTGCTGCATTCTGCAGCTCTCATAGAAATAGGAAAACGCCTCTCAGGATTGTTTTGGTGAAGGAAGGTGCCTCTTCCCGTGCAAAAACAATTCTGCCTACGTTGGTGCTAGGCAGCAATTTGTGAAGGGAAAAGGACTGGGATGCACCGTATTTCATAATTACAGTGCATTCCTGCCCTTTCACATTGGCATAGGGCAGCGCCGCAAGAAGACTTGCAGCGCTGCCCTACGCCAATTCCTCATAAATGAGGCCCTTTGTTTTTAGCTACACCTTTGGCTACATCCCCATGCTCAATGACCTTTGGTTTGCTAAACACTGTTTAATATCATTTCCCCACCGTAAAAATTATTTGCTGTGGTAATTGGGGGCTCTTAGAAATGGGGGTCTCTAGTTGGCAATGGTTTGCACCTTTGTCCAAGTAGGGACCCTTCCTGCTAGTCAGGGTAAGAGGGATACACTACTGAAATAACCCCTGCTCACCCCCTTAGTAGCTTGGCACGAGCAGTCAGGCTTATTTCAGAGGCAGTGTGTAAAGGATTTGCACATAACCAACAGCAATACACTGAAAACACTACAAAAGGACACCACACCAGTTTAGAAAAATATCCAATACTTTATATATTCAAAACAAGACTAAAACGATAAAAATCCAACTTAAAAATATGCACTTTGCGGGAGCTGGCATTGGTCGGTCCGGACTGTGGAGTGGGACGGGGCAGTGTGTCGCAAGACTTACGAGCAGTGCCCCCAAACCACGGTGCGGTCACGGTTGTCGAAGTCAGTGACGGCGTTGGTGAGACCAGGGCGGTGAAGTGAAGCGAGGCGGTGCGGAGTGCGGTGCCCACAGGTCACGGTGCAAGCAGCAGCTCGGCGGCCGTCATCAGTGAGACCAGGGTTGCGGTGCGAGATGCAGCGGTGCCCTCTGCGGTGCCTTCAGGGCATGGAGCCAGCAGCAGAGTCAGTGACGGAGTCGGTTGCTTTCCCCCTCTGTGGCAACTGAAACCACGGTTCCAGAGGCGGTACCCAGAGGTCAGTGAAGTCTTTGCGGTCCCTGAGACTTCAGAACAGGAGGCAACAAGTAAAGAAAGTTCAGTCCAGTCCTTTCACTGCCCAAGGCAGAAGCAGCAACTGCAGGCCAAACCAACAAAGCAACAACACAGCAAAGTTGTAGTACTCCTCTTGGCAGTTCTTCCAGCTCGTCTTCTTGGCAGGTTCCTTGATTTCAGCGAGTTCTAAAGTTCTAGGGTCTGGACCCCAATATTTATACTCAGTTTCTCTTTGGGCAGAGAGTGCCTGTGCCCAGCCCAAACCAGTTCATCCTCTCTGGCCCAGCTTCCTGGCAGGAGGTGGAGACAGCATTGTCCAAGGAAAACCAGGCCCATTCAGGTGCAAGGAAATCTCCTCCCACTACTATAAATACAGCCCAGGTCTATTCAGCCCAGCCCTGACTCATCCAGGAAAGGCAGGACACACCTTGACCCCCCCTCCCCCTCCCCCCCAGTGGCTGTCTGATGAAAATGCACATCCCCAGCCCCTGCCACTCCAAAGCCAGACAGACAATCCACAAACCCAGCAGAGGCACACAGGATGGCTAAGCAAGAAAATACCTACTTTCTAAAAGTGGTATTTTCAAACACAGAACATCAAAATCATCTTTACTAAAAGATGCATTTTTATATTCTGAGTTCAGGCATGCTAAACCCCATTTCTCTATCTTGTCCCAATGGGAAGATATGCTTATAAGATGTTATAAGTAAACTCCCATTCTATCCTATGGGACAGATAGCCTTTCCATAGTGAAAAATGAAACACACTGTAATTCACTACCAGGACATGTCACACACACCAGTACATGTCCTACCTTTAATATACACGGCACCCTGACCACAGGGGTACCTTGGGCCTACCTTAGGGGTGACTTACATGTAAGAAAAGTGAAGATTAGGGCTTGGCAAGTGGGTTCACTTGCCAGGTCGGCATGGCAGTTACAAACCGCGCAGACACTGCAGTGGCAGGTCTGATAACCCTTTTCAGGGCTGCATGGGCGAGTTGCACAATCAGTACTGCAGGCCCACCAGCAGCATTTGATTTATAGGGCCTGGCACCCTCAGTGCACTTTACTAGGGACTTACTAGTAAGTCAAACATGCCAATCATGGAAACACCAATCCATAATACAATTTACAATAGGAGCACTTGCACTTTAACACTGAACAGCAGTGTGAAAGTGCGCAGAGACTACTGAACCAGCAAAAACAGCGTCAAAACTAGGAGGTCAGAAAGTAAAAAAACAGGGGAAACATGCCAAAAGATGCCAGGTCTAACAGAGGCATTTATGGTTGTCGATAGATGTTGATGATGAGGAGACCCAGTTTCTAGAACATTTTGTCAGAAGGGGTCCTTACGCCTAAAAAGGTTTGACAAGGGGGTCTCGACATCAAAAAGTTTGAAGACCACTGCTGTAGAGGATCCACAAATCCAGGCAAGAAAACCAAGTGCTGTCTCCTGCGCTTGTTTTTAGGTCTCGCCTACGCAGCGCGCATGCGCTGCATATGCAAAAAGACCTTTTGCAATCGATTCGGCTTTTCAGCCAAAAACGTGCACGCGTTCCATTGCCTTCAATGGCAACGCGTGCACGTTTGGCGATTCACTTGCGGGAGCGAGCAGCTGGCGCCATATGGTAGCAATTATCGCTCCTGGCGCCGCTCGCTCCCGCAAGGGAATCGCACTCCCCCCACCCCTCCCACTTCTTTAAACCCGGAGTAGTACTGTTTCACTTTCGCGGCCGCGGCGCGGGGCCGCACTTGTGTTTCAGTGCTTGTTTTCCATGATGAGAACTGACGCACAGCGAGTAAAGATGCGCCCAGGGGCTTACAGCTTGGTCCGATGATAACCCCGGTAATGTGCTGTGTGCTTTTTGTGTTGCATGTCCTCGTTCACTCTTCCAGGATGTCTAAGAATTTCAGTCATTTTCTTTAATTGCTCTGTTGGACACTCTGTGAGTATCAGTCCTCTCGGGCATATCAGCTACACCAAGCCCCAAACAGCGCTCAATGTGTCTGTGATATCTGATCCTGCTGGTTTCCGCCTTTAGACTGGCGTTATTCTGAATTTCTGCTTCGAACCTCTAATGCTAAAGGCGTCACTTCCTCTGTGGGAAATGTGCATTTCCTCAACTTTTGTTTGTGTCTTGATTCTTGGGAGGACATTTCTCAAGAAGGCACAAAAGGTGATTTTGCGGATTTTTTGAAGAGTGAACGTTTTATAATGCGCGTTACACAGTGGGTGTTCACCCGCCAAAACACTGAGGCTGTATGGTCGCCGCTCACATGCAAACCTTCCGTTCCTACAATGCTGTGAGTTTTGCTCTAATACTGAAAGCAGAACACCAACCCTAACTCAAGCTGGCCTCTTGCTGTTATTTATGGTGTTTAGCGCCATCTGGAGGAAGACGGTTATTAGCGCGCCACGTCTTCGCATGAGGCAATGAAAACAGAAAACTGGCCATTATAAAAACGTTTCTGAAGGGAAAGCGTATCCCCTGCCTTCAAGAAAGTGAGCGGAGATGGCGAATTTAGCGATGTATCGAATGTGTCGACTTAAACTATTGGATTTCAATGGCAGTGTTTATTTTGTGTTGTGTTGTACTGTTTTTGTTACACTCTGTTCCTGGAAGCCCGCATAAGCCTCACATCCTAGCTTCAGTCTGAACTTATACTCCCCTCAGTGGCCCCACAAACCCAATAACTGCGAAGCATATTTTCTGTTCCCAAAACCAAAAAGTAGAAAAACGGCAAAAAATAGCACAGTGTCGAAGTGATTCCTATACATCTTTATACACTGAAACTCCTAGTTTGAAACTGAATTTTATTCCTCCACCGGTCAGTGAATGACCTACCTATCGCACCTTGTGTGCAAGTCTCAGAGCCTGCTTCCAAAGTAGATGGCAAAAATACAACCTGATAATGGCATCTACAGTGTGGAGCATTGTGGGCTTCGTGATGACGTCATGATGTGGCCTATAGCCAGAACTTCCATACAAAACTCTGCAAAAAACAAGTTATCAATCCGAGCCTAACCCTCGGGTGTCAGAACTAGACACACCACGTGGATCTATATTACAGATAAGCTGCAAAACTACTTTTACAGGTTGCGTGTTTGTTTTTCCAGCAAACAATATTTTCGATCCAAGACACTCAAGTCTGACTCCTGTGGTCTGTTGGATCTGGAGAGCTACGCTGGTAATAGGATTTTTCGACCTCTTACCCCTGTCTTTGATGCACACTGATGGACTATACTAAAGAAACAACTGGGGGAGATCTTTGCTAACCTTCCAGGACTGGTCTGGATTCTCTTGGAAATGCAATTGAAACACGTGATATATGTATAGATCATATTAAGGAAGTAGACATATAGCACCCCTGATAGTACTTGGCTCACTGAGCAGGCCTTCTATACCAAAGTATAGTGTTTTAGTAAGCACCGCCAGTGCTGAGAAGTAAAAGGATTGGGGCACAATAAATAGTCATTTGTCTTGACTGAGAACTCAACCCCTAAAGCACACCTCCTTAGTTCACCAGTGGGCCAGGAAGAGGCAGAAATGGGCCTTCAAATGTATTGGGGAAAAGACGTAGATGGGCATATCTTAGATCCCCGCTGGCCTCCTGTTCTAGAAGCAGCCCGGCTGTGGTGCAGGTATTCACAGGCCGCCCTGGAACAGCTGCTTCTTCAGCGTTGAAGTGTACACTGCTCTTCTCTGAGCGTGGGCCTTCCCCCACCCCGCTGGTATGGTGATAAAGGCACATTCATATCAATGCGATGTACGACTCTGTGATTTACTTACATCTGCCGTTAAATGGCGTAACACAAGCCCTCACAGCCCCTGCACCGCAGGGGGGCTCCCAACCTTTAAAAGGGTCCCGAACTCTTCAGGGGACCCCATTCAGCTCAAGGCCAATGAGTAGTAGTGAGAAATGGAGACATTCTGCAGCCCCTTCCTCTGTCCCCCCCCCTGTTTTACGTAATGCCACTGCTGCTACTCGCCGACGTTCTAGAAGCTTCCCTCGGAGACACAATTATAACAGCTCCATGCCCAAGATTGTTAAGTGTGGTGCCTCTCACACCTCCGTCTACCCCCCAACTTCATGCCAGCTGTTTCATACCTGCTGTGCTTCTTGATCTGGACACAGTGCGCCTCGCTCTACAGTGTACAGGGTCTTTGCAGCCCTTCAGTTGGGATAGACCCTGTCTCATGATGGAAAAGGGGGTCTGGTTTTTAGGTCTCGCCTAGCGATGCAGCGCATGCGCTGCTCACCTTGGCAAGATCTATTGTCGTGTGTTTTGCTTCCGAAGGGGGACAGGAGACGTGCACGCGTACGGACCGGACAGGACATGTGCACGTGTACGGCGTCTCGTGGCCTTTCAGCACAACGCGCGCATGGCGCGCTTTCACTTTCCCTCCCTCTCCCCCACCGTCGGCTCCAGATCATTTCTGAAGCTCCCGGGGACCCTGCACGGCGTCAGCAGTGTCGGAGCCATTTGCATAACCAGTGGCATTCACTTCGGCGAGTCCTGAAGTATAGAGAACAAAGGTAAATCCTCACCGGTATATCAGCGGTTTTATACGCCAAAGCATACATGCAAGCTTTTTTTGGTGTCATATATGCCAGAGAAAATGTAAATGAATGTTACTAGCGCATTGACGGCCGTAGCTTCAAGCACCATTGAAACCGAGTTTCAGCGCACCTTTCTATCACACACTAATTCACTTACTACTTTGCACTGACGCATGTTTTTCATAGATCAAAGTTGCACTGACACATGTTTTCCATGTCTCAGCACAACTGCTGCTCCTCTCCCTCCAATGTGTACACCACCGAAACTGGACCCAGACCAGAGTCGCACTACAGAAACTGCATGCCTCGCCCAGCACGTGACCAAGACGAAAGTTACACGGTACCCCCCCACCTCACACAGAAATATCTGGTCAGCCAAAACATGCCTACTCATATGTTTTGCTGGCTTTGTTTCCGGAGGGTTGCTTGCCAGGCGCATGAAGGGTGGTGGCACATGTCCAGCCTACTAGTGGGAGGACAGAAACTTTTAACAAGGAAATTACATTTCACTCAGTGCTGTCTCGTGAAACGGGTTACGAGGCTGGATGCTTTGCCCCCGAGGATGGGGCGGAATGAACTACCGTCTAACACGAGGGTCAGATTTATGGTGTGTGTGGTTGGGATCACGGGAACGGGGCAGGGGTGCATGCCTCGCCTTCTGAAGCACAGAAGCCTCCGTTTCTTTGATGAAAAACTCGGTCCAAACAGTGGCTTAATATGTGGGTGTCTCGGAATAATAATGAACTCCTATTTAATTAAGCGGGCGTCCATGATCCGAAATGAACTCTTTTGAAGAGTTGCTGTGTTTGCCGGCAAGCAGCACTGCTCGTCCAAGAAACCCTGGGGACCTCATAAGATATACATACACACAGAAACATAAATAAAAGGCATTGTTATTTACAATGCCAATAGCTGAAACTCTCGTAACTGCGAGACCTATTGCATTGCAAATGCTTGTTTAATTGGCCCCTGGGTGGGCCTGGTCCTGGGGAGAATTAAAAAAAATACATTTAGGATGAGGGAGGCGTACACGGCCCCCCTTTCCCAGGCCGCCAACCCCCGCGGCACTCTCGATATTTTGAAGGGGAGACCGGCCGCGTGAGCTTCCTCCCTGGGCCGATTTCAACCCCAGGGTCCCCATCCCCCAGGGCCCGGATGAGACAATGAAGGGGAGGGGGCACGCGACTCCCCTTAGGCCGATTTTGTCCCCAAGGACCGCCACCTCCCTGGAGCCCAGCCAAGACAATGAAGGTGAGGAGGGCATGCAGCCCGCCTCCCCAAGCCATTTTCACCCCAGGGACCCCAACCCCCAGAGCCCGGCCGTGCAACCAAATGGGGGAGGGTGCGGCCCCCTCTCGGAGCCATTAATGGTCCTGGGGACCCCACCCCCAGGTCAGGCTCCAGCTATGTCCCGGGCTGCCCACTCACAGGAAATAGCAGTTTCCCTGCTCGCACTGATGCGGGCAGGGAAACATGTATGCTCTCGCTTGACGGGAGCACTCTCAAAGTTCATGCCAAGCGATAGCAAACACTAAGTTCGCTCCCAGCGGGCGGGAGCAGGAAAAATGCTCCCGCCCACTGGGAGCAGACTTTTCATCTAATTCTGGGCAGGGAAACAGATGACAAAATTGCTCCCGCCCACAGGGAGTAGCATGTTTTGCTGCATCCTGCGGGCGGGAGCAGTGCCAGCTCCCGCTGGAGGCGGGGAGCTGGTTGGAGCCAAGGGGGCATTGGGTATCCCCCTCCCCCTTTTGAATTTGTAGCGGGCGCCCTCGGTGGGCTCCAGGGCAGCAACCATTTACTGAGCGGGCCCTGGGGGATGGGGTCCCCGGGGCAAATATTGGCTTAGGGCGGGGGCGCTGCGTGTCCACCGTCCCCATTTAAATATGCAATGGGGGCCCTGAGTAGGGTCAAGGGCACCTGCAGGTTACTGGCTTGGCTCTGTGGTCCCCAGGGCCAATATTGGCCCATGGAGGGGGGCTGTGTCCCCCTCCCCCTTCAGACAATGGCCCAGCCCTTGGAGATTGGGTCCCCGGGGCCGAAAACGGCCTGGGGAGGGAAGCCGTGTGCCCCCCCTCCCCCTTATAAATATGGCCGGGAGATGGGGTCTCCAGTGCCCAAACTCGGCCCAGGGAGGGGGCTGCATGCCTGCCTCCCCATTCACTATGTGGCCGGACCCTGGGAGGTGGGGTCCCCGGGGACAAATACAGCCCAGGGAAGGGGACTACCTACCCCCTCCCCTAAAAAATGTGGCAGACCCCAGGGGAGTGGGTCCCCGGGGCCGAAATCAGCCTGGGGAGGGGGGCTGCAAGCCTCCCTCCTGGGTTGGCTGCCTTTGGGGGTTGGGGTTTGGCCACAGGCCCTGAGGCCAACACCCCGCAGCTCACTGCTGAAGGCCGTGCGCAGAGACGGTTGGATTAACGTGTATATATATATATATATATATATATATATATATATATATATATATATATATATTTATACATATTTTCTTTCTTTGCAGTTCCACGTAAACACAAGAAGAGGGATAAAAGAATCATGAATGCATAGTTTCCTGAAAGTTCCCGGAAAGGCAAAATGAAATAAGGAATTTCCAAACAAAAAGTCTTCAAAGCCTTCAATTTATTGAATTTACCACAGCTGTGGAGACAGTGGGCCTGCCTAGCAACACCCTCCCCAGCTTCTCAAACCTGCTGACCTCATGTGGATCACTGATGATGAAACATTCCTAAGGTTCAGCAATAGCCCAAGTGGAGGGCCGACTGGCCACTCTCAACTAGGCCTACATACCCAACATATTCGTGGTATAACAAATCTCTCTCCATTGTAGTTAATAAAGAACAGTATTACATTAAAGCAACCACAACACCCCACCATGCCCTACTATAACTTATCTGCCTCCTTTGCAGATACACAAATAACAGTTTGATATTGGAACAACACTCCCAGCGTACCCCTTGTATAACACTTAGCTGTACTGATAACCTTTTACAAAGTGGATCCCCAACACCCTCAACCTTTCTTGTCTCCTCTTATTGAAGTGAGCTTTGATTGGATCTCTGAGTGTCCTGTAGGAAGTCCCCAAAATTGCAAATTGATACCAGTTTTCTATACACAATCCTCCTACATTAATACCCTCACATCCTTAATTCTACCACCACACTTATTCTGGGTTTAAAATTGAACTCTAAGTACTGTAGCATGTCATCTCAATAACCCCCTCCCTCCTGCCTTACCAATGCACAAGCTTGAGCACATGTCTAAACACATCCTGACTTTCTGAGCTTGAACAAATAAATAATAACTATGTTTCTTTCCATGCATAATCTGTTGGCATCACTTGCAAGCATGCAAGTCATAAGTTCTTAATTACAGCTCATCTGGTGTAGTGGCAGATCGCCTTTCACTTATAAAAATTTAGAAGGTGGCTCAATTAATTTGATTATACAATACTTCTTGTAACGCTTTTCCACAACATTAATTGCACTGAGATATACATATAGCACACACTGACTGGTTGAACCTTCATGTACCCACACATGTGTCTATTGAATACAGTGGGACTCTGCTCAAGATGTTGAAATTCTTGTCAAAAGAGTCATAAATACACAGCCGAATAAACCTGCAAAGCAATGCAGATTGTTTATTTAAATAGTTTCTTCTCTCATGCCTAAATATGCATGTTGCCATACATTCTCCAAGCAACTAAAGTTCAGATGCAGTTTGTTGTTATTGCCTTTTGCTCGACTTTAGGTAGTACTCTTTTTTCAACTCATACGCACTCAAACATAAGAAGGAAATCAATGAAAATGTAATTGTCAGCGCAAAACATTAAACTATAACATTAGTCATCACTTAAAGAGGAAAATCACATTCAACTTGTTGTGCAGTCATCAGAAAACCAATCAAATTAATCAAAGATTACAATGCAAAACAAAATCTTTGGGAAATTTGGGTCAGTTTAAGACCATCTGTATGTAAAGAAGAAAAGGAAGGTGTAAAAAATGTAATGGCATTCTGAATGGAATTAACTGAATTTAATGTTCCTCACTATTCAGAAATTAGCCAAAGCTACCAAATTATTGAAGATTAACATCAATAAGAAAAATGAAGAGTTACAACACACAATTGCAAAAAGATAATTGAACTAGAACATAGGAAGAAGCAAATTAAATTGGGGACTTTCAGAAAGATCTTGAAGAATGCAAAATATGAAAGTTCAAAAGAAATAACATGGACTACAAATTAAATATTGTTATAGAACACTAGTCACTTATCATTAGTTCATTCAACGAGTGGCAAGGAATTAGGCACACAAAGGAACAGGAAGATAAAAGGCCCTGAAAATGTGGATATCCAGTCCGAACCACAATCAAGCACATGACAAAATGCCCAAGCAGTATCTTTTTTAGGGCAAGAACTCCAGGGTATAGCCTACCACGTTAATGATTTTTAAGTAACACCCTGCCAGAATATCATATCCATAATATATATCATTAAGGTATGTAGATGTGGAGTTAATAATGGTACATCAACACTTACATATATATATATTTACCTTCATAATATTGTGGTAGTTGTTTTTTTGGATAGAGTATTATTGCAGGGAGGTTTTTTCACTCAATATTGTTGCATTCAGGGAAACAGAAACTAGGAGAAGAATTGAAAAATAACATTATGGAGTCAAATGAAACCCTCATTCACTCAACATAAGCATACATTTAGGGTTAGGGCCTTTTCCATCTTTGCAGGTAAATGGTGGAACTTACTTCCTCTCACGCTGCGATGTCAATCCTCCCTGATGCAATTTAGGAAGCAGCTGAAAACATGGCTGTTTACCAAAGTAGAAGAATAAGCTGCTGCTAGAGTCATGTTGTGTCCTTACGACTTACTTGCTTTTTGTCCGGCCCTATTTTTTTATTTTATTTTTTTCTAGCGCTAAGACACCCTCAGGTATGTGCGCGCTTTATAAAATCAATTTCCTTCATTCATTGATTCATTCATGGAAAGTAAGATAGTACAAAAAGGAATTTCATTCATACCCATTGTCAGATCTTGTTAGACTTGGCATCTTTTGGCGTGTTTCCCCTGACTTTTTGCTTTCTGACCTCCCGGTTTTGACTCTGTTTTTGCTGGTGTAATGATTCTGCGCACTTTCATCACTGCTGTCCAGTGGGAAAGTGCAAGTGCTCCTGTATAAAATGTGTTATGGATTGACGTTTCCATGATTGGCCTATTTGGTTTATGTGTCAGTCCCTTGTAAAGTGCACTGTGAGTGCCAGGGCCTATAGACCAAATGCTGTTGGTGGGCTGCAGCACTGGATTGTGCCACCCACGCAAACAGCCCGTAAAGTGTAACTCGGGCCTGCCAACGCAGAGCCTGTGCGCAGCCTGGGGCTGCCATATCGACTTGGCAAGTGCACACACTTGCAAGTCCCTAAACCTTCCCTTTTCTACATGTTAGTCACCCCTAAGGTAGGCCCAAGGTACCCCTGTGGGCAGGGTGCGTTGTATGCGAAAGGTAGGACATGCCCTGGTGTGTGTGGCATGTCCTGATAGTGAATTACAGCCTAGTTCGTTTTTCACTATTGCAAGGCTACCTGTTCCCCTAGGCCAGAACGGGCAGTTTTGATTATACAGCTTATAATCCTAACTGACCCGGGAACATGGTAGAAATTCGAGTTTAGTATGCCTGGACTCAGAATGATAAAATGCATCTTTTAGTAAAGTTGGTTTTAACATTCTGTGTTTGAAAATACCACTTTTAGAAAGTGGGTATTTTCTTGTCTAACCATCCAAGCCTGCCTCTGCGAGGTTGTGTATTCCTTGTCTGGAGTGTGAGTGACAGGGGCTGGGGGATGCCAGGAGACAGGGCTGAATAGCAAGATCTACATGTAGATGGGTAGGAGGCGTTGCACCTGGGCCCTGAATAGGACAGTGCCTTCCCTCCACAATGCTGGCTCCACCTCCTGTGGTGCGTCTGATGTCCCTGGCCTACTCACTGAAAGAAGGGACGGAGACTTGTCAACAAAGTGCTCCAGAACTGGTTTGGACTAGGCAAAGGCCTCTCTGCCTTCAGAGAACAAAGGAATTTGGGATATAAATATTGGGGCCCTGACCCCATGAATTTAGATCTTGCTGGAATCAAGGAACCTGCCAAGACGAAGAGCTGGAAGAGCTGCCAGGAGGAGTACTGCCCCTTTGCTGTGTTGTTGCTTTGTTGGGTTGGCCTGCAGCTGCTGCTTCTGCCTTGGGCAGTGAAAGGACTGAACTTTCTACAAACTTGTGCTGAGTATCTCCAAGGGCCTGAAACCGAGCTGGCCTCCTGTTAAGAAGTCTCAGGGACTACAAAGACTTCACAAGCCTCTGGGTACCACTTCTGGAACGCTGTTTCAGTTGCCACAGAGGAAGGGAACTGCAACCGACTCCGTCAACTGAATCCATCCCTGACCGGTGACCTGTTTGCACCGCAGACCGCATCGCCCCGCTTCGCCCCGCAACCCTGGTCTCATCGTAGGCGACGTCCGACGCCGCCAACACCGAGCCGCTGCTTGCACCGTGACCTGTGGGCACCGCAGTTCGCATCGCATCGCTTCACTGAACCAGCCGGACCCGACCGACGCGGTCGCTGCAACTGGCTCAAGAGTCGTGACCGCATCGCATTTGGGGCACCGCTCGCACGTTTGCGACGCACCGCTCCGACTCGCACCGCTGTCTGACGCCAGCTCCCGCACTCCGGCTTGGTCGCCTGCATCGCAACCTGTCAGCACCACATCGAGCATCGTCTCACCCTGCATCGCACGCCTTGGACTCACCGACTCCGTCTGCACGACGCTCATCGAGCCGCTGCCTGCACCGCATCGAGGGACACCGCACCTTGCATCGCTCCGTCTTGCACCGCAACCGCGACGAACGCCGACCGGCTCGTACACTCCGTACCAGCCACAACGAGAAAGGTACTGTGACCGAGTCTGTTCACAACTCTGCTGGCCCGTATGGTTCTTTTTCTTTTGGCCTATTTTTGATCTTGCCAGTTTTCAACTCACTACTTTTTGTCATGCCTGACACAGCTGCATCATCCGTTGCATCTCTGGAAGTTATCTTTGAGGAGGATAGGTTGGAAACCTACGCCGTAAAGGAACTACGAGCAATTTGTAAAAACCTGAAAGTCCAAATTAAAGGCCTCACAAGGAAGGAGGAGCTACAGAAGGCGCTGAGGGCCTGGGTAGCAGCCAGACATGCCAGTGGGCAGCCTGGTAATTTCAGTGAGGAGGTGGAGGAGCCTATTTCCAGGGTGGATATGCTTTTGGGTAGGGGGAACCCGCCAGGTCAGGCAGCAGCAGTCTGTCCCCAGAGGAGCTGGAGGACAGGCGGGAGGCAAGGCAGTTTGAGCTGCAGAAGCTCAGGCTGAAGAGTGAGCGGGAGGAGAAGAGATTGGCCATAGAGGAGAGGAAGATGCTCTTCGAGCATGAGAGAGAACTGAAGGAGCTAGAACTTAGGAGTAAGTCAGGCTCAGATGGTGGCAGCAATTCGTCCAGAAAGGCAGACAGTATTGTGCACATTCCCAAGAATGTAGGCAAGGAGTTCAAGAAGGGGGATGACATACAAAGGTGGTTTCAGGGTTATGAGGCAGCCATACACATGAATGGGGTCCCTGAGGAGAATTGGGGAGCAGGATTGTGGCCACTTTTCCCTGAAGAAGCAAGGGATGCTCTGATAGCTTTGGGTAAGGGGTATCACCTCACCTATGCTGACATGAAGGATGCCCTTCTCACGAAGTATGGTCTTACTCCTGAAAAGTACAGGGATCAGTTCAGGTCCAGTAAGAAGTCTGATGCCAATACTTGGTTGGAATGTGTGGATGTGTTCTGCATGTCGCTGGATGGTTGGGTAAAGGGCAGTAGTGTAACAGATTTTCAGGGGCTCTACAACTTGATTGCATGGGAGCACTTGTCTAGTCTATGTTTTGCAGATCTGCGCCAGCACCTAGTTGATAGTAAGTTAACTGACCCCAGGAAGCTTGCTATGGAAGCGGACCGCTGGGTGAGTACCAGGGTCCACAAGAAAGCGTTTGGGGGAGACTCAGCCAAAGGTGGGCAGGGTCCCCAGCAGAAAGGTGGGGGGGACAAGGGTAAAGCACAGGAGTTCTCTAAAGGGCCCCAAACTAGTACCCAGGGTAAAGGTTCCCAGCCCCCGGTGATAAGAAGAAAGGGGTCTCTACGGGGAAGCCTGTTGAGACTTGCCCCGCAAGTGTTATGCATGTGACCAGGTAGGTCACTTTAGGGGGACCCCAAGTGCCCAAAGGGGACACAGCCACCCACCGGTGGACAGTCCAAAGTGTTGGCTAGTGTAGCGCTTGGGGAGGAGGGGTGCCCACAGGAGGGTGGGGATCCCGCAGAAATGACCCTTGTCTCACTAGGGGACAGTGAGATGGTCCCAGGAAACCATGTGCCCCCTAACACAAAGAAATATAGCACCTGGGTGACCATTAATGGGAACAGGGTAGAGGCTCTCAGAGATACTGGAGCCAGTGTGACCTCAGTCCGGTGTCACCTGGTGTCTGAGAAGCAAGTAGTCCCCGGAGCATTCCACCAAGTAGTTGCTGTAGACAACTCAGAGCGCCAATGTATGGTGGCGCAGGTTCCCTTTGAATGGGGGGGGTCTCAGGTCCCTTGAGGGTGGTTGTGAGCCCTACCATGCCTGTAGATTGTCTGCTAGGAAACGACCTGGAGCAGTCCTTATGGAAGGAGGTTGAGCTCAGGTCTCACTTGGAGATGCTTGGGTTGCCAGAGTGGGCATGCGTGTCTACTCGGTCAATGGCAGCCAAAAGGGTGATCAAGAGGACTTGGAGCCTGGAACAGTGGCCCAAGTCCCTGCCAAGAGAAAGGGCAGGGGCGCGGGAAACCGGCCCCCGAAGTTCCCACGGACCGGGAGGAGGCGGACCTCGAGAGGGACGCCCCGGTGCCTACAGGGGAGCAGGTAGCCGAACTGGGAGACATCTCTGAGCTGGCCCATTGGCAGCAAGAAGGGGGTCCCACCAGGGAGGAGTTCTGCAGGGTGCAGAATGAGTGCCCTACTCTGGAGGGTCTGCGGCGGCAGGCTGCAGACCAGGCAGCTGGTAATCAGTCCGGGTCACATCTGATCTACTGGGAGAGTGGTCTCCTATACAGTGAGCCTAAGGTTGCTGAGCCTGGGTCAGCCTGTGTGCTGGTGGTACCCCAGCGCTTCAGGACCTTCCTACTGGGTCTGGCTCATGACGTGCCTTTGGCAGGACATTTGGGGCAGGACAAGACCTTTGACAGGCTTGTCACCCACTTCTTTTGGCCCCAAATGCGAAGGCAGTCAGATGCACACTGTAGGTCTTGCCAAACTTGCCAGGCAAGTGGTAAGAGTGGGAGGAAGGTCAAAGCTCCTCTCCAACCTTTTCCTGTTGTTGGAACACCCTTTGAAAGGGTAGGGATGGATATTGTGGGGCCACTGGATCCCAAGACAGCCATGGGCAACAGGTACATCCTGGTCTTGGTGGACCATGCCACCCGGTACCCGGAGGCAATCCCTCTCAGGACAACGACGGCGCCAGTGGTGGGCCGGGCGTTAATGGGGATCTTTTCCCGTGTGGGATTCCCCAGAGAGGTGGTTTCTTTTAGGGGGACCAATTTCATATCCAAGTATATGACATCCCTGTGGAAGGAGTGTGGTGTAACCTACAAGTTCACCACTCCTTACCACCCACAAGGAAACGGTCTGGTGGAGAGATTCAACCAGACCTTGAAAGGCATGATCAAGGGTCTAACAGAACCCATGAGGCGTAAGTGGGACGTCCTCTTGCCATGCCTACTCTTTGCATACAGGGAGGTGCCTCAGAAGTCTCTTGGGTACAGCCCCTTTGAGCTCCTGTATGGCCACCCTGTCAGAGGACCTCTGAGCTTGGTAAAGGAAGGCTGGGAGGCAGCTCCCAGGGAAACTCCCCAGGATGTATTTAGCTACATGCTGGCCTTTAGAAACCAAACTGCCCGCTTCAGGAAACTCGCTCAGGCGAACCTACAAGCAAGCCAGGAAGAAATGAAGAGATGGTATGACCAGAATGCCACTCTGGTCGAATTTCAACCTGGGCAAAAAGTGTGGGTCATGGCCCAAAGTGGCACCTTGTGCCTTGCAGGACAAGTGGACTGGGCCATATGAGGTAAAGGAGCGCAAAAGTGATGTCACCTACCTGGTGGATTTGCAAGCTCCAAGGAACCCTTTGAGGGTCCTTCACGTGAACCGCCTCAAGCCCCACTTCGAGAGGTCCGAAGTGAGTATGCTCTTGGCGACAGATGATGGGGTGGAAGAGGAGAGTGAGCCTCTCCCTGACCTCCTGTCTACCAAGGAGCATGATGGGTCAGTAGAAGGTGTGATCCTCTCCCCTACTCTGACTCAGGAGCAGCAGGGGGACTGTCACCAGTTGGGACAGTTCGCCCCACTGTTCTCTCTGACCCCCGGTGTTACTCACTGGTGTACCCATGACGTGGACACTGGTGACAGCCCTCCTGTGAAGCACAAGATTTACAGGTTGACTGACCGGGTCAGAGCCAGCATCAAGGAGGAGGTCTCTAAGATGTTGGCGTTAGGGGTGATTGAGCCCTCCCACAGTCCTTGGGCCAGCCCAGTGGTCTTGGTCCCAAAGGCTGCTGCGCCCGGTGCCACTCCAGAACTCCGGTTTTGTGTGGACTACCGGGGGCTCAATGCCGTCACCAGGACTGACGCGCACCCCATCCCCAGAGCTGATGAGCTCATTGATCGGTTGGAAGCTGCCCGGTTCCTCAGCACGTTTGATTTGACGTCTGGGTACTGGCAGATTGCCTTAACCGATGGGGCCAAGGAGAGATCAGCATTCTCAACCCCAGAAGGTCATTACCAATTCCGGGTGATGCCCTTTGGGTTGAAGAATGCCCCTGCAACCTTTCAGAGGTTGGTCAATCAGGTGTTGGCTGGGCTGGAGGATTTCAGTGCCGCCTACCTGGATGACATTGCTGTGTTCAGTTCCAGCTGGGAAGAACATTTACAGCACCTTGAGAAAGTGTTGAGGGCTCTGCAAGGTGCAGGCCTCACGATCAAGGCCAGTAAGTGCCAGATCGGGCAGGGTTCTGTGGTGTACTTGGGACACCAGGTAGGAAGCGGCCAGGTGGCGCCCTACAACCCAAGATTGACACCATTCTGGCTTGGGAGCCCCCAAGACCCAGACAGAGGTGAGAGCCTTCTTTGGTCTCACCGGGTACTATAGGAGATTTGTTAAGGGCTATGGCACCATCGTTGCCCCCTTAACAGAGCTGACCTCTAAGAGGCAGCCCAGGAAAGTGATCTGGACTGAGTCCTGCCAGAAAGCTTTTGATGCCCTGAAGGCAGCCATGTGCACGGCGCCCGTGCTCAAGGCACCTGACTTCTCCAAGGAATTCGTCGTGCAGACTGACGCTTCAGAGCATGGTGTGGGAGCGGTGCTCTCACAACTGAACGAAGAGGGCCTGGATCAGCCTGTAGTCTTCCTTAGCAGGAGACTACTCCCCAGGGAACAGAGGTGGAGTGCCATAGAAAGGGAAGCTTTTGCTGTGGTCTGGGCGCTGAAGAAGTTGAGACCATACCTGTTTGGGACTCACTTCCGGGTTCAGACAGACCACAGGCCCCTCAGATGGTTGATGCAAATGAGGGTGAGAATCCAAAACTGCTGAGGTGGTCCATCTCCCTACAGGGAATGGACTTTACGGTGGAACACCGTCCTGGTACAGAACACGCCAACGCAGATGGTCTGTCCAGGTTCTTCCGTCTTAGTGAAGAGAACTCCAATGGGGTTGGGTAGTTCTCCCTACTTTCAGCTGGAGGGGACATGTGTTAGACTTGGCATCTTTTGGCGTGTTTCCCCTGACTTTTTGCTTTCTGACCTCCCGGTTTTGACTCTGTTTTTGCTGGTGTAATGATTCTGCGCACTTTCCTCACTGCTGTCCAGTGGGAAAGTGCAAGTGCTCCTGTATAAAATGTGTTATGTATTGGCGTTTCCATGATTGGCCTATTTGGTTTATGTGTCAGTCCCTTGTAAAGTGCACTGTGAGTGCCAGGGCCTATAGACCAAATGCCGTTGGTGGGCTGCAGCACTGGATTGTGCCACCCACACAAACAGCGCGTAAAGTGTAACTCGGGCCTGCCAACGCAGAGCCTGTGCGCAGCCTGGGGCTGCCATATCGACTTGGCAAGTGCACACACTTGCAAGTCCCTAAACCTTCCCTTTTCTACATGTTAGTCACCCCTAAGGTAGGCCCAAGGTACCCCTGTGGGCAGGGTGCGTTGTATGCGAAAGGTAGGACATGCCCTGGTGTGTGTGGCATGTCCTGATAGTGAATTACAGCCTAGTTCGTTTTTCACTATTGCAAGGCTACCTGTTCCCCCTAGGCCAGAACGGGCAGTTTTGATTATTACAGCTTATAATCCTAACTGACCCCGGGAACATGGTAGAAATTCGAGTTTAGTATGCCTGGACTCAGAATGATAAAATGCATCTTTTAGTAAAGTTGGTTTTAACATTCTGTGTTTGAAAATACCACTTTTAGAAAGTGGGTATTTTCTTGTCTAACCATCCAAGCCTGCCTCTGCGAGGTTGTGTATTCCTTGTCTGGAGTGTGAGTGACAGGGGCTGGGGGATGCCAGGAGACAGGGCTGAATAGCAAGATCTACATGTAGATGGGTAGGAGGCGTTGCACCTGGGCCCTGAATAGGACAGTGCCTTCCCTCCACAATGCAGGCTCCACCTCCTGTGGTGCGTCTGATGTCCCTGGCCTACTCACTGAAAGAAGGGACGGAGACTTGTCAACAAAGTGCTCCAGAACTGGTTTGGACTAGGCAAAGGCCTCTCTGCCTTCAGAGAACAAAGGAATTTGGGATATAAATATTGGGGCCCTGACCCCATGAATTTAGATCTCGCTGGAATCAAGGAACCTGCCAAGACGAAGAGCTGGAAGAGCTGCCAGGAGGAGTACTGCCCCTTTGCTGTGTTGTTGCTTTGTTGGGTTGGCCTGCAGCTGCTGCTTCTGCCTTGGGCAGTGAAAGGACTGAACTTTCTACAAACTTGTGCTGAGTATCTCCAAGGGCCTGAAACCGAGCTGGCCTCCTGTTAAGAAGTCTCAGGGACTACAAAGACTTCACAAGCCTCTGGGTACCGCTTCTGGAACGCTGTTTCAGTTGCCACAGAGGAAGGGAACTGCAACCGACTCCGTCAACCGAATCCATCCCTGACCGGTGACCTGTTTGCACCGCAGACCGCATCGCCCCGCTTCGCACCGCAACCCTGGTCTCATCGTAGGCGACGTCCGACGCCGCCAACACCGAGCCGCTGCTTGCACCGTGACCTGTGGGCACCGCAGTTCGCATCGCATCGCTTCACTGAACCAGCCGGACCCGACCGACGCGGTCGCTGCAACTGGCTCAAGAGTCGTGACCGCATCGCATTTGGGGCACCGCTCGCACGTTTGCGACGCACCGCTCCGACTCGCACCGCTGTTTGACGCCAGCTCCCGCACTCCGGCTTGGTCGCCTGCATCGCAACCTGTCAGCACCGCATCGAGCATCGTCTCACCCTGCATCGCACGCCTTGGACTCACCGACTCCGTCTGCACGACGCTCATCGAGCCGCTGCCTGCACCGCATCGAGGGACACCGCACCTTGCATCGCTCCGTCTTGCACCGCAACCGCGACGAACACCGACCGGCTCGTACACTCCGTACCAGCCACAACGAGAAAGGTACTGTGACCGAGTCTGTTCACGACTCTGCTGGCCCGTATCGACGCGGTCGGCTGGAACTGTTAGACTCTGTGGTTTTCAGCATCGCGGTAGACTCGGACGGAGCTACCGACTCGTACGAACTTTGTTTTTGAACTATTCCTGCAAAGAAGAAGTTACCTTATCAAGTATTCGTTTTTAAAGTATAGTATTGTGGAATTTTTTTGGTCGTAATTGGTCTTGTCTGGAGTATATAAAAATTGGTTATTTTTCTAAACTGGTGTGGTGTCCGTTTGTAGTGCTTACACTGTATTACTGTTGGTTATGTGCAAATGCTTTACACACTGCCTCTGAATTAAGCCTGACTGCTCGTGCCAAGCTACCACGAGGGTGAGCAGGGGTTACTTCACGAGTGTAACACCCTTACCCTGACTAGGAAGAAGGGTCCCTACTTGGACAAAGGTGCAAGCCCTTGCCAACTAGAGATCCCATTTCTAACAGATCCAGATTATTTAATATAGAGAGAGTTCTATAGATTCACACACACCACAATTGTATCACTTTGTATTCTATGCCAGAGGTGCAGCCTTGACTGGAAATACCTGAATACTTTCAGTTTGAACCTATATTTCAGTTTGAAGCTCTTATAAGCCACAAGCACTTGACCTGCTTAAAACTAAAACACGCTCTGAATTTATACAAATACCATCTTGTTTTGACCAAAAGCTATCAAACGTACTTCAAAAAGAGAAAGTTACATTAAGTAAACCCAAGAAAACCCCAGAAATTACTATAAAAAAAGCAAAGAAGGGTGGCACATTTGTAATTCTGGATCTCAGTTGGTACACTCAGATATTAAAGCATAAGACAACAATTATAACACGCATTTACAGTTACCTCAAGGTACAATGGTGGAACATAAGGACATTTTGGAAAGCATTCTAGATCATATTTGCAGGAAAACCTACTTTTCTACATGGTCACCCTGGTTTTTTCTCCTTTGTTGGACCCTGATTGTTTTGCTGTCTTTAGAACTCTCTGCACATTACCCCTGCTTCCCAGTAACGTGTTACCACATTAAACAAGGTTGAATCTGCATACTCCTAATCAGCATATTTAACTTGCTTATAAGTTCCTAGTATATGGTTCAAAGTGTACCCAGGGTTTTGAACTTAAATGCCACTAGTGAACCTCAGCATCTATTGTGCCATCCACTACAGTGGCTGTGCAAACATTGTAGCCAACTGTTGCAGAGTAATAAATGCAAATGAACTTGTCAAAATAAACCCTTTTGACAGGTTAAAACCTCCCTTTTAAATATACATTTTTCAGGCCTAGAAAAATCTACTTGTCTACTCACTATGTTGAGTCTGATTTTAACAGTGCAAGCTATTTTTAGGGTCTACCAGTGCTTTCTGGCGAGAGAACTCGAGCTGGCAAAGAACAGGTGTTCTGTTTATTTAAAAAGTGAATGAGCAATAAACATGCTTTAAAATCTTGTTTCTATCTTGGCAAATTTGCTGTGTATTCAAAGACAGAGGTCAAATGCAAGTTTATGTCTTCTTACAAGTTGCTGCTTATTTTATCCTGGAGATTGGTGTTTGCTTTTCTTTCTCTGACTGCAAAGTTAGAGGATTTTGTAAAGTGAACTGTCTGACAAAGGAGTGTAAAATGACTGACTATAACATGTCCGTTTTTTTCTAACATACAACATTTAAATAGCTTATAAATGAACTGTACCGCAGTGTCAAAAAATAGCAGTTAGCAAAGCCCATATTTTTGGTAATTCTGAAGTTTGATGGAAACAAAGATGTTAATAGGATCAAAACAAATCAGAACACTTTACTTGGTGATGTGCAAATGAGAAATATTTTCTGCCTTGATTACAATGCAGTCAGTGAACTAAGAGGCAAGTCAGGGGCCCTGTGAACCCTATATGTGGGCTAGATTCCTAGTATAAATGGAGAAACATTTTAGTCTATTAAATAAAAAATAAAGATTATTTTGTACAGCAGACATGCTGAACGCACATATTTGAATGTGCCCCATATGTGATAATGAAGAAAAAGGTGACTGTGAAATACAATATTTTCCTAGGATCACACTATTTGAAACCAGTTTATGGGTAAAGCGTAATACTATTAGGTCAAGTAGATTATTCAATTCTCTGAACCTGCAGGTCTGGTAAGATTTTTATGATTTTTCGAGCCCTGCCCCTGTGTATGCCATGTACCCCACAAGGCAGGGTGCATGGTATTTAAATGTAGCAGCCGCAGGTAGAGAATTGCGGGCCAGTGGTCGGTGGACTCTTGGAGCCATGACACACTCCCCCGGTAAGAGACTACATGTTTTGAGAGAGAGTGCATTTAATTATACCCAATAGTGAATGAAGATTGAGAGAACGCCATCAGGAAGGTGCGAGAACATAGCACCTGAAATCATGGACTGTAAGGGCACAATATTTACCAAAACGCTGTTAGTCAGTGGGGGCCTAGCTGCCCAGGAGCCTTATGGAGGTAGGAATGCACAAACTCTACATAATATGTTACATACTGTGGAGAAACTGTCCAGAAGCGAACTCTCAAAGTGGTGGGAGAGCGCTTCATTGAATAAATATTTGGCGGTGGTTAGGGTGCCGAGAGGCATACAGATATTAATCACACTTGCCTATGAAAATCCTAATCTCAAGATGTTGAAGGAGTGGGCTGTGAATAATGCTAAATCTTCTGCAAATACAATAGAGATTTTGATTAAATACGCAACAATTGACAGAGGAAGCTGTTGAATGAGATTAGAAAAGTGAATGAGGACATTGATGAATATGACAACAAAACTAATAAAAAAAATTACGAGCGGGATGCAAGAATAATTGATCAAATTGGAGGAAACTATTACATTACATTTTTTTTTAAAAGCACAGAAATACTAGTGTAATAAGTAGGATGAAATATAATGGGCAGACAGGATATATTGACTGATGTAAGCTCAGATGTGAGTTCTGAATTGGAGTAAGATGTTGGAGAAGGAACATCAAAAGCAAGGGATCAAGGAATGGCTGGTTTTGGATAAGTTTAATTTTTTAAGGTAGGACAAAAAAAAAAACAACCAGAGGTACAGGAGAGGTCCAAAGAAAGGAAAAGGTAAGAAACGAGGAAGAGGAGAATGTGGCAAGCCAAACGAGGTCGAGCAAGAAGAAGAATTAAAGGGTGACAACACAGTAATTAATTTACCTGAAAGTGAACTGACTAAAACAGAACAACAATAATTGAAATTGGGACTATCGTTCTGCCTAGAGGCCTCGTTTAATTATACTCAAACGCAAATTGATGTCTTTAAATTTATAAGGAAATTGAAATTGTTGAAAATGTATAAACACAAGGTTGAAAAAACTGTGGACCCTGTAGAAGTAAGTGATGATTTGGGGAATCTCCAAGTAGATGTGGAACTGATGGGTACTCTGTTGGAATTGGAGGGAGGTCTGGAACAAAGACTGGAAGGGATGACTGAGGTACAAATACAAACCTCGAAAAATCATAAAAATGTTGCAAGACCTGCAGGTCTAGTGACTTGAATAATCTACTCGATCTAACTGTAATGTACTTAGCCCGAAAATTTGTTTCAAATTGGCTAAACCTAGGCAAATATTTTATTTTAAGGAGATGCCTTTTTCTACATTATCACATACGAAAACAACTTCAAATGAGAATTCAGCACTTCTGCACAAAAAAATTGTTGTTTGATTTAGAATAGACAACATGTGCTCCATGTGTAAGAATTAAGGCCACATATAGGGTACACATGATCCCTGACTTACCGCTTAGGTCACTAATAGAATTGTCATCAGGTCGGTTCAGGAATATTTCCTAGTTCATGTTTAAAAACTCACTTGTAATATATTACTAAAGCAATGACATGATAGGGCACAGTCATTTACAAACAGCATATTTTCCAATAAGATGGTCACAAACATTCCCCCTAACATGCACTTTTACTGATAAAACTGTATTGCATATAGACAATAATCTGTGAAACTGGGTTTCAGTACAAATATTTATCATTCGCCCATCACCAGGTAAATGCTTCCGATTTGTTTTCATCCTATTAAACTCTTTTTTTTTTTGCATCACACATGAATTACAAAAAATGTGTTTTCATAACTACTGGAATATATTTTGAAATGTTTGTACAGTTCATTTACAAGCTATTTAAGTGATGTGTTTTACAAAAACACAGACATCCTACAGCCTTTTAATTTCACTCTTTGTACAGCACAATTGTCAGGCAGTTCACTTAACAAATTCTCTAACTTTGGAAGTCAGAGAAAGAAAAATAAACAAGAACCTCAAGGATAAAATAAACAACATATTATTTTTATTATTGAGTGTTTGTTTAGCGCATGACTACCCAACAGGGTTTCCCAACGCTTCGGGTGTGGGTAGGTCAGTATGAGGGCTAGAAGAGCAGGGTCTTTAATGCTTTGCAAAAGTTGAAAAGGGAGGTGCAGCATCTAAGGGATTCAGGAAGGGAGTTCTATAGTTTAGGGCCAAGAAATGAGAAGGACCGACTTCCCATTCGGGCTAGTTCCACTCTTGGAACTACAAATAGAGATTGGTTGCTAGAATGTAAAGTGCGAGCAGGATGATATGGAGATGCCAGGTTTTGAAAGTATTGCGGTCCTGAACAGGCGCGGATTTTGTACATATAGCAGAGAGCTTTGAAGTTTATTTGGTTGTCCACTGGAAGCCAGTGTAGTTTGCAGAGGAGCTCAGATGCTGAGGAATGTTTAGGGAGGCGAAACAGGAGCCTTGCGGCGGAATTCTGGACCACCTGTTGGTGTCTTAGCGATGCCTTCGCAGCCCTTAGGTACAAGATGTTGCCATAGTCAAGTCTGGATAATATCATGGCCTGGATAACTGTTCTCTGGGCAGAAAAGGGAGGTATCCACCAAATCTTCTTAAGCCATTTCATAATGGCAAAATACATGGAGGCTACTCTGGCCACTTGTGGCTTCATAGACAGGGTGTAATAAAGCAAGAAGCCAAGGTTTTTAACTTTATCGGTGGGGATAGGTGTAGGAAGACCTAAGCTGACATCTGACCTCTGTCTCTGAACATAGAGCAAATGTGACAAGATAAAAACAAAATTTAAAGGCCTCTTTATTGCTCATTCTCTTTTTGAGTGAACAGAACACCTGTTCTTTGTCAACTCACAAGAATGGGCAGGCAGACCCTAAAAATAGCTCACCTCAATAAAATCTGACTCGCCACAGCGAGAGGGTGAGTAGATTTCTCGAGGCCTGATATATTGGGGAACTGTGGTATGAAGTGTGATGAGGAGTCAGGGAGTGATTGTAGACCAAAATATAAGTTATCCCTCATTTACCTAATGACAGCATTGATATGTTTTCAGGCTGTGTGATGGGTGATTTAAAGAAATTGCAAAGTAAAACAACCATGAAAACTTACTGAATAACAAAAAGACAGGAAGAGTACAGGAGGTCAATTATTAATTTGTCCAATAGAAAGGGCTGTATAATTAAACCCTCAGACACGGGAGGAAATGTGGTCCTGTGGCCCAAAGAAAGGCATTTACAGGAAGCATATAGACAATTAAATGACACTAAATGCTATGAGATATTTACCAGGCAACAATATGCACTAATCATAAAACAGTATCATACAGAACTTAAGGGCTGGCATGATGGAGGCCTCTGTAACGTGAATGAGTACATATTCCTTAAACAGGAACATCACAGGCTGTCTACATTTTATATGATTTCTGAGATTCACAAGGACGCTATAAAACCTCCTGGTTGGTCGATTATATCAGCAGAGGAGAGTTTATTTGAAAACACGTCTAAATATATAGGCTGTTTCCTCAGACTTTATGTACAAAGCCTGCCGTCCTATATCCAAGACGCTGGAGATTTCTTAAAGAGGATTATTGCTATATCTTGGAAAGATGATTTTGTGCTGAAACAATGGATGTTACCTCCTTGTATGCTAGTATATTGCATGAGCATGGGATTAGGGCATCCAAGCATTTTTTGAGACCCCATCCACTAAAGGTTTACCATCATCCCCAATAAATGATGCAATATTGTTTAGAACATAATGTGTTCTTATTTAATAATGAGATTTTCTGACAGAAACCAGATACTGCTATGGGCAGCTGCTTCTCCCCCAGGTTTGCAAATTTGCAGAAGGGCTGGTGGGAGGAGCAGGTGCTCTACAGTAAGGAGATGGAAAAACTGTCTACTAACAGTGTATGGCTGAGGTTTATTGATGACTTTTTTTGATATGTCAAGCTGACGGATTCTCACCCACTGTATTTAGATGTTGGCTGGCTGAACCGCCATACTTGGTAACAGACTGTTTTCCGTCACATTAACGGTTCACTGCTGTCGACCCAGCGGATTCCTCTGCTGACTAACATTACTCCGTCGTCATCAGGGTGGCGGGATTGTGGCGAGCCTTGTTAAATTTCATAGTTGTGCTGGCGTTGTTCTAGCGGCAAATTGCCAATGGAGTGATTCTGTCACAGGAGGCGTTCTACATTGTACTATTCCATTGCCTTATGGATAGATGGTAGCATCACACACCTGATGTGTTTTGGTTAATTCTTTTCTGCATACCACCCTATAAAGCACACTCCATTTCAGACCATGATCCTTTGCCATTCCACTGCAGCAGAACATTTTTCATCAGAACGTTTGGCAGTGAAGTCAGGTTATTGTTTTGCTTTCTCTGTTTCTTATCCCTTTTTACTTCTTTCATTTATTTTCTTGTGGATCATAAAATATATTTCCATTTTATTGTTGTTTATAATGGCAGGGAGGAGAAATCCCTATTTTACAGAGGGAGAATTGTCAGTCATGGTGGATGAAATTATCGGAGTAGAGCCACAATTGTTTGGAGCCCATGTACAAAATACAACCATAACTCGGAAAAGGCCAATGTGGACCAGAATAGTTGACAGACTGAATGCTGTTCTAAACAACCTGCGCACACAGGAGGAAATTAGGAAGAGGTGGAATGGCCTGCAGGAGAGAGTGCATTCCCTGGCCTCCAAGCATCACCTGGAAGCCCAGAGGACTGCTCAGTCAATCAATCAGGGGTTTGTAAAGAGCACTACTCACCCGTTAGGGTCTCAAGGCGCTAGGAGGTGTGTATGTGGCTCTATTGGGGTCATCTGAAGAGCCAGGTCTTGAGGTCTTTCCTGAACTGGAGCAGTGTAGGGCTTTGACGTAGGTGGAGGGGAGGTCGTTCCAGGTCTTGGCTGCGAGGTAAGAGAAGGAACTTCCACCCACTCTGGTCCTGTAGAAGCATGGGACGGTGGCCAAGGAGGGGTCGGCTGAACGGAGGTTTCTCTTGGGGGCGTGGAAGGAGAGACGGCTGTAGGGGTACTGTGGTCCGATGTTGTGGAGGGCCTTGTATGCGTGCGTGAGCAGCTTGAAAGTTATTCTACTTTCGACTGGGAGCCAGTGGAGATAGCGGAGGTGTTGGGTGGTGTGGTTGAGCCTGGGGATGTCGAGGATTAGTCTGCGGCGTTTTGGACAGTCTGGAGCTTGCAGAGGAGTTTTTTGTTGATTCCGACATAAAGGGCATTGCCGTAGTGCAGTCTGCTGGTGATGAGGCCATTTTTCTGGATTCGGAGGGGATCCATTTGAATGTTTTACGTAGTATGCGGAGGGTGTTGAAGCAGGCCGAGGAGACGGCATTGATCTTGCGGTTCATCGTGAGCGATGAGTCCAATATGATGCCGAGGTTACGTGCATGGTCTGTAGGGGTGGGTGGGTTTCCGAGGGCGGGGGCCACCAGGTGTCTTCCCAAGCTGAGGGGGTGGAGCCGAGGATGAGGACTTATGTTTTCTCTGAGTTGATTTTCAGGCAGCTGTTCTTCATCCAGGATGAGACGGCTTTCATCCCTTCTTGGAAGTTGTGCCTGGTGATGTTGGGTTCCTTGGTGAGGGAGAGGATGAGCTGGGTGTTATTGGCGTGGGTGACGATGCTGAGTCCGTGGTTTCTGACGATGGTTGCGAGGGGGGCCTTGTAGATGTTGAAGAGGGTGGGGCTGAGGGAGGATCCCTGGGGTACTCCGCATCTGGTCTCTGTCAGTTCTGAGAGGTAGGGCAGGAGTCTGACTCTCTGTGTTCTGCCTCTGAGGAATGAGCGTAAGCAGTCTAGGGCCTTTCCTCAGATGCCGGCGTCATGGAGCCTGGTGGCTAGTGTGCGGTGGGAGACGTTGTCGAAGGCTGCTGATAGGTTTAGGAGGATGAGGGCTGCCGTTTGGCCCTGGTCGAGGAGGGCGCGGATGTCGTCAGTGGTGGTGAGGAGGGCGGTCTCGTGCTGTGGTTGCTGCGGAATCCTGATTGGGAATGTCTAGGACGTTGTGTCTTCGATGAAGAATGCTAGCTGGGTGTTGATGGCCTTTTCGGTGACCTTGGCTCGAATGGAAGCAGAAGGATGGGCCTGAATTTCTTGAGGTCCATCGGGTCTGCGGAGGGTTTCTTTAGGAGGGAGGGGACTTCGGCGTGCTTCCAGTCAGGAAATGTGTCAGTCTCGAGGGAGCAGTTGATCGTTTGATGTAGCTCGGGTGCAATGGCTGTTGTGGCCCTGTGGAAGATGTGGGGCGCACAGGGGTCTGAGGGTGCTCCGGAGTGGATGCTCTTCATGGTCTTTAAAGTGTCTTTTGTCATGAGCGGGGTCCAGAATGTTCTCACAGCTACCTCTTACAACATTTTCCCTGGAAGGAGAGGGTCTTGCAGATCCTACATCCTGAAGGCTTGACAAAAATCCCTGGTGGAGTGGAGTCTGGTAAGTTATACTTTTGAATGTTGCACTAAGCCTAAATGTAATTTTTGCATTTTCATTTTTGCTGTTGCTAATGTGTTTTGCACCTTTTGATGCGCAAGTTGTTTGGTCTTCAGTATTTCATGATGATTTTCACTGATCAGAAGAAGCTCTCACTACAGAAAATGTTGGAGACCTCTGGCCTACATGATGTCACTGGCTTGGATTAGTAAACTAAGGACATGACAAGGGATATGGGTACTCAACAGGTTACTACAATTTGTTTTATTTTAAAGAAATAAAAAAAATTATGCTGTTGTAAATTTTTACAAATGATTGTGATTGATTTCTCAAAACTGTGTTACATCAATACAAACAAACAAAAAGTCACAAAATGTTTGTTCTTTTTTTTGTATCCATACAGGTCAATGCTCATCAAAAGAAGTCCATGTGGCAGGCCATCGCCAAGATGGTGCGGACCCTGGGGGTCTACAAGCGACGAAGCATCCATTGCAGGAAGACGTGGGAGAACATACGACTATAGACCAAAAAGTCAGCTGAAGTCCAGCTTGGCCAGTCCTCCCAATATGGGAAGAGTGTGCTACATACCTTTAACCCACTAGTGGCCCGCATACTTGCTGTGGCCTATCCCCAGCTTGTTGGGCAGTTGAGAGCTCAACAGCAGCATCAAGGGAGTAAGTTCTTTTTGGAGTTTTTCATGTTAAATAACTATTTTTTGTTACAGCAACAAATTAGGGCATCAACATAAAGGTTTACACATGTCCAATGCACAAGAAGAGTTCTTGAAGGTGTAAGTTTTGCACAATGTGAATAATGATGATGTGTTTTGTATATTAATTTGTGAAAAATGATACCACTGTATTACTGATCACCACCAAAGGACTGTTGTGAGCATACACATGCCTGCCTAAACAACAAATATACATGTGTATGTTTGATGTTCTAGGCGACAGTTGTACCAAACAGGCTACAAGCTATTATTGTCAGATGGGATGCTCGTCACAATTGTGAAGGATGTTGCGTTAGCCCTATTACCGGTGACAAAGCATAAAATGCACTTACGATGTTTTAAACATCACATTGGTGAGTTGGTATTATAAACAAACAATAGTAAGCATGTGAGCCAAACTGACTAGAAACATAAGATTAAATGGATACATTTATGATTAAAAACATATCACAAATATGTTTTGAATCTAAAATATTATTTGATTTATGATAAAAGTGACGGAATTGCATGATTTATTACTCCTTCACAAATGTGCATGTACGCCAGTCTGTTTTGGGAAAAAATAAAATTGATATACATGCATTTTTTGAGAAACAGACAGGAATGTGTACACATCGGTGACAGAGTAACACATACCCAAACGCATTTTTAAAATGTCCTTTGTTATGTCCAGATGATAAATAAATCATGAACAAAAATAGGATGCTTGAAGGGATTTTTGGAAATGTACTGTTCCGTCAGTTATATGTTGAAGTATTCCATCTGGAAAACTCAAAACCAGGCACAACCAATGACTCATTAGGAAATTGTAGAAATGCATCAAGGTTTAATCTGTTGCATATTGTGATGTGCATTACAATTTTTGATTTATAAATTCTATATGAATCAGTGTCTGAAATATTGACTGTGATGTTGTACCAATTTTTGCCTAAAGTAAAAGCCAGCATATTTTTTAAATATATTCACAATGGTAAAACAAACTTGAAATAACATAAAATATTTTTGAGTAAAATTTTAAGTAATTTTTGCTCAGTGCTAAAGTGGATTAGAAATATATCACGCCCTATGTGTTTACTTATGCTTTAGAAGTCATGTGTAAATCCCCCAAAAATTATTTCTTAATTTCTTCAACAGCATATGTAGATACATAGGGCGTGATACATTTATTAGCAACTTCAGTACTGAATCCACATAATATTTTTTACATTTGAAAAATACTTACATTACCATTGTGAAATGGCCAAACAAAGGGAACAGGCTTTCAGATTATACAAATATTGGAACAACATTGCAGTAATTGTTAACACACATTGATTCATATTTAAATTCTTATTAATAAAAATAATTCAGCTTTGCAAATGTGCAAAGGTAGCTTTGCTTTATAACTTTTTTGTGACATAAGTTCAGTATTCAAAATAACAAATCAGAACCATACAGAGGTATTGAACAGTTCCTGGAGAGAATTTAAAATGGTTAAGAGAAAAGATCATAAATGATATAGGAGCAATATGGAGACATTACAAAACTCTGACCAAATGGTTTCTGAAGATGTTCCCTACAAGCATGAGATATTGATAAAAATGAACCATAGTTTGAAAGCCTTAAAGCAGGTGAATTCTGAAAATTAGGAAAATGTTTTGAGAAAAACTTCATGATCAGTTCTATTTACACAGATACAATACAACTATTTTATATGTCTTTTCAGCATCTTCAGGAGCAGGCGAAGGGGACGTTGGCCATGAAGGCGGGGAAGCAGCTGGCCACTGTGGTTCCGGTGGTGAGTCCACGGACACCGATTGACACAGTGGCACGGAGGGTGAGGGGACTGGAATGGAGGCCACCAGCTCATCAACATCTTCGGAACCTACAGGAACTGTACCAACCTCATCCTTTTCTGCCACCTAGAGGCCCATCTCCACCGTCCCTCCCGCTCCCCCTTCCCCCAAGTTGGCTAAACCCATCCCCTATAAAAGGGCTGGGGTCTCCTTCACAACAGGTACCTCACCCCCTACCCCTGTCACCCCGATTGCTCTGGGTGAGGAGGCTATTGACCTCTTACGCAGCATCTTTGTAGGCCAGACTGCGATCGTAAATGGCATCCAGGGTCTTAGTTGCCAAATGCAACAAATGGTTGCATTTCTGGATGCCATTCACAGTTCAATGTCTAGCATGCAGAGATCACATGCTAAAATAGCCTCCTCAATGACTGCAGCCTCCCAACCAGCCCAACCTTGTGCCCCCACTCAGGTCGCTTCCTCATCCCAAATACCAACCATCCCTACCCCAAGCACACTCACTTCTTCGCAGGCACCCACTCCAACAGACCCAAGCAGCACAATCGCACATAAACACAAACATACAAACACCCAAACAACATGCACACACTATTGACACTACACCCACAACCACCACCAAAACCACCACCACAGTCAGAACCACCACCACAACCACAAACATCACAAGCACTAGCACACCCCCAACCACCAGCACACCCACAAGCACCACAACACCCACAACCACCAGCACACCCACAAACACCACAAGCACCATCACACCCACAAGCACCACAACTACACCAACCACCTCAACAGCACACTCATCCAATCTCACACCTACACAGCAAACAACACCAACCAAACACACACACTCACACAAATACAAAACACCTGCCAGGCCACACACATCCAAACATGCAACTGCAAAACATACACCCACACGCACCACACCAACAACCTCAACGGCACACTCATTCAAAACAACACCCTCACACAAAAGCACACCTTCACGCAAAACAACACCAAACAAACAGAAACGCACACACTCTCCCAAACACCTGCATAAAAACACACCCAAACATACACAACATACATCAGACCCACATGCACCTGCAAAACGAACAGACACACAAACATCACCAACTGCAGCTCCCTCTACCTCCCAAATCCAATCATCTCCCACCCCTCCTACCCTTACTCCTCAGGAGGAATTTACCGCTTACCTGTTCCTAACCCGTGTGAAACCCAAACCCACCCCTCCCAAGAAAAATCTTTGAGGTGCCTACTCTGTGCCCACTAGATACCCCTTCCTGAGGAGGTTCCCTTTGGCAGTCTGTTTAGGAGGCAACAGTCCAACAGGCTGTAGTGCTGACAAAAACTTTTTATTTACTGTTTTATGTTATATTTATATGAGATAAGTATCTCATTTATGAATAAAAATATTTGATTTTTTCAACGTTTGTCCTGGCATTATTATTCATTTACAAGTCATTGATTATTAACAATGTTAATGATGAAAATGTGAGATAAGTATTTTTAATTACATTTATGACAGTAAAGACAAAAGCTTATTTAAATAACATATTTGTACAGTGCAAACAGTGATAATAAATTTTAATGGACATAGAAATTGTGGTGCATTCATCATGATTATGGACACTTACACCAAAACAGACATTTGTTTTCAACAATTTTTGAGTGTTAATTCAGGTGTGTTTATTTTAACTTGATAAGTGATAAAAAATAAACACATATGTATTACACCTTAAAAAATTAAGAGTATAATATATGTATATATTTACCGAAAATGCAATATACAAGGGGAAATGCGACAATGTATATATAAGATTTTTAAGTTTAGAACTAACTTTGATTTAACGTTTATTGGAAAACAAACGTTTGGCCTTATCTAGTGCAATTTCTACATTATATTAAATTTAAATTTAATTTATTCAAATAATGTGTAATGCATATGTTTATAATTTGATAGTTTAGGACAATAATTAAACCCACCTGTATGGAAACTTTTATTTTTTAATATCAATTTTTGTGTATGTGTCTATTATCATGAAGGCAGCTTGCATCAAATTAAAAACAAATTGCAATTATGCAGGTGTTTCTTTACATTTCTTCAACTACCATTTGAGGCTGATTGTTACATCAGTTACTGCATGCTGTAGTGTTGTTATGTGACTTCACTGTTGCCACCATCTACTGCCACCCTCTAGTACGTGTTCCACATTACAAAATGCTATCACGCAGGGTGGAAAGTCGACTCAGTGCAAAGAAGGCTTTCTATCTAACCCACTATTAAACCTGCTCTTCAAGTTAAACTACTGTACAGAGTATTTACTTCACATTTTGGTTAAAAGCTTGCTCAAGTAATCTGGAAAGGAGGGAGGATGAAAAATGTCCCAGCAATCATGAAGGAAAGTGTCAATTCAATTAAGGACACGGAGGTGGAGATTATGCTTGCCTTTCTTTACTGTCAATTCACAAAAGCCAATAGAAAACAAACTACACTACCCAGCAGTCATATTTTGCAATGCTACAAAACACATGGTGTACAATTTACCAATCAGAACATGTATAGTCTAATAAACACTCTAGAAACTGAATTTCCTCCTCTCTCTTTGCTTGTGAACCAAAAGTACCCATTCCAGACGTCTTCCCCGCCTCATTTGAACTGCATCTTCTCTTCATCAGTTCACTGTTTTTCTTCTAATACTGTGAAAATGAAAACAAAGTTAAAGCAAATCCTTAGCGTGTAGTTGAAACATGATCAAACAGTTGATTTTCAAATTGATCATTACACTGATGACCATTACAAAGTAAACATGGATAATAAAACTAAAAATATTACACAAAACAGTCAATTTATCCACCAGGATAACAACCATGCAAGAAGAATCACATAAAAGTAGTTCCAAAAGCCCTTTATTATTAAAGGCATTATACACGTGAGTTGAAGAAAGACCACTTTTGGGTGGGATAATCTTCGCCTCCGTGTCCTTAATGGAATTTAAACATTCCTTAATGCTCGTCAGGACAGGAGGCTCAGATATTGGTTTTTAAAGCTTACTAACCACCAACATAGCCTTCTCTGAAATCGGTATGAAGTAAAAATGTTTAAAGGCGTAACCCAAAGACCTCAATCACAAAAGGTGCCCTCAGTAAATACTGTATAGTGGTATAGGATTAATGTGTGTATGGAATGTGCATGAGTGTGGTAATGAATGAGAGGTAATGCCTGTTGAGTAGGGTGCTTAAGTGCTTGGATTGTATTGTTTTTATTTTGTTTTATATTGATGGCATTTTTGATGTATATTTATATTTACATTGTTGGGGCCTGTTATAAATACTATACTTACAAACAAAAGATAATGAACAAAAATGAAACTTTGTGAAAAAACAAGCAAATTATAAGAAATAAAATAAAAAATTGAATGAAACCTTCTGGGTCAGACCATATTGGATTAATTGCATGTTATGAATGAAAGTAGGTTAAGCGGGAATTGTTTATACTAATTGTAATCCGAAGACCAGTCAGCAGACCTTAAGATACCCTCTAACCCTAGCCCCAAGACAAATAGCTTTAGGTGACTTGGCACTACTGGCAGAGTGTGCTCAAAAACTGAAGTGTCAATACTTGCCTCTTGCATCACCATCTGACCCATCTGGCTAAAGTCTGAGATGACACCAACTTTTGGGGCTTATTTAAAGAGATCAAAAACTGGTTAATTCCCCTGGGTTTAAGGACTCTTGACTCATTCACATATTGTTGAAGGCAATGTACCACACAGTCAAGGGCTGTTCTGGAAAGATGGATACATCACAGTTGGAAAAGACCATCTTTAGTGTGGTATTCCCCCAGATTTTTGCCTTCTTTAAATGAAAATTTTTATGTTGTCCATAGAAGTCTGTGGACTTTACTCGTGCTAAGCAGCAGTAAATTGCATGTGCTGTCCCTTTTAAACATGGTAACATTGACATATTCCTAAATGGCACATTTTATTTACTTATAAGTCCTTAGTTTATGGTACTACATGTACCCAGGGTCTGTAAATTAAATGCTACTAGTGGGCTGCAGCACTCATTGTGCCACCCACTAAATTGCCCTATAAAACATGATTCCAAATCTGCTGATGCTGCCTGGGTATACAGTTTTAAACCTTTCTTTTTAATACCTACAAGCCACCCCTAAGATTGGCCCTAAATGCCCAAAGGGCATGGCATTAAAAAAGTAGGACATTTAAAAATTATTAAAAAACATGGCATTTAAAAAGGACATGTGCATTTAAAGTTTTACATTTTACATGTTCTGGCAGTGAAACACCTTTAAAGTCACGTTTCACTGTGGCAAGGCTATCTACCCCAAAGGAAAACACTGTATTACAACTATAACAACTTGTAGTGCTTATTTTCAGCTTGAGAGCTGCTAGAAACATGATTCAAGGACTCATTTTAATAGTAAATTAAAACCCAGCTTAATGATCAACTCAGATTTTATATTGCTATTTTGACAATGACACCCATAGAAAGTTGTTATTTTCCTGTGCCTTTTTGCCAGTCTTCAGTGTCACCTGATTGTTAGATGTGAATTGCTCCTAGAAAGTGGGCAAAAGGCTTGGGTGTGGAGAGGTGTTTTCTTCCTTGAGCAGGATGGTCTCAGGGCTGTGCCCAGCTTCTTCCTGAGCTACAAAGGATGCCTACCCTGTCAGCGGCAAATGTAGCTCACACCTAGGCCTGGCTCCCTTTGTCTTCATACTCAGCTTAGCAACAATCCCAGTGGGAGGGTGGAGATGTCTTAGAACTGGTTTTGAGTGACCAGAAGGTAATGTTTGCCCATTTTCTTAGCCACACCATCTGGGTGGGCACAGGGAGCTCTGACCAGGGGAAAAAGGCTTCTGCCATGATGGATTTAGGTAGAGAGGGGCACTATGGGATAGTGTACAGTAAAACACACAAAAACTGCAAAGGTGGTAGGGTCACCCCTGGGCACTTTCACCCCTTCAGTTAGGGAGTGGCCAGGAGTTTCCCCCAACCACAGACTGGCACTGGGCATAATGGTGGACCCAGAGACCTCTCCTCAGAACACTCCTAGACCTGTGAAGAATCATAAAGTCTGCCTGCTGTCTGAAGAACCTGATGGAAGACTGGCTCTGCTTGCCTTGAACTCAGGACCCCAGAAGTAACTCCAAGGGTCAGCTGGCTGACCTCCTGTTTGAGCTAGAGGCACACAACACAACAAGCTTCCAGAGGACCTTTCCCTTCAACTGCCTTGCTGACCAGTACCAACTGGACCTGCCCGGAATCCTGTTGCTGGTCTTTGAGTGAGCTGTAACCCCCAAGTGGTGCCTCCCAGATCGTGGCTGGTTTAGAGTGTACTCCTCCCGTTCCCCAAACTGTAATATCTGGGACTTAGAAACTTTTTACCAACTTTTTGCCTGGAGAAGCGCCAGAGACCGGGATTGCTGTCGAAGCTGCAGCCGTCGATGTCAAATTGCCGGTCGGCCACAGCTTGCTGGTTTACCCCACTGAAGGAACTCCAACTTCCTGAAAGGTTTCCAAGTCTGAAGATAGAGGACTTCACCGTGAATGACGCTGAGCCGAGGCCAATCGACGTTCAGACCTTCCTTGGCACGGACTTCAGACTCAGAACTTTCCTGCTTTTGTTGCCCCCAAACTGAGACCCCGCACATCAGCAACCCACCATCAGCAAACCCTGCTTTGGATCCAGCTTGAAGCTTGTCCCACCGAGGACTCGCTGACAACCACTTTTCCTTCATAAAAGTTTCTGCGTCAAAAGGTAAACTTTCCACTGGGTCGAACCTGGACCCTATATCTGACTGGCAATCCATTGTGGTCGGCCTTATCTTTTGACTGTGACCCGGTCTAGTGTGACTGATATAACTGCGGTTGGCGCATTGTGGTTTTTGGTGCTATTTTTAACTCCATCTCTAAAAATTCATATATCCTGGAATTATTGGATTTTTGTCGTTTTGGAGTCATTTTATTTATTAAAATATTCTCTGTCTTCTAAATTGGTTTGCAGTGGCAGCTGGTGAACATTAAAATTGGTGTGGCATAATCCTTGCCTTGAATTCCAGTGAGCGAGATTGACTCACTCACTTGAAGGGTTCGGGGGGGGGGGGGGGTTCTCACGCTCACTTGCACTTAGTCTTAATCTCTCACTCATTCTCACTCCGTTTTAGTCATTTACTCTCATTCGCATGTGCAGTCACTTTACTTACTCTGACTCATACAGTCTTACTCATTCTCACTCACTCAGTCTCACTCATTCTCTCTCACTGAATCCCACACATTCTCAGTCCTTCTGATTGACTCACTCTCACTCTGACTTTCTTAGTCTCACTCAGTTCACCTAGTCTCATTCTGACTCACTCATTCCCGCTTAGTCTCACTCATTCTCAACTAATTTTACTGAGCCTCCCCATAGCTTACTCGTTCTCCAGGATTCACTCAGTCCCACTCTTTCCGATTCAATCAATTTCACTGTGGCTCACTCATACCCAATCAGTCCCTCTCAGTCTCACTCATTCTGACTCACACAGTCTTACCCTGAGCCACTCAGTTTCACTCTGACTCACTCATTACCGCTCAGTCTCACTCATTCTCACCTAGTCTCCCCATAACTCTCATCCTCTGTGATTCACTCAGTCCTACTCATTCTGATTCAATCTCAGTGACTCGCTTATACTCAAGCTGTCTTACTCATTCATACTCCGTCCCACTCATTCTGACTCACTCAATCTCACTCTGACTCAGTCTTACAATTTTACTCATTCCCAGTCAGCCTCAGTCACTCTCACTCAGTCTCACTCATTCTCACAGCCATACTCATTCTGATTCACTTAATATCACTCATACTCAGACTCACTCATTTACGCTCATTCTGATTCAAACTCACTCAGACTCCAGCAGTCTCACTCACTCTCACACTGTCTCACTCATTCTCTGACTCACTAACACTCATTAAGACTTGACTCACTTAGTCTCAAGCACAGTATTATTCAGTTACTCTCCCGGTCATGCTCCCTCACTCATTCATTCTCACCTGTACTCAATCTTCTTTTCACTCATTGTCCTCACTTTGACTCACTCCATCACTAACACTCTCACTTTTATACATACACACAGACATGCTCACACATATACACACACTCTCTCACGGACACACACACTCTCACATACATCCCAGTATTTAATAGCATTTTTTACTTACCTTGCTGCCTGTGCAGGTCCCGTTTGGACATCTGCTGCTTCTTTCAGCTTCGGACACTTGAAACTAAAACCTGCGCAGTCACAGATTCGGGGTTTTAGTCTCTGCTCATTCACCCGCACCCTTTCCCAACTCTGTGATGAGTTGGGAAAGGATGGAGTGACAGGCGGATTGACATATAGCCACAGGCCCTGCAACACCCATGGCTAACTTTAGCTGTGACGCTTTACCACGTAGCAGATTGGGAAGCACTGAGGCGTGCCAGAGGCTCGCTTCACCAGCCCTGAATAATCTCTGATGGCTGGTGCAGGCGCCTTTGTGAGCCTGCGCCAGACATCAGACATTCTCACTAGCAAAGCTGTCTTAGGCTGCTGCTGGACGGCATTTTCTTTTTATAACACAAGTCCACTTCCTGCATCCGATCAACCACAGGCACTTTCTGGCCAACATACCTGGACTGCTAAAGGTATCAAGATACACACCAATCAAGGGTGAAAGGGTTTATTAACAGTAAAATAATAAACCAATCACAAATTTCACATAGTATTCTAATAAGCTCTTAAAGGACCTTGATTTGTCCTTGTTCCATGTCTTAGGCTCATCTTTTATGGCCATCACTAAATAATGTTTAGACTTTATGCTTTCGGCACAAATAGTATAGGCTCCCCGAGAATTTTGCAATTTATAGAGATATGTGATGTATCCCTCCCAACGCTACTCAGTAGAAGTGTTGGGCATACAAAAAATGTAATGGATTGTCCTCACACACCACCAGGTGTCATGCTTCATCATAGGACAATCCTCGCTCTCAAAACCTCCATTTGATTGAGACTGTGCCTACATCTGGAGTCAGGGAGGCACTTCTAATTAAGAATGGATCCCGTGATATAAGTGTGTTAAAAACTAATGTGGCATCCTAAAACAGTTTATTCGCTAGACATGACACTTGGTGATTAAAATCAATTGTGGCGATAAGGGGAATTGTACCCCATCACCACTGTTACCGTCAACATGTTTCTGCATTGTGGCTCAATTGAGTCTGTGACTTTCATCAGGACAGTCATACCTAATCCTAATGAGGCAATGTGCTTTGCCCCCAAACCAGAGTGACCTGTGTCTACATCTTAACTAATCTCTCTTTCCAATACCTGTGGATAGACAAGAATATCCTTACCATTCCATATTCTACATGTAGGAATGCATCACAATGCTTGTATATTTGAAAGCATGTAAAGCTCGCATGCTTCGTGGTTTTGTGGCACTTCACACGTGAGGTAAAATCATGTCATTATTACAGTTGTGAGAAGAGCTCACAATCTTACCCCAATGATGGGTTTTCTATGCCCCATAGAAGAAGGGTACAGGGACCCCTGTAGTCACACTCTAAAGCATAATGAAAAGGAGGGGTAAAGGCTTAAGTGTGCAGTATACACGTTCATCCACATTCATACATATCCAGGAATATTGTGTCCCTCTGATCAATCAATCATTTACTTCGTCAAGGTGCGTCCCTTCCGGCAAGCCTAGATGCATCTGCTCCTTCCTCCCGATGTATATGGAGTGGAGCGGGGAGAGCGTTTTAATAATGGCAGAGACTTGCAATCAGCAGGTAATTGGTAGCACCTGTGAGGGGAGGAGCTGTTGTTCCTAAAACCGGAGCTACCTCCATAAGGGGCTGTCACTGTGTCAACATGACACCTGGTGGTGTGTGAGGACAATCTGTTACATTTTTTTGTATGCCCAACAGTTGTACTGAGTAGAGTTGGGAGGGATACATCACATATCTCTATAAATTGCAAAATTCTCTGGTAGCTTATTTTGTGTACATATGTTGTGTTGGGAGGCCAATTCACCCTTGAGACCCCAGAGCCTCTAGTTCCCTACCTGGGGGGAGTGTGTTTATATTTACACAAATAGTATAGTCCAGATAGCCAACTTCTTCTTGGAGGAGGTGACACTTATCCTTGCTTGATGTCAATCCAGCCTTACCCAGCTTATCTAACACATGTTTCAATGTCAGATTGTGTTCCTTCCAAAAGACGAGTATATCATCCTAGAAAAACACAACCTGACCTTGTCCCATGAAGGTGACCTCTATCATATGTTGGAATACACTGGATGCATTAGCAAGGCCAAACGGGAGGGGATTCCACTAGAACACATCTTCCAATGTTATGAAGGTGGTAAGTGCTTTTGATTCTGGGTGCAATTTTATTTGATGATACACACTATAAAATCTAACTTGGAAAAGTATCTTGCATCCTTCAACATCAGTACCATCTCCATTATGTTGGGCAATAGTAAATAATCTACAACAATACTCTGTTTTAACGTGCAAAGGTAGACACAAAATTGCAGCCTGCCCATTATCATCTTTGTGATGATGTCTCTGGAAATCCATTGAGCTGATTTAATAAGCTCTATCACCTCATCCTGAATCATTTCTTCTAACATACTCTTCACTTCCTGTCTAAAAAGTACTGGAATTCTCCTTGTTCTATGCCTCACCAGTTGTGCCCCTTCTTTTAACACAATCTTATCAACATAACCCTTCACTGCTTTCCCTCATAAACACATCTTTGGCATTGTCTGCTATTCCTTCATCATTAGTGTCTTCAACTACCAGTATTTGATCTTTAGCCATTGGATTATTAATGTGCAACTGCTATTGATGCATCCAACCTAGTATTGGAGGTCCTGCTTTAGTAACATCAATTTTGCCTTGGATCTTCCTCTCTGGAAAATTTATCTCAGCTCACATACATCTAAAAACTTCAGTGGCACTCCTGTGAAATACCCTTGGGGTCTAACTTATTACTTACTCAACTCTACTCCCAAAGTTCTTCAGGTACTATGGTAAACATAGAACCCAAGTCGACCATCTACTGACTTCTCGTTGATTAAAAATATGGCCTTACAGTTTCTCCCTTGACATTCGCACTTCTCCTTTACATTCAGCATCCTTTAGTTGTATTGAACATCCCCTTCTAAAGTTGCTGCCCTGTGCTCCCTTTGACTTTGGCTTTCTAAGCCCACATAAGTCCAAACACTTCAGTGTTATTCCCTTGAAACCTGGTGGGGATGATACCCTTTGGTTCTAACTTATCACTTCCTCAAGTTTACTCCCAAAATTCTTCAGGCGCTATGGTAAACATAGAAGCCCTTGCAAAATGTCCTTTCTTCCCACACCTTCTCCATGGCAAAACAATTTTTCAAATCCAAAGTATGGTAATTACTCTCACAGCTCACAAAAGCTTTGTTAGCAATAACCACTTTCCAAATGTACCACTCCCTTAACTTCAAATCCTCCACTACCTCTGATGTATTTCCTGCTCATCACATTTTAATATCACTACTCAGTTTCTCAGTCACGGCTATGGCTTCTCCAAGCTTGCTTTCTTTGTGTTCCCACTCTTTCATGCAGACAGTAGATTCTTTGACAGTCTTTGCAATCTTGATAGCTTTCTTCAGGATCAAATCCTTTACTGAACAAAGTCTCTCCTGCATTTATTTTCTTATTGTAACATTTAACGAAGGGCTGGTATTTAAGCAATTTCTCTGTCCTTTTGCCAAATTGGCACTTTATTGCTAACCCTCTTGAATGTGCCACAAATTCTTCCATATACTCATCTGATTTCTGTGGTTGCGTATACAATTTATGACGTGTTATTGCAATGTTTATTGACTTGGCAAACCTTGTTTCCAGTCTGTTTTGCTCTTTATACGCATCCATGATCTGATGATTTTGAAAATCCACTGCTATTGGTAAAAACTTAAATGTATGTTGGCCCTCTTTTCCTATGGCAGTTATCAACAAAGCTTTTTCCTTTCTGAACTGAAATTCTGACCATCTAATTCCATACTATAAATCAAAAATATCGATCCACTCTTTGCATTTCTGGTGGGGTATATCAGGTTGGGGCACAAAACTAGAAGATTGTATAATGGCTTGTGCATATTCCATGGTGGTCACACACTGGCAATGCAATAAACCGTATCTGTAACTTGACTCTGTATATTCATAGTATGTAATATCCTTTAAATGATTCTTTGCCTTTCAACATTTCTTAAGAACTTAAAACTAATCTCTTCTATGCACTTCCTCAATCATACAGGTGATGGCAGATGGTGATAATGGAAGCATGTGTTAGATAACTGTGCAATACTTCAATTGTCCACCAATTGGTGGAATGAAAATTATGGAATGAAAATTATAGAATCAAGTTTTAAATTGTATGAGCCAGGTTTCTCTCGGTGGTGGATGATGTAATTTCCTACTCCTAAATCCGTAATGATTAATTGTTAACTCTCTTGAGAAGCTGACAGGCCTGAGGTAGTGCATGATAACACTCTCCTGAAGGAAGGCACACCTAAGTCAGAATGATGGCGAGTCAACTCTGCATGTGCTTATTTGGCACAGGTCATTCTGGGAGGTGTGAGAGTTCAGAGCTTCAACAGCTCAGCTTGGTGAGATCAACCATTGCTTAGCTTGTGTTGTCTTTGCGCTGGACATGCTTTGCTTGCCAATGGATAATAAATAAACCAACCCACATGTTTTATGGAGGGGCAGAGGATTGTGTCCTTTCCTCAATGTTCTTTTCTTAGTCTTTAGTAGCTCTGATCAGGGCTCTGGTATGACCGCAGAGCCTCGTCCGCCTGGGTGCCTGGGAACCCAGTACCTTGTGTCGGCACGCAGTTCCCAGGTCTTAGAAAGCACTGCATGAAACTCACAGCGGATGGGTTGGGAGTTTCACTCACCTAGGTCTCCTTTCCGTCATCCTCCTTGGCTCCTAACTGCTGTTCCTGCTCCCCCACCTCCAAATGGCAATAACCTGCCTGAGCATGTGCAGCTGCCTCTTAAAGCTGCTCCATAGCTAGTCTGGTTCAGGTTTTCGTTCCTGTTTCTTTCCCTTTTTCATCACAGCTGTTTCTTCCTTGATTCCTTTTTGGTTTTCCCAACACTTAGTAATCCTATCGTGTGGTGTTTGATTTTATTTCCACATCCTATATAAAGGCATCAGTGTGATTGGAGGCTGCGTCGCACCAAAGCTATGTTCCTTTGCTTGTTTCCTTGCTCCCTCCACTGGCTGATCCTCACTCATCAATCCTGAAGAATTCCACTATCAGATTCTGGATTCCTGGTATTCTTTGATCCTTTGAAGTCATTGTCCAGCAAAGAGGTTTTTTAAGCCTTTGGCTTTTTCCTCCTGAGAAGGTGGCAGCTTCTCAAAGGCACTTGCCTACCACATATTCTAGTGTGATGACATTGTAGCTTCTGGAAACAATAGCCCATACATCAGACAGTGGAAGACCTGGACCCAGATAACAGGTAAGTATCCAGACCTGGACAGGTTGCAAAGCTAACAATTATGACTGTTTCTATCATGGATCCTGGCCTAGGCTGCTGTCCTTCAGCAACAAATCACGTAAATTGGTCAGTTAAGGAACAAGAAAGCTACCCTTCGTCAAGCAATCCATTCCATGTCTTGTGACCTCCTGCCATCACTCCTTAAAATGTAAGTATTCTGGGGATTTCGAGATGAAAGGAGTTTTGGATGGCCTGATGGCTTATTTTGTTTTTCGACCTGGACAATTTTTCTCTGACAGATCCAAAGAGGGGTATCTGATCTGTTCCCTGAGCCCGTGTAGCTCTGGCTAGGGCAATTCCCTTAGTTGTCACCAAAGGCCTTTGTCTGAAAAATTATGCCAGTTTCTTGGCAAGCATAAAGATGTTTGAAATGAAGCTTCCACAGATGACACCTTGTGTGGAATATCCCATGACAATTCCAATGTACTGTCCTATTGTGCAAAAGTTTGTGAGCTTCCTGATGAAACCACCTAGGTGGAACACACTCAATTGGCCTTATTCCAAAGAGGGTTAAGAGAGAAGTTAAAGGGTGAGATGGCAAGAGTTCCCAGAGCTTCCTCATTTGTTGAACTCCTGGATCAAGTTCTCCTGATTGAACACAGACTTAAAGAAAGGAGAATGGAAAAACTAAGAAACCAGAGGTGCACTTCTACACCTCTTCCTCAAGTTTTTAGGCGGGATGAGGAAACTACTGAGCATACTAATATTCCACCTAATAGGCCTAATGAATCAAAGCAGCTTGGGTCCACTTCAGGCCCATTGTTGAATGTTAAAATGGATCAAAGATGTAGGGAGGTTTGTGTCTTTTTTAGGTATGCCCAAATCACCTGATGTGAGACTGTACTTTTCGACCTTCCAGGCCACACGGAAAACAGCAGATCCCGTCCTTTGTAGGAGAGAAGGAGGCAGAAGATTCTATTCTCGCTAAAGTTTTCAGCTCCTCTGGTGGGTCGAGTTCATGCTTGTTCTTATTGCATTTAATTCTTCAAGTCCTTCATGGCCAGTCCGTCTCTGTTCCAGCCTTTTTAGATTCTGGTGCCTCTGGAATGTGTATAGACTTGCGTCGTTCCCAGAGACCAAATTTTGGTCAGGAAGAAAACTTAAAAAAAAAAAAAATATATCTTTATTGACTGTTTTCCAAACAAACATCGCTGATATCGGCATGTACCAAATCACGGGCATAAATTACTGATTGTCCAAATTCCAAGTACAACAGGCCGTAACCCAAATACCACAACATTAAATTCAGTCTTAATCGGACTTCTCCCCCACCTGTATCTTATGCATGATGCCTCACTCATGGACAATCCCGCGGATCCCTACTATGGCCATGCCCCCAGGTTTCTGCTCTACGGATCAACCAACCAAACCCCCTCCCATCCCCCCTTCCCCAAACACAACTCCCTCCCACCTCCCGGCCATGTCTGGTGCACAATCCCTTATGATGTACCTTGGTGCGCTGAGCTCCCCCACTCCTTCTGTTTCCTTCCCCTATGGACTATGCTACCCTACTTCTCACAGCTCCTCGGTGTTGTCTGGCTCCCCTCCTGAGTGTATGTTCCCCCCGCTACATCACTGTCTGCACCTTCTGCTCCCACGTTTACCAGTTCTGCCACCATTGCCCTCCAGGCCTGCACGTCATCTTCTAGTTTCTCATTGCGTCTGGTCTGCTGCATCGGAATCACCTCAGCCGTCGCCCATTCCTGCATATCCCGCACCCACTGTGACACGCCAGGTGGACGGTGCCCCATCCATGAGATGGTTATCCGCCGCTTTGCAAGCACCAGCCCCAAGAGGATAAACTTTCGACTAAGGTTCTTGTTCTTGGGTCGGGGCAGCAATCCCAGCAACACCACTCGGATCTCTCCCGCTATCTCCCACCCTGTCGCCCCCCTCAACGCCTCCAAAACTTTAGTCCAGTACCCCTGAAGCGCAGGGCATGTCCACGCCATGTGTATGAACGCAGCCTCCAGCTCTCCGCACCGAGGACATTGTCCCGATCGTTCCGGGTAGATCTTGTGTAGCATTTTCGGGGTCAGATACGTTTGATGGACATAATTAAATTGTATTTATTTAAACCTCGTGTTTGCACTCACTTGCTTAACCCCCTCATGGATCTTGATCCATTCCTTGTCAGTGAAATGGTCCCCCGTCAGTGCCTCCCACTTCGCTTGAATTGATAACCCCCCTGTCGCTCGATCATCCCGGATCGCCCGGTATAAATGTGAAACCAGCCTGCGGCCTTTAGCCATCATTAACAAAGTCTGCATCACCTGTGAAACCGGGGGTTCATCTGGGAACGTGGGCCATAAGTCCCTAGCCACCTGTGCAATCTTTTCATACTGTAGAAATTGTCCGGGACCCAGCTGAAACATCTCCGACGCCTGCTCGCGTGTGATATACCGCACGTTATCATATAGGTCGCCCATGTTCAGGCAACCCCCCTCCCGCCATCTCCGCACTGAAATGGGAGCGGCAATCTGTCAGAACGGTTGGACCACCCATAGGGGCATATCCTGCGCATACGGAGCCCTCTTCAGTACTTTCCGGACCACCACTTCCCACATCTCCGCCACATGCCGCACAATGTATGGGCATGTCGGGGGCCCCCCCGCCCCCATCATGAGCAACTTAGGCAGCTCTCTGTCTCCAAAAGTCCCCGCCAGCAGGGTCTTTTCCCAGTTATTGTCCCCGTCTAACCAATGCACTGCATGTTGGAGCAGCGAGGCAATGTAGTAATATTCCAAGCATGGGACCTCTAACCCCCCCAGCCTGCCACGTTTGTTGCAAAGTAGCCAGGCTAACCCGTTTGCGTTTGGTCCCCCACAGCAGGTCAGCGATAAGCCTATCCAGTTCAGTAAAAAAGGATCAGGGGATCCGATAGAAGGAGTGCTGCATCGCGTACAGCACTGAGGCAGGGCCACCATTTTGATTGGCCACCATTTTGATCAGCGCTATCCTCCCCATGAGAGATAATGGCAACTCCCGCCAGAAACGCACCGAGCCTCTCAGACCCTCCACTACCCTGCTGATATTATGCGCCAGATATTGATCGGCAGTGTCTACTAGCCGGATCCCCAAATATCGGGTTGCGGACCGTACCCATGGAGGTCCCACCTCTGGTAAGTCCTTGTCCGGGCAAAGGCCCAGTCGTCCCAGCAGAACCAGCTTGGACTTCTCCTGATTAATTCGTAAGCCCGACACGCGCCCAAACCCCTCCAGAGTGTCCAGCAGCACTGGCACCGCTACACCTGGGTCCCTGACGTACACCAGGGTGTCGTCCGCATACATGGACACCACATGATTAGTCTCGCCAATCATGATCCCATATGGCGCCATCCTTGTTCAGAGAGCTACCGCCAGTGGCTGCTTCGCCACCGCGAAAAGTAACGCCAATAGCGGGCACCCCTGCCTGGTGCCCCTTTGCAGTCGAAATGCCCAGGACACTAGCCTCCCCACTCTAATCCTGGCACATGGTGCCGAGTACAGCAGCTGCACCCATTGCAGAAACCGGTCTCGCACTCCCATTGCCCGCAGAACCTCCCAGAAATATGCCCATCCTACGAAGTCGAACTCTTGTTCGATGTCAAGAAGCGCTAATGCGCACTCCTCCTGCTGGAGCACGGGCGAGTGCCAAATATGAGACAGACGTCTGAGATTCAGGGCCGTACTACGTTTTGGGATAGAGCCCGCCTGGTCTGAGTGAACGAGGCGCTGCATGTATGGTTGCAGGCGCACGGCCATGATCCAGCTTAGGATTTTCATGTCAATATTGAGCAGTGATATGGGCCTATATGACCCTGGAAGTTGATCGTCCCTGTCCACCTTCGGGAGCATTACCACCACCGCTTCATTCATGGAGGGCGGGAGCGCCCGGGACTGGAAGGCTTCATTAAATACCTCAAGGAGGTAATCGGCCGAAATATGCGCACATTTCTTGTAAAATTCGGCCGGGAGGCCGTCACTACCGGGACTGTTGGCTCTTGGGATTTCAGGGATTTAATCCCTCCCAGTATTTTCTCCTTCGAGAGCGGCTTGTCCAGTATTTGTCTGATCTCAACCTCCAAACAGGGGAGCTTTAGAGTAGTAAGGAATTCCCCTATCTCCTCCCGCGCTCCTGTATACTCCGGCCAAATGGTCCGCCAAAGTATCCAAAATACCATGCTGGCTGTATACCATGTGCCCATCCGCGGTCCTCATTTGTACTATAGGTGAGGGCTGCATCTCATTACAAATCAGCCTTGCCAGCAGTGCCCCGGAGCGGTCTCCTTCCGCATGCAGGCGCTGCCGGTATGCAGTGTAATGGAACTTCTCAAGGCGGCACAGCGCCGCCAGGAATTCCTCCCACGTCTCCCGCCACTCAGTCCAGCGGCCAGGCTCTGACGGCAGCACCTCTTTCAGTTCAGCCAGTCGTCGCTCAGTGACCTGAATAACCCGTTCAAGTTGTTTCCGAGCGCCATAGGTCGTGCTGAGGCAAACCCCCGGATAACCACCTTCATCGCTTCCCACTCCGTGCCCCTCTATGCCGTCGAGCCCCAGTTAGTCCTAAAATAAGACGTAAGTTCCTCCTCCAGCTTCCCGACGAAGGGCAGGTCCGTGAGCGCCTCCGATTGGAGCCGCCACGTAGGGATTGCCGCTTTGGGTCTGGTCATACTCAGAGACGAAAGCAACGGGGAGTGGTCCGAGATATGCTTCAGGAGATACGTTATCTCCTCCACCCTGGGCATCAAAGTCTGCGATACTAAAATCTGGTCCAAACTACTGTACGTTTTGGATGCAGGGGTATGACATGAGAACACCCGCGATTCCGGGTGCCGGATCCGCCTTGCATCAAGCAGGCCCATCTCCCTCATCACTTCCAGTAGGGCCCCAGTCATGCCAGGCTTGGTATTCGCATGGGGAGGCTCGCGGTCCATCGTCCCATCCAGGACACAATTAACGTCCCTTAAGAATATAATGTCTCCACCCAGGTATGGAGTCGCTACCCTCATCACTTCATAGAAAAAGGCGGGGGCGTCCACGTTGGGGGCATACACATTTATCATGCATACTTCCTGGCCGTCCAACCTACCATATAATACTACATAACGTCCTTCAGGATCTAACGTGTGATGTAGGTGTTGGAAAGGGGTCCCGGGAGCCACCCAAATCAGTGCCCCCCGCGCAAATCCGAGAATGAGGTGGCATAGAGCTGTCCACGCCACCTACGCCTGATGAATGGCAGCGCCTCCCCACAAACATGTGTCTCTTGCAACCCGGCTATGGCAATTTTATATCTTCTTAAGAATGAATGTACCCTTCTACGTTTTTCTAGCGAGGCCATTCCCCGTATATTCCACGAGAGTAGCTTTGTCAGGAGGGGAGCCATAAGCCCGTACATCTGGCGGCTCGATTCCTTTCCCATCCCGCCAACACATCATCTAACTGAGCATTCTGTGGTGAGTCTTGACCCAGACATGGATCCCCCCATTGTCCCCAACAACCATAAACAACCAGTAAAACAGAGCGAACACCCTGGTCCCCCCACCCACTGGGCAGTGTGACAAGCCCTTCTCCCGCCAACATAGCGAGTGAGTAGCGATATCCCCCGCCCCATACCAACCCCCTCAATCTTGTCCAAGAAAACATCAGGACTCCGTACAACACCCCCCACCCAAAACACAGAGCATGTCTTGGGGGGACATACTCTGACTCTTGGCGATCATCAGTGCCACGCAAGTGACTGGCTCACGAACCGGGTGCGAGGTCTGGGCCTCTAGCTCCCGGAAGGGGATCCAGCCGCTAGTGAGGGGCGTGTCCCATTCTCCCGCGGCATGCACATACAAGTGATCCTCACCCATAAACATGAAACGTGCACCATATAACATTTAGTATCAGAGCAGTAAGATAAAGACACTTATCTGCTTGTCCAGTGTCCCAGCCATCTTCCTCATTCCCCTCCAAGTATTCAGTCAACATTTGTGTCCGGTATGACCTCCGATGAGGCCAGTTCCGAGTCCGGCGAACCCTCCACCACCGGCAGAGTTCCATCATCGCACACCTGAACATTCCCAGAATCCCCTGTGTCCCGTAATCTTATTCCTTCGGATATTCGGCGGCGTCGTCCATTCCGGTCCAGTGAAACTGTGTGCTGGCTCGACTGCGTCTGCGTTTTCGTCCGGAGCTCCTGATTTCCCATGCTGTCCATCCAGTCAGAGGCCTCCCCTGCCGACCGGAAAAACAGAGCCTTGCCCTGATGCTCCACCCGAAGCTTGGCCGGATAAAGAAGGCTATACTTCAACCCTGCTTCTCTCATGCGTCTTTTCACTGCCAGAAATGTGCGTCTTTGGTCCTGCACCCTCTGGGTATAGTCGGGGAAGATAGCAATGTGGTGTCCCTCAAAGTGTAGATTTGACTTGGTGCGGGTAGACTGTAGGAGCAGGTCGCAGTCCCGATAGTTAAAGAAACGAGCTATAATGGCCCTTGGCGGCGCCCCCGGTTTTGGCGGAGGAGCCAATGCCCTGTGGGTCCTTTCGATTTGGACGGTTTGCCAGGAGCCAGGATCTTCGTTATCTAGTCCTCCAAGATTAGCTCAGCCGAGGGCCCCTCCGCCCGTTCAGGAAACCCCACAAACCTCAGATTGTTCCTTCGGGAGCGCCCCTCTTGATCCTCGGCGCGTTCGTCCAGCCTGATCGCCTTCCTCTGGAGTTCCATGACTGTGGTCCGTAAGGCCTTCACCTCTGTTTGAAGTGCGTCTACAGTCTGCTCCGCTGAGGTGACCCTGTCCGAGACTTTGCGCAGGTCACACCGTAGGAGGTTCACATCAATTGCCACTGCATCGATTCTGGTCACGATCTCATCTCTCGTCGTCTGTACCGCCGCCAGTATATCTCTCAGAGAGGGATCTCGCGCGTCTTCCCCCGGAGCCGTCTCATCATCATCATCCTCATTACGCGCGTCTCTCTGGTGTAGCCCCTGGGGCAGGGGCTGCGCATAATTCCGAATTTTGTTGGTCTGCGCCTTAGCACCCTTATCCTTCCCCATGGTGGGCGCCAATATCTCGCCTCCTCCGCTCCAACCAGTACAGGCGCACCCTGAATTCCACTCCTCCGTCCTCGTCCCACCACACCAATGTGACACCTCTGCCGCTCAGGATCTCGGATAATCCCAGTCAGGAGGGACCCACCGTGTTCAGCACTGGTGACTGGCTCCCCGGGCCACTGGAAGCCACCTGCGTCCTGGCTGCTCCTCTGCTCCACAATTTCCTCTAGGCTTCTCACAGGGATCAGGACCAGGTGCAGGTGCCTCAATCCCACAAGCAGTATATTCCAGCAATGCAGCAGCAGGCCCTTAGAATTCAGCCAACGCGTGCGCCGGCCCCACAACACCTCCAGGGGTACTGCCTAGCAAATACAGGCCAAGAGCATGCACTCCAGGTGTTTTGGCGGCCTCTTCTTACTGTATTGCTAGGTGTGGCTCCACCGCTCCGTTGCTAGAGTCCCTGGACACCTCCAAGCCTCCTCAAGCACTTCCCGACTATCTCCCTCTGCAGGGTGCCCTCTGTGCAGCACACCCCAGCCTTCAGTAGTCCCCGAGTGCAGATATATCTACTGCGTGGCCGCCCCTCAGGCAAACGCACAACTCCGCTAGAAGATGGGGCCCTGGCCCCCCGTGAAAACTCCATAGCAAAACCAAAGGGGATGATGGACGGAGTGTTGAACAATGCAAGCACTCACCCCCAGTCAACTGATCTGGGTTTAATCCATCATCATTCTTTAGCTCACTCCGCAACCCCAGTTCAGACATGGCCATATGCAAATCAGTCTGACCCTGTGCCTCATGGGAACAGTCCAGCCCGAACTGCCAAGCCATGTCTTCCCTGGACCGGAAACAAGCATCCTGGGACCGGTTTCTGGCTTACAGCCGTCATCAGCCAGGCTATCTTGAATCCAGTGGCAAAGTGAGCAAGGGACCCACGTCTGGGCATACCCTGCCAACTTAGGGCGAACATAGCAAAACCAAAGGGGATGATGGACGGAGTGTTGAACAATGCAAGCACTCACCCCCAGTCAACTGATCTGGGTTTAATCCATCATCATTCTTTAGCTCACTCCGCCACCCCAGTTCAGACATGGCCATATGCAAATCAGTCTGACCCTGTGCCTCATGGGAACAGTCCAGCCCGAACTGCCAAGCCATGTCTTCCCTGGACCGGAAACAAGCATCCTGGGACCGGTTTCTGGCTTACAGCCGTCATCAGCCAGGCTATCTTGAATCCAGTGGAAAAGTGAGCAAGGGACCCACGTCTGGGCATACCCTGCCAACTTAGGGCGAACATAGCAAAACCAAAGGGGATGATGGACGGAGTGTTGAACAATGCAAGCACTCACCCCCAGTCAACTGATCTGGGTTTAATCCATCATCATTCTTTAGCTCACTCCGCCACCCCAGTTCAGACATGGCCATATGCAAATCAGTCTGACCCTGTGCCTCATGGGAACAGTCCAGCCCGAACTGCCAAGCCATGTCTTCCCTGGACCGGAAACAGCATCCTGGGACCGGTTTCTGGCTTACAGCCGTCATCAGCCAGGCTATCTTGAATCCAGTGGCAAAGTGAGCAAGGGACCCACGTCTGGGCATACCCTGCCAACTTAGGGCGAACATAGCAAAACCAAAGGGGATGATGGACGGAGTGTTGAACAATGCAAGCACTCACCCCCAGTCAACTGATCTGGGTTTAATCCATCATCATTCTTTAGCTCACTCCGCCACCCCAGTTCAGACATGGCCATATGCAAATCAGTCTGACCCTGTGCCTCATGGGAACAGTCCAGCCCGAACTGCCAAGCCATGTCTTCCCTGGACCGGAAACAAGCATCCTGGGACCGGTTTCTGGCTTACAGCCGTCATCAGCCAGGCTATCTTGAATCCAGTGGCAAAGTGAGCAAGGGACCCACGTCTGGGCATACCCTGCCAACTTAGGGCGAACATAGCAAAACCAAAGGGGATGATGGACGGAGTGTTGAACAATGCAAGCACTCACCCCCAGTCAACTGATCTGGGTTTAATCCATCATCATTCTTTAGCTCACTCCGCCACCCCAGTTCAGACATGGCCATATGCAAATCAGTCTGACCCTGTGCCTCATGGGAACAGTCCAGCCCGAACTGCCAAGCCATGCCTTCCCTGGACCGGAAACAAGCATCCTGGGACCGGTTTCTGGCTTACAGCCGTCATCAGCCAGGCTATCTTGAATCCAGTGGCAAAGTGAGCAAGGGACCCACGTCTGGGCATACCCTGCCAACTTAGGGCGAACATAGCAAAACCAAAGGGGATGATGGACGGAGTGTTGAACAATGCAAGCACTCACCCCCAGTCAACTGATCTGGGTTTAATCCATCATCATTCTTTAGCTCACTCCGCTCACCCCAGTTCAGACATGGCCATATGCAAATCAGTCTGACCCTGTGCCTCATGGGAACAGTCCAGCCCGAACTGCCAAGCCATGTCTTCCCTGGACCGGAAACAAGCATCCTGGGACCGGTTTCTGGCTTACAGCCGTCATCAGCCAGGCTATCTTGAATCCAGTGGCAAAGTGAGCAAGGGACCCACGTCTGGGCATACCCTGCCAACTTAGGGCGAACATAGCAAAACCAAAGGGGATGATGGACGGAGTGTTGAACAATGCAAGCACTCACCCCCAGTCAACTGATCTGGGTTTAATCCATCATCATTCTTTAGCTCACTCCGCCACCCCAGTTCAGACATGGCCATATGCAAATCAGTCTGACCCTGTGCCTCATGGGAACAGTCCAGCCCGAACTGCCAAGCCATGTCTTCCCTGGACCGGAAACAAGCATCCTGGGACCGGTTTCTGGCTTACAGCCGTCATCAGCCAGGCTATCTTGAATCCAGTGGCAAAGTGAGCAAGGGACCCACGTCTGGGCATACCCTGCCAACTTAGGGCGAACATAGCAAAACCAAAGGGGATGATGGACGGAGTGTTGAACAATGCAAGCACTCACCCCCAGTCAACTGATCTGGGTTTAATCCATCATCATTCTTTAGCTCACTCCGCCACCCCAGTTCAGACATGGCCATATGCAAATCAGTCTGACCCTGTGCCTCATGGGAACAGTCCAGCCCGAACTGCCAAGCCATGTCTTCCCTGGACGGGAAACAAGCATCCTGGGACCGGTTTCTGGCTTACAGCCGTCATCAGCCAGGCTATCTTGAATCCAGTGGCAAAGTGAGCAAGGGACCCACGTCTGGGCATACCCTGCCAACTTAGGGCGAACATAGCAAAACCAAAGGGGATGATGGACGGAGTGTTGAACAATGCAAGCACTCACCCCAGTCAACTGATCTGGGTTTAATCCATCATCATTCTTTAGTTCACTCCGCCACCCCAGTTCAGACATGGCCATATGCAAATCAGTCTGACCCTGTGCCTCATGGGAACAGTCCAGCCCGAACTGCCAAGCCATGTCTTCCTGGACCGGAAACAAGCATCCTGGGACCGGTTTCTGGCTTACAGCCGTCATCAGCCAGGCTATCTTGAATCCAGTGGCAAAGTGAGCAAGGGACCCACGTCTGGGCATACCCTGCCAACTTAGAGGCGAACATAGCAAAACCAAAGGGGATGATGGACGGAGTGTTGAACAATGCAAGCACTCACCCCCAGTCAACTGATCTGGGTTTAATCCATCATCATTCTTTAGCTCACTCGCCACCCCAGTTCAGACATGGCCATATGCAAATCAGTCTGACCCTGTGCCTCATGGGAACAGTCCAGCCCGAACTGCCAAGCCATGTCTTCCCTGGACCGGAAACAAGCATCCTGGGACCGGTTTCTGGCTTACAGCCGTCATCAGCCAGGCTATCTTGAATCCAGTGGCAAAGTGAGCAAGGGACCCACGTCTGGGCATACCCTGCCAACTTAGGGCGAACATAGCAAAATCAAAGGGGATGATGGACGGAGTGTTGAACAATGCAAGCACTCACCCCCAGTCAACTGATCTGGGTTTAATCCATCATCATTCTTTAGCTCACTCCGCCACCCCAGTTCAGACATGGCCATATGCAAATCAGTCTGACCCTGTGCCTCATGGGAACAGTCCAGCCCGAACTGCCAAGCCATGTCTTCCCTGGACCGGAAACAAGCATCCTGGGACCGGTTTCTGGCTTACAGCCGTCATCAGCCAGGCTATCTTGAATCCAGTGGCAAAGTGAGCAAGGGACCCACGTCTGGGCATACCCTGCCAACTTAGGGCGAACATAGCAAAACCAAAGGGGATGATGGACGGAGTGTTGAACAATGCAAGCACTCACCCCCAGTCAACTGATCTGGGTTTAATCCATCATCATTCTTTAGCTCACTCCGCCACCCCAGTTCAGACATGGCCATATGCAAATCAGTCTGACCCTGTGCCTCATGGGAACAGTCCAGCCCGAACTGCCAAGCCATGTCTTCCCTGGACCGGAAACAAGCATCCTGGGACCGGTTTCTGGCTTACAGCCGTCATCAGCCAGGCTATCTTGAATCCAGTGGCAAAGTGAGCAAGGGACCCACGTCTGGGCATACCCTGCCAACTTAGGGCGAACATAGCAAAACCAAAGGGGATGATGGACGGAGTGTTGAACAATGCAAGCACTCACCCCCAGTCAACTGATCTGGGTTTAATCCATCATCATTCTTTAGCTCACTCCGCCACCCCAGTTCAGACATGGCCATATGCAAATCAGTCTGACCCTGTGCCTCATGGGAACAGTCCAGCCCGAACTGCCAAGCCATGTCTTCCCTGGACCGGAAACAAGCCCCCCTTTTTGTATCCCCGTGAAAACTCCGGCATCCGTTCGCACAGGCCACACCTCTGTCCATGCGCCACTTTCCACGCACCTGACCTCAGGGACGATCCCAGTTCCCAGGTCGGTGCATTCACGGCCCCCGCTGCTGACCTGTGCCTTCCGGAGATCCAGGGTCTGGGCGGGGAGGCCGTTCACTCCGGGTCTCCGCCGCGCTCTGTAGCGAACACCGCTCCGAACAAGATGGCGGCCCGCTCTCAGTACGTACTTCGTTCCTGGCGCGTCCGCCAACACGCTTCCCCACGGCTTTAAGCACTCTCAGTGGGCGCACCGAGTGTTAAGGAGTATGGGGCGAGATCGGTGCCTGAATCAGCACCGCAGGATAATGTCGGAGTTTGCCGCGGTAGGACGGAGCTCAACACCGCACGTCCTACTCGGCCATCTTGTTGGCCACGCCCCCGTCAGAATGAAATCTTATCTGGATCAGCTGCAAACTATTGGCGCATCTCCATTGACATCGGGCCAAGTGACCTCGATCACAGTTCCTCTCTCAGTGCCTTAAGGCAATCTTAAAGAGATGGTGGCCTTTGATCTAATCACATTTACAAACTATCCCATGGTGCTTGGGATATTCTTAGAGACTGGAGCTATTGGACTCCAGTGGTACAAGAACTTTCTGAAGACCAGGATCATTCCACTGTAGCCCAGACCTTGTCCATTCCTATGGTTTGTCAACAGTTGCTTGATGTCTTTCAAAAGGTTACTTCTGCATCCCTCCTTCCACATAGGGATTTGAATTGTGCCATTCCAACTGTACCTGGAGCCATAATTCCATATAGCTGGAATAAACTCTCTTTCCCAGCATGAGAAGCAGGTTCTGAGAGAATATTTGGATGAAAACCTTCGGAATGGCCTAATTGTCTTCTCAACATGCCCCACTCCAAGAAGTCCAAACAATTAAGACATTACATTGATTATCATAGATTGAATAAGCTCACCATCAGCTCCTGGATACCCTCACTGGTTATTAGTCGCACTCTACAAAAATCCGAGTTGATTGATTGATTGAGCATTAAGGAGCGTTACCCGCTTCCACTCATTAAGAATATCCTTGAGTTCCTTCCAGGGGAAAAATATTTCAAGAAGTTTGACTTCTGTGGAGCTTACTATTTGCTTCAGATAAAGAAGGGTGGTAAGTGCAAGATAGCCTTACGGACACCCTTTGGGCACTATGAATATTGGGTCATGCCCTTTGACCTTACCAATGCTCCAGCAGTCTTCCAGAGATTCATTAATAGCATACTGTCAGATGTCCTGAGCCAGGTTCTGGTGGTATACCTGGGAGACATTGTGATCTTCTCAGCTTCCCTTCTTCAACATTGAGTCCATGTTTATTCTATCCTTCTACATCTCAGGGAAAACCATCTATCCTTTAAAGCTGAGAAGTATGCGTTTGATAGTCCAGACTTGGAGTATTTAGGGTATCGCTTCTCTGAGAATAGATTATCTATGGACCCGGTTAAGATCTCTGCCTTCTTGGTCTGGCCAACTCCTAAATATGTCAGGAAACCCAGAGTTTCTTAGGATTGACTTACTTTTATAGACCGTTCATTATGAACTTTGCTGACACGAGTAGCCATATATCTACCACTTCAAAGAAGGAGTATCTCAGTAAAGGTTTTTCCTTGGACTCTTAAAGCCCATGAGGCATTTATCAATCTCAAGAAGGCTTTCACTCAAGCTCATGTTTTCAAACAACCAGATCCATCCAGAAGGTTTATTGTGGTTACCGATGATTCACATTTTGCTACTGGAGCAGTGCTACTTCATCTCTGGGGAGATGACAACTTATAGCATCCCATTTTTGTATCCCTCCCATGTCCTGAATTCATGTGAGCAATAGTATTAAGTTCTTAAATGCAAGCTCTTGGCCTTCAAGCATACCTATATGGAGTGGAAGCATCTTAGAATGGGAGCAGTTGAACCTTTTGAGGTTCGGACAGACCATCGTAACCTCCAGTTTCTGCAGAGCTTGCTATTTAGAAATAGCATACAAGATCGCTGGGTCCATTTCTTTTCTCAATATGATTTCTATTTTACTCACATACCTGCCACAGAGAACATTCTTGCCTATGTCTTCTTGTTTAGACTGGAGATTTTGGTTGAGGATTCTGAGATTCCTGACCTTTTGCTTCCTGACAGAGTTGCCTGTCTAACAAGGTCTTTTTTACAGTGTGTGAGAGATGCTTACTCTGAGATCTCTCTGGAAGACCTTGATGCTCTGCAGAGTCAAGTACCCTTGACTTAACGCAAGATTCTATATTTATTTCCCAGCACACCTTGTTGATCCTTACTAAGGTCCTTCAAAACGAGGGGCCCGATTCACAAAGGCGATCTGAGAGAAAAGTCTAACTTTACGACTTTTGGTATTCAAAGAGGTCATTTATGAGTCGTATCTTTACGTCCGCAGTCGGGCCAGAATCTCCGGCTCAAGTCATACTCTCCGGCTTGGGCCATAATTAGGGGTGGGCGGTAAACTCCGATCCGCTGGCGGAGTTTTTGGAGTTTTGCCAATCTGCACTCCACTTTGGAGTGCGAAGTTCAGCAAAAAAACTAAGTCAACTGCCTTTGGAACGGAGTTTACCGAGGCGCCGCTCATCTCTAGTTTAAAGGGCGCATGTCTCTGTACCTCTGCAAGCAGCAGCCATCCCTACATTCTGGAGGCTGTCCCACAGCTTCCCCTGGTGTGCCACTGCTACAGCAGGCTTTGGAGGAGCAGGTACAGTAAGCAGTGGTAGGCACATACAAAACAATTCTTATACAGGGCCATGCACATAGAGATAAGTAGATGCAGACAAATACATGGTCGCAGACTGAGACAGGCATACACAGCAGGGGGAACAAAAAAGCAGGCACAGGTAGGAATAAGCACAATAGCATACAGAGAAAGGCACACGCAGCAGCAGCAGGCATACGTAGGAAGAGAAACCAGAAAACAGACTGGACTCACCTACCTCTGCCTGTGCGGGGGGAGCTGTCACACCCTGCCGGTGCCCCCTGTGCTTCTCCAGTGGTCTGCGCTGAAAGTGCCGCCATTTTGGATCCTTTGCCGGCACAAGTCAGCACTCATCAGCAGCAACCGGAGCGGCATCTCCCGGGAGGCAGCAGAGAGCGAGGGCGGCTGGGCCCGTGAGGTGAGTGGCAGTGGGGAGATGGGAAGGGTCACGAGCCTCTCGGGGGTGGCTCTGTTAGAGCCTCTAAGGGACGGGCGGGGCCTGCTGTGAGCCCAGATCGATGGTCTCCCTGGCTGTTGGTCCGGGGCAGGGCTGGGAGCCTGGGGCAGTGGCGACCTGCTGCCGGCTGCCTCTGGTGTGTTTCCTTCTGCCCTCTCCCCCACCCCTGATGTTGTTAGTTGTCTCTTGGTATGCCCCTCCATCCATCACCCGCCACCCATCAACCCCCTCCCATCCATTGTATCCATGCACCATTCTATTCAATCTGAGATTTGCATTTAATTGGACTCTGAACTCCGCCCGCTCGCTGAACTCCGCGGAATTTGGGGGAGTTTATTGAGAACTCCATGCAATTCCACGGAGCAAAACTCCGTGAGCTCCACCTATCCCTGGCAGTAATCTCCACAGCCGGTCTGGAATCTCCGGCTCGGGCCGGATGAAGTGTAATCATTGGGCCGGAATGCAATTTTTACAAAAAGGACCATTAAGAACGTGAGATAAATGGTAGAGGAGGTCATGAAAATAAGTTTGGGCAGAGAAAAGAGTGTGGCCAGACACTGTATCACATTCCAGAAAAGTTTGCTCCTTTGCATCATGGTACATGCAGTCCACAATCTGCACTCTTCTCAGTGTTGACTGTAGTGTTACACCACACTCAGTGTTGACTGTAGTGTTACACCAAACTTTGGTGTAACACTACAGTCAGCACTGAGGGGAGCGCAAATTGTGGACTGCATGTACCATGAAACAAAGGAGCAAACTTTTCTGGGATGTGATGTAGTGTCTGGCCACACCCTTTTCCCTGCCCAAACTGATTTTCATGACCTACTCTACTATTTATCTCACGATCCTAATGTTCCTTTTTGTAAAAATTGCGTTCTGGCCCATTGATTAAACTTCATCCGGCCCGAGCTGGAGATTCCGGCTCGGGTGTGGAGATTACGACCCAAGCCGGAGAGTATGGCTTCAGCCGGAGAGTACGGCTTGAGCGGGAGAATCCGGCCCGACTGAGGACTTAAAGATACAACTTGTAAATGACCTCTGTGAATACCAAAAGTCGTAAAGTTAGACTTTTGTCTGATTGCCTTTGTGAATCACGCCTTTCGTTCCGGGAATGTCTGACAACACTGCAGTAGTGGGTCATCGCAGGTTTAAGTCAACCTTGGAGCTAGTTCTACGTTTCTTCTGGTGGCCTACTGTTCACAAGGATGTAGAGCTTTATGTTAAATCCTGTCCTGTTTGTACACAATCCATGGCAGGCCACAATAAGCCTTTATGCTTTCTACAGCTTTTGCCTGTCGCTCCTCATCAATGGCACACGATTTCCACTGACTTTATTGTGGACTTACCGCCTTCCACAGGAATCCGAGTCTGATAGCCACAGAAGATCTATTTTCTAAAATGGCTTACTTTTCTTTGTTCTGGAGGCTTCCATCTGCCAACATGAGAGTAAGGATATTTCTGGCTGATATTTTCCTCCTGCATGGGATCCTCAACACTATAATCTCAGACAAGGGCACTCAGTATATTTCTAGGTTCTGACTATCAATTTGCTTTAACCTGGATATCCATCGAACTCTGCCCTCAAGTTACCATATGTAATCCGATAGACTGACTGAGAGGGTCAACCAGAGTCTTGAACAGTACCTAAGATGTTTCTACAATGCCACTCTAAACAAATGTGCAGAATTCTTACCCTTAGTAGAGTTCTTGTATAATAGCTATGTTCACTCTGCTATCAAGGTCTCTCCATTCCATTGCATCCAGGGTTTCCATCCTCATTCCTTTCCATCTTAACCATTGTCCACTCCTCATATGCCTGCTACTACTGATTTCCTAGAGAGACTTCACTCTGAAAGAAAGTGACTGCCAGGAATTTACAAAATTCTAAAACTGTGATGAAGTCTAGAACTGATAGATTTAATAAGACTCGCCCAAAACTTTAAGGTGAGAGATGTTTTGGCTGTGTTCCAGGTTCTTGGTCATTTGAAAACTGGCAGTCCGCTTTCATCCTAGATTTTTGGGCCCTTTATATTAAGTAAACAGATACATCTTGTAGTCTTTAGGCTCTGTCTTCCTTACTCTTGGAAGATTAACCCTACTTTTCATGTCTCCCAGATGAAGCCTTTTGTGCCTGATTCTTTTCATCAGAGTTCTCCTCCTCTTGTTATAGTAGATGGAGAGACAAAGTATGAATTTAGTGGGATCTGAGATTCCTGGGTTTTAAGAGGCAGCTTACTGTTCTCCCTTCATTTGATGGTCTAAACTGCTCGTGACCATTCTTGGGTTCCTGCCTCTTCAGTCCATAAACCTAGATTGATTCGTAATTTTTTTCTCACCTTCCCTAACAAGCCCGGAGTTTTGGGAGTGGGGTATACTGTTGCGGTTATGACATCTTGGTTGCCTGGAGGCCCAAGAACCATGGTACCCTGCGTGGTCCCGCGGTTCCCGGGTCCCAGGACACACTGCATGAAGCCCACAACTGTGGGCTGTGAGTTTCACTCACCTGGGGCTGAATCCCTTGAGCTACTGGGCTCCTAGCTGGTGCCCCTTGCTCCTCCAGCTCCAAAATGACAATCACCTACCTGAGGGTTTGTTTCTGACTTTTAAAACCACTACAGTTAGTCCGGTTCAGGGTTTTGTCCCTGTTTCTTTCCCTTTGCCATCATAGCTGTCTCTTCCTTGAGTCCTCTCTGGTTTTCCTAACTCTTTCATTTTTCCTATCATGTAATGTTTGTTGTCACTTCCTTTCCCAGTTTTTTTTAATATATAATGGCTTCAGTATGGTTGGCAAGTGTGTTGCACCAAAGCCATGTTCCTTCACTTGTTTACTTGCTCCGTCTACTTGCTGATCCTGACACCTCACTCCAGAAGAATTCCACTATCGGATTCCAGTTTCCTGGTTTCTTCAATCTTTTGAAGACTTTGGCCAGCAAGGAGATTTTTTATGCCTTTAGCTTTTCTTCCTGAAAAGTTGGCAGCTTCTCATGGGCACTTGCTTATTACATGTTCCAAGATGTTGACACTGTGGTTTCCAGAAACAGTTGCCTGTACATCAGAGAGCAAAAGACCCAGACCAGGATTATAGGTAAGCATCCAGTCATGCACAGGCGCTTTCCAATGCCCCAGGACACCCTGTTTCATCTCAGAGTGGTTGTGGTGACAGTTGGTGGCACTTGTTGGCAATTTCTGGTAGAGAAAACTATCACCAGGTTACAGATGTGGATCTATATTATAGCTTAGATCACAGGAGATGAATAGCTGTCCCCAAGACAGTCAGCAGTCCAAAACACCAGAAGAGCTTCTTCTTGAGAACAAATGGAATGTATGGTGACATCAACATTCTAAAATGATAGCTTTCTAAGAAGACTGAACCTACAACAGTAACCATAGCCAAAAAGCAAAACACTACTATGCTTAATCTTATCCAAATGTCTTCTAGGATAGCAACTGCAAAGACTGCTGCCATTGCACAGAAAATAAGTAGCTTTTACTTATAGATTTTCTTCAACTGTACAATAACACGCCTCCGACCCTTGTCCACAAGAATATGAGGGCATGTTTCAAAGGGCTTTGGGTATACAAAGGTCCTGTTCAGGGTGATCTGTATACCAACAGTCATTTGCAAGCTCGCCCTTTTTAACAAAAAACGGGCAGTCTAGCACCGGGCCCATAGGGGTGCTATATTACAAATCTTTACTTGGTATACCTTACCACAGAGGCATTGGTCCTTTGATGGATCTTTCTTCATTGCAGTAAGGGGTGGAATCTAGGATAAGCCACTGTCGGTCTACCCAATGAGGACCATTGATTGGTAGCCAACTTCCAAGCACTTTCAAAGAAAGAACATTAATCTCATATAAATGACTCAAACAGTTCTTTAAAATAAATTAATTATTGTATTAGAGATTCAAAATTAAGACAAATAAGTAACATCTTTAGCAATTATGTCATACATACTAATTTATGCAGCAAAATTCTAAACATCTAGTAAATTAAATCAAAGAATGCAAAGGATGGCTCCAAGGTAACAGGATGGTTCAATTAGAAATCTCTCAAAGGGACACAGGATTCGAGTTAAAGTTTTCTAGGGGAAAGTCCATAAGTGTAGACAAAAGGAAATGGAGCATTTATCAAAGGTTCAGGTCTGGAGTCTCACCAGACAGCTCCAAATAGTCCAGCAGATAAGTTCATTAGCATAAGGCAATAAGAAAATAAGATAGTTCGGCAGGCAAAATAGAATCAAGTAAGGGATGGAACAATGGCACCGGCCACAGTTCTCCGGAGCATCGACAAAGAGTCCTCAGAAAGCCAAAACCAATGTGAGCAAAAAGGGCAAAGAATGGCTGACTCCTGAGTCCAATAGTCTTTACAGTGCATATTTGTCATTATGACGCTGTTGTCAGTACACTGTGGAGTGACCCAATTTGATCACTCTTCTGTTTAGCAGGTACAAATTGATACTCCAGGAACTTTTCCCACATGATTTATGAGAAAAGACAGTACATTACATCCTCACAGGTTTGTTAACAACAAGCTTTAACATTGTTGCTTTGTCAATGGACACAGTCAAAATGTTAGGTTCTCATGAAATCCACAATAAAGAGTATTAAGGAAAAGTGCCCATTTTGTCCTTTAAGGAATGTGACATGATCAGAACAAATAAGCAACATTTGGAAACGTGTCAAAGTTCATTGCGGCCATGGAAAGGCACAGCCTAAAAAGAAAAGTTAATTCAAGCATCTTTAAACTCATATTTCATTTAGTGTAAAACTCCTAATTTATGTTAAAAGGCATTATAAAATCACTCAAATATATCATATGTTAGCATTCTATAATGTTTGTCCATGATTAATTAACATAAATGCGAACTGTGATTTATGGCCTAATGCTACATTTTCAAAGTAACAATGTATAATATTTTTTAAAGCATTTGATCAAAATCGTTCCAATAAATCTAAAATCTACATATTGTCCAAGATCTAACATGTAACATAAAAGTTTTGCGCCGACATATGTTGTCAAATCATTCTGCTAGAAATGCTGTTTTCATATTTTTTTTCACGACATCTTTGTTAGAAGTATAAGTAATTTGTTATAAAATTCATCTCAAAATCACAATGTTTTTTGACTCCACCACTCTCTAACTAACCAAGCACACTTTTACAGTGCTGGATGATTCAGCTTAACTTATTCTCAGTGTTTTTCTCTACACACGTGTAAGGTGCACATTTACATTTTTATTCATTTTCGGTGGTTTTGTCTTAATCAGAAAAATCAGTATTTTCGCGCTAACTCCCTTATATGCTTGGGTTAAATAAAATCTTGGTGTCTAATTTAGAGCTTGGAAGATGGCATAATCTGTCACAATGTGGAGGATATCCCTTCGGCAGTATGGCAAGTGCCATAGGCTGTAATGCATTTATAGAACAGCAGATGTGACATCAGCTATGTTTGTGACGAAGTATCCCATCCACCAAATACTAAAGAAGGCCTTTGCTCTTTTGGCTAAAATAATGTGTAATATTTGTAGTATTTTCTCTCATCAGTTTATATTCCTTTCTACTGGCACTGACGACGGCTTGCTCTTCCAGGTAAAAGTGGTTTCATTCTTTATAACAGGCGATGTCCATTTGCTTCCTTCTTTCAAAAGTAAACTACAAAAGGAAAAAAATATTAAAATAATACATATGATAAATTAACAGCGATGAGCTTCTTTGTACATTTTGGGACAGGAATGTCATGTGCAAATGTGCAGGTGTCTACCCATGCCCTGAGAAATCCAACTACATCTGAATCTTATAGTCCGATTTTTACCAGCCCAGTAATCATGCTAATCTAGTATGTGCGCTGAGATCTATACCCGTCTATGGTAATGTATGAACTAGAAATGTTTCTGTGACCTGGAGGGGTGCAGGCCCTCTTTTTAAGGACTTGGAACTACTGTCCCTATCGCGGGCGTTTAACATGAAACAGCCGTGGAACTGCATGGATTTTTGTGAATTAATGGTCCTAACCAGACTTTTTTTTCTTTATCAGAAAGGAGTGTGCCCTAAATGGTCCACTTCATTGCACCACCCAGGCCCTTGCGCTGACATCCAGTGTGTTGAGTGTGTGTGCATAGTATGTATGTGGGGCACATACATAACAGGGAGACTGTGTGTAATGTGAATATGTTTGCTGGAGCCAGTGAGATCTATTTTGGATGATCCCTGGTTTAGCATGGCACAAGATGGAGAAGAGATACAGCTTACCCCAGACAGTTGACATGTATTGCTTGCATTCCTGATGTCAGAGAGTGGAGACCCAGAAAAGAAGTGAGGGAGAATGCAGACAGGGCAACCCTTAGAAATTCTATTAGAACATTTTTGCAAGGGATTACACATTAGTCCTTTCTCAACACTACCGTTTAGTGGATGGTAGGGGACAGGGATGAATCAACAGATTTGGTTGTTCAAGGTGGGAATGTTCTTAGGCAAGGACAGCCATTTTCTCGGTCCCTGGTTGCTTGTTCAGGAAAGCTGATGACAGAAAGATGCAGAGTCTTTGTACTTCATTGTGCTTATGTTTTGGATACTACTGCATGGAGCCAGCCTCATGACCGCCTGCTGTGAAAGTGATCACATTGGAAAAGGCCATGTCAGCACTTTAACCAGAACATAACTTTGGGTTGGAGCCACCTCAAACCTGCTCCAGTATCTTAGACAGTGAATCCACATCCACTGTCTGGAAAATTAGTGTAAAATGGAACCCAAATCACTCACCCTGTTCCAGTTTCAAGTTCTTCTCCACTATGGGGCGGGAGACTCCGCACAAAGAGCTGCTGTGAGATCTGGGATGGTGTCTACATGGCAGCCAGTCTTTTAGAGGTGAGGAAACATCACCTGAAGTTTGCAACTTGCTGAAGAAGCTGTGGGTCTGCCTAGCACCTAGAAGCCTTCCTACCAGCACAGAAAGGAAAGGAGAGTGCCTAGTCCTGAAGGAGTAGAGAATGCAGGAGAAGCCCAGCTGTGGCCCTGTTGTGTGGGACACCCAGATGAAGTTGACTATCCAGTGGAAGCATTGCCCATATTGAGACGCCTTCAGTTGTAGAAGTTTACTGCATGAAGAAGCGGAACTGTACTGCCCCATGCCAACAGGCACTTTCACTGTCAGAGGACTCGTGCAGCTGTTGCCAGTGTGCGGCAAAACAATGAGAGACCGGTTCCACTAAAGCGGAAAGTCTTTCATAACTCTTAGACCCCACCTGACAGGGATGCGACCCGAAGGCCACACCTTCCATGCCACATCTTCCGAAGGCCAGCCCTCACCAGTCCTGCCTGCCAAGTCGAAGCCTGAGTGGTCCATGAGAGGGTGAACAGCCGAACCGCCACTGCAGGTGAAGAGACACTACTGAAGACGCTGACTAGTGTATACTAACACACACACCAGCCAGCGCTCGCTAGTCTAAGTCCTTTGCTGAGGAGGTAACAAAAAGACATGGATGGCCTCCAGAGACTAAGAGACTGTAAATGCGAGCTAAGCTACACTGCGATTAGGATTTATCCTTACTAATAAGATTCTTTTCGTCTAAAGAACCAAATGAACTCCACCAGTTGTCCAGGGGTAATCGCTTTGTGAAACTTGCACCTGTACCTAATTTGACCTAAACTTGATTTACCGGAGATGACCCCACCCTAGACACCCGGGGAGGGGACACCATAGAGTTGGGAGGAAGGCACTGGAGAGAGTGCAGCATTTCACCATAAGCCAGGGATCATTTAACCTTGACTATGATACCTGTCTGATTGTGTAGTAATTCATATCAATGTGATATTAAATGACATTTCTTAGCTAAAAAGACAAACCCTGGATTGGACAGTGAGTTATTGAGTCTGTTGACTGATTGTTATGTTCTGAGTCTTTGACCACACCTTTGACTGCTTGACCTCGCTACCCTATGAGTCAAGCACAGAAATGGTGTACTTAGCCAGTTTGCAGAGCAATAGTAGAAATGACCCCAGCAGTTGATGCCCAAGCCTCTATCTGCGATGTGCATCCTCCCACCCCCAAATGAGTTTGGCACTACATGTTAAACTACAAGAAGATCACAAGAACAATGTCGTATACAGGAAAAGAAGACACTGCGTTCTCACCTACAACCATTTTTAAATGTTTTACTGTCCCGCTTGAACATGTGGCTGTTGGTCTTGAGCATCCATTTTACACTCTGAGGGCCCTGCCTGTTGCTTCAGAGCTCACTGAAAAGAGAAGTAGTATATATGGTCTCTGGGGTATATTCACAAGAACGTGTGATAACTACCGCAAGAGTAGCGTAACGCAACTTTCAATATTGCAGCCCATCGCGGGAAAATAACCCTGTGTCAACGTGGAATTCACAACAAGGCGGTACCATGCGATAGTCTGCCGAACCCGTGGACAATGTCCGCGATACAACCACCACAATGGAGATAAAAACACAAACCACAACACCAAAAAACACGCGATGGGCCAAAGCGCGATGAGGAAACAGCGACAAGCAGCGCCAGGCCTGCAACACACACCTGGCAGGCGTAAAAAATCTCCATAAAAGTAGAAAAAACACCCACACACAAAGTGACCAACACACAAGCACCATGGAGGCAGCCGGAGCAGGCGCAGAGGACGAGCGCAACCCCACAAGTACCCCGGACGACCAGCCTGGGACCTCGGGGACAGGGAAGGGCAAGGACAAGAAGACGAGGAAGACCAAGTTCAGTCCGCAGGCGAACAGGATCATAGTCACTGAGGTGATGGAACACCATCAACAACTCTTCATCACCTCCAACGTATCATTGGGCACCAAAACTGGAATATGGCGGGACATCGTTGACAAGGTGAATGCCGTCGGAGAGCACAAGTGGACAATGGACGAGGTCAAGAGGCGATGGAATGACATCAAGCGGAAGACCAAGGAGAAACTCTCCGCCAACCTGAAGGCAGCAACGCAGACCGGAGGTGGGGGCCCAGCGCCACAGCTGGAGATGGATGACATGGAGGAGCTGGTGTCGACAGTCATCAGTGTGGAGACTGTGGCCGGAGTCGGGGGACCGGACACTGCTCGACAGGACACAACACAACCGCAACAGGGTGAGTGACCACCAGGTACTGGGGGGACGGGGGAGATGGCCACAATGGCACACGTGCACAAGCAAGCAGGGCACAGTGCACACCCACAATCACTCTGGGTCCTCGCCCAGACCCACAGACTGTCACAATGTACAATGCCATGCTGTCTGAATGTCAACCTGTACCATGCGGCTACATACATGTGGACACATTGTAATACACCATCTCCCCTTCACATCGCAGGGGCATCGTCAACACCTCCTGCAGAGCAGTCACAGCCACTCTTCACTGATGACGAGGAGGAGGACAACACCAGCATCAACACCCAAACCATCCAAGACCTCATCCGCAACTCACCTCCAGGATCAGGGCAGCCCAGCTACATCCTTGAGACCCCACCCACCACCCAAACCACCCAGCAGGAGGCACCCACAGCCCCGGCACCCTCCCAAGTCCCCCAGGAACAACAAATGGCCTTCCAACGCCTTGTGCTGGAGGGCCAGAGGGAGACGGCTGAGCAGGTGCGGGTGGGGTTCGAGCTCATGGCTACCAAACTGGACGCCAACCTTGGGTGTCTATGTCCGCCCCATGGACTCCAGCGAGCTCTGACTGACATCTCTTGAGTCATGACGCGGAGGGAAGAATACCTGTCCACTCAGAGTGGCCCCAGCGATGCCAGCCGTGAGCTGGCACACATGCAAAGGCTCATGGAGGACATGGTGCGGATTGAGGTGGAAAGGATGGCAGCCGCCGCTGCACATCAGCGAAATGTAGCTGGGATCTACCGTGGCCTGCATGTCCTCATCATGGCATTGCTGCCACAAGGCATGGCGATGATGAATGCTGCTGCCCCCACACCATCCACATCTCCGCCCCCTGGCGTGTCAGTGCCTCCCAGTGCGGCAGGCGTCTCCACTCCGGCACCTGATGTGTCACTGCCACACAGTGCGGCCGACAATCCTCCTCCGGCCCCTGATGTGTCAGTGGCACACAGTGCCGCAGCCGGTACTGCAACACCCACAGGTGGGGCAGGGCACACACCCGGGGACGAGGACGTGGATGGGACTGTGGTCAGGAGGGCCAGGCACTAGCATCCATTTCCGCGACCTTGCCTGTTTCTGCTTGGTGCCGCACATGGCCTCAAGACCTACCACTGACCCCCGATACACTCCGATGCACTCACCTTGGACAGCGACATGGACTGCCACATCCTGTTTGACGACCAATGACACGGCGGACAGACTGCGGACTGTACCCTTCCTCTTCCGCAGTACAGGTCATCCCCGGATGGACACTGGCTGGCCCTCCACGGGCCCATATTGTGTAGTGTGCTCGGCATTGTCCTGTACCGCTCCAGCTGCATGACTGCACTGGATGTGCAAATAAACATCCAGTGACGCACTGCTGTGTAATGTCTTATGTCATTCCTGTATGGATGTGTGGATGAATGTGGGGACAGTGCCTTCCCTTGCGTCAATGATGTTCATCCTGTGGGATGCCAGTCAGAGGGTGCGACATTGCATTTTGTGTACCGGGTTCCGTAAACACTACAACAGGGACACACGCATCAGTCACTTCCTTGTCCGGACATGGACTGGACCACGCCCAGAGCCCACGAGTCATTGTTGCCAGCCCTGCACTGGTCGGGCGTACGGCAGGCCAGACCACTCCGCTAACGCCCTGAGGGGGGGCCCTCATTGCTACCCGTCGCAGCCGTACTCGCTGGTGGTGTGCAGGTCACTGGTCTAGTTGTCAGCATGTCACAGCCACTCCCTGAGGGCAGGTTTTCACACACACCACACCCATCCGGCACAGGCGTCACAGGCCATGTGACTCCTCCAACATAAGGGGCCGACGACGTCACAATCCCCTCTTCCGGTGGTGACTGGATGATGGCCGCTCCACGGTTCTCACTCATGTAGGGCCCATGAGTTGTTGCGCACAGGGTTAGTGGCATCTGAGGCCTTGCGGACGGCACGGGCCTACCACCACGTGGCGCAGGCTGGGGTTGCACAGGGTTAGTGGCACCCGGGGCCTTGCGGACGGCACAGGCACCCCGCCACGGGACGGTGAGTTTGGGTGCACTGTGTCAGTGGCACCTTGAGCTGCTGAGCGGGTGTGCAGCCTGCGATGATGCCCCGTCCCGGCGGTCCGGACAGCTCAGGTTTTGTGTGCCCTGCTGGACCGCAGTGTAGGCCAGAGCCAGTGGGCAGTGCGGGCCTACCGCCACGTGGCGACACTTCCGGGATCCCAGAGTTGGTGGCACCCATTGGGCTGAGCGGGTGTGCAGCCTGCGATGGTGCCGGGTGCACTAGTATGTCCTCTGCCATGGAGTAATCAAGACCCAGCACCAAACGTGAGACCTGGTGGCCTGCGGAGCGGGGCTGCATGATGTGGAGGGTGCCATATCCGCGGGCCCCGGGCTTGTGGCTTGCAGCGGCACGTGGTGGGACCTCCTGTCTACGCGCCGGTGGCGGAAGGTGAGCATTGAGGCCTGGGTGTGCATGGGCGGGCATGCTCCGATGGGCGGCGGGTGAGGTTGGGGTGCCTCTGCCCGGGTGTGCATGGGCGGGCAGGCGATGTTGTCTTGTGCAAGTGTGTGTACTGTGCCAGTCATGTATCTGGGGTCTGTTTCAGCTGACGGCTCTGAAAGAGATGTGTGACCTGGTGAACTGCACTACATACCGGCATGTGGTTGGAGACACACAGGTGGCAGCAGGTGAGCAATGTGGCCTGGGTGCGCAGGGGCGGCACTCTCTCTCTCTCCCTCTCTTCCTCTCTCCCTCTCTCTCTCTCCCTCTCTTCCTCTCGCTCTCCCTCCCTCTCTTCCTCTCTCTCTCCTTCGCTCTCTCTCTGTCCTCTGATGTGCGCAGGACACACCTTCTCATCATCTTTTTTGTCTTACAGGCTGTGACCTACGTATTGTCCGGAGGGAGCGGCCATGTGTCTTCATTTCATTTCGTTGTTCTATTTTAATAAAGTTTCATTTGTTGCTTCGCAAGTGAATGTGTGCTGGTCATTTCTGTGACGACACATCCATGTCACCAGTTGTGATTGTGCGGCATCAAGCGGAATATTTTGTACATGTGTAGGTGTGGCTGATGTGGCATGTCTTTGGTCGGGGGGGGGTGCCCGGGAGGGGTGGTCCTGGGGTTGGTGGCTGTGGGTGTTGTGGCCCTCTTGGGTGTCCGGGCCGCATGATGGGTGGCTCCATGGCATCTGTTGCCCTTCCGATGTAGCCGTGGGCTGTGCTCCCTTTTGGTTTGCAGGCTGCCGTCGGACTTTACACCAGGTCAGAGCAGGTGTAGATTTCCTGGTGCTAACGCGCCTTATCGCCTGTATTGTGTTTTTATCACGGATGTGGCTGGTCGTTGTGAATGTTGAGGTGTGCTGTTGTCTCGACTTTTGTCACGGGAACGCCTACTCTGCATCTCATTAGCGATATTTGCGGGGGTCCTCTGTGGCGATGTTTTTTGCGGCTGCTATCGCGGGTAAACTGGCACTGTGGGCTGTTAACACCGGCTTGTGAATGGGGAGGTAAATTTATCACAACTTTGGCTGCGATAAAGTGCCGTTAATTCGGCGATGGCTCCTTGTGAATATGCCCCTCTGTTTGTTGGGATTGTAGCGAGGGCCTTGCAAATTAGCCTGCAGGAGACTGGATTGCATCTTTCTGCACAAACCCTTCAGCTTTATTGGGAGTACCACCATGCCTCAGCTGGGAAGGATCTATGGAATGTTCACCCCCACACCACTGCAACCATGTCTCAACATTTAGGATCTTCACAGCCGCCTGGAGAAAAATCCTTATAACAATCTCTCTCCTAATGCCAAGCGTACCCCTGAAGTTTGAGCTATGTCTTTATCTCTTTAATTAATTGTGTCATCGCTATTCCCTCCCCCTAACTTGTTGCTCCCCACATCCTCTCTCTACACCTTGTGAATAGATTTGCTTTCGGCTATTTGCTGCGCAGAACAAATGAGGAGAAATACAAATAAAGCTTTATCTGAGTATTTGTCTATTTTCCACCCACACGGTTTGTTTTAGTGCCAGAGCGCTGTTTTTTCTGGCTTATAAGGGACTCATTATAGGGGTGTGCAGAATACATTTTCATGCGTGAAAGTTCCCAAATGTTTACCCTTGGCAAAGTTTGCAAAGAATCACGGTTTACCTTTGTGCATGTGATTTTTTCTGCATAGCACGATAAATGTTGCCACATTGAATGGTGAAATTCACTCTAATTTCGCATAGATGAAAAAACGGAATGCAGAATTTGTCTCTGCAAGTTTACATTTTGCAGAGCTTTCCTGGGCACAATGGCACATGAGAAAATAACAATGGCCCTCATTCCAAGGGCCCTGGTATTTTGGGTGGTAATATTGCAAATGCAAATACTGATGCTAGAGAGTGAGGTATTTGCCGGGTGCAGAATTACCCACTCATTTCACATGCCACAGGTCAAACGAGGGAATACTTGTCGTATCGTAGCTTGTGCACCCTATGACCGCATACTTTGCCTACCTTTGACCATTTTTCCTCAGACATATTTCACCAGGTTTTTCTGCTGAAATGTGTCTGGTGCAAATGCAGAGTGCCGTAACTACTACAGGATGAGGGATCCTGAGATGGGTGCAGACTTCTATTTGCATGCCAATCAGGATTTAGACAGCTCTCAAAGAGAGCTGCAGTATTTTCTGTGAGTACGCCTTATGTACAGCCACTTCTAAGGCCGCATATTCAGTGCTATCTCATCACATCAGTGGAAAACAAAAATTGCTTTTCACTGCTCTAGTGCCACCAGGAGAACCATGCAAAGCGCTGGAATGGCAGCTAGCAGTCTCAAACCTTTTACTTCCATTTCTCTTGGATCTTTACAGAACTCATGGAGGCGGCAGAAAGTAGGAGGTGCTCTGTCTCCTCCAACCACCATATTCCCTGTCAGCCTAATGTCTGGAAGGACCCATATTGAAAGACATTTCCCAGCTGCGCTAACACGGCTCTCAGCTCAGGGCTTGCTCTCTGCTCCATGCAGTGACGACTGGTGAGTTTGAAAGTAGTGGGGCGTAAATGTTGTGTATGACTTTTATGTAACGAACAAAGGTGCAGAACACGGTGGACAAACGTGGAGTTTGAGTGGGTCATTCTCTGAGATAATTTTGAAAAAAGATTGTCAAATGGTGCATTTTAAAGCAATTTAGTAAGAAAGTTTATAAAGCAATTGTGAATGTGTAGTACTGAAATATTTAAATACATTAAAAACTGCCCTATATCTTATTGCATTAATATGTTCAACAGCTACTGTAGTGTGCAAATTGCACAGTGTGACAAATTCAGTGCCTTTAAAATGCGTGCTTGCACAGTGTCTTTGGATGAAAATGCTCTAACCAGGCTCGGGAAAGCACCCTGTTATTGCATTCAGATATATAATACAACAACGGACATACACCCCAAAAACCTGCCAGGACTATTGACTTAGTCAATAGTTAGCTGTTTAGGATAAATGAGTAACAACAATGATTTTGTTGTCAATATTTAATATTGAAAATGTTTCAATACTGAAAGTGTGAGACTGTGAATTAACTATTATTGAGGCCTGTGGAAGGAGTAGTGGCCCTTCAGTTATGTGCACTTTATCTTCGACATAATGCCCTTTTCTCACCACATCTTGTCCACCTTCATATCTTAAACCTCATCAGACATGCATTACCTTAACGTTTTTAACATTCATTGTTCTGAAATCAAGCACTGTTTTTGGCATAAATTTGCTATTGAGAAGTTAAGGGATACAAGGCTCTTTAACAGGTATGACACAAAAGCCTCAAAGTATTGCAGGATCAATCCCTCAAAGCCCGCATAAAGTACAAGAAAAAAGACTGGGTTTGAGGTTTCATTGGTGAAATAATAAGTTCTGCAAAACGTACTTGTAGAATCACAAAAGGTTTGTTTTTATGAAGTTAGCAAAAATAAAACAGACCAGCACGTGTTTCACGACCCTAGCCACTTCATCAGGGCCATTTTAAAATAACTAATGCATATTGTAAAAAAACAGGGTTTATATTTTGACATTAATGTTAAGGGCATGAATATAGGGCCTGACAGAGACCCGTTTCAATGTCTGCTTTAATGCCGAATGACAGAGCCAGACCCCCAGAATTACACAACGACAAACATCTAGCATGCTACAGCATCTAAGTGTCTTTAAAATCAAAACATGTCCAATGTTAGGATAAGACATTCCAGAACCATTGCTCCAATCAATCTAAGGAAATCTGCACCTTAATAAGCACCAAGTATGTGTGCCATGTTCTAGACATGCATACTCATAACATTTAGGGATTTTTGACATTGTTCTGGTATTCCACAAATCATGACACTATATGCACATATTACTCCCTATGTGTTTGACTCCATTGAAAGCTGAGTATATTTGGATCAATTTCACCAGGAAGCAAAAGTCCTGCACAACTTGTGGATCAACTTTTCTGGGTAACAAATACAGCATCTCTATTTCTAAAGGGGCCAGAGACCTACAACCATGGCCTGAGGTGTCACACTGGGGGAGATCAGCATGGACAAGCATCTCAGCACCTCAGTATACCTAATACAAGTTTAGCAATAAAACTTACCCTTACCAAGGACAAGGTGCCAAATCTCACTTACCATGCTCGCATCCAACCCTACCCTGTGAATGAATGGGAAAGGGTTGGATCTATGCCCGTGAATGAGGTCTGGCCTTATGCAGGGATGCAGCCTGCAATTCCTGAAACCATGAGGATGGTAGCGTCATTGCCCTACAGTGGATATCACCAAAGACTCCCATGACCCTAAAAGGCTTTAGAAAGGTAAGCCCTGCGGCGTGTGCCACATTGCAGAAAGTTGATTTACTGCCTGGCTTCCGGCTCAATGTTTAGAGCGAGGTGGAGCATTCAGCCTGGGAAAGGCAGCCCAGAATTAAATACATCGATTTTTTTAGAGATACGATCTGAGATTGTATCTCTAAATACATTGATTTATTTAATATTTTTTGCAGAAAAGATGTAGGAATTTCAGAGGGGCCCAGTCCCAGACTCCTAAAGCAGAAACCATTCCTGGCGCCATGGAGAGGAGACTGCACAGGTTCGGAGCGGAGTGGGTGAAAAGGAACAGATGGCAGCAGGCAAGATATTAATTTCTTTATAATGCAGGGGATTCTGCAATTCATGTCAGTGCTGGAATTGGAAACAATTTACTCCGGAAACCCTTAAACTGGGGCTCAAGGTGTGGCAGAGGAGAGGAGATGGAGTCATGAGGGCGGAGCTTGCAAAGCACAATCTGGCAGTCAACGTATACATTTATTTAAATTAACTCTACTGAAAAAAAATATGCAACAAGGACAAATGTGACAGTAAATCTGTTCTAGCTTATTTAATTGGTTACAAATAGGCTGCATTGTAACATATCTAATAGGGTTCAGACACGTCCGGCAAAGGTCTTTGTGTGCCCAGCAATTTTGAGGAGATTACAATAGTGGTAAAATAACTCTGGTGATTAATGCAGTTCTTGGAGAGTTCTGTGTTTTGTCCAGTCACAGTTTTGACTCATAAAGTAGCACAGAGGGTTATTGCCTCAATTACTTACCTGGTAATGGCATTACTCAGAGTCCTACTCCCTCACTTCAATTCATAACAATTTGAGGAAGGCCTACCTTGATAGACACCCATCCCCTTGGTTTATGCCATAAAAGCCCCTCCCTCAGATTGCTTCTCCTGTTTAGTAGACAAGCTAAGACAGATGTAGACTTTGTCCTGACTATAAAGGGAGGGCAGGAGGCATTTATGGAATGAAACGAGGGAGTAGGACTCAGAATAATAAAAACTGGCAGGTAAGTAATTGAGAAATTTCCCCCTTGTCCACCCTCGCTTAAATTCATAACAAACTGAGAAGCAGCACGTAATAACACAGACAGACAACTGAGGATGCAATACAATCCCCACACCCTGTATTTAATATTGAAGATAGACAATGTAAATAATACAAGGACTGTGTACTATTACTTAATAGAACAAAGCACCTTGGTTCCCAACACATCTTCCAACTCCACCCCCTGAGAAGTCCTGTAATGATCCATAAAGTGGACAGAGCAGGCAATGCTGTTGCATGGCAAATCTCTGTAATGGAAGCTCCCTTAAGTTAAGCCATCGATGAGGACATACTACGGGTGGATTTACCCTGAATCTCAGGAGGGGGAACCTGACTGCCTCACGCTGTATGCCAGAGAGATAAATGTCCTCACCCAACGACTGAGAAAAGCAGTAGAAAGCTATTCCACTTTCTTTGCATTCCCAAAAATTAACAAAAAAAGATTCAGCTATTCTGAAGGGGCAACTCCTTGCACGTATATAAGATGTACCCTTCTTATGTCTAACATTACTGGTAGACCTGGGAATGCATCAAAATGCTACGCTTCCCCAGGTGAAGCATAACGAGGAGAAAGATCTTCAAGTCTCCTCGTTTTTTTCCTTTTCTATGTGTGCTATATTCTGCAGCACACATAGAAAGAGGAAAATGCCTCTGAGGATTGTTTTTGTGCATGAAGGTGTCTCTTCTGCACAAAAACAATCCTGCTACAACGAAGCGCCCTTGCATCGTGGTGCAAGGGTGCCTGCGTTTGCGCTGTCCCACAAGGATTTAAGTGGTTTGTGGAAAAGGTGATGGCGTGACCATGTATTATAAGGAATAAATTACCCCCTGTTGTACATGATAAGGATATTCACCTAGGAGTTCCATAACCTTATAAAGGAAATCAGCCTTCGGCCTCGTCACTCTATATGATCTTGTAATTCCTCGGTGACCTGCAATATTCTTACACTGTACAGCAGGGGGTACTTTATTTCACATATTTGGGCAGCACAGAAACTGAAGAGTGGGTGATGTGGGTGGACACCAACATTTTTTTTTAGGAGAGAAGAGAGGGTAAATATCAGAGCAAGATGTTGTGGGTGACAGGACATGAATACTTTAAAAACAATATTTGGACAGGACACGAATACTTAAAAAAAATATTTGGAGCAGGTTAAATGTAATGCTTAGGGTGGTCTGTGAGTTTGGCAGGGTGCTATGAATGATTTTTAAAATTGGGGTAGGAGAAGTGAGGGCTGACCAGAAGTTAGTGGGGTGGTTGGCAGGGTACCAGGTGTATGAGGCAAAGTGAGGAAGAATTCGAGGTCATTTTGTTTAAGGTTTCCTTATGACTCTTCTATCTCTGTACGACTGATAAAAGCAAAATGCAATACAATGGAGGGCCATAGACAACATAAAATGATGGTAGGGTACCTATGAACAAAGCAGAACTTAATTCTTATTGTCTATTTCATGTCACTTGGTACCCCTCAGTGAAAAACATCCCCTTTATTCACAGTTACCTACCTACAATTTTATGTTAGTGGTAAGAATATACACAATATAAATTGTTGCATGTCATGATTTTCACACAAAACTGACATAAAAAACTCTGCAACTTTCCCAAACCTATGAAGTTTTCCATTACCTTTGCTAAGGTTGCAAGGAAAAAACGTTGTACTTATAACCACTCATTTACCTGCGCTAAGTGCGATTCTTGTTTTTGTCCTTTTGTCCAGAGGAAAAAGGACCCCTAGGAATCTAAAAGTATATTGCATTCTATCTTTGTCTTGCTCAGAGATTTACAGCACATCCTTGTCCAAACATCTCTCACAGCATCTAAAAACAAAATGTATCTAATTAGCTAGGAACCTAAATGTATCCAATCACCTAGGAACCCTTAGTTTGTGCATACCAAATCATTTGTAGCTGCATTATATTAGCTTCTTACCAATAGTAATAGCATTCACAGACATATGAGTTTAAACATACAGCTAACAAAGTCGTATTAAAATATCTAACAGCATGTTTTACTGCCAGCTACCACCACACGTATATACAGTGGCGGCTCCTCCGCTAAGGCGGAGGAGCGTCACCCCACTGCCAGGAGCAGCAAAGAAAGGAAAAAAATAAAATGATAATAACGGAATGTTATTATCATTTTGTTTTGTCCTCCTGCTGCGGCAGTGCCTGAGGGGGCGGGGTGGAGCTGTAGGGGAGGGGTGGTAGAACACTCCTTTGCACAATGACTTTGGTCGGCCCTCTCGGGCCGCCCAAACCAGACATGCACACTTCCCTGTTCTCCATGCAGGCTGCTTTGCAGCCTGCATGGAGAACACGCCCACTGGCTGAGCCCCTGGCTGAGCGCTGTGTCACGCCGCTGTGTCACGGCGCTGTGTCACGCCCACTGGCTGAGCCCCTGGCTGAGCGCTGTGTCACGGCACTCAGACCAATCACAACGCTCCATTGGAGCATTGTGATTGGCTTAGGGGTGGGAGCCTGGCTGCCTGATTCCTGTTCCCACCTGGAGTCGGACACAGGCGAGCAGGAGAGAAGATGTGGGACCCGGCGGTGGCGGCAAGGTAGATTTATTTATTTATTTTAAAGCAGACCGCGCACCCCCCAAGCATCCGCCCCCCCACCCGCGAGCCGTGCTGGCCGCCCCTGTGTATAGGTGGTGTTGGGAATGCAGCGCTGGACCTCGCAGTGCAGCAACGATGGCACGGGCACCATACTTGTGGTTAGGGCTCAAGGAGTGCCCAGTTGCACAGTAAACATGAGCTAAAGCCCTTTATTCTGCAGGGTGATGTCACCCTGGACTAAACCATAGTTTCACCATCTATGATGTGGAAACAAAAACAAAACACAAATCCGTGTCATGTATGCTGGACACTAAAATATACATTTACTGGCTAAAGACCAACTAAACATCCCCAAAAATATCCTTAAGTAACTGGGTAGAGCCCTTTCTGGTCCCACTCACAAAAAACACATTAAAGAAAGGGTGTAGGAGACACTAAACTCATGGAGGGGTTGGGAGGGGCCGGGGCAAGGACAACCTAGGGGAGAGCCAGGCAGGGGGTCTGGTTTTGCTCAAAGAGCCAAAGCACGAGCCAAGCCATCAAAAGATGTAAATCAGGCAACAAATATCATAAAAATATGATAAAGCCTTAGAGGTCTGTTCATAACTGCATTTTGTAGTATGTTAGTAGATACTACAATTGCACTACTGCCATGCTACAAAATGCTATTAACTAACTTACATGGAGGTCTGCGCCTCTCCCTGACCTACCTTTTACGTGCAGAGATCGCTGCCTCGAGTGTGTAGAGCTCCACAGTACATAATTATACATTTTAGTAGTTAATGTGCAAGGGGCCTGGAGAGTAGCTGGAAAATGAGGATTTACAAATAAATGGGAGGGGTTTAGGGAGCAGTAAGGAGGGGTTAAAGAAGGGCTAGACAGTAAGCCCATTGCCATTCGCAAACTGGACTCCTATTGTTGCCACAGCCAAAAGGCCCCAAAACAGTTGTAACTGTACACCAGCCCAACCTTGTGTAAGTCCAGAACCACACTTGGCCAACCACTGGTAGTGCAACACCCTGCCATAGAAAATATTGAAAGCACGGCGTTATAAAACAAACACCCTATAGCAACTACTGTTAATTTAAATTAACTTATTTTGACGTTTTAAAAATCTAAATACATCTACTTTTAAGCTCACTATGGCACTGGAATCAAGCTGGCCTCGTTGATGAGGAGTGATACCCCGAAACTGGTCCCAGGATGCTTGTTTTCTTGTTTAGGGAGGACCTGGCCTGTTTGTTTTGCTATAGAAAATATAGAAAATTAAGTTAATTCTGCTGTCACATTTTTATTTTCTCTATTTTTTAAGAATAAATATTTGAAATGTATCTACATTAATATTCAACATTACAATAGCATTATTACATATAATAAACTTTTAAACATGTCCCTATACTTTACTTTATGGAGAACTCCAACCCGATATTCCTATCACTATTTGCACAAAGGATTGTGGACAAGGAAATATGTTAACAAGGTTCTGGATCTGCACATTTTCTGCTCTGGCGCTCCCTACACTTTCCCTCTTCTGAAGAGGTGTATCTCTCTCTTCCTCTTCCACCAGTCCACCGTCAGAGCCCTTTACCTTGGATTTTAGAGATCTAGCCAGATAGAAATAGCACCCCTGAGTCGTCTCAAGGTATTTTGACGCCACGGGTGAAGAAGTATTTTTACGCACTGCTCCTCTTTCATTCGAACAAGAAAATCTGTCCTACCGGTCGGTTTTCTGTAACTCCTAATGGAGCAGGCTAACTGCAGGAGATGGTTGAATGAATGAATGGAGGAAGGCTTTTTCATCGGAAAAGATGGCAGTAAATGACATGCTGCTGCTACTTTGTATCAGTGTGTGTGAATCCCTCAAAGGCCAGCTCAGTCCTGTTATTCAATGTAATAGTACTCAGTTTGGAAGGCCTAGGTTAACAAACTGAGTACTATTACATTGAATAGCAAGAGCATCTATTAACTGGAGAGCTTAGAAAAAGCGAGACTGTAGTATTAAGTGTTTTTTTTTTAAACAATGCATTATCTTATATAGCATAGTAAATCATTATTGGACTTTAGCTGTTTTGTTGCGAAGGAGTTTATGGCAAATATATTGGCCAGATATACATTTTCGTTAAAGAAAACAAGGACCATCTTCTATGCCACCCAAGGACCGTGAGTTACGCAGAGATTCACTGTGGATTCGTGGAAAATATTCTCACAAAAGAAAGAACACATATTAATCAAACTGCATTAAGGGGAAAAACTAGGAGCAGCCCAGTGTAAAGTGTCTTACCACTAAAAACACACAAAGGGGTTAATCAGCGTTGACGGATGGGAAGATGCTGGGGTGGAAACCATTCAAGGATTCCTTGACCTATACGTGTTCCTCCTTAGGACCTTATGTATGCCTGAGATTAACTCTTTCCTGGACTATTGGATACTCTCCTTAGCAGCTTCTGTGCTCCTGGTAAGCCATATTGCTTGGCATGTAGGCCATTAATTGCCCACGAGGCTTTTATCTGCCTTACTCACTGGCCACTTAATGCCTTCCCTGATTATTAAGACTCTCTTGCCTAACCCTTTTAACAAATGGTGAGTATTCCCATTTCAGGCATGCTTCACTCACGCTCGTGCGTTTTCCACCCCATGCTTATACTTTTGCATTAATTGCCTCTGCATCTTTCTGTTTTAGTAGCTTCCTTTTTTTTGCAAATACCACCCTTTTAAGTTAGGAACTCCTGTCCCACGTAAGTTTCTTTTTTTCTTAGCTCCTTATATTATTTAGTATCTATGACCTGCCTCTTGTTGTGTTCTTTCATATTTTCTACTGCCTATTAGTACTGCTCTAAATTATGTTTTGCCCTGAAGATGACCTCTATATCAGGCCTGGGCGTAGTCCGCGGAGTTTTGCTACGCGGAACTCCGCGAAGTTACAAAAAAACTCAGCGAAGTTCGGCGAGTGGCGGAGTGCATTGCGAACTGCAGTTTGTGCTGGTATTCCTGCCGCTCGGGTAGAAATTCTACCCTAGCGGCAGCTCGCGCTCGCGAACATACCGTTCGCAATCGCGAACTTACCGGGGAAAAAGCTCCGCTGCACATCGCGAAGCAGAGTTTTCTGCACTCCGCGAGCTCCGCGGAGTGCAGAAAACTCCGCAAACTCCGCGAACGGAGCGAAGTTCACCACCCAGGCCTACTCTATATTACTCTTGAGGACGAAAACCACTTAGCTAGACTCCCAGGCCATCCATTCTTTGAAATTTACTACTGAGTCCTGATTTGGCTGTTTTTATGTATACACATTGTTCACTTTACATTGCCTGTTTTACCATGTGATCTCAATCTGAGCACTATGATGTTTTTAATATAAAATAAAAGAAAAGAATAAACTATGATTTTAGTATCTCAAATATGTGTTTATAATATTGGCTTGTTATTGTGTTGTCAGGAGATTTCATTACGCCTTTCCTGCAACAGTTCTTTTGTTTCAATCTTTATTTGTATCATTCATTCATTCCATAGTTCTTTCGATACCCGAGCATAGAACTGGGTGTTTCGTAGTTGGCGATGGATTTCTTCCATATAAACAGTCAAAGTCCATAATACGATGTTTCCTCCTTTATTCGCATTAGATACAACTATCAGATGTTGCTTTTTGAGTTTATCAATTAAGGCGAAATATCTTCGTTGTTGTCCTTTATATTTGTTAGGGTACTTAGCTTGTCTTTCCCTATGCGTTTTATATCTTTAATTAGTAGATCACTGAACACATCAATTCCATCCTGAGGGGGGATGGGTAAAAATTTGGAGGTGGGTTTGAACGGAGATTCTGCATTCCCCCATATCTCGATTTCTTCTTGAATAGCCAAATCCTGTTTTCAATAGGCACATTTTGACCCAGATTTTCATTTTACAGGTCAGTCAATTCTTGAAGTAAAATCATATCCGATGTTGCCTTTCTGATGTGCAGGAATAGTTGTGATGGATTTCTGAATCCTTGGTTTAAGTTGTTGTATCGCATGTACTTTCATCAATTTGAGTTTGCGAATGAATTTAAACACATCAATTCTAGTTTGTCCATAATAGAAAGAGCTTTCTGAACAAAAATATAAACCTAGAGACAGAATCTGAAGTTCTGCTTTACTTAGAACTGTCGATGTTAAATTCATAACAGTACATTCCATATCATGTATTACTTCTTTCGTCGTCAAGGTTGTTGGGGTGGTTTCTTTTGTCATGCCTCGCTGCTTTTGTTTGTTTCTCCTCCTTTTACGTCTCTGAGTTTTGGATTTCGTGGCCGGAGAGTTTGGCGACGGTCCTGTCGTAAAAAATCAAGCTCTTCTATTAACGTTCTCTTGTTCTTGCGTTGTTTCTTTGACCTGCCTGTTATATGAATCACTGTCTGTATCTAGGTCCGAACTGAGTTCTGTTTCAGTATCCGTTGTTCCTCTCTCTTGTCGAGATCTGTTGGTATTTACCAGTCTTTGTCTTTTTAAATTATAAAATCTGCGAGCAAAGATAAAAATCTGTCCCTGCTCATAATCAATACCATCACGTATGAATTTTTGAGCTTTTCGTGCTTTGATGCTGTCTTCATGCTTCTTAAGACTTTGTTTTACTTCCTCCTTACATTTATTTATAGTTTCCTGTTTAGAGCTCGTGCTGAAGAAACTTTCTAATTCTTCAATCTTTTTCTGCAGCTCTTTTTGGTCTATTTCTGCATACTTTACTAAAAATGTTAACAGTCTTGCAGAAGCTTCTAAATTACTCTCCGCCCACTCTCATAGCATTTCTGGATTGGGATTCTCGAAACTTGGGGCTAATAATGTGCACAAACCACGAGGTACTCGCCCCACTTCTAAATACTTTGTTAATGATTTGTGTTCCCACCATTTGGTATGTTCCCCTCTTTTGTTTTTTTCCCATAATCTGAGTTTGCTTCTAATATCTGTAGTTGCAAGGCTCAAAGTTCCACCCTCCATAGAGGTGCATGCTTTAATCTGAGTCCAATCATAAAACATTTGATCCTCGGCCGCCTTCCGCAGCATTTCCGCTGACATATTTAATGCAACAAAGTATCGCCAAACGTTAATCGTCACTCTCTTAATTCTGTTTGTGACGATACTTTTGCTCCTTTTACCTCCTCCCGCTTATTCCACTCCTTACCGGGTACTCATATTCAGAAGGTCACGTAAGTCCACCGACTCCCACGTGTCTGTCCGTCTTTTCCCCATTGTGTTGTCACAGGGGGACCAGTCTTTCGCTGCGCTCCGTAAAATACCCAGGATAGGCCGTAATGACAGTTCGTCCCGAATGCTGTTGTTTGGCCGGCCCACATAGCGGGGGTCTGTGTAGCGAAGGCAGCTCCTTCGTAATTAACTTCACCACGTCAATTCCTTTAGTGCGCATCCAGGCGCAGAAATAGACACAGATTATATTTACTTATGTATAATATAACACTATTATTAAAAATATAATTTACATTATATGTTTTTACTTATTACTATAAAAACATATACATATATATATAAATAGATAAAAAATTATAAATCAAATGCAAAATTTTAAATAATTTGCAAACTTAAATAAATATAAAAAACACATAATACAAATATTAAAAAACTAAATCATACAACAAATATACATATATATATATACATACACACACAAATATTATAAAATTTAAAGAACTAAACAAATAATAATATTAGATATATTTAAACAACATTAAAAAAATATTAATATCTGGGATTAATACATGTACTATACCCACTCCAGTCTGTGCAACAGTAGGGAAAGTGTTGGACTTCAGAAGGCTAACACTTACTATTCACACTCCAGTCTGTACAACAGGAGGTAAAGCGTTGGACTCCAGAGGGGTAAGGTTTACTATTCTCACTCCAGTCTGTACAACAGAAGGGAAAACGTTGGACTCCAGAGGGGTAACATTTTCTATTCCCACACTAGTCTGTACAACAGTAGGGAAAGCGTTGGACTCCGGAGGGGTAAGATTAACTATTCGCACTTCAGTCTGTGCAACAGTAGGAAAAGCATTGGACTCCGGGGGGGGGGTAATATTTACTATTCCCACTCCAGTCTTTGCAACAATAGGGAAAGCATTGGACTCCATAGGGGTAACATTTTCTATTCCCACTCCAGTCTGTGCAACAGTAGGGAAAGCTTTGAACAACAGAGGGATAAAATATATTACTCCCTTCAGGGCCGGCTTTAACACTGGTGTCGCCCTGTGCGACATTGTTTGTCGGCGCCCCCCCCCCCCCAATGGCCACACCTGCCACGGATTCCCTCACAAGCACCCTTTAACAGTGCCCCTCAATAACCTCCATAACCACTGTCTCTCAGATTCATTGAGTTTTGTAGCACCACTCATACCAGTGTAAGGTGTCAGAGCACTTTACATCACACACACATTGCACAGAGACAATCATATGTATGTAAATCTGTGTATAGGAAATGTTACATCAGACAGGACTGCAAGGTGTAGTATAGGAGTGACAGGTCATTGATGCTGGTAGGCAATATAGTTTAAGAGTCCATATTGTGGAAAAGCACAAACTCAGAATTTAAAACGTAACACCATTGTTAGGGGTACTCTTTAATAATAAGAATTGTATTCTACCCAAATGAACCCTTTTGGGAAGATTAGGATAATGAAAGACTGGGCAAAAAACATAGCTCTAACATATACCTTGCAGTTTACATTCAGCTCTTTGATGACAGTTAATAGCTCAATGTTCTATATTAGGATATTGACTAATAAACTACAAATAACAAAAAGAGTTCTTTTACAGAAGCAGTAACCCACTGACCTATTTACATTATATACACTTTGTGTTCTGCATGGTACACGTTCTTAGCAGCAGGTATTTTAACCCTCTGCACTACCTTAGGATGAGTCAAAACTTCCATTAGACAAACCTCTGGTCTCTTTCCAGGAAGACGAATAATCACTTGAGTTATCCTTACATTTTAATTGATGCATGAAAATTGCTGGAGGCCAGTGTCCAGGAGACGAGTCGGAGATTATTCAATCCCGGTTTTATGAGTGGCGTACAGAAGTACAGCTATTGAAGACAAGTATTTGCCGATTTCGAGTTGATGCCAATGGCATAATGATTAAGGATATTTGAACAACATCCAATGAAAGAGATAACGAAATAAAACCATATCCAGCAATTAAATATCACACAGGTCTCGATCCAGGATACCTTTGGTGTATTGGGCTTTAGACTTCAGTGAGTCCAACGATAGTGGAGACGTGTCCCCTATTCACAATACCATAATTGGGGGTGGTGTTGATATCCTTTTGTCATCAGAGAAGGAGACTCCTGATGATGGAACCTTGACCGGTACAATATTTGAGACATAATTGTGGTGTTATAATCAAGCCTGAAGAAGGAGGTTGGACCTGTGTATGCCTCCGAAACGCGTTGCTTTTTTGGTCTACTTGTGAAGAAAGGTTTTTATTAATTAATGGGCAAATGTGCAATTTTTGTGGATGATTTATGAAATGATACATTAATGAATTGTAATATAATTATGTTTGGATATATATATATTGAGCTATTTGTGTGATATATTTGATTTTATCTGTATAGTAGTGATGTGGTCTTTTTAATGTATTTTAATTAAATTTGTATTAATGAAATAGATGAATGCAAACTTTTTGTAACCAACTTAATAAATAAAAAAAAAATTGCAATTAATTGTGAGTTTTGGCATCTGGTGATAAGTATATGTTGTTTGTGGCATGAAAGGTTGAGAGTAATGTTGAATAACTAACCCAAAGGGAGTTTATTTTAGACTTAGTGTCTGAGTGGTGTCCTGTCCCTTTGGTTGTTGGACCCCTCTCTCTTCTTTAGAGAGGCCAGGAAACGCAGCAGCAGGTGCTTTTAAAAAGTTAATATCCTTGCAAAAATGACGCCCCCACCCCAAGTCAGCGCCCGGTGCGGTGGCACCGTTCGCACCGCCCTAGAGCCGGCCCTGACTCCCTTTCCAGTCTGTGCAACAGTAGGGAAATCGTTGGACTCCGGAAGGGTAACATTTACTATTCCCACTCCAATCTGTGCAACAATAGGGAAGGTGTTGGACTCTGGAGGGGTAAAATGTACTGTTCCCACTCCAGTCTGTACAACAGTAGAGAAAGTGTTGGACTTCAGATGGGTTAAATTTACTATTCCCACTCCAGTCTATACAACAGTAGGTAAAGTGCTGGACTCCAGAGGGGTAACATTTACTATTCCCATTCCAGTCTGTGCAACAGTAGGGAAAGCATTGGACTTCAGAGGGGTAAAATTTACTATTCTCACTCCAGTCTCTGCAATAGTAGGGAAAGCTTTGGATTTTGGTGAGGTAAAATGTACTATTCTCACTCCAGTCTGTGCAACAGTAGGGAAATTGTTGAACTCCGGAGGGGTAAAAATTACTATTCCCATTCCAGTCTGTGCAACAGTAGGGAAAGTGTTGGACTTTGGAGGGGTAACAATTACTATTCCCACTCCAATCTGTGTAACTGTAGGGAAAAGTACTTCACTTCACACACATAACATATATGAAACATAACCCTATTATTTTAAAACAAATATAAAACTCTTAATATAAACTTTATCAATTAACCAAAATATATATATGTATATATATTTTAAAAAAATGAAACAATTAACATGATTAGTAAACAAATGAATAATTATCAACTTTAACAAAATTAAATTAATTTATTACTTAATTAAATTACCACAATATACCCCCACAAACCTACCAGCCCATACTTAAAATATAACTAAAAGAAATACATGTAACACAATTAAAAATCAATTAAATATTAATTAACAATTTAATTATGAATTAATTAATAATTAACTTACCATCCTATTATCCTACAATTCCAGCAGCAATATATAACTTAAAAAATACAAATATTGCACAGTTTACATATTTAATAATTAATCAATAATTAATCGTTAATCATTACTTTAAAAAGTCCCACCCTATACCCCTACAACCAACAGCCCACACCTAATATATAACTTGAAAAACAATTATTACACAATTTACATATTTATTAATTCATAATAAATTAATTATTAATTGTAATTTTATTATTACTTAATTAACTTCCCACCCTATACCCCCACAAACCCAGCAGCCCACATCTAATATAAAACTTAAAAAACACAATTATTACACAATTTAAATAATTAAATTAATAACACATTATTAATTAATTGTTAAATAATTATTACTTAATTAACTTCCCACCCTATGGTACTACAAACCCAGCAACCCTCACCTTATATAGAACTTAAAAAACTACAATTATCATACAATTGACAAAAGTAATAATCAATTAAATAATTATTAATTAATTAATTATTAATTAATTATAATTAATTAACTTCCTACCCTACACCCCTACAAACCTAGCAACCTTCTACAACGATATAAATTACGATTAGTGATTGAATAAAAAACGTATGACTCACCGAAAATTGCAAACTGTATTTAAAAATTGTATTAACAATTATGCAAACAATAACACATAAAATTCATATATGAGCCAACACACATAAAGATAATTAAAAAACTATATTTTTACAACTATATTATTGAAAACGATATTAACAACAATGACATTATTGAAAACGATATTACTAACCTGAAATATTCTTGATAACGATATTTCTGCATCACGATATTTTTGTATCACAATATTTTTCCCCGCTATTTCTGCAACTCAATATTTCCAAACCGATATTTTATCTAAACACCAAACAAATCTTGGGTGAAACAGGGAGATTATGACCCTACACCCTAAAACCAAGTGGCTGTGTTTCAGCCCTTACTGCTGAATGGCCCAAAGGGGTCCATAGGCTGTCATCAGGACAAGAATATACCCCAGTCTGAATGAAGGGGGACTGCTGCAGTCCATGCCATGCAGGTACTGGTGTGCATGCACACAGGGGGGTCCCATGAGTGCATCCACATGGCGTGGGGCACCAGGGGGCCCTGTAGGGCCCCTTTGTTTCCTTACCGCCACACTTTTTATGGCGGCTGCACCACCATGAAAAGTGTGGTGGTGAAGAAACTCTAATATGCTTGGTAGCATATTTTGGCCTCAAGACCGCTGCACCATCTCCAGTGATCTCTGATCCTTTGCTGTGGTCTCAGTGTGGCCCGACTGCCCTGGTCATAATAAGGCGGTCGGGAGACCACCACCACCGCACCCCTGAGTCTTTCAGTCCATGCTGTGCAGGAACTGTTTTTGGCGTTCCCATTGCGGTGCCCATTTTTAGAGGCACCACTGTGGGAGTGCCAAAAACGAGCCCGCCAGACAGGAGGAAATTCCTAATCTGGTGGGTGGTCTGGCCACAGCTTTGGCAGTGTGGCAGCGGGGTGGACCCGGCGCCGCACCGCAAAGTCGTGATCGGGCCCTAAGACATCATTTACAAAAATGCCCCAAGTGTTTTTCATAGGAGGATAATGACGAAGGCTTCCTGGAAGCCTGAATGTCCATAGTTACTTCTCTCGGAAAAACCGACCTTTGTAGGCCTAACCTTTCAATTTCCACATCATGAGACACAGATATGTCAGTTGGGCCGAGTTAGCAATGGATACTGTAGACGGCGAGGGTTCAAGGTAAGATTATAACAATCCTCCATTGCTAAATGGCTCAATAGAGGGAACCATAAGTGATGCAGCCAGAATGGTGCTACTAGAATTACAGTCACTCTCTTCCTGATATCTTTTTCAGCGCTGTCAGGAAGAGATAAATTGATGGAAAAGCATATACCACTCCGTGAAGCCAACGGATCGACAGAGCATCCCCTGCTCTGGCTTGTGAGGTCCACAACTCTGTGCAGAAACGTGGTAGGAGAGCACTTATCTGAGAGGCAAATAGGTCTAACCACTCACTGCAAATTAACAAAGTATCTGGTTGAATCCTGATGGTTGTAGATGGCAGAACACTGAGGATGGAATGTGGCGACTCAGGCTATCCGCATGAAATGTATTCTTCCCCAGAATGAACACGACTGTCAGGGACATCAAATGCTCTTGCATTCAGCTACAGATACTGTTTGCTACCCTGTCTAGCTCTCTGTCCTTAGTTCCCCCTTGCTGCTTGATGCAACGCCTCGCCACTGCTCTGTCCTGCCTACCACCTTCTAGCTGGAGCTCTGCAGAGTGTTACATATTGTTGACAACTTCTGCTAGTTGGAGGAACGTGACCTGTCTGCCTGATACCAAGGGCTCTCCATTTTTAATCTTTGCAGAGTTAAACAAGCGAAATATCTAAACAAATATAGATTATTACCATATTTTTAGATCGATGTCGGAGACGGAAATTTGCAGGCCGCATTGGAAGGTAGGAGGGTGTGTATGCTTCGGCATTATGACGTAAAGCACGAAAACACCATGCAATGCATCGTCGATATCTGTTGGAACATGGGTAAAACCTGCCTCTGGGGCAGGCCTCTCCGCAAGTAGTAAGGACTGTGATTGGCAGGACTGACAAAGGGGTGCTGTAACCTCTCACTCTTTCGCCATCCTGATGCATCTCACATGGTTCTGTACTGAGAACCCAAAACAGGAGCACACCTTGGGCACTTTGGATACTGATTTCCTAGAGGAGACTAGTTTCATGTGGTCCTGGAGAAAAACAAATACTAGTAAACAGGACCGAAGCCTGCAGCGTCTGCTCACCAGGCCTAGCATTCTTGGCACCCCAATTAAAACCAACATACTACATAACCGATGGGATGAAGCATTTTTGACTGGCCTGCCCTCATTGGAGTGTAAATGTTTCTTCATGTTAGTAGTTCATGAGGATATGTCGCATGCACATTTGCAGATCGTATAAACATCAGACCTAGCGACAAAACAAGAAGAGCAATAAAATGGTGGGTGTTCAGAGGAGGACTGAATATAGGCCTCAACATACAGTAAAGAGAAGGGGTATATGAAGAAATAGCAGGATTACCGGAAACAGATCGGAATGTGGGGCGCCCTGTTCTGAACAGCTTTGAATTTATGATCCAATGTAATCTCTGTGGCCAGGTCACTGACAGTGCACGGGGCACTCGTCCAGATTCTGAATGCGTTTCCATTTTATATTCAGGAACTGTAATGTGTGTTTTCAATCGTGTAACACAGCAGCAGCTCACTAACATTACTGCAAATAATCTCTGTGACACCCTCCCATTTCTCATATGTGAGTTCTGTTTCGATCTAAAAGAAACGTTTTTCGTGGATGTTGCATGAAACATAAACATATTTCCCTGTAATAGACTGTCACACATCACCCACATTAAAAATAATTTAAAGGGAAACAGTATTTAAAACAATCTGTTTACTAATTATTCAAGGTCATCAGGGCACGACCCTCTGCAGAACGGAGCTGGCTCTATCAGGGCCAGGGGCCCCCTGAATGGATGGGGCCCAGGGCCAGAGCCCACTTAATCCATGCCTCAAAACATCTCTGTCGGAAAGGGGGGGATTAACATAGGCAGCAGCAGGGCATGGGAGTAAGGAGTGGGACACTTCTTTAAAGTGAGTTTGATAACAGGTCTGTCTGTGGGTTCCACAAGGAAGACGTGTTTAACATTATGCATGGGGATATCATGCGATATTCCACGCGCACATTGTTTACATTTAATTTCATTTGGCAACTAGAACTTCATGGAAAGCCAAGTCATGCTCCTTTTTTGAGATCTGACTTTGCATGAAATCCCCAGGGTGTTTACATTGTTGGTACGTGACAAAGCAATTTGGCATTGCATTCGTGTGGACGTTTCAGTACAAAGTATATATTGTTGATTGGTGCGGCCATTTGTATCTCCCCTCTCATTTCATTCATCACTTTTGTTGTAGGCCAAAATAACTATCATTTTTTAGAATTTTTTTGACTGTGTTCCTCCAAGAACGCGCCTCGTTGTAATACAAATCAATAAGACTCTCATTTAGCATTAAGAGTTCTCCGTATTGGGTGCACCCATGGGTTGCCTTATGTTCACTATGAACCACACATAGTGGTTCTCTGCTCCTTTACACACGGCAGATATATGAGTGCAGGCAAACATTCCATTACCACACACACTTATCAGTGGTACCCCTTATTAAGTCTGCCAGCTGCACTTTACAACTTCTGCAGCCATTTTTCATGGAGGGTTTGGCTGGGTTTAGTAATGGTGAGAGTTCTAACTACTGCTGCTTGTAGCTCCTGGGTGGAAAGGAGGGCTTTTCTCAGTTGCATCAATTCACAGAATGGGCATTTGGTCAACATTTATATATTGAAGATCAGGCCCAGTCGCCGTTAATATCCACTTGAAAGTTTCAAACTAATCTGTGACCAAAATATGGTTGCTCTGCAAGGGACAAGAACAATGGCCCAGGGAAACGGTCCTGGTAATTTTGATGCCACTCCTCACCATTCACTACTCATGGTGTGGAGAGTGGCACATTTTCTCATCTGTCAAGGGTCTCTACAATGCTGGCTTGGAGACAAAGGCGGTCGACCTGCACACTTAGCCACCTTGCTCATTGTGTACCAAAAGAGGTTCACTTGAGCTTGAAAGGAGGATTTGAAGTAAATACGAAAATACCTCCCCCACTAACTCTCAGGGACCTGTTTATATTGTCAAAGGTCCAGGGAAAGATAAATAGAATTAACTGAACCTTGTGGAACAAAGCCACTCATGGACTGTGACTGTGTCTGCCAATAATTGGCTGAACCTGAGCGATGTTCTACAAGTTAGGGATTGTCCTTGGGTGATATCAGGAACAAGTGAGCTGGGTGGAGGGGAATGTGTTTTACTGACATCCATGCCATGGTCCTTTCTACATAGATCCTTATTTGCGGTGACATACGTTCAGACCTTTTAGTGGATGTGAATGTTGTTAACATAAGATTGGGAGCACCTGCTTCAAACGTAAGGATATCATTTGAGAATTGCATATGTGGACGTACACTGTAAGGATGAAATTCCTAAGCTCCACTCTGTCATTTGTTTCTCCTTACACCCTACAACCTTTACATCGGGTAGACTCTGGCCTGACATACCACCCAGATGACAATTCTAAAGTGCTTTGAAGGAGAGTTCTAGACGCACTTACAAGAGGTATCTATTAACAATTCCTACTCTGGGAGACAAGGTGAAAAAACAGACCCGCTGTCAAATTGATTGGGCACTCAAAGAACAGTGGTTTGCAAGAAACCCAAGGGGCAGACTCAAAGACGGGGAGTTTTACCAATCCTAGCCAAAGAGAATCTAACTATGGAAATGCCCTGCAAGAGGTACTTATTTAGGAGGGATTGTAAGTATTCCCAAATAACATCCCTAACATTGAGTGGTGTTTATGAAATGATATGTCAGAGTACAAGATTCTACTATAGCCACCAGAGCAAAGTGTAGGGAAAATTGATAATCTTATAAAATAAATTGCCAATGATTAATGGACTCAATCATTGATTAATTTTAACATTTGTAAAGGACAACATTCATCAACAACTGCCTTCTTGGTGCCGAGGCCACAACAGCTACAAAATAATACTTCCCAGAAAAAATGAAAACAAAATAGAGTAAAGAAGGGTTTACCCTGCAAATAATTAATTAGCAAAAAATAATGTTTTCATGGCTGCCCTGAAAACACACTCACAAGCCAAGCAAAGGCAAAAGGCTCCTGAGCATCATTAGTCCAAACAAGGTAATAATTTTGAAAGCTGAGGGCCTCTGGGGCAAAATAGGTGATCTGGCGGTAAAGACCCTCCTCAAAGAGGTAGACATACTCCTGCACTGGAAAATGAACATTTTAGGATTCTCCACGCTCGGGTCCCACAAACACCAACAGAAGAATATTCAAGAGATTCTATATGTCGGAGTGCTTGCACTCCAGGTTGTGGATCCATAACTATGAGAATGCAGACATTTGAAGATTTGTAATATGTGTGCCCAATATACAGACTCCTTTCCTTCAAGAATTTAATGGGGACTGGTGAGAGTCGAAGAAGAATGGTTGTAATGTTGGCTGGAGATTTTAATACAAACCTGGGTCCTTGGGGAGTGGACCTGGTAGACTTCTTTGAAGGGAGCTGAGCAGTGGACTCGCTCGTCCTCTGCCAGGCCCAGAGTGAAGAAGATGCAAGTTGAAAGATATTCTCTCTGTGCCAAAGCAGGCCTAGTTTCAGCCATGCACACAGAGGGAAAAGATGGAGACTGTACATCTCTTTTTTCTGACGGAAGCGCAAACTTCACAATAAACTTCATAACAAAGATTGAGCTCCTGCTTTCCATCTCTGCAACAGACTCTTCGCCAGAATCCTTAAACCGCATATACACAATAGTATGGACATCCATCAATGAGGTAAACATGATCCCCGAGAGTAGGCCCTCTTCATCCTTTGCTGACCCTATGCCGGCAACAATTGTGAGAGCCCCACGTGCATCCTTCAATCCCTACCTCTTTAATGTAATTAATACCTCTCCATCACATCTGATAGCCCCAGACTGACCAAAAATGGCTGGGGTTCTCCCCAGCTCAAAAACCAGATATGGCCCCTGATGACCTTAAGAACTTCCGTCCAGTATCCGACACCTTCTTTCCAGCAACAATTCTGGCAAGCATCTGAAAAACTACATTCAATACAACCTAATTCTTGATTATGCCCAATCGGGATTTAGGTGTGGGTGCGGCACGGAAACGGTGATGCTGCGCATGCCCTCTGCTTTCAGGCAAAGGAAAGTCATGCATACTCATTCTTCTTGACATGTCGGGAGGGTAGAGCATGATAAACCAGGCCTCCTCTGAAGTGTTGAATGGGCATCGATGGCCCAGTTCCCAGATGATTTGAATCCTGTCTGGCTCATCGACTGCAGCAAGTAAAACACCCCATCCAGTCCCTAGGATTTCCACCACGATCCATTCTCACCACAGTTCACTTCACTCTTTATATGAACCCCTTAGTTCTCTCCTGAAACAAAAAATGTCTTTTAACTTACTCATTGACCATACTCAGTTGTACTTAAAAGTCTCCCCTCCAGTGGACATAGAGAGGCTAGCTCAACACTTTCAATCACGAATGACACTAGATCATTTTCAACTAAACTCCCAGAAAGCTGGATTTCTGCTGGTTTCCTGCTCCTCACTGTGACATACCAGCGAACAGCCTGGGTTCATGGAATAAACCTGCTTGAATGCAAGCCCTCCATTACTGATAATGTTATGCGCCATAAAAATATGAATGTGAGTGCTCACCTTAAAGCTTTAACAAAAGAAGATCTTTAGAAGATAAACATTCTGCAGAGAAGCAAACCATTCATCCTTTTGGAGAATTTGAAAACTATAGTCCAACCACCAGTCCTTTCGATGCTAGATTACAGTAACACTATTCTGACCAACATTCCCAAAATCCACTTCACCTCGCTAACTGCAGCACTCAATATTGCGGCTAAACCAGATCTGAACACATCCTGCCAATCCTGCTCAACCTAAAATGGCTTCCTAAAGAGGTCAGATGTTGCAGGATTCAGCAAGCATAGCACATAAAGCCATGCATGCTGAGGAAGCAAATGAGCTTGCACAGAAATGAACACTATCAGGAGGCTCCACACAGTTTCCCCCCCATGCTGCTTACTTAGCAAAGATTTTAACTTTTTATATTGTTACCCGCACCTATGCTTGAACCATGTTCTCATGTAAAGTGACAGGCGTATTTCATGGTATACAAAACGACAAAAATAATAAAGTACATTACATAATGTGACCCAATGTTCTAGATATGCTGAGATAGTCCCTGTTATGGAGGTCGGTCCAGTGTCCTGACTCTTTTCAGAAAATTAAACACATGCCCTGCTTATGATGCATTGGCAAAGCTAGTAGGTCTTGCTGATGCAAGATCTGTTAGCTTTCTAAATGTTTTTTTAGCTATGCTGTACAATAAGTTGCGTGATTGCTGTGAAGCATGGTTGAAAGTTAAAAACAAAAAGCACAACAACAAGGTCAAAAAGTTTTTTTAAACTTTCAAACATGATGCACAGCAGACGTGCTGCTGTAGAACGTGGCTTAAAAACATTGACAAAGCCAAGTAGTCCAGCTATTTTGCTTTGTCAATGTTTTTTAGTACTGTTTAACAGCAGTGTGGCTGGCTTCTGTGCAACATAGCTGAAAGTGGAAAAAAGTGCTATTACATGGCCACATTGACTGCATCATAGTGCTTTTTAGGTCTAGTCTAGTCAGCACATGTGCTTTCTCTCTCGGCATGCTGTATCTGCTGTATGGGCTTTCAACACAAACATTGCTTTTTATTCGTTCCTTGGTCTGCCTTTCAAAATTCCTTTGGGAAGAGGTGTGGCCAGGGCAACTGACTCCAGAACCTGGGGGCTCACGGTTCAATCCCCGGTGCCGGCGGCAGATCAGCCCAGCACCATGTGACTCTGGGCAATAGCTCTCTTAATCTTCCCGACGGCCCCCAGCGCCTTGACACCTTCGGGTAATTGTTTGCACTTTACAAATACTAGACATTTACATTTGGTTTCTTTGGTAAATACTTTACATTTGTCCCACCTTTTGGCTGTTTTGTTCCCGCATTGGAGATTGACCCTATTACATGGATCATTTCACTTCTGGCCATTTAGTTAGTTCAGCGCACTACTTTTTCTTTTGTCTTGGTCCACGGTGCTGTCCCCCCACCACCTCCCACCCGTCGCTGCGTTTCCTGGTCGTGTCGATGCCTGGCGCTGCTCGCAATTCAGTTAATATCCCTGTGTGGCACCGTCCCCCCACCACCTCCCCGAGTCGTTCTATTAGTTTAGGATTTTTTAAATTTCCTTTAACTGTTTTGCTCATATCGCTCGTGTTTCCAGTCGCCACTAAAAAATGTTGCCCCCATTTCTTATTTCCCCTCCCACCTACCACTTCTGCGTGTTGCTGCCCACTGTTACTTCTCTGCTGCGCGCACTGTGATTTAAGATTGTTTAAATTTATTTTAAATGTTTTGCTCGTGAAGCTACCTTTCTGCTCCCACCCAGCACTTGTCTTTCTTGCTGCCCTGCCCCAGCCCCCTCCCCACATCCACGCTTGTTTAAAGAGTACGCGCCTTTCATCGGCCACCGTTTTCCAAGGCAATGAGACAAAAGCAAGTCCCGCACTTTCACTCGGTGCTGTGCCTGTACATGAAGATGGTAGAGTATGGCATGAGGAAGTGATGGCACTGATTGTGAAGTGGCTTGTGGAAGGAGGCACAAAATAGTGGCATAGGGTGGGCCAAACTCCCGCACTATGAACCGCCTGCTGCTTGATTGAAGGACAAAGAATGGGTAGCGGCATCCGGACGGGGCGATGCATTACCCGCCAACGGGCTGAGAAATTCAGTGGATTGCTCATATTAGGCTTCTGCAAATGTATTAGTGCTTACTTGAGACACCCCTGTCTAAGATTAGAATCACTGCTGTCTAACCTGTCAGTAAAGAGGACATTCCTCCAATAGCACCGTTAATTATTAGCTTTATTCCTCCCTCTACATAATAGGGAGAGCTCATTGTGCCCTGGTGTTATTGTGGGAAGGGGGCTCAGAAACTGTCGAGGCGGATTACTACATTTTTACATGCATGTTTTAGCTGCTGTTTTCCTCTTGTGGCACTGCCTCCCATGAACACCGATGGTTCACCTTTTGGCATTCAGAACGTCCTGTTACCATGCCCGTCTACCAGGATCCTGCATGAAGTACTGCTCCTACACCATTGTTGAGGCTGTCTGTTCCTTTAAGAAGTTGTTAGCAGAGTGATTTCATGCTAGCCAAGAAAGGAGCAATGCACTGTCTCGAGAACCCTCCCACGCCAATAGTGTTACTCTCCAGTTGCCATTTTGTTCCATATGGGCCCTGTTGTACAACTTCACAACAAAGGTGGTGCTGCAGCTGCACTGTCCTGCACAGATTGTGTTCTCCATCTGCCAAGTTCTCACCAAAGAAGTTCCCTCGGCCCCCAAGTATTAAGAGCCAGCTGAAAACATGTTAAATCTACTAAAAGCAATGCTACTGCGACCCGTATGTGACCCTCAAGTCAGGCTTAAAGAGCGATGGGTTAACTTAACCATTCATTCTTCCCCTGTTAGTAAGGTGAAAAGTACCGTGGCGGGGCAGTATCGGGCTGGGGCTGAGTGCCAAAATATTTACCCCCAGTCTTGAATGATAGTGAATCTATTTCTCATGATAAATAAAACAATTTGCAATATTTTACATGTCCAACAGGACAGAGCGTAGAGTTTATCCTTGTTGTTTGCTTTTGTTAACACTGCCATAGGTGATTCTTGACTCAGGTGTGTTACAACAGGATTTCTAAAAAGTGTTGACAACATCTGGAGAAGAGTGATAGTAGCTCTATAAGAACAACATAAATAGATAAATTGAAAAATAAATTCAATACAAATACCACTGCCTTTTATGTTTTTGTGTCCATAAATGTTTCCTGAGGCAAGCATGTATTCCTGAATCAGACTGCATAACCCAGTGTGTAGTAATTGTATAGCTCTTCAAACCCTGCGGCACAGCACCCAGGATAATGTGCTGCATGGCTTTAGTATGTATTCCCAGAATCAAAAAATCTTGCATTTATTTATTTATTTATTAATTTATAAAGCGCCAGAATCGACCCCCGAAGGGGTATCTCTGCGCTCGGGACGGGGCACCTGGGAGGAACTCATTGCTAAAAATAGAGTCAAAATCAGAAGCGGAAAAGAAAGGTCTTGAGCTGTTTCCTAAAAAGGGAATATTCCGTGCACTGTCTAAGCTGCACGGGAAGCTTATTCCAGAGACAGGGGCCTAAATAAGAAAGCGACTTCCCACCTTGTCTGGACCGTTTAATTCTAGGTACTGCAAGGAGGGATTGAGATCCTGAACGGAGGGACCGCTGGGGTATATAGGGAATAAATTTATCTGCAAGATAGCTAGGGCCAGAATTGGACAAGGCTCTGTGTATGGTGCAGCAGATTTTAAATTGTACTCGTTCTCGTATAGGGAGCCAGTGAAGCTTAAAAAGCAAAGGCCGAGAGGCTGTCCTGGGTGGGGCGTTCAGGATCAAACGTGCTGCCGTATTCTGAACAACCTGCAATCTATTAAGAGCAGCCTCATTAGCACTCAGCAATAGGCTGTTGCAATAATCCAGGCGGCTTAAAATAAGCGCCTGGTTAGCGTCTTCCTGGATGAATCAGGAAGCAAGGGAAGGATGCGACGCAGTAGGCCCAACACATGGAAGCAGGAGCCAGCTGTCTGTGCAGCGTGCTCCTTCATGGAGGCTGCTCTTTCAACTATTTGGTAGCCAGGCTGTGGAATTCCTTCCCTCTCCTGCTTAGGCAGGAAAAATCGGAACTATCCTTCCGCCAAAAACTAGAAAACCTTTTTTTTTTTTTTTTTTGTCCTCATTCACCACCAGACTGCAGTGCACCCACCATTCGCCCGTAAACCAAGGAGAGAAGCTCAAAAGAAAAACAACCCTCACATCGTCAGGCGAAGGATAGGATAGCCACTGCCCCCAAGGGGTAAGTCGTTCTCAACTTTCTCCGGATAACCGGAAGCTGCTTATAACGGAGACGGAAAAGGAGGATAACCCATGCAGCTCTGAGAGATTTGTAGGTGTAATCATAGGACGCTTGATTGCCACGACCACCTCCATAAGAAACTCCAAAGCTTCTCCTTGTTATTGCTTACAGGATTCCTTAATATATCCATTTTAGATACATAGAACAGGGAGTCAAGCCACTCAAGGTGCGATGGAGGAGTATTCCCCACCCACTTACGGCAGATTTCTCTTTTAGTAAGTAAGATAGCATAAAACAGGAAATTTCTTGCCGGGCCCTTCATGGCCTCTTCCACTCCAAATATAACCAAAAAGAGGCTTACCTTACTTTGGGCCCCCAACATGGTTGAGATTATTTTACCCACTTCCTCCCAAAAGTTTGTTAAGGCTGGGCACTGGTAAAACATATGGATATCGGAGGCACATTCTAAATCACACTTCTTGCATTTGACGTCGTCTCTCGCCATTTTAGACAACTTCTCTGGGGTTATGTAGGCTCTATGGAGTGAAAAAAAATGGTTTCTTCTTAACCAAGCAGGTTTAACTGTCGAGAATAAAGTCCGCATTGATACATGCCATGTATACTGCAGTTGCTCCCTCGGCAAGTACTCGCCCCACAGATCCTCAGCCAGGATAAACTCTCCATCTATAGCGTCCTGGACAGCCCAGTACCACATGGAAACTTCCTTATTCCCAGGAGGTTTTCCCAGCAATTGGTCCTCCAAGCTTTGTCCATTGTTCAATGAGAAATTGCAACTATGCTCCCAACTTTTCAACTGAATGTATTTAAATCTTGACAGTTTCCCTCCCGTTTGTTGGTTCAACTCTGCCCAAGGTAGGAATTCGCCATTGTGTGTAAGCTCTCCCCAGCAACAGACCCCAGATTCTCTCATGGGGATAGCTAACTTGTCCTTAAGACAGTCCGGGGTCCCAGGGGACTCCAATACCGGTGCCAGTTTGGAATCGTAGCTTAAGCCTATAAGTCGCCTGATTCTAAACCATTTTTTCGCAAGGGCCTTGTTAGGCCTGGCATCCTTGGCGTGGTTTCCCCTGACTTTTTGCCTCTACCTCCTGTATTTTTGACACTGTGCTGGAATTCGTTTTTGCTGGTTTAGATGCTTTGGGCACTTTCCACTGCTGATCAGTGCCAAAGTGCAAGTGCTCCCTGGTTAAATTGTTATTGTGATTGGCTATCCATGATTGGTATATTTGCTTTACCAGTAAGTCCCTAGTAAAGTGCACTGAGTGTGCCAGGGCTGGTGATTCAAATGCTACTAGTGGGCCTGCAGCACTGATTGTGCCACCCACAGGAGTAGCCCTAAGATGGTGTCTCAGGCCTGCCACTGCAGTGCCTGTGCGCAGTTTGTGAACTGCCATGTTGTCCTGGCCAGTGTACACACTTGCCAGGTTTAACCCTTCCCTTTTCTTACAGATTGGACACCCCTATGGTAGGCCCAAGGTACCCCCCTGGGCAGGGTGCAGTGTATGTGAAAGGTAGGACATGTACTAGTGTGGGTGACATGTCCTGATAGTGAAATACTGCCAATTTCGTTTTTCACTATTGAAAGGCTATCTTGCCCATAGGATAACATGGGGAATGCTGTGTAACATGGTTACCTGCATATCTTCCCATAGCAGCAAGATAGAAAGTTGGAATCTGGTACCCCTGAACTCAGAATTTAATCACACATCTTTTAGTGAAGATGGTTTTTAAATTCTAAGTTTGGAAGTAGCACTTTTAGAAAGTGGCTATTTTCTTGTTCAACCTTTCTGTGTGCCTCTGCCTGTTTGTGAATTGACTGTCTGGTTTGTGAGTGACAGGGGCTGAGGGTGGCTGCAGGAGGCTGGGTGAGTCAGCACTAGGCTGAATAGACCTATCTACATGTAGAGTGGTGGGAGGAGTGGCACCTGGGTCTGAATAGGGCTGTGCCTGCCTTCCACAATGCTGGCTCCACCTCCTGCGGTGTGTCTGATGACCCTGGCCCACACTCACAAAGGAAAGAGAGGTGCCCTGGCAGAATGCACCCTGAACTGGTTTGGACTGGGTCCAGGACCCCTCACACATGGAGAACAAAGACTTTTGGGGTATAAATACTAGAGCTGAAACCCCTGAACTTTAGACTACTTTTGGAATCAAGAGGAATCCCTGCCAAAGAAGATCAGCTGAATAGACTGAGGAGAAGTACTGCCCAAGTGTGTCTAAGGCTGGCCTGCAGTTTGCTGTTTCTACTAAGGAGAGATCTAAAGGACTTTGCTGTGTGCTGTGTCCCCCTGCTTGAAGAAGGACTTTGCTGAGTGCTGTGTCCATCTGAAGAAAAGTCTCCAAGGGCCTGAGAAGAGCTGGCCTCCTGTTTCTGAAGTCCCAGGCACAAAAGGACTTCACCCCCAGCCTCCCTGAACTTCCTTGCTGGGAGTTCCAGTCTGCCAGGAGGGCCTGTAACTGTGTGTGAGGCCTCTCTTGCTGTTGGGAGCTGGAAACGCGACGCAACGAGAGAAGCGCGCCGCCGCAGCCGTTGTCGCATCATCGAGAAGCGTGTCGCTGCTGCCGCTGTTCCCCGCCGCAACACCGGAGAAGCGTGTCGCCGTCACCGAGGGTGTGGTCGCATCACCGGAGAAGCGTGTCGCAGGGCCGACGCATTACTGAGGAAGCGCACCGCCGCTGATCGCCGCCACAACACCGGAGAAGCGTGTCGCCGTCACCCAGGGCGTCGTCGCAACACTGGAGAAGCGCGTCGCAGGGCCTGTTGCGGCTCCGAAGATCACCGAGTTCGCCGCACGGCCATCGGGCGTGCACGCATCGCATCTACAGTGTCGCATCGCAACAAAGACGCCCCTTCATCGCATCGCACCGGATCAGCACAACGCATCAAGGCGCCATTTTGTCGCACCCGAGCGCAGGAAGAACCGACGCATCGCCTTCACTGCGCCCCTTTTGCTTGTTTTGCGTTACGCATCCCAGGTACTTTGAGACTGAAAGTGTCGCATTTGAGATCTACAAGTTTATTTTTGCAACAACCCTTTTTAAAGACATTCTACTGAGTTTTGTATGTTGGATTTTTGTCGTTTTGGTCTTGTTTAAGTTTAGTAAAGATATATTGTTTTTCTAAACTGGTGTAGTGTCCATTTGTGGTGTTTTCACTGTGTTACTGTGAGTGTTGGTACAAATACTTTACACATTACCTTTGGGATAAGCCTGTCTGCTCGTGCCAAGCTACCAAGGGGGTGAGCAGGGGTTATCTAAAGTGTGTATCCCCCTTACCCTGACTAGAAGCAAGGGTCCCTATTTGGACAAAGGTACCTACCTCTGCCAACTAGAGACCCCCAGTTCTAACAGGCCTGTAGTACTTTCAGCTTGATCTTTTTAAAGAACTTCGGATCACCGAACTTAAACATAAAATGCGCAGTGTCTAATTTGGCTCCCTTTAACAAAACCCCCAGATCCGAGCCATCCGGGAGATTAAACAACATTCTAGAATGTGAGAGCTGGAAGGCCCACTCTTGGATGTCTCGCAAGGCTAAACCCCCCTTCCCTCTTTTTCACTGTAACTTCTTCCAAGAGATTCTCACCCCCTTAGAAACCCAGATGAACGAGTTAATGGCCTGCTGAATTCTATCTAACCAAGATTTATCAAAGTGCAGAGGGATTGTACTGAGTAAAAAGGTTATTTTGGGTAAAATTATCATCTTTATTAGAATCACCCTCCCAAAGATTGTTACCGGTAAATGCGCCCAGCTCTTCATTATTCGAACACACTCTCTTTCAACGATATCCAGATTCACTCCTGTTATTTTATCAACCTCTTGTACAATTTTTACACCCAAGTATCTCATTTCCTTCTTGATTAACGGGCTCTCAGTTTCATACCATCACTTCAGTTTTCCATGCGTTAACTTCATAGCCTGACACCCTTCCGAACTCTGAGGCGATTTGGAGAATGGCCGGGATAGCAGTTGAAAGATCAGATGTATAAATCATTAAATCATCTGCATAAAGCGCTGCCTTTTTCTCCCAGTCCTCATAAGAAAAGCTAGGGATGTCCACTGTGTCCCTGTTTTTTTGTGCTAAAGGCTCTATATATAAATTAAACAGGAGCGGAGACAGGGGACAACCCTGCCTAGTACCCCTGGATATTTGGAATGACTCAGTCAGATTACCATTGACAAGTATCTTAGCTGTTGGGTTCTGATACATTAACTACACAACATTTTCAGAAATTATCACCCAGGTTATACTTTTTTGGTAGCAATACCTAGCTGTATTATCATTACATATGTTCATTCATTTTTAGGTCTCGCCTGAGCCAGCGCGCATGCGCTGCCCTGCAAGGCTTTTAGTAAGGGCTTTAAACTTGGAACACACGCTCGTGCGTGTGCTTTTTTTTTTCATCACCCGCTATTGGCCTTTGCATACGTCTTTTTAAGAAAGACAGCACGCAATTGGCCAATGGCGGGTGCATGTCCCGCCTTCTCTCTCCCCTGGCCTAGGGAGCTCGGGAGCGAGCAGCAGCACCATCTGTTTCCAATTATCGCGCCCGCGAGGTAATTGGAAACAGATGGCGACTCAGCGCTGGCCCTGGTGCACTTTTGCTCCAAACGCGGCGCTTTCACTTTTGCCGCCGACCTGGCACGCGCGGCCCCGCTTGTTCTTCTGTTGCATTGCCGTTTATTCATTCTTCTTTCTGCTGACTTGTGACCTTTCTTGTCTTCAGGCTCATGAGGTGTTATTAGTCTGCACTAACATAAGCTGCACTAACGTAAGTGCAGGAAATGCTGCGATGGGAAGTGGGGGCATACAAGGATGCTGCTTTTATCCTGGCTGCTTTGGGGTGAGAGGTCTCCCTGGCCTCATAAGGTTAGTCTGCATCCTTCTGCAGTTGCGGAACAGAATACAAATATTGTTTATTTGTAGTGCAGACTCTAAGACAATTTATGTACACGGAGTTAGAAAAAGAAATCAGAACACTTGAGGAACGTCAGTAATCTGAAAAATCCTAGATGAACTGGTTGGTCTCAGCTCTCCAGTCTGTCAGATTTTGTCTGGCAGTGGAGACTTTGGATTCCAGGACTTGCACTTCATCACTCCAGATTCACAGGTTTGGAATTGATTTTCAGTTTTGATTAATTCCAGTTTTGAGACGGTTAGAGGTTAATCAGAAAGAAATTGAAATAGATTCCTCAGATTAATCTCTAATAATCAATTGTTCAAGTAGAAACCAGTTATGCATTTCACTAGTGGCAGTTGATTACATCAGCATTTTGTGCTAGTTACAACAAACAAGCATTTTCAATGCAATAGGTCTCGCTTTCGAAACTTTGACCTATTGGTATTGTAAATGACAATGCCTTTTATTATTGCAGGTTATTTAAACACATAAATAAAAGGCAATTTCATTTACATTGCCAATAGCTCAAAATCTCGCAATTGCGAGACCTATTGCATTGCAAATGCTTGTTTTAGATTGGCACCTGAAGAAGGGACTCATGTCCCGAAATGCATTGGGCATAATGATCATCAATTGACATGAAGATGCATGGAATGCCACAACGCACATGTTTGAAAAGGATGATTGAAAATATATTTTGTGTTAAAAAATTCTGTTTCAATTTGTAATGATCACCCTGTGGAAGATTATGTTTCATGGAAAATTGATTGCTTTAAAAGATAAATGAACTTGAAATATCACTGGTCATCTGTTGATTAATTTTTTGTATGTATTGTGAGATTTGGATATATAATTGTTATAGTTGTGCATGCCTTGTCCCAGCCTCACTCATTAGCTGGGCCTTCAGTTGAGTATATGCTGTACATGCCATAGCTATGCCTGCAGTTGGTACTTGCAAGAAGACAATGAAGACAGCCATCATCTCGCGATTCTTCACCCATAGGGCTGTGCAGCTTTCTCTGGGTGCTTGTGGATCGGAGCTAATGATGAATTTCACTTCCAATGGGCTATGTTCTACTAATGTATCCATCCACCAAACAACCTCATGCTTACCCAGCAAACAAATCGAAATGGTCAGACTCAACCTAGAAGCCATTGTTGATTAAATTAAAAATAGTTACTCATGCAGAATATGTACAAATTATTTGAGCTTCAATGCAGATCCAACAAGAAACGCACACATCGCTTTCATTTACAAATGCGCTTCAGAACAAAGGGTACTGAAGAAGCCACAGTGTGGAATATGTTAATTGCTTATATCCATCTTGAGACCAATTATTAGAAATTAAAGGTTTTAAAGCTTTGCTGTTTTGTTGTGTCACTGCTCTTCAACATTTTTTCCAGGGCTGCTTTTGGTTCCCTGACTGGCCCTGGTGGTAATGGAAAAACACAAATATGGGCCATATTACAGTGTTGGTCCAGAGGTTCACCCAGCTATTGATGGGGCTAAGCCCCCGGTAATGCGTGAGTAGATCTATGAGGCCAAGACAACCGGTACAAGGCACTCAACAACAGAGAAGCAAGCACTGAGAATGTGAAAGCTGACGGTCGCTTGGGTGTGATTATAAATAAGGAGAAATACTCACACAGAGAGTTCAGCAACATGAAATGTGGCATGAGACAGGACCACAGTGACAAACAAGTCCCAGAAAGTGAAGAAAAATCCCGGTCCAGATGAGGGCCTCACATATTGAGTTGAGAAACGCGAGGGCTCTGTTGTAATACATAGACTAGCAAACATAAGCATTCCTTTGGCGTTTCAACGTCACACCTGTTTATACACATGCAAACTGTCAACACCGAGAGGGCAGGGTAATAACTGCAAGTGAAAGCGGGGCTGGGGATGAGAACAAAGCGACTCTGCACCTTTCCAACTCCACAGTTTTGTATATATAGATAATATATGTTAAGTACACGAGTACAGCAATCTGCTCGGTGCTGTGGGCAACCCGTGTGCGTCAGTTGCTAACTGTCCAAACTTAGAGCAAGGAGCTATTATAAAACGTCGCACCCGCTGCTGTTGGCTGGGGCTTCCTTCTGAAACACATATAGCCAAAGTTCAGTGTTGTTGGCCTTGTGGCTGGATAAGAAGCGGACGTCCTGGGGCACTGGAAATACACAATTGCCATCGGATCGGCCTGTCTACACTGCAGTCCGACCTGACCAGTCCGGTATCGACGTAACATAAAGCACGCATGGACCACCTCCTTAATCAGTGATTGAGTCATGCAGCCTCCAGTCATTGTGTCGTGGGCCTTAGGCCCACATGCTGCAGTAAAGACGACAAGGACACTAGTACAGGGTATTGAAAACTTGCCACGAGCACATGCACTGAGGCGTGTGGGGTGGGTGTATGGGCCAGCCCTCGTGGGAGAGGCTTGTAAAACACTAGACTGTGTCCAGCATTACACAACATTCCTCCTAAATTTTATTAAAAATTAAAACAAAAAGTCCAACCTATGGGAAGGAATGAAAAAAACAACTAAAACAAATTAAGTCTAATAGCTTCGAGAGGCAGTCCGTAGGACAGAGGTGGCCAGGTGCAGCTTGGAGCACCCGGGCTTCTCGGCACACATCCATAACTTAACCAGGTACCTCTGGACACAAACACAGTGCGGATAAAGTCCAGATCCCTCTGCATCAGGTCTGTTGGGTGACAGTCCACCTATGTGATGTTGATCAGTCCAGCGTGCTCTTGTTGTGATGCAATTGGTGATTTACAGTTCAAACTTGGAGCATTGGTGGAGTCCATTGTGAATGCTTGATGATGATGTTGCTTGAACCACTGAAGACAGTCTTGGTGCGCTGTGACCTGTTGAAAGTCTCTATTATACGGCATGGCTACCTCCTGGAATCCATTGGTGGGGCAATGTCAAGCCCATCGCTCATGCTTTGGGGAGGCCCCTTGGTTGAGTTGCCACGGGACTGCCTGTGGGCTGCACTGGGGCTGCATATGTGCCTTCATTTGGACAGCCACAAGATCACCTCGGAGCCACATGGCAAATGATGGAGTGGTTGCCATTGGACGATTTACACTACAGGTGGCGATGACTTGTATGGAGGAAGGGTGACTGGAGGGACTATGCAGCCATGTAGCTTGTTGTATACTTTGTGCAGCTCTTCTTCTTTGGCGTGTGCGTTTGAAAGCAGGGATGCCATTTACTTTAAGCAGCCGGTGACAGGTGGCTGAAAGGTCACACTGTGAAGTGTGGGACAGATACACGGTTCGCGCATGCAGGCGGCTTACGCTCGGTACTCCTGCTGATCTATCTCCCATGACGTCACCGCACCCCGGTGGCTGGCTTGTGTTAGTAGGTGCACTCAGGTCCTCGTTCTTGTCCCCTTGTTATTTTCTCCAGAGCACCTGTGGTCATCCATTCTTCGGTGTGACAGGATTGTCACACTCCTTTCACTCCTCTTCATTTCTTCTTTGCAATGCGGCAATGTGCCACGCTCTCCTCTTCTTACTTGCTGCGAGATGTGGCAAAAGGCCACATGTTGCATGTCTTCTCTGCACATGCTGCGAAAATGGTGACAGGCCACGTGTTGCATGTCTTCTCTGCTTATGTCCGATGAACTGCGCATCTTCTCCCATCACGGACCACTCGCAGGTCCGGTCCTGTCTATTGGACTGGGTATCTTCTCAGGTCCATCATTCATTTCTGTAACCTCTTCCATACCTTTCTTTTCCTCGACAAGGTATTCTGGGTGCAACTCAGATTCGCTGCGGGAAGTGAGGGCAACCTTTCTTTTGCAGTGGTGGCAGCTTGCCACTAGGGGACATGAGACTCTCCTCTTGCCTGTAATGGGCCGATGCATGACACAGTCTTAAGGCAGTATTGGGGGCACTCCCTAATATAGTATCTGGCCCACTGCGGGGCAGTGCTAGTGCAGGTAGGGTAAAGACTATCTCCTTCCTGCGTTCAGACCACACGGGATCCCTCCTATGGTATCTCCTTCTGTGGGCTCTCCTTGGTGCTTCGCTTTATTGATGGCGGGTTCCCTCCCTTCCGCCTCCTCTTTGCCCTGGGGAGCAGTGCTTGTGCCTCAACACTGCTCCGTCATTGTGCTAGGTCCTGCCCTGGTTTGTGCATGCTTGGCAGGGTGGTCACTCCGTGTGACATTCTAATTGATGGGCCAATGGTGGCTATTCGGTGCTGGGGCGGCTGGCAGGCACAAACTCCTTCATGCAGCCATTAATGGTCTGTATGCCCCTGTGACTAAGCGCTCAGCCTGTCTCATACCTTGCACCTGGTGGCTGCTCCTCTCTTGTGCTTCCTGCCACTGACGACCAGGAGGTGCTCCTCCGCCACTCTCCTTTTAATGTAGTGGCTCCAGTCTGCGACAGAGCTTGTGCAGTGGTGGGAGTAATGGCAGCTTCAGGTACCCAGTCAAGTTAGTCCCTCAACTCTCCTTTGTGACTTCGGGCATTCTCTGTGAACATGTGGTCACTACTTCATTCACTCCTCCCTTTTTTTCGTCTTTTTTTGTGTGTAATGGTGCTGGCCAATGCAGATGGCTTCTGCTAGAAACACAAGGGGCCAGATGTACCAACATTGGATTTTGCAAGTCTATAATAGCGAATTTTACCGATTCTCTATTATAGACTCGCAAAATGCAATGTATATAGGTTTCGCAAAAAAAAAATTGCGATTCCTACATATTCCTTAATAGCGAATCGCAAATTGCGATTCGCTATTAAGGAATGCGTTCCCATTCATTCCTATGGGCCTACCAAATAGGTACTCGCAAATTGTGAATGCAATTTCAAGGGTGATAGGGGGGCCAAAAGGCCACCCTGATGCACCCCCAAAAAAGGTAAGTGTGCACATGTGGCGCACAGACATGTCCTAAGGGCATGTCTGTGCGCCACATGATTTACTAGAAAAATGCAAAAATGTGCATTTTTCTAAGGATTTGCAAATTACCACCAACTTGAAGTTGGTGGTAATTTGCGATTCCTTAAAGCAGGCTCGCAATTTTTAACTGCTTCCTGCATTGCATTTACGGAATCGCAAATTGCGCTTCCCTAACTGCATTCGCAATTTAGGTAATCGCAAAAAAATGTGATTACCCATATTGCGAATGCCAAGAGTTTGATACATTGCAAAAGGCATTTTTGCGTTCGCAAACAGGCCGATTTTGCGAATCGGCCCGTTTGCGAATGCAAAAAGCCTTGATACATCTGGCCCAAGGTCTCTTGAGGCGGCTGGTGTGCTATGGGCCTGGTACAACCTCTCACCTTCAATGCCCAAGTCAGCCTTCAGCCTGGCTCAGCATGCAGTGGTCTCGGTGCTCCTTGGCAGCCGCAGTCTCCGCTGGTGCATGGGAGACAGGGAGCTGTACATGCATGTACTTGAGCTACTATGGGGGCAGGTGCAGTGTTTTCTCTAGGTCAGTCCCTCTGGCTGCTTTTGATCCTCTCTTGCTCTGGTGGTGGATGTGTCCTTCGTGGGGCTTGCTGCCTTTTATTTGCTGTGCTGCTTGGTACTGACTGCCTTTGGTTCCATTACCTTGGCTGAACTTAGCGTCACATCCGTGGCTTTCACTGAATTCGTGGCAGAATTATTGCTGGGTCAGCTTTGGACTTCTTGGTGCTCTTTGCTGCCACTAGTCTTTTCACCTGGAGCTGCAGCCTTTTCATGAGGCCATGCGCACCTGCACCAGCTTCTTGGAGTAAGGTTTAGGGGCCTCGCTGACTTGTTACAATTGTGGGGCCCTTCCTTTACGACCTGTGTTTGGTGGGTGTATTGTGGTCACCAGATAGCGCTGCAGCCACTTTACAATACTGCTGCAGCTTTCCTAATGCTGGAGGCCGTAGTGCTAGGACATGTGCAGAACTGGGTGCAGCCACAGTCTTCCCCCTTTGCCAGCAGGGTGATCACATTGCCGCTTGAAGGCCACCGAGCCTTCTTCATGCACCGCGTGATGCACAGGTGACGTGGGGGGGCACTATGGGCTCGTTACACATGTCGCAGGCCGGCATATCTCTTTCGAACTCTTGGCCCGATTGGGACTGCTGCATATGTAGGGTGCTGTTGTAGCACAGGACAGTGGGTGGCGCTTCGGCTTCAAATCTTGTCCAGGGCAACAGCTTTTCTGGGGTTGCGGACCTTCAGCTCATGCAGTTCCCGAACATTCACCATAGGAGCGGGGCCACTCCCATGGCCAGCAGGTATCATGCCCACCGAGCCTCAGGAAATACTGCCTCACTTACACAGCGGCCGTCAGTGTGTTTAACTGTTGTGGGCTTGGCGGCATGTGGTATTGTAAGGGCCGGCTTGTTTGATCACTTGCCTGGTTCCCGCGCAGCGCATTCAACGACAGCTCCATGGTACCGTGACCGCTCCTTCTCCTCCGCGGCAGCCTCTCTCACACAGCAGGCTGCGTGGGGGCTGGAGCTGCAGACAGGGGATCCTCAGATGCCTGGCCCCGGGACACCACAGGCAAGAGACTGCTGCGAGGTGGCAGGGGTATTTGGGCAAATGAGCTTTAACCGTCACTGCTGAATCTTCCCCTCCCAGAACTTCTACTCCGGGCAATGAGGCAATATGCGGCGTCAAGCAGCCACCTTCGCTGGCAGCAGTCATGCACTTCTCGCGCTTCAGCTTGCAAGAACGGTCTCATCGGGAGGGCACTTCTCCCTCCTTTCTTCTCAGGACAGATGGTGGCTAGTGGGGCCACTGACTGGCACTTCAGAAGGTGGGGGGGAGCACTACAGGAACAGGATATGTCTCAGGTAGCGTGAGCTCTTGCTTTCTCAGATGAGCCCGCCCTTCTCACTTGCTGGCCCTTTGCCGCCTCCACTGTCGGCGTAGTCTTATTTCTGCTCATGTGGGCACTGCCGGAAAGGGTGAGGCCTCTCGCCTCTTGCAGGAGGGTCGGAAAGGTGGTACTAGGTGCGACGTTTTATTTCCCCGTTGTATATTCCACTGAACTCACGCAGCAGAACCAGTTGGCAGTACGGTTGCAGGGGCATCAACATACAGGCGCATGCAAAGGTCTCACCGGAGGACGCCGGTGTACTCTGTGTGGCCTTCTTCTCGCCCTGCATCAATCGCTATCAAGCGGACAGTAGGTGCCTTTTCCCCCCGATTACGAACTGAAAAGCTGCCAGCAGCTGAAACGTGGGGTCAGACCCACTCGTCGCCATTGTAGTATCGTGGTCCTTAGGCCTTAAGTACCAGTAGCTGGGGATGCACGTAGCTCGGTGAGGTCCGTCACAAACGTATATCGCGTGTTGTGTCCACTCTAGCAAGACATTCACACCCTTTCTACTACTGGGATCCTCCATGTGGTACACAGGAAGAGGGAGGGTGTTGGCAATGGGCCGAGGATGGGTGAGGACAACTCTAGACTGCCAGCTTGCTTAGTAAAATGTATCGTATCACCAAGTAGATGGATACTAGGGGGCAAACCGGTGAATAGGCAGGCCTTTCAGTCTGGCGGATGGCAATGAATTCCGGGGAGAAACCTAGTGTGCTAGGTCCTATTCATCGAAGGGGCTCACTCAGCTGTGAAGGAGGCAAGATTTAAAAAAAAAAAAAAAGAAATCTAGGTAGTCACTGGCAGATGCACTAGAGACTAACATTCACTGACACTAGATTTGACACCGTTAACTTGTTCGCCATATTTTGTCGAGAAGACTGTCTGTGCACATGTCTGGTCAAGTCAGCAAAGTATGTGCATTCCACAAACAAAGGCAGGTTACAGGTTGCACAGTCATAGCAGTTCATACCACACCACAGAGGGTTGCTTCAGTTAAAATATTACTCACCTGCAGCGAGGCGGGTTGTGGAAGCTGTCATCTAACAAGTGTGCGGTGGCTCCAAAAGTTGGGGGAAACGCTGGGTTAGAGCACAAAAAGGCTACAAGGTAGTAAACGATTGGCTCCATTTCTCCGAGAAAGGGCAGGGAACGGTACGTATGGTTCTCCTCCTGTTCCCACCCATTTGCTGGCTCCTGGTATACTTTAGCAGAAGTTTGAAATTAGAAGACTTATGCCAGGGTGGGGACATCAGCATGGCGACACAGCACCTAAATAGCAGTCATACGGTGAGGGGCCTGCATGCAATATGGTCATGGAATAAGCAGAATACTGGGGGTGCAGGGCTTTCCTCCCTCTCCTTAGCGCATTAGAGGGTAGGGCAGTGGACCCGCAATGCTATAGACATTTACATGTGCCCACATATGGGCAGATGGGTACAGTGGCAGGAAACTGCAATAGAGTGGGTTTAATAGGTTTCCCTTTTGTCCATGTCTATAAAAGATGTACAACCAGTACAGTGAGAGGACGAGTAACTGGATCCTGCAGTTAAGCAAGCCTGGTGGGCTGCGTAAGTTGTCACTCCAAAAAGGGTGCGGGGACTGCAATAGTGTGCACAATACAAACATTCCCTCTATCCAGATTTGACACCATTTTGGGTTCGCCAGTGTTTAGAAATTAAAAAGGTCTGGGCAAATGTCTGGGCAAATCCAGCAAAGTATGTGCACTCTGGAGCCAAGGGCATGTTACAGGTTGCTTCAGTCAAGCAAAAATTTCCTGCCATGGTAGCTAGGCTGGTTGTGGAAGCTGTCATCTAACAAGTGTGCTGCTGCCCCAACAGCTGGGGAAACAATGGGTTAAAGCACAAAAGGACTACAATGTATTGAGAACATTTCTCATTTCCATTTTTCAAAAGAAGGCAGGTATCTGTACATATTGTTCCCCCCTGATCCCACCCACTTGGCTGATCCATGGTACACATTAGCAGAAGTTGGGAAGCGCACGACTTGCGCTGGGAGGGGACATCAGCATGGCGTCACAGCAGCTATATACTGTAGTCAGAAGGTGAGGGGCTGGCATGCAATATGGTCATGTAATGAAGCAGTATACGGGGGCAGGCGCGATGCTATAGGCGTCCTATTGGCCATACACGGGCAGAAGGGTACAGTGCCAGGAACCTGCAAATAGAGTGGGTTTTTAGAAAGGGGTTGCGTAAGTTTACCATTCCAAAAATGTGGGTGCTGTGACTCCAATGAGGGGGAGAAAGAAAGGTTCGGTGCACTCATGCTGACACTCACTAGAACACAGTGTGCATTCAAATTTAGAAGGAGCAGGTAAATTTCCACTGCTGCTGCGGACACGGGTATCAGTTTGAACCCCCAATTTTGGGATTAATCAAGTACGAGGGTAAACAAGGGCTTAGTCAACCCTATATGTAAGGAACATTTGCACGCAGTGCACAATGGATTAAATCAGACAAAACCAGGGTTACGAAGAGCATTAGTTTTGCATTCCCGTTTGGGTAAGTTTCTGGCCGGCGTGGGACTCCTGTACAGGAGGAGGCCAGCTGGCAGAGAGAAGGGTATGGTGTTGGCCACAAACAATAACTTGTTAACAAATGCACGGTTGGCCTGGGAGGCGAACTTGATATGTTTTCCAGCATATTCTGAAATTAGTGACTGGGCTGTGATGGGTGAGGCACAACCCGACAACACCTAACAAGTAGGCCCGTATTGGCACAGTGCACCATAGGGATTTCACCCTGAACTGCGGTTAAAGTAGAGAGCAGTTGTTTCAATTCTGAGCAGGCCATCGATCATGCCTACGGATGGGTAAATAAAGCTGTGGTTAAACAGAACAGTAGTTCCCATTTTAAGTGGAGGCCAGCAAACTTGCCTACGATGGGGTAAATAAGACATGCACAAGCCCATCAAGCAGGAGGGCTTGATTCAACTTTAATTCAAAATCAAATAAAATAAGAAGGGCTTGGTTTATAAGGCGTGGTCTCTTGAGTGGATACGCCAATAGGTTTCCCCGGTAGGGACGGGGTACACCTGCAGAGGTGGATGGGAATTGTCCAGCTAGAAGGACTGGGAATCTTCAGAGGTAGAAGGAAAGTGTCAAGCTAGGACAGGTAATCACACGTTGCAGGAGGTTATGAAGCCTGCCACGGTGGGGTGTGGGCCCTGGATATGTCGGCGGCCACATCCAGGGCTGTAGTGGAGTTACAGGGCGATCCTGAGGCTAATTGGTATGAGGGGTACCCTTTCAGGAGCACAATAAGGGTGCATTGTGCCAAAATCCCAGGAGTCTTTACGGCAGGACCCTGGTTGAGAACGCATCGCGCCCCGCTAGTCCCTCGGGCGGTTGTAAGCCTGAGCAACCGGGGGCTTGCCTGGTTACGCTCTGCCCCTAAAAAGGCGTGAGTAAAAGGTATGGACTGGTGGCCCATGATATGTAAGGGGTATAACCCCCACAAAATGGTAGCACCGATTGGATTGGCCACGGTGCAGTTGGCTCATCAGGTGGGCAGGGCAGCTTAGGTGAGTCACCGCTGCCTGTCCTTGGATCGCCCGTAAGTTAACCCACCAAGTTGGCATACTCCTTGTATGTAATAAACCTGCAGCAAACTTTTCCCAACTTAGGGGTCGATTCCGATCCCGGCCGGAAGCGCACCTAACAGTATTCGTCCGGAAAAAATACAAGCCGAATGCTTGTTTCCCGACCGAATCGTACACTCGTCCGGACGAACAAGTACGATGCGTATAACAACCCAGTTTCCGAACGAGCCGTACTCACCCAATCCAGCTCCTGTTCCCCGCCCGAGCCGGATCTGTAAACGCCGATTCGAGCCGCACGGAAGCAAATACACAGCACCTTCCGGCCGGACTAGTACGATGCGCATTCCGTACGCACCGAACCCGTCGCTACGTCCGGCACGTTTGAGCATCCGGGCGAGCCGTACATAAGCTCCGTTGTGCGCCACAAGACGATCCACGGCTACGAGACGAACAAGCCAGCGACGAGTACGAGTCGAAGACACGAGAAACCCGAACGAGACGATCCAAGCATGAATCCCATTGCGCAGGTCCTACCTATACTCTACATCTATTACCGGGACCGGCACGGACGCGTACGGCGCAGACGGTAAGTCAAACACCAACAATACAAACAAACTACACGTACCCGAAATATGTCACACACACATAGGGATGCACAAATGACGTACACAAGCAACAGCAGAACCATAGGGGTGGGATGGCCAACACCAATGCCATACACACCCATAGGGGGATGGATGCCTACCACCAACACCACCCTACCACCACCCCTACTCATGGGTGGCTAGATGCCTGCCACCACCACCACCCCTACTCAGGGGGGGCTGGATGCCTACCACTACCACCACCCCTACTCAGGGGGGCATGGATGCCTGTCACTACTACCATACCCACCCTTAGGGGGCTGGATGCCTGCCACTACCACCACCCCTATCCAGGGGGGGCTGGATGCCTGTCACTACTACCATCCCCATCCTTAGGGGGATGGATGCCTGTCACTACCACCACCCCTACTCAGGGGGGCATGGATGCCTGTCACTACTACCATCCCCATCCTTAGGGGGATGGATGCCTGCCACTACCACCACCACTATCCAGGGGGGCCTGGATGCCTGTCACTACTACCATACCCACCCTTAGGGGCTGGATGCCTGCCACTACTACCACCCCTACTCAGGGGGCCTGGATGCCTGTCACTACCACCACCCCTAATCATGGGTGCTTGGATGCCTGTCACTACTACCATCCCCAACCTTAGGGGGATGGATGCCTACCACTACCACCACCCCTACTCAGGGGGGGCTGGATGCCTACCACCACCACCACCCCTACTCAGGGGGGCCTGGATGCCTGTCACTACTACCATCCCCACCCTTAGGGGGATGGATGCCTACCACTACCACCACCCCTACTCAGGGGGGGCTGGATGCCTGCCACCACCACCACCCCTACTCAGGGGGGCCTGGATGCCTACCACTACCACCACCCCTACTCAGGGGGGCCTGGATGCCTGTCACTACTACCATCCCCACTCATGGGGGGATGGATGCCTACCACTACCACCACCCCTACTCAGGGGGGCCTGGATGCCTGTCACTACCACCACCCCTACTCAGGGGGCCTGGATGCCTGTCACTACTACCATCCCCACTCATGGGGGGATGGATGCCTACCACTACCACCACCCCTACTCAGGGGGGCCTGGATGCCTGTCACTACTACCATCCCCACCCTTAGGGGGATGGATGCCTGCCACTACCACCACCCCTACTCAGGGGGGCCTGGATGCCTACCACTACCACCACCCCTACTCAGGGGGGCCTGGATGCCTGCCACTACCACCACCCCTACTCAGGGGGGCCTGGATGCCTACTACTACCACCACCCCAACTCAAGGGGGGCTGGATGCCTGTCACTACTACCAAGCCCACTCATAGGGGGATGGATGCCTACCACTACCACAACCCCTACTCAGGGGGGGCTGGATGCCTGCCACCACCACCACCCCTACTCAGGGGGGCCTGGATGCCTACCACTACCACCACCCCTACTCAGGGGGCCCTGGATGCCTGTCACTACTACCATCCCCACTCATGGGGGGATGGATGCCTACCACTACCACCACCCCTACTCAGGGGGCCTGGATGCCTGTCACTACTACCATCCCCACTCATGGGGGATGGATGCCTACCACTACCACCACCCCTACTCAGGGGGCCTGGATGCCTGTCACTACTACCATCCCCACCCTTAGGGGGATGGATGCCTGCCACTACCACCACCCCTACTCAGGGGGGCCTGGATACCTACCACCACCACCACCCCTACTCAGGGGGGGCTGGATGCCTGTCACTACTACCAACCCCACTAATAGGGGGATGGATGCCTACCACTACCACCACCCCTACTCAGGGGGGCCTGGATGCCTACCACTACCACCATCCCCACTCATAGGGGGATGAATGCCTACCACCCACACCACCCCTAAACCTAGGACGGGAAATGCATGACACAACCAGCATACTCCAACATAAGGAATGTCTGAAAATACATCCCACCAACACCATGACAAGCGTGTGTAGTCTGTGTCAAATGCCCACAACACTGAACATGTCATTGAGCATACAATGTGACCCCCTATCACATGTGTCACACATAAATGTGTGTGGGCTCCACAATGCAAGCAGACCATGACCACTGTGGCAATGGGGTCTAAACCCCCATCATCACAGTGACCAAAAGGTAAGTGTGGGGTCCATAGCTGAAGCACAGTTTGAACATTGTGGCAATGGGGTCTAAACCCCCATCATCACAGTGACCAAAAGGTAAGTGTGGGGTCCATAGCTGAAGCACATTTTGAACACTGTGGCAATGGGGTCTAACCCCCATCATCACAGTGACCAAAAGGTAAGTGTGGGGTCCATAGCTGAAGCACATTTTGAACATTGTGGCAATGGGGTCTAAACCCCCATCATCACAGTGACCAAAAGGTAAGTGTGGGGTCCATAGCTGAAGCACATTTTGAACACTGTGGCAATGGGGTCTAAACCCCCATCATCACAGTGACCAAAAGGTAAGTGTGGGGTCCATAGCTGAAGCACAGTTTGAACATTGTGGCAATGGGGTCTAAACCCCCATCATCACAGTGACCAAAAGGTAAGTGTGGGGTCCATAGCAGAAGCACATTTTGAACATTGTGGCAATGGGGTCTAAACCTCCATCATCACAGTGACCAAAAGGTAAGTGTGGGGTCCATAGCTGAAGCACATTTTGAACATTGTGGCAATGGGGTCTAAACCCCCATCATCACAGTGACCAAAAGGTAAGTGTGGGGTCCATAGCTGAAGCACAGTTTGAACATTGTGGCAATGGGGTCTAAAGCCCCATCACCACAGTGACCAAAAGGGAAGTGTGGGGTCCATAGCTGATGCACTTTTTGAACAGTGTGGCAATGGGGCCTAAAGCCCCATCACCACAGTGACCAAAAGGTAAGTATGGGGTCCATAGCTGATGCACCTTTTGAACAGTGTGGCAATGGGGCCGAAAGCACCATCACCACAGTGATCATAAGGTAAGTGTAGTCATGGTAAAAGCTGCCAAAGCCAAACTGCATGGATGAATCCTGGTCACACAACAACAAACACATCAGTGGCATACTAGTGCTTGTGTCCCATAGCAACATAGATTGGTTGAGGTAAACAGTGCAGTGTCACTGAAACATCGTTTTGGCCATGTGCATACAAACATCACCCATGGGGTCCCACATTGTCAACGTTCACAAATAACACAATGACAGAAGTGACCATCATAATGCTGACCCACATATCTGCACCAATGGACACACAAATGTAGATATCCTGTGGAGACTGTAGATGTGAGGTGAACAAATACCATACCATGGCAGCAATGGGACATACAAACCATGATTATTGTGCTGACTGATGACCTAGGAGTCCCAGGGACAGCAGGGGAAAGCCACCAAACAACATACAGCCAATGGCACACTCAAGATATGCCAATGCAGTGGTGCTAAGGCACAAACACAAACAGGCAGACTCACACTGCATATCAAACACAACGGGTGATGGGGGGGTGTGCCAGTGTCCCCAGGCAACCACACAACACATGAGGAGGCCTGAATTCCAACCACACAGATGTGTATACAGTGCCATACAAAAGTTACTCACGGATCGGATACCCCTATGTGGGCAATCAGGCATTGTTAGATGAGAGGGAGCCCAAATTACACATGTCACACAAGCTTGTAGGAACAGCAACTAACACAGCAAGAGACAGACCCACCACAGCACTACCCCCAGAGACCCCACATTGTGCTGACATTAGCCTGCATGATAATCCCACTGTGATGACAAAGGTAGATGTCGTTCACACTGTGAACCACAGCCATGTGTCCTGAGCAACAAACTAGCATCACACCTACACAAGCTCTAATCAATCAGCACGGCCTGCCAGCCAAGGCCAATATGGAGGTAGGGGTCTAGCCGTGCAACAACTCACATTTGCACACACTCAACACCACACACCCTGATCTCCACCAATGTGCAGCAGTGAAGCTCACATGGACTGGTGACATTGCACATGCACCCATGACAATACCAGGGGTGGTGGTGGGAACTAAGGTGCAGAAAGCCATCACACACATGGCCAGTCAACAAGACTCGTCAATGTCTGACACACAGCACAGTACGCTGTACATGGGCATGATGTGAAATCCACCACAATCAATGGGAACCTGGCCATAGTCACACACCAACGAAGAAGCCAAGGTGACACACTAAGAACACACGTACACAACTTCCAACATTGCAGCTCTGACCCTGAGGAGTGGCAGCAGTCACACACACAACGTGTCACAATCACTGAAAGCTACCACAAACTGTAAATCACATGACTTGTGTAAACAACAAGTGCCAAGGGAATCCTGAATGTGTCCCATCTGCGTTTGACCACATCCCCAGCCCTGACAACAAAGACAACCTGGGATGACAACCTCATGAACATTAGTTTGCCATGCACCCACATCACGGAGAAACCAGGTCCAAGATGCTGGATGAACACAGAACAACTCAGCAAGCATCACAAACAGGAACATCCCTAGGGACACAGCCTGTGTAGGAAAAGGGAAGGGAACACACACAGACATGCTTACACAACACACAACACAGGCCCACGCAATGTCACCGGATTACACACTGCCATGAGGGCACTCCACTCCTGTGGAAGGTCCGCTGTGCCAAACCTTGTCTGTGCACGACCCAAACATGTCAGCAGAACACTCCGTCAGTGAGTCAACAACTACAACACACAGAAGGCTCTGCTCACATCAGCCTGGGTACGGGAGTGTCACGTCAGTCATCTGCATACACCCAAAACACGTGTCAAGCAAGTTGCACTGTATACACAGATGAGTCCTTCGACATTGATGTGCAAAACTGCATGTCCAGTGGAGCTGGGCACACAGTCAGGGAAATCGGAACATTGAACAGTGGTAAGCCCACCAGATGTGCATCAGTGTAAGACAAAGATGTTCATTTACAAATGCTAAACGTACATCCCTGTGTCAAATGCTGAACATTACACCCTCAGACTTCAGCAAAGGATGCCATAGATCCAGACTACAACAGGACACATATCCCATGGACCACATGGAGTCCATCACAGCAACACTTCATTTTCCTGATATGAACACTATTACAACTGCAAATGCAGGATGCTACTCATCCACATCATGTACATCAAAAGAAAACCCACAATTAAACAAAAAGAGGCTTTATTCAGCAAATGTCAAGGCAAACTCTGAAGCCCAAAGGAAACTAAGGCCAATGGCCAGTCCAAAATCACAGTCCCAACAGGGTGATAAGTGACAACTGGTCACCCATTGCTTGCCTGCACTGTTACGGACAGGGGACATCCCCCTTGGAGGGGCATACAAGGGGCAGGCCAGGCACCGCATGGACAGGATCAGGGGATGGCAGAGTGAGGCAGTGAAGGGGTGGTGGGTGCAGGAGTGTCACCGGCAACTGCAGTGGAGGTGTCTGACTCAGGGGGGGCCGGCACCACTGTGGTACTTAAGTCAGTTGGTGTGGGTGCTGCAACCACTGCAGTGGGCTGGACTGATGTAGTGGACTGGGTCCCCACTGCAGTGCCCGAGTCAGACGGGGTGATTGTGGACTCCACTGCTGTGCATGACTCCAAGGGATTGGAAGGGTGGGCAGATGAGGTGGGCAGAGGGGGGGGACCCGGTCTCCACACCAGTGGCACTAACAGGCAGAGCGTCTGGGTTGGGGGTGGAAGAGCAAGTGGCAGGGGGGAGGGCCTAAGCAGTCTGTGGATGCGGTATCGGTGTGTGGGGGAACCTGGGGCAGGGTGTGGCGGGGGAACCTGTGGAGTGGTGGCCTGGGGGGTGGAGGAGAGAGACTGAGTGGTGGAGCTGCGTGGTGGTGGTGGTGGGGTCTTGCTCTTCCTGGTCTGGGGGGACTTCCGAATGGGGTCCTGTGTCTGCCTGCGCCTGGGGGAGGGTGTCCGGGGGCGAGGGGCACTCCCCTCTGTGTGGGTGGACTTCCTCTTCCCCCGGTATGCAGGATCAGCAGGATCAGAGGGGAAGAGGCCGAGGTCACACAGGAAGATCTGCTGTGTAGGTGGGGTAGCAGGTGAGGCAAGGGAAGGGGTCTTGGAGGGAGAGGATTTGGAGGACTGTGGAGTGACTGTGGATGCCTGTGTGTGTGTCTGTTCCCCATCCCCTGTGTGTGTGGTATCAGTCCCCTGAGGATGCTTGTGTTCACGTCTTGCCTTTCTCTTGGGTGTGTCTGTGCTGCTCGTGTCTGTGTACTTGGATGATTGTGCAGGTGTGCATGTGCTTTGGACAGGTAGGGTGGCAGGAAGTGTGGATGGGGCAGAGGTGGGAGGGGTGAGGGACTGTTGGAGGAGGGACACGGCTGCCGTCAGGGAGGAGTCCATGGACTTATTGCTCCTCTGTAGGGCAGACATACCCGTCGAGATGCCCTCCATGAACGACACCAGCTGTGTCAACAGAGTGGTGTGTGCATGGAGGACACTCAGCATTGCTTTCTGCCCTACATGGAGCTGCCGAAGGAGGTACACAGACTCCTCACTCAGGGCAGCAGGGGACACATGGGCAGGGGGTGCGGTGCCTGGCACGAAGGAGACACGCTCCCGAGCACGGGAGCCTCCACGGACCTCAGGAATGGGAGCCAATGGGAGGGCGGTGGTAGTGGTGGCGGGGCCAGACAGACTAGCTGGCCTTTGGTGGCTGCTGAGACCCGCCTCCACAAGAGAGTCATCCTCCGAGCTGCTGTGGTCCTCAGCTGAGGTGGATGGTGCTGAGGACTCCTCGGTGTGGCTCCCCTCGCCCTCTGTGCCACTGGGTCCCTCTGACCACTCGTCGGATGCTGACCCAGTCTGGCTCCGCTGCGCCTCCTGGTCCGTGGAGCTGTCCACTCCTGTGGCCGTGGATGTATCTGCAAACAATTAGGGAAACAGACAAACATCAGTCACCTGCACTGACCGCACACACCACAGTAAGTACAGCACATCACAGAGCAAACCCTGGCATCCTTAGTTGAACATTGCCTAAAGTCCTCACACAGATTCGGGGAAGCCAATTGTCAGTCTGATGGTCAACCATGGGACTCACACCCCTCCTGCCCTTGCACCCATCTGTCTGGTGCCTGTCTGATGGTAAGACCCCAGTGTGGACACATGCACCACCTACACAGTTGTTGGACATTGCAGGGAACACGGTGAAGTATGTGAACATGCACACATCACATCTCTTGCCACTGAGTCAGTGCAGGTGTCCAGAGAAAGGGATGGCCAGAGTCTAAATAGAAATGCATGTGATGCATACCAGCACCAGACACCATGATCCACCCATGTCCGGATAGTCAATGCCACAATGGGGTGCATGTTGCACATGTCACTCCCCTGCAGGATCAGTCTTAGGAAGTTTAATGCCATGACACAGGCATGCGTGCAAAGTCATACATCACTGTCTCCAGTCACATGGCCATGGCAGCCAGCCAACAACAGTCTGCACTGTGTCACAATCCTAGGACATGGGGAATGCAAGTTATGTAACTGACAAGTGCACATGTCCATCCCCCAAAAACAACATCATCTGAACTACTATTTGTCCACGTCATACCAATTGGACATATGGGGGACACGAAACACAACTCTCTGAACATGAGCACCTCACAGTGCGCTGTGAATGAAAAACAGCTGCCTGAAAGTCACAGTCGCATACACCTGTGTGCACAGTCAAGTGATCAGACACCTATAAGTCACAGAAGTATCGTCTCTCATGGTCACATCTCAGATGGCATGCTGAGCCCTAACCGACAAACATACCAGTAGTCCTGACAACGGCACAATGACACAGAGGCAGACACCTGAGGGAACATGTCACTGATCACAACATGTCAGATGATCCACGGGAGTGGGAGTACAGAGTGTATTGTATGCCCTGGAGTAGGCATGACTGTCCAGCTCCACCTGTAAGAGGGATGAGTCCTGGACAGTAGGCAGGTGTCTAAGCATGTGTGACACACTTGATATACATACTCCTGAGGCCCAAACATTGTTCCCACCCACAGCATGGGGGTGTGCCAAATACCCCAGGGACATGTGGTGAATCAGATCAGCAAGTGGACCACATATCAAAGTTACACACAGATTACATGTCAGGACTTGGGCATTGTGTGAGCAATTGACCCACCCATGAATCCCACAACATAGTCACCGGAACAAATGCTGTCCCCCACCTTGAGCAAAGCAAAATGCAATGACACAGTCCCCAAGTGACACAATTTCCTGACTGTAAGGGCCACACATATGCGTATCAGATGAGGAGTGGGCATGTCACAATAGAGGGACATGGGTCCTGGACCACAAGACTGATGTACTGTGGAAGTTTAACCAGGCCAGAGGAGGGCACATAGCATGTCAGACAAAGTGCACAGTGCTGTCATGGACTCACCCCCTCCTTGCTGCTGTCTGGCCTTCAGCTGCCCATCCAGGTCAGGGAAGACCACCGCCAGGATCCGGAGCATGTGGGGGTCAGGGTCCGGTGTCCGCCCCTCCTGCGAGGAGGCGACAGCTTCAGCTGGACCCTTGCGATCCTCCGGGTCCAGCCTCGAAGGTCCTGCCACCTCTTCTGGCAGTTGCGGATCCGGCGCTTGTAGTCCCCCACGGATCTTACTGCCCGGGCGATGGTCAGCCAGATTTTCTGCTTCTGGTGGGCATCAACCTGTGAGGATGACAAAGTGAAAAAGCCATTACTACACATGCAACATATCCGTGCATCACACAGTTGGATATACATGTCTCAATCACTGGGGCACATGATGTACACAGGCAGTGCAACGATGGCTATGAACAGTTTGCCAGCAGTTACTACATGGTATCATTGCATGGAAAGTAAACCTTGTTGGAATGCACTGTTACTGCACTGTACCTGTTCAGTGCATGTAACTACACACTTTGGGGGCTCAGAACTACTCAGTGAGCATGCTAGCCAGTGGTGTGCACACTGTAAGTACTGCTAGTCAGACAACATGCAAAATTAGAAAGGCAGTGGACAGCACACTCACCTGCTCCCCTGGTGTCCCATACAGCTTGCTGTACTGTGGAAGGAGGCTGTCCAGCAGGGCCTGGTTCTCCTCAAGGCTGAAGGCTGGGGCTCTCTCCACAGTACGTGTCATTGCAGTAGCCAGAGGATGCATAGACAGCAGCAGTGTTGGTGGCAGATGTCGTCCTGGAGCATGTAGTGCAGGCAAGTGAGCTCTCAGGGGAACAGCCAGCATTATATGTGTGCTGCAGAGGCAGATACTGTCCCATGTGTCCAAAGTGATAGGTCCAAGTCGTTTGCATCTTCTGAATCTGACCAATCCATGGAATAGCAGCACTAATACACGCCCACAGCATCCTTCAAATCTTCAACTTCATGACACCCATGATTTTGCAACATTGTTGTGGCTGGCCAACTGAATTCACTGCATCAGACTCGTTGGAGCTTCAAAAACGCGTCCGTTGCCATGCCAGGCCCCAGCCAATGCGTGCGCACCGATCTGCCCATTGCTGTACAACGCGTATTTCGGGATACAACGCGTACCCGCTCACAACAGATGCAATGGGCCGGCCGGGCACACCGATCGGTCCATTGCTGTACAACGCGTATTTCGGGATACAACAGATGCAATGGGCCGGCCGGGCACACCGATCGGTCCATTGCTGTACAACGCGTATTTCGGGATACAGCGCGTACCCGCTCACAACAGATGCAATGGGCCGGCCGGGCATACCGATCGGTCCATTGCTGTACAACGCGTACCTGTACAGGTCAGTCGCATATGTCACCATGCTTGTCACTGGTGAACGTATGCCAGCCACATATACCTGCCAGAGACACAGGGGCACACCTACAACACCACACCCAGTCCACACTGTTTCCTAAGGCATGTAAGGCTGCATTACCTTTTCTGTGTATGGGGGTTAACATGTGGTTTCTGTGGTGGCACTTGTGGGCAGCCACACCCAGGCTGTGCATGTGTTAATGGGGACAGGGTCCTTTGTGTGTTGTGCACATGACCACTGTGATGTGCAACAGTTCATTTCGGAGCATGTGGCATGGTCACATTTCCAGGTTGTGTATGTGTGTGACATGTCACATACCCCCAGGGTCCCATGGGGGAAGGCATGTACGTCACAGGATGACCCATTGCCACAATAGTGATGTCCCTCCACAGTCTGTGTGCATGTTGTGTTTCCGATGTCTCTGATTCCATGTGCACGATGGGAGACAGTCTCCACATCAACGTTGTTTGTGCATGGACTTTGATGTTGTGCGTCACTGGCGTCCATGTCTGTCCTGCGGAGGCGACAGGGGCCACTACCTGTGGGAGTCATGTTTGTTTTTCTGACGTGTACATGATACGCCATGTCCATGTGGCAAGACAGGGTCACTGGAAATCTACCTGTCAATGAGCTGTGATGCCTGTGGCGCATCTGTCCAGACATGTCACTGTGGTGTGTGTGTGGAACGTGACAGCAGGAAATGGGTACTGTGACACAGCCTAATGAGTTTCCCATAGCACAACCTGGTACCTGTTGTGCACACATGTTGTACTGAGAAGTTAGATGATGGGCATGTAGGTGTGAGTTATGTCCGAACAGAACGGCACACACATCAAGTACTTGTGTCTCGTAATGATGTATCATGTGAAATTGAGTATGGTGAATGGCACATATGTGGGGTGACTGACAATCTTTCTTTCTTCAACCTATGCACTGCAGGGCTCCAGCTGTCCATAGACCATTCCCTGACCTGGCAACGATGGTGGAACGTGACAGCATCCGACGGTACCGCTTCACCAGGCAGCTGATTGATGATTTGGCAGTGCGCTTGGCACCACATTTGCTACCTGGCCGGACGTACCCTACGGCGCTGACACCCAAGGTGAAGGTAATGGCAGCCCTACACTTCTTTGCCACCGGTACCTTTCAACACACTGTGGCGACTGCCGGTGGGATGTCACAGACTATGTTCAGCCGTGTGCTACGCGATGTTTTGGAGGCAATGTTGAGATGCCTGAACCAGTACATCTATTTCCCTACACATTAACAACTCACTGACATCAAGAGTGACTTCTATGCCCTGGGGAGGATGCCACATGTCATTGGCTCCATTGATGGGACACATGCGGCTTTGATACCACCACAGGCACATGAGCAGGCATACCGGAACCGTAAACATTACCATTCGATCAATGCTCTGGTGGTATGTCTTGCAGATATGAGCATCACACATGTGTGTGCCCATTTCCCTGGTTCAGCACACGATGCCTACGTGATGAGGAGTAGTCGCATCCCGAGGATGATGGCACAGATGCAGAACCAGCGTGCCCGGCTTGTCGGTGTGTACTGACTTTGTACCATTGTGTGTGTTCTGATCTGTAGTATTCCACCCACTTTTCCAACTCAGCTGATGTGCACTTGTCTGTCCGTAGGTGACTCCGGATACCCCAACATGCCGTGGTTGCTGACACCCCTCAGGAACCCTGTGACACCAGCCCAGATGCGCTACAATGAGGCACATGGTCGGACCAGGAGAGTGATTGAGCGGACCTTTGGTCTCCTGAAGAGCTGCTTCCGCTGCCTGGACAAGACAGGAGGGGCCCTCCCATATGCCCCAGCAAAGGTGTGCAAGATTGTCATCGTCTGCTGCATGCTACACAACCTGGCAGTGCGGAAGGAGTTGCCTCTCATCCTGGATGACGATGACCAACGTCCGCCACCTGTGGAGGATCCTGGCCTGGACCACGATGCCAGTGATGATGATGATGATGATGGTGATGTCCGCACACAGCTCATCACCAACTTCTTCAGCTGAATGTGAGTATCCAGGGAGATGTAATGTGAATGATGTGAGTTTGCATGATATGTGTGGGTGGTGCTCTGGTGCTGTTTGAGTGTGGCCATGTGCTACTTGACTGGATGCGTGCAGCAATGTGTCCTTACAGGTAGTCTGTACTCCCCAACAGTTTTGACATGCTAACTTGGTTTTGTGTAGTTGTCTTGTGACATGTATTGGGCATGAGTATTGCAGTCCTGTCCTGTTCTTCAGTGGTTTTAACTGTGTGTCATGTCTGTCCTTCACAGGGTGCTTACTGAGTACTTTGGTCAACTTGGATCCCCTGACACCATGATTCAGCTTTCAGGGTGGCAGCAGTAGTTTGCCTACAAGTGATGTGCCACACACCCCTGGACTTCATATCTTCTGCACTTGTTGACTGTGTGGCCACTGCCACGTGGGTAAACCTTGCATTTGTAGTGGAAACAACATGTTGCAAATGTGTAATGAACCTGTGCGTCACTTTGGGATGTGCGTTGTCTGTGGTCACACATCTGACTGACATTTGCTTACTGCACCTGTGGGCTAGTTGACACAGACTCTGAATAGGTGTGGTGTCTGTGCATTCCACTGTATTTCCTGGCAACATCACTGTGGGCGATGAGTCCGATGGCCCTGGTGTCTCTGTGTTGTGTAGCCCTAGTGGTGTGTCTCCCTCATATGTGTCACGTCACCATGACTCACACGACGGTGTTGTACTTGCTGTAGCAGTTAGCATACACAGTGTAATTTAGCAGATCATCATCACCATAACAGTATCCACATTTGAATAACAACAGAGGCAAGTATGGTGTACTAGTGATTTTATTTACAGAAATGTGTGTGTGTATAGTGCACAGGATGGTGGGTGCTGTACATTGGGATTGGGATCCAAAGTTCCCAGGTGAGTTGGAAGTCTTGGTAGCAGAAATGTCCTGAGTGAAGTCCACAGTCATATGATACATTAGACCAACTTGAACTCCCCATGTCATGTGGGAGAGTAGTGTTACATTCGACAGGGTGAAACGTTTGCACACAAAGGAGAATTTCTGGAACAGGTATTGGCTTCCTGGGGGAATACGTGGCCATCAACCTCTCAGTTTTCCTTCCTCGGACGACCCCTCTTCTTTGGGGGGACCCTCATGTGCAGGCTGCGGAGGTGCGAGGGAGTCTCCGCCAGAGTCCTCCTCCCTCCCTGTGGCGGTGTCAGTTGTTGCAGCACCAGATGTTGTGGGCACACAGGGAGGTGTGGCCATGTTGGTGCTAATCTGGCGGAGGCATGTCAATATGTCCCTATGCACCGCTGTGAGTTCTTGCAATGTGTCCCACTTGGACTCCATGCGAGACATGTGTGTCTCCACACGGGACATGTGGGAGTCCAAGCGGGCATGATGGGCAGCCTGCTGCTGTTGTATGTCCTTGAGGATCCCCACGACCTGTCTGACCTCTCCGGTGCTATCCTGGTATGCATCAGCGATGCGTGCCAGTTGTGGGTCATCATGCAGTCCAGACCCCTCTGCAAGCAGCGACCTATGTCTACCACCCCTCCCACCACCCCTGGCGACACGTGCAGGACCTGCGGTGGCACGCACAGGTGACCCAAGGCCCCTTCGGGGTTGTTAGTGGTGTTGTCGTCCATTGCTCCACGCTGGGCCTGGGGCCCTGTGCTGTTGCCATCGGTGGTCCTTGGTCTGTCCGTGTCGGCGGGGGTGGTCTGTGTGTTGGCAGTTGTTGGAGGGGTGGGTGCAGGGGGTGCAGGTGTTGGTCCAGCTGGTGCTGCATGATGACTCACACCGGAGGTGCCAGGTAGGTCTTCGCCATCCGAGGAGGGCAGAGGCTGTCCACACCAGTGAGCTCTGTGTCCCCCGGAGCATGGGACAGGGACTCCTCCTCGCCTGCTGCTGTGTCCCCATCATCATCACCTGTATTTGGAAGAGACACACATTGTATGTTATGTTTCTACAGGCATCAATGGTTCACACACCTGACAGTTGTGACTGTACCTCTGGATGCGGGCATGTACATTGCATTGTCCTAAATTGTCACAGTAAGAGGTTGATATTGGTGTAGCACATTGTCATGCATACCTGGGGCATTTCAATGTGAATGTTGAGGTGTGTGCATGGCCAGCATTTGTTGTATTTGGTGGACATCCGGCCATCCTTCTCCACCTAGCCCAGTTATCCCACCATGAAGCATGCCACCCTTGCAGTGGGTTCAGGTTGACTCTCAGGATGTCATTCAGTGGTTGTTGCACAGTTCCCAGCAGGGCCTTGTGCACCCCACAGCAGTGCCCAGTGTCAGCCATCTTGTCAGTCCTTATCCACTCCCTGTGATGTGAGCATGGTTCAGAGTGGTGTTGATGGGCCAATTGTGAGGGTGAGCAGTAACTGTGACTACAACTCCCATCATGCTAGTGCCTACACCCCCCTTCCCAGCATGCCTGTACTTCCTTCCTTTGGACTCTGCTTCCCTGTGGGGTAGTGTGCCTGTGCTGACAGGAAGGCTGACAGTGTTGTCCTTGCGTTTGTTTGGCTACAAGTCCCAAGAGTGTCCCTGTGCTTCACACAGCATTACCCAGGGTGGTGGTTCTTTGTGGGATCTTCATTTGGTATGTGAGGCATAGCATTCTCCCAGATGGGTTATGTGGAGTTTGTGTTGAGGGGGTGTGTGAGGTGAGCTACTTGTAACTATGGTCAGTGCTGTGAGTCCTCCTTCCCACCCAGCCAGATATCCCACCATGCAACGTGCTTGCATTGCAGGGAGTGCAAGTTGGCTTTCAGGATGTCAGGCAGTGGTGTTGTGCTGTTTGTTGGTGCCCAGTTCCCAGCAGGGCCTTGTGCTCCCCACAGCAGTACCCAGTGTCAGCCATCTTGTCAGTCCTTATCCACTCCCTGTGATGTGAGCATGGTTCAGAGTGGTGTTGATGGGCCAATTGTGAGGGTGAGCAGTATCTGTAACTACAACTCCCATCATGCTATTGCCTACACCCCCCTTCCCAGCATGCCCGTACTTCCTTCCTTTGGACTCTGCTTCCCTGTGGGTTGTGTGCCTGTGCTGACAGGAAGGCTGACAGTGTTGTCCTTGCGTTTGTTTGGCTACAAGTCCCAAGAGTGTCCCTGTGCTTCACACAGCATGACCCAGGGTATTGGTTCTTTGTGGGATCTTCATTTGGTATGTGAGGCATAGCATTCTCCCAGGTGGGTTATGTGGAGTTTGTGTTGAGGGGGTGTGTGAGGTGAGCTGCTTGTAACTATGGTCAGTGCTGTGAGTCCTCCTTCCCACCCAGCCAGATATCCCACCATGCAACGTGCTTGCATTGCAGGGAGTGCAAGTTGGCTTTCAGGATGTCAGGCAGTGGTGTTGTGCTGTTTGTTGGTGCCCAGTTCCCAGCAGGGCCTTGTGCTCCCCACAGCAGTACCCAGTGTCAGCCATCTTGTCAGTCCTTATCCACTCCCCGTGATGTGAGCATGGTTCAGAGTGGTGTTGATGGGCCAATTGTGAGGGTGAGCAGTATCTGTGACTACGACTCCCATCATGCTATTGCCTACACCCCCTTCCCAGCATGCCCGTACTTCCTTCCTTTGGACTCTGCTTCCCTGTGGGGTAGTGTGCCTGTGCTGACAGGAAGGCTGACAGTGTTGTCCTTGCGTTTGTTTGGCTATGAGTCCCAAGAGTGTCCCTGTGCTTCACACAGCATTACCCAGGGTGGTGGTTCTTTGTGGGATCTTCATTTGGTATGTGAGGCATAGCATTCTCCCAGGTGGGTTATGTGGAGTTTGTGTTGAGGGGGTGTGTGAGGTGAGCTGCTTGTAACTATGGTCAGTGCTGTAAGTCCTCCTTCCCACCCAGCCAGATATCCCACCATGCAACGTGCTTGCATTGCAGGGAGTGCAAGTTGGCTTTCAGGATGTCAGGCAGTGGTGTTGTGCTGTTTGTTGGTGCCCAGTTCCCAGCAGGGCCTTGTGCTCCCCACAACAGTACCCAGTGTCAGCCATCTTGTCAGTCCTTATCCACTCCCTGTGATGTGAGCATGGTTCAGAGTGGTGTTGATGGGCCAATTGTGAGGGTGAGCAGTATCTGTGACTACAACTCCCATCATGCTATTGCCTACACCCCCTTCCCAGCATGCCCGTACTTCCTTCCTTTGGACTCTGCTTCCCTGTGGGGTAGTGTGCCTGTGCTGACAGGAAGGCTGACAGTGTTGTCCTTGCGTTTGTTTGGCTACAAGTCCCAAGAGTGTCCCTGTGCTTCACACAGCATTACCCAGGGTGGTGGTTCTTTGTGGGATCTTCATTTGGTATGTGAGGCATAGCATTCTCCCAGGTGGGTTATGTGGAGTTTGTGTTGAGGGGTGTGTGAGGTGAGCTGCTTGTAACTATGGTCAGTGCTGTGAGTCCTCCTTCCCACCCAGCCAGATATCCCACCATGCAACGTGCTTGCATTGCAGGGAGTGTAAGTTGGCTTTCAGGATGTCAGGCAGTGGTGTTGTGCTGTTTGTTGGTGCCCAGTTCCCAGCAGGGCCTTGTGCTCCCCACAGCAGTACCCAGTGTCAGCCATCTTGTCAATCCTTATCCACTCCCTGTGATGTGAGCATGGTTCAGAGTGGTGTTGATGGGCCAATTGTGAGGGTGAGCAGTATCTGTGACTACAACTCCCATCATGCTATTGCCTACACCCCCCTTCCCAGCATGCCCGTACTTCCTTCCTTTGGACTCTGCTTCCCTGTGGAGTAGTGTGTCTGTGCTGACAGGAAGGCTGACAGTGTTGTCCTTGCGTTTGTTTGGCTACAAGTCCCAAGAGTGTCCCTGTGCTTCACACGGCATTACCCAGGGTGGTGGTTCTTTGTGGGATCTTCATTTGGTATGTGAGGCATTGCATTCTCCCAGGTGGGTTATGTGGAGTTTGTGTTGAGGGGGTGTGTGAGGTGAGCTGCTTGTAACTATGGTCAGTGCTGTGAGTCCTCCTTCCCACCCAGCCAGATATCCCACCATGCAACGTGCTTGCATTGCAGGGAGTGCAAGTTGGCTTTCAGGATGTCAATCAGTGGTGTTGTGCTGTTTGTTGGTGCACAGTTCCCAGCAGGGCCTTGTGCTCCCCACAGCAGTACCCAGTGTCAGCCATCTTGTCAGTCCTTATCCACTCCCTGTGTTGTGAGCATGGTTCTGAGTGGTGTTGATGGTCCAAATGAGAGGCTGCCCATTATCTGTTACTACGAGTCCCATCATGCTCTTGGCTACACTGACTTCACCAGCATACACAGGATTCCTTCCTTTCTGTGAGCTTCCCTGTGAGGTGGTGTTCTAGTGGTGGCTAAATATCTGACAGTGTTTGTTGGTTAGATTTGTGCCACTGCCTAGCTCAATTTGGTATTTGATTTGTACATGTCATGACACAGTTACATATCACTATGAGATGGCATGTATTGTGTTTATCTGACTGACATACACTTTTTGGGATGATTATCTTTTGTTTGCTGTTGATTTGCTAGGGGTGCATGGTTTGACTGTGCCCTTGACAGTGATGTGTGTGTATTGGCACACAATATTGTGTATATTAGTTGTGTACTCACCAGGCTCTGGGATGTTTGTTAGTCCATATACGCTCACTGGTGGTAGAATGGCCCGCACCTTCTCCTCCCAGGGCCTGAGGTATACTGGTTTGGCAGGAGGGCCACTGCCTGTGTGCTGGCTCAGGAGGTAATCCTTCTTCAGTAGGTCCCTAACCCTCCTGCGCACATCATACCACCTGTTCTGGATGTCTTCCTTTGTGCGCAAACATGGGGATTGTGCGTTCACCCTGTCGACGATCCTCGCCCACATCTTGGTTTTCTGTGACATGGGGGTCTGTTGGACCAATGTGCCAAACAACTGTGGCTCTACCCTCAGGATCTCGTCTACCATGACTTCCAATTCACTATCTAGGAACTTTGGATTCTTCTTTAGGGGCATGGTGATGGGTGGTGGTGGTGATTGATGTGTGTTTGTGTGCAAGTGAGGGTGTGTGAGTGTAGGTTTTGCTGTGTGTGTGTGTGAGGGTGCTATATGTTGAGGTGCTAATGGTGTGTGGCTTTTGTGTTGGATGAGCTGTGTGTGTGTCTGTGTTTGCTGTGTGATGGTGTTCTCTGCTGGCAGGTCAGTGGAATTTGCAAAGGATCATGGTAGGGATTTGTGGCCTTTATGTAGGTGGAGTTGGGGGTGTGTCCTTGTTCCATTTTTTTCACCCCTGTATTTATTGGCTTTGTCATTGCTTGTTTGGCCCTCTTTTTTTGTATTTTTTCATTTGTGATTATTGTGCATGTTGGAGTCGTTCTTCTGACCGAGTAGGACGTTGCAGTTATCTCGTGCGCGCCTCTCCGAGTCGTTCCCGCTGTGTTTCAGCTCGGTTTCATATGCGGCGTACGCGTCGGTCGCGGTGTATTGTGTTTGTTCGGCTGTGTTTTGTATGCGTGTCGGTCGTACGGCTTGGGCTCCGTGCGAATCGGTCTGCTTTTGCACCCATTGCATCGTACTGCGCGGGTCGGAGTTCGCGGGTACGTTTCGTTCGGGTTTCTTCCTGGTGTGTGTCGGTCGGTTCGATTCGCGTGGTTTTCCGGCCGGATAGCTTGTTTCCGTCTGGGTCGGTCGTTCGCCTTGAGTTCCGTACGAGTCGGTCGTGATTCACATGCATTTCATCGTACTTCCCAGGTCGGGCAACGCCGGTACGTGTCGGTCGGACTATTATCCCGTACCGAGTCGGTCGGTATTTTTTCCGGCCCGAATCGGAATCGGCCCCTAAGACTTGTGTGGACTGTATTATTTTGCGCAGCGTGACTATTTACTGCTAAGCGGGGGGTTGCCGATATCGGCACTATGCGGCTGCTCGCGGCACACGCAGTGGGCCCCTTAAGAGGGCGGCCCCCTAGTGCCGCTTCAGGCACCTCCCCGCGCCTTGTCTCGGGGACCCCCTCCTCTAGGAGTCCTCCCCCTTGGGTCTGGCGCCTCTTCAGCGCCATTTCCGGTGCGCAGTGGGCTGGGGACAGGTATTTATACCTGCCCCCACCCACTGGCCACCCTCTTTGTCCCCCGCTGGACACGATGCCACCCTCCCAACCGCTTACCCTGCGTGCCAGCGTGAGGGCTTGGCTAATGTAACAAATGTATTAATGTATTCATTTGTGTGGCAGGCGGAGTTACAGGGCGATCCTGAGGCTAATTGGTACCAGGGGTACCCTTTCAGGAGCACAATAAGGGTGCATTATGCCAAAATCCCAGGAGTCTTTACGGCAGGACCCTGGTTGAGAATGACAGCGCCCCGCTAGTCCCTCGGGCGGTTGTAAGCCTGAGCAACCGGGGGCTTGCCTTGTTACGCTCCGCCCCTAAAAAGGCGTGAGTAAAAGGTATGGACTGGTGGTCCATGATATGTAAGGGGTATAACCCCCACAAAATGGTAGCACCGATTGGATTGGCCACGGTGCAGTTGGCTCATCAGGTGGGCAGGGCAGCTTAGGTGAGTCACCGCTGCCTGCCCTTGGATCGCCCGTAAGTTAACCCACCAAGTTGGCATACTCCTTGCATGTAATAAACCTGTAGCAAACTTTTCTCAACTAAGACTTGTGTGGACTGTATTATTTTGTGCAGCGCGACTATTTACTGCTAAGCGGGGGGGGTTGTCGATATTGGCACTAAGGCCTCACCGGATGATGCCGGTGTACACTCTGTGTGGCCTTCTTCTCGCCCTGCATCAATCTCTATCAAGCGGACAGTAGGTGCCTTTTCCCCCCGATTACGAACTGAAAAGCTGCCAGCAGCTGAAACGCGGGCTCAGACCCACTCGTCGCCATTGTAGTGTTGTGGGCCTTAGGCCCCCGTGCTGCAGTTAAGATGACACGGACACTAGTCTAGGGTACTAGAAACTGGCCATGAGCAAGTGCACTTGGGCCCTTTTATTGACAGGGTCACCTGACTGGTGACGCCTGTGTTTGATGGATGTGGGGTGGGTGTATGGGCCAGCCCTCATGGGAGAGGCTGGTAAAACACTAGACTGTGTCCAGCAGGACACAACAGTCATAGGCGTGTTTTGCTCCCAGTGTTCAACCTTTCATGAGTATTTCTTGTACGTATGTGTGTTTGCATACACTGCTTATTGGAATGCATCTGTCAGTTTTGCTTCAGTCCACTGGCCTCTCAGGATTATGATTTTTCACTCTAATCAAACTCCTTGAAATATAGAAAATGACCCATACACTAGTATTAGAGTCAGCAAAGTAGTCATGGAGTTTGTGTGACATTTACAAACCACTTGCAGGACTTCGGCGTTAATACTTCAAAATACTTTTATCAAGGACTCCTCAGGTGCCAAACTAGTAGAGAATGCTTCAAGTGTGGGTTGGTTTGTCTGGAGAAGGTGCTCTAAGTGCCCAATGAATGGCAGCTTTGTTGTTTGGAGTTGGAGTTAGGAGATGTTGAAACGGTCTGCTGAGACCAAAACCAGTGGACTAAACTTCGATGTGATTGCTAGCAGCTTAAAGTGATAGCCATATGTTTGCATCAAAAGATTTTAAATAAAAAATGATTACCTACCAAATATAATTTACACTTCGAACAGGTTTAGAAACCCAGTTTCCACAAGCATTTTCCTTGGTCACGTCCTGGGCTCCTGTGATGCTCAGAAGGAGGAGATTAGCACGGTTTGCAGGGAGGGGTGTCGTTGGGTCTGGGAAAGCAAGGAATGCTCCGAGTGGGGGTTGGTTTGTCTGGAGAAGGTTCTCTAAGTGCCCGATGAATGGAAGCTAAGTTGTTTGGAGGCAGAGTTCGGAGATGTTGAAACGGTCTGCTGCGAACAAAACTGGTGGATAGTACCACTGCCTGCAACCCAGGAGATTAGTAAGAAACAAACAAACAAAAAAACCCAAAAGGAACCGTGCTGAGCAAGGGGGACAGAGCAGAGAGCACTGAGCCAGTGGAATGCTTGCCACAAAAGGAATCACGCTGAGCGACAGGGAAAGCAGAGAAGCATTGAGCGGCATTCAAAACCGGCGGACAGTGCCGCTGCCTGCAACCCAGGAGATTAGTAAGAAACCAACAACAAAACAAAACAAAAGGAACCACGCTGAGCGAGGGGGATAGAGCAGAGAGCATTAAGCCAGGCAAACGCTCGTCACAAAAGGAACCACGCTGAGCAAGGGGGAAGCAGAGGAAGCGCTGCTCGACGTCTGTGACGCGGGCACTGCGCTGAGCCAGGGAAATGCTTGTTTTGAAAAAAGAGTTCTGAACAGAAAACAATATAGAAACAAGTGGAAGAGGACAAGTCTTGGGGGTGATCCCTGGGAGTCAACAATTGAGAAAAAAGGTGGGACAAGCAGAAACCATTATCCAATAAGAAGCAGCGTTTTTTTTAAAGGACACTGACAAAAGCCAATCAGAAGCTGGAGGTGGGCTGTAAGCCCCTTGAGTGAACACAGCATGTTGAGCGACAGCGCATGCGCTGCCTAGGTTGACCTAAAAAACATTGCCAAAGTCAATAGATCTTGCATAGGCGACAGCTATTGGCTTTGTCAATGCTTGTTTCCCATTCCTGCTGGTTTATGTTGCATGACACACGTGTTTTGTCTGCCCCTTTATCTCCATGTATTTTTGAATTGTTTTGTTCATCCTTGGCTGTGGCCCCTGTTCCAACGCACTGTTTGCCACCTCACCTCGTACAATGTGAATGGGCAGACACATTTCTAGCTACCACTAAGGGGGCGCTCAATGTGAAGCAGCTCCGGACACCTGAAACCCTGGGTTCATGAGAAGACAGGCCCCATTTTATGAGGCTTCCTTTCGCATAGCTGGATTGATAGCTTGGCAGTCCGACGCAACATCTGTGCGACTGTAACCCGATGCTTGCAGATGCAAGGTCAGCGTAAGCACAAAAGAGGATAACTGCATCACTGAGGGGCCGATTCCGATCTCGGCCGGTAGGGCTCCGAATCGGATTCGGCTTAACCGGATCCGATTCGGAGCCCTATTGCCCGACCGAATCGTACGCGCGTCCGGGCGAGCGAGTACGATGCAAAATCGCCGACCGACTCGTCCGGGCGTCCCGACCGCTCCGACCGACTCGTTCCCGGGTCTAACCGCACCGACCGACTCGCTCGGACTCGACTCGCACCGCGCAATGGAGACGTTCCCCGGCCGGGTAAGTACGATGCGCGCCGCGAGCAGTCCGACCGAGCCGCGCACTCCGGCTCGAAAGAGCAGTCAGAGCCGGACTTCGGGGGTCCGTGTCGGACCCCCCTGTACGCGTAGCCGTGCGAGTCGCACACAGGGGGGACCCATGGGTCCCACCTACCTGTGCGTGTACGGCGCGAGTCGCTTCGCTGCGTACACGCTGTAGGGGGCGCCCTTGTCCGCCTCGCACCCATTGAGTCAATGGGAGCCCACGTACGCGTTGTACGACAGGCTCCCATTGACTTCAATGGGAGTCCGACCGACTCGAGTCCGATGGCATACGTGCGCATCGTACTCGTTCGGTCGGGCTGCACGGGTCCGATTCGGTCGGAAATCTCTCCGGGTCCGGCTCGGTCGGAGAGATTTCCGGCCCGAATCGGAATCGGCCCCTTAGTCTGGGGTTGCGATACTAAACGCAAGGGTCTAGAACTTTGTAGAAGGACACCTTTCTTCTGTATTGCCAAAAAAGTGTTGGCATAACCTCCTAAAAGACGGACTAATGAGGTATTCAGCTAGAGCATGAATTCTCCAGGGGTGTCATGTCACGGTAATACCGGTTACTTATAGGTGCGCTCAGTGACCGCCACACCAGCAGTCTGACCGCTGTATTACAACTATGGCTGTCGGACCACCATAGGACCGCCGCAACAGCCAGACATCTGTAATACCTTGGCGTTGGCGTGGCGGTCTGAGGCCGCAATATGCTTGGCAATGCCGGTGCAGCACCGCCAAGCATATTACGAGTTAACCAACCGCCTCACCCCTCACGGCGGTAAACCCGCCATGAAAAGTGTGGCATGAGAAAACAAAGAGGGCCCTGCAGGGTCCCCTCTTGCCTCAGGGCCATGGGATGCATGCAGGGGGCCAAACTCACAATCGGGCCCTAAGACTACTAAAGGAAGTTAAAGGGTTTATTACAAACTCAAAAACAAACTAATGTAAATTAGTCTTTTCTATGTACTTATGTGTCTTTATATTTTCTTACCTTACTTCTAATTCAGCATCTCCAATGCACTACCCTATATCTCACGGTATGCAGACATAGGGGCCGATTCCGATTCGGGCCGGAAATCTCTCCGACCGAGCCGGACCCGGAGAGATTTCCGACCGAATCGGACCCGTGCAGTCCGACCGAACGAGTACGATGCGCACGTATGCCATCGGACTCGAGTCGGTCGGACTCCCATTGAAGTCAATGGGAGCCTGTCGTACAACGCGTACGCGGGCTCCCATTGACTCAATGGGTGCGATGCGGACAAGTGCGCCCCTACAGCGTGTACGCGGCGAAGCGATTCACGCCGTACACGCACAGGTAGGGGGACCCATGGGTCCCCCTGTGTGCGACTTCGCGCGGCTACGCGTACAGGGGGTCCGACACGGACCCCCAAAGTACGGCTCCGACAGCTCTGTCGAGCCGGAGTGCGCGGCTCGGTCGGACTGCTCGCGGCGCGCATCGTACTTACCCGGCCGGGGAACGTCTCCATTGCGCGTGCGAGTCGTGTCCGTGCGAGTCGGTCGGTGCGGTTCGACCCGGGAACGAGTCGGTCGGAGCGGTCGGGACGCCCGGACGAGTCGGTCGGCGAATACGCATCGTACTCGCTCGCCCGGACGCGCGTACGAATCGGTCGGGAAATAGGGCTCCGAATCGTATCCGGTTAAGCCGAATCCGATTCGGAGCCCTACCGGCCGAGATCGGAATCGGCCCTATAATATCGATTTTTTATTATGGACCTACACTAATATCGAGTTTTAAATATCGTAGGGACAGAATATCGAAGTCAAGAATATCGGTGACCAAAATATCGACCTTAAGGTAAGTAATATAGGGGCCCATTACGATGTCGGGCGGAAGCACTACCGCCGTGCTGGCGGATGCAAAAACCACCAGTTACCGTCGGCACGCAGCAGTCCACACGCCTGCCCGATTACGATGCGAAAAGTCAGCCAAACACCGCCGGCAAGCCAGCGACACCGTCCGCCATCAAAGTGCGCCCGTACACGTAGCGGCGCAGCCCAATTGACACACACCGTCCGACGAAACACGTACCGCCCGGCGTACAAATTACGATGCCGCAAACAAACTGGTCCCACGGCTAAGAGACACCGTACGTCAAACCGAAGCGGTAACACGAACGCCGAGCACGGACACCGAAGAAGCGGCACCCCGAGCATGAATCCAGCACTGCAGGCCCTCCCTATGCTCTATCTGATGCACCACCAAGGACGCAACGTACCGCGAAGACGCAGGTAGGCACACACAACAAGTGCACGCAAAGCGCACACAGTGCAAGGGCGGAAAAGCGGACAACCCCCACCCCCGCGTGTACACGACACATCTACCATTGCATCCACATATGACACACAGGCCAAATTGTAACATCTCGTAACACATGTGTACACACCACCTGGGACTAGGAACCAACAACCCCGTCACGGCCCCAAAGCGGCGATGACGCTGCCACACATGCGCACAACGCAGAGGCCAACCGCAGCGCCATGCATGCGTCGCACACAGACACAGGGACACAACCAAGCAGCACACACACCAGCCCCACCCGAACGCACATGACACGTGACAGGCCTGCCACAGACATGTCCCCAACGCCCAATTCACGGTCAACACCCAACGTCACACAACCGACGCACACATGTCAGTGAAGTCACGCAACAGCAGGACACACCCCAGTGTAACAAACATGGCGAAGCACACAGCGGCGGCAACACCAACTAGGAGAAGCAGGGCCCCTTCGGGAAGAGGAACGCCAGTACCACACTGAAACACCCATACCACCCTGCACACATGAACAAGACATACAAAACGGAACACCAAAGAGCCCGGGGACCGACAACAGGTGGCCCAAGAATAACATCCACACACAAGGCCCAACGCAGAGCGGAAAGGCAGCCTGCCGCCCACACAAGGGAGAGCAGACAGCACTGAATGACCTTCCATTCCAACTCCGAAACCACAGCCCTACGAAAGAAGCCGGTGAATACAGCCATTGTCCAATAAAAGACCAACACAGGCATGCAGAGGAGACCGACCACAGGGCAGATAGCGCATATCACAGAAGAACACTACGGACGGGAAAGAAAAAGAAAACACTCCCCCATGTCGGCCCCATGCAAGTTATCTGGAAGGAGTCACACATCACTGACCTTGAACAGTCTGAGAAGCATGTGGGATGAGGGCCCGTGTCCTCCGCACAAGCCAACAGAACACAAGTCCTGTCTCCCTACGACTACACAGAGCTCACAGCAACCTCGGAGCGTGCACATTGCAGACTGCACACACAGCCGGAGCACGCCACCACAACGCACCGCTGCAAAATGGCACTCTCAACACACCTACCCAACTACGCCGGACAGGTCAAGCTGTACAAAAACAACCTGATACAGATATTGGGATGCGAACCCCTGTCCCTGCTGAACGTAAGTTACCGACTGACTTACCGCATCACATTGTTCAGCTGCGTCATACCCGTCTTCTACTGTCGGAGGTGTCCCTACCAGTATCCTGTGGAGTTGTGTCTCTCCAACCCGGCATGTCTAAAGGCGGACCTGCTACAACTATTCCTCCCTCTGGACGCACACGACAGGGCCTGCTCTGCCTATGGGGGCATGGCGTATGTGGCCAACATCGGACCCGCACTGAAATGGGACCACTGTGCCTCCACACGACGGATCATCGAGCACAGCTACATCGAATGTCACCCAGCATGCCCCATCATGCTCCTCCAAGGGACAACTTACGAACAACACCTTGACAGCCACCATCCGCTACATTGGCTGGCAAACATGTATACCACCAATGACATGGAAGCCCTGCTGGACGGCATCGCATACCTGACAACCTGTCAATTCGCCGGACCCCAACGCAAGTTCCCCAATTGACCTATGATGTCCAACCCCGCACCCATGCTTAGCTTCCGCACGGACTGGCCAGTCACCACCACAACAGCCATACCAAACGACCGGCAACTATTACCACACCATCAACGACATCGCCATGACATCGGATATGACCGGGACATGCACACTGTTCCCCATCACATCCAGGAACACCGCATGCATCATGGGAGGCAGTGGCATGGGGTCTGTGTATCGCACCCACATGGACGGAACTGCACGAACAACCAGGACACGACATGGATCCAGCGCCATGGACACACACACCGCTCAGTGGACATGAATAGGTCGCCTGGAGTCTGTGGGTGCTGCACCCCTCCCACCCCCGCCCCGGGAATCCCATACCAGGACCTTTGCATGGACGACAGGTGCATACAACAACAGCACGACCCCAGTGACTGTGACATGTCCAGTAACCACCACATTGCAACAACAAGTGGCACGCCGCTGCATGCACGCAAGCACATGCCCTGATGTCATCTCACATGCACGCGTGCATGAGGAACAACCGCAGAAAACCTGTCACATGGAACTGAGATGGACTGTGCCCATGATGCCAAGCGGTCTGGTAGGCTACTTGTATACCGTCTGTGTCAAAGTCCGCAGCTCCGCAGCTATACGTAAATGTACATTAGCACAGCCTTGGCCAAGCAGATGTAACTCTGAAGCCCACATCCCACATGCAACAGCCAATCACATGTAACCCTACACCCTATCCCATTTGTAATCATGCTCAGTATATCCTCAACATGTATTCCGCTGCCAGTAGTGTCCACTATACTGCATCACAGAGGACAGAAGACTCAATATAATGTTTGAAACCAAAACTGCCTCCGCTGACTCATTTCACAAGTACGAATGAGAGAGGATGAGAGTATGTGAAGTACACGGCAGTCGTGACATGACCATGTAGTCCACTGGTATTGGATGTCAACGCAAATGAGTAGCACAACTGTGGAAGACAGCTTCAACTACACGTAGCTATGCAAATTGCGTAGCTGTGTACTTGACTGCACTGTACAATAATTACCAAAAGCAAACTTGTACAGTGCAAGTTAAGATAAAATAAATATCTCTGTCTTTATATGCTAAAAATGCATATAGTCATTTCACTAAAGTGAAAACAAAAGTTAACAAGCAGTGAGAGAGGTGATGATTTTGGTATCCTCACTAACTTAGGAGAGAACCAACAACCAAGCAGATGTCTTGAAAACAAAAAGCACATCTTATTGAACGATTCCTCCTAGGACCACCTCAAGCACAGTTATGGGCAAAATACAATCCCAACATAGGCCCTGCAAGCATTATGGGACGAGATTAGCAGTGGGCAGTGAATATTATAGTGTTCAATATCAAAATAATTCTACAAAGAGCTGCAGTTCAACTAGTCGTTACTAGGTGTCGTCCCTCAAGAGTGAAATGCAAAAGTATTGAAAACCTTTCATGAAGCTTTTGCATTTGACTCGTGAGGGACGACACCTAGTAACGACTAGTTGAACTGCAGCTCTTTGTAGAATTATTTTGATATTGGACACTATAATATTCACTGCCCACTGCTAATCTCGTCCCATAATGCTTTGCAGGGCCTTTGGTTGGGATTGTATTTTTGCCCATAACTGTGCTTGGGGTGGTCCTAGGAGGAAGGGACCACCATTGAATCGTTCACATGATATGCTTTTTGTGTTCAAGGCATCTGCTTGGTCCTCCCCTAGGTTAGGGGAACTCCAAAATCATCACCTCTCTCATTGCTTGATATTTTATTGTCAAAATTCATTTTTGTGAATTGGTTATATGCTTTTTAGCATAAAAAATTGCTTTATCAAAGCATTTGAAGGAGTTTATTATACTCCTGCTACGCTACGTTTATTAGCACAGTTATTCACTCTGCTACGTGCAATTTGCGTAGTGCGTAGTAGCACAAACTTTGCATGCTTCGTGAGCGTAGCAAATTATTATGCCCAGGGTTATGGAAGACACACATGTGTCGTGTGAAGTTGTATGGACGCAGTGCTCAGGTGGGTGGGTGTGACGGGTAGATGCGCACATGCCAAGTTGGAGCACGCCGTGTTGGGAGGGGTCATGAACAGTACACCACCGCCTCCCTGGGCATTGTGAGAGGACACCTGTCGGGGGGGAAGTGAACACGTGTGTGCACAGCAGCCGGGCACACACGTCAGCCCACCCTCCGTGGACAAGCTGGATCCTGTTGTGCGCCCGCCATGCCCCTTGACAAGGCACACACAGCCCCAGTCGACCAGGTGTAACCCCAACATAGTCAATCCGCACAGGCGATACAGGGCACGGGATGGCAGTGGAGCATGGTGTGTGAGAGGTCTCCTCGCGCTCCTCCTGGTCATATCACGCAGGCAATAGAACCTCAACGTGTAGCATGGCACAAGTCAAATGGAAGTGTAGGGGGACGCACCACAGCACGAGCAGCACTGACGTCACGGGAGGTGGCTCGCACCATCCCATCCATTGCCCATTATACCAACCACGCCACATGCCATTGCGACTAAGTGCAAGCGCGTGCGCCACCACCCCCGAGCCCTCCCCAGAGAGGCCAAAGAGTGAATGTGTGGGCCATCAGCTACAGACGGACGCGGCCTGGCCGCAAGGGCAGCCACAGCCACTGGGTGTCGCAGGTGGCGGATCCGGAAGGCGAAGACTGTGATGCATAGTCCATGCAGGCCGGGTCTCCATTTGGGGCACCACGCAGGTGGACGGCGTCCCGCCACACATCATACCCTGAGACAGCCCACTCGTGCAACTGGACCCACACATACACTCCTTGCCCTCTCTGGTGCGAGCTTGGGGCTGCCTGTGCAAGCGCTAGCCTCGCAGGTGCACATGCATATTGGGGGAGCGAGGGGAGGACATGAGGGCTGGGGCGAAGATGACTGTATCACTGTCAGTGAGTACAAGGGATGACCCAGATGTGGAAAGGAAGAGACGTGTCCCGTGTGTACTGCAACTAGTCGCCAATCCAACTACCCCCATGTCCGGAATGTAAGCCCGCACCTAGGCCCGCCCATCCGCCACATCGAATATACCACCAGCACAACAACCTTCCCATTCGAAACACTGACTGGGGTGGCGACCAGTGAACAATCATGTGTAGCCTACCCACGCGTACATGTGGGCCCTCCATGATCCATGTCACCTGCGGCAAAGTCATGACATGCGCAATGAGGGAAGTGAGGAGAGCTGTCCGCCCCACGCACAGAAGGTGCATCAGCTCCACAGACCCAGCAGCGAGTCCAGCAGGGGTCACATGTGCAGGGGCAGCTGTGCCTGGTGTGAAGGCACATGCATATAGACAGCACATCGACCAATGTGTAGTCTGCCCACATCTACAGTCCATCATCATGCGGACATAGGAATTGAACACAGGGCAACACATCTGAGTGGGTGCACCCACCGTGACCAACAATGCGCAATCATCGACGTACCCGCCCTGTGCATGGCCCCCCACCCAACGGAGGCACATCCAGTGCCACCATCCCACACACACAAGCCTTCCACGGAACATGCTGTGTCCAATGGTCAGTACAGAGTCAGCGCCCATCTGGTGGATCCTGAACAGGAGACACATGCACACACATGCCAGCTCCCACTATGTACGTCTGCCACCTGGCACGTGCAATGTAACCTCTCACCTGTGACGTGTGTCTGCAAGCACACAGCTGTCTTGGCATGGGGCTGTCAATGTGGACACCTGTCAATGTTTCGGGAGGTGTGATCCGTACAGTGCTGTACATAGGGTGCAGTGCTGACACCTACTACTGTCTCATATCCCCTCGTGCCACAGGTCCCACCTGTTTTGGCCGCTCAGCCTGTGCCCACATCGTCGTCGTCGTGTGCCATACTCATCCAGCCTCGGAAGCAGTGCCATGCTCAGCAGACATTCATGTTGCCGTGGCGTTGCCGCTTGACGAATATGCAGTCAGTCCCCATCAGCACGCCCGCAAGTCATTGGGGCCTAGATCCCCATGTGCATGCTCATGGCAGTGGTTTGCATCACTAGCCATTGCCATTGGTGGGAGACCTGTGTAAGTGTATTGTGGCCGTGCCGTCCCTGCTTGACAGCTGGGCTGTGACTCATGTACTTGCTCAGTCATGTCAGTGATGTGAATGCGAAATTGCTATGTGTTGTGTTGCTTTGACATGTGTCCACTGCCATCTTCCCTAGGCGGAGACCGAACATTGACCGCCCATACCAATTGCTGGCGGACATGGACGATACTGAGGTCATAAGGAAGTTTCGGCTGGACAGGCCAACCCTGCATCGACTGTGTGCCATGTTGGAACCCCATCTCCGTCCCCGCAGGGTGTATCCGACAGCATTCACCCCCACGGCTAAGGTGATGGCCGCCATGCATTTCTTCGCCACTGGGTCATTCCAGCACACAGTGGGCAGTGGAGGAGGGATGTCCCAGCCCATGTTCAGCAAGGTGCTGAGGGATGTACTGGCAGCCATGATGCTGTACCGAAACAGGTACATCAGATTCCCCAGGGCTCGTGAATTGGCGGCAGTGAAGGGTGCATTCTATGCCCTTGGCAGGATCCCACACGTCGTTGGTGCCATTGATTGCACACATGTTGGCCTTGTTCCACCACAGGCCACTGAGCACCTGTACCGCAACAGGAAGCACACGCACTCCCTGAATGTGCAAGTGGTGTGCCTTGCGGACATGGTGATAACCCACGTGTGTGCAAAGTTCCCAGGCTCGGCCCATGACGCACACATAATGCGCAACAGCATCTTGCCACGACTGATGTCCAATCTGCAACAGGATCGTGGCTGTATTGTCGGTGAGTATGTGGAGTGGTGTAGCGTGCTGGCTGTGCGATGCTGTCCCCTGTCCAGTTGGAATAGCAACGGTTCTCTGTGTCCCTCACACCCAGGTGACTCTGCGTACCCGAATGGGGCATGGCTGCTCAGTCCATTGAGGAATCCTCGCACCCCAGCAGACGATCGCTACAATGAGGCACATGGGAGGACCAGACGTGTGGTCGAGCGTACCTTTGGCCTCCTCAAGTCCAGGTTCAGGTGCCTGGACCGCACCGAGGGTGCGCTGGCGTACTCCCCACAGAAGGTGTGCCAGATAGTGGTGGCGTGCTGCATGCTGCACAATCTGGCCATTCGGAAGCAGATCCCCCTCATCGTGGATGACGGAGATCAACCAGGGCCCCAGCCCGCAGACCAGGACAGCTCGAGTGAGGAGGACAGCGGAGAGGATGAAGCTGGGAATGTGCGTCAGCAGCTCATCGCCCGCTACTTCACTTGACGGTGAGTGTCCATGTACGACGGCTGATGTGGCTGTATCTGTGCAGGTGTGTGTGTGCTGTGTCCGGGTGGCCTTTTGTTCACTGCGTGCTGTGTGTCAACGCTCCATGGCCAGGTTAGTATGCCACTGTTGGTGGCTGTGGCATTGTGCCCTATTGCTCTGTGCGATGTGTGTACATTGCTTGTAGTTGTTGACATGTACTGTGTGATGGGTGTGTGACACACTCATTGAATGTGCTCCTGTTCTGTCTCCCACCCCTAGGTCCCTACAGGCCCTCCGGTTCCATTGCCATGCCACGCATCAGGTGCCGTTCCGCTCAAGGTGGCCGTTGTATTCCGTACAATTAAAACACAGGGCACAGACAGCAGTTTGTGGAAGAGGTGCATTTATTTCAAACTGTAACACGTGATTGTGTGTAAGGTGATGACAAAAGTGGTGCGTGCAGTGACAATGAGCTGTCGGTCATGGCTGCGTGATGCTCAGGGTGTACCCACTGGTTCTATGTCCATAGTCCAACACACACATGCCATCCAGATGGCTGTGTGGAGTGGGATCGTAGTCCAAGTCAATGCAGTGGGTGGTCAAGGAAGGCTGGCTGGCTGCCTCACTTGCGTCTGGAGCGTGCGAAGTCCTCCCGGGAGATCTGTTTCCACTTCGGACGGCCCCTTCCACGTTTGCGAGGGGGTGCCTGCTTGCGACCTGCTGGTGGTTGAGGTGTGCTCACTGGCTGTGGACGCAGGGGAACTGGACACTGCTGCTCGACCCTGCGCCCCGGCAGGTGGTGGCGGAGGGGAGCTGCTGTCCCTGGCTGTGACCTCACCGCCACCACCAGCTGGCCCATGAGGTCCACGAGTTGGCCCATACGGGCGTCCATGGACCTCAGCACCCCCAGCACCTCACGCGTGTCTGTAGCAGACCTGGCCCATTGTCCTTGGGCCTCTTCATAGGCCCCAAGGACTCTGGCCATTTGAGGCAGGGCATGGCTCCCAGGGGAGACTGGCGTTTCCCTGACCCTGCTCCTCCTACCAGTCCTGCTGCCACCGGCCTGCCCACTAGCCACATTGCTCACCACGGTCCTCGCCCTGGCTCCCAGGGTGGATCCAGTCGGCCGGGCCACCACCTGCGCTGGGGCTGGGGCCAGCGAAGACGTGGTGGCGGTTGCGGCAGTGGTAGTGGCCGCAATGACCGTGGGTGTGGCCGCAATGACCGTGGGTGTGGCCGCAATGACCGTGGGTGTGGCCGCAACGACTGTGGGAGTGGCCGCAACGACAGTGGCAGCAGGGGGCTGGGAATGTTCAGCAGCCCTGGATGATGGGTTGGTGGGTAGGAGGGGTCCTGGGGAGCGGCTGGGCCCTGCCACACCAGATGGGCCTGCTGGGTGGTCCGTGTCCGAGGAGGAGGACAGATCCTCCACATCCGTGTGTCCTTGTTGGGGGCTTGCAGGCTGGCTGTGCTGGCTGCTGTCTCCATCCCCAGCATCCAGCGGTTCGTCACCTGTGGGGAGAATGAGATTTGTTAATGTGTTGCACCTGGCGAAGTATGTATTTGTCGTCTGACATTCACAGTTCGTGCAATCTCGTACATGGGTTTCCCGGAGGCGTGTGTGTGGCTGTACCATTTGTAGTTGTGTGTGCTTGGCAATGGGACTGTGTGCTGTGCACATGTGGCATGGGACGGATTGGCCATGCCGATGGGTGTGTTGCTGTGCCCCTACTTATTGTGACTCTGGTGTATGCGGGCTCCTGGCCCATCCTGGGTCTGGTTTGTACTTTGCTTTTGGAGTTCAAATGGGACGCTTAGGAACGCATATGGCAACATGGGGGCCATGCCCCAGAAACGCATTTGGGATGGAATATGCTTTTGGGCTACATGCTGTGAGCCATGGGTGCCGAACGTGACATGTGTTGTGGCAGCATGACAGTGCATGGTCTGAGGTGTGTGCATGCCTGACATACCCTGCATATTTGCTGTCTGTTGTGATTACTGGACATGGCATTGGACGCATCGTTATGAGTGTGTGATGGTTGTGTGCCACCCGACATATTGCAGTTGTCCCATCTCCTTGGTGTGCGTGCTGCCCTGTGCCATGTGCATCACTGCAGTGCTCGGGGGTGTGGCCCATGTTGTGTGTTGTTGCTCACAGTGTGGCGTGCGCTTCATTGACTTCTGGCACATGGTTGGTCATGGGCATGTATCTTAGCGTGACTGCTGTATGTGTGGCAGCTGTTCGGATGACATGCCTTTCATGAGACTGGGGCTGACGGATGGGATGGATGGTATGTTGTATGTGCATGGTGTGTCTGTGTGTTTGATGGGTTCAGTGGTGTTCGTGTGCATTTATGTTGTTCCGCTCTGTTGCGTCTAGTGTTGTTTGTCTTACATAGGCGTAGTTGTGGGGTGTGTAGTTGACAGGCAGTAGGGGCTACATGGACAGGACTTCAATGGTGTTTCGGTTGTGTGTGATGGGTTGCACAGTGGCTGCCGTGTGGTACTATATTCAGTGTGGCTTGTGCATGCAGACGTGGCTCCTTGGGTGTTGCTGTGTCTGTGATGGGTCATGTGGGGTGTGAGTCTGTGGTTCATGTCCGTGTGCACATTGTTCACTTGTTCGTGACAGTGGGCGGTGCTGCATGTTCGTCTGCTACGTGACATGTCCCATGTGTTGGTCGTGTTACGGTCCTCATGCCTCCAGTAATCCAGCCCTGTCCAGTTTCCCACCTGCAGGTTGTTCGGGCGTGCACTGTACTGGATGCCACATGGTTCTAAGCGGGGGTGCTCCATGTTGCAGGTCTGTGGGGGTGGGGGCGGTGTTGTGGGTCGTGGTGATGGCTGGACACCCACTGACACCGATTGTTGTGGACCGTGATGTCTACCTTTCGGCTGTCGGTGTGCACTGCGGTGGCTGACACGTGGCTGTGGGGTGTGGGGGTTGCTCCTCCTTGCTGTGCTGTGGGACTAGGGGCCTGGTGTGTGTTGTACTTGAGCTGTCCACCCTCCCACCCACTGCACTTTGTGTTCCTGCCACTTACCTGTTACTTGTCGGTTAGTGCAGCTATGGCGGACACATGGGTGTGGTGGGTGCTCGTTGTGGCGCTTCTGGCATACTTGGGGACCTGTTGGTGGTTACGTGGCTGGCTGAGTGTACACATGCCCCCACGTATCTTACAGTTGTTAGGTTTGGGCTGTGTGTGGTGGTGTCTGTTGCATGTGTGTGTGATGTGTTGTGTATTGTGTGCTGGACATGGGGGTGTTCGTCCCTGGGAGCTGTGGCATGGTGGTAGTGCATGTGAGTACATAGCGGTGTGCTGGTATACATTAGTTTGTACTTACCAGCCTCCACTCCCCCTGCTAATCCGGTGAGGATCTCCGGATGTATGATGACTCGCACCTTCTCCTCCCACGCTTTGAAGGTCTTGAACAGCGCGGGATTCCCTCCGCCAGTGACGGCAGCCAGCTCTCTGTTTTTGCTCTCCTTCTTCTTGACCAGGCTTTTGACGTCATTCCACCGTTTGTTGATTTCTACTCTGTTCCTGGGCAGGGTCCCGACTGCATTGACCTGGTCTACGATCCGGTTCCACATTCTGTTTCTGGTGGCTAGTGGTGTGTGCTGGACCAGGTTCCCATAGATTTGTGGGTGCACCTTGATAATCTCGTCGACCATGACCGTCAGCTCAATGGGCGTGAACTTGGGCATTCTTTGTGGTGCCATGGTGTTTGTGGTGCTGGTGCGGTGTGTGTTGTGTAATGTGCAGGGGTTTGTGGTGCCGGTGTTTGGTGGTGGTGGTGGTGGTGGTGGTTGTGATGTGTGCGTTTCTGTGGTGTGCTGCTGTCCTTGCTGTGTCACTGTGTCCTCTCCTCTCCTCTCTGGTTTGCAATGTTGCAAGGGGTTGTGGTCTGTGGGAGTGCTGCTTTTGTACTTACCTATGTGGGTGTGTCCTCATGGTCTGTTGTTTTCAGGTGTGTTGTGTCTGGTGTTCTGGCCTTTGTAGTTTTTGTTTGTCCAGGGGGGTGTTTTCGGGATGTGTACTGTGCTTGTGTATTTGTGCGTGCCTTGCTGTGTGGACTTGTTGGCCATGTTGTGTGCGATTGTTTTTGTCAGCGGATGGTTTCTGTGCAGGGACGTGGCCGCCATGCCTTCTGCCGTGTCAATTTTCATCGGCGTTGTTTGCGCTGGCGGGCGGTATATTTGTAGTTTACCCGCGCTCATGGCGGTGCGATCGTAATTTCACGTGCGGTGTGTCGGCCGTGAGGGCGGGCGGTTTTGTGTTGTCGTGCGTGTTTCCGTCCGTGGCGGGCGGTTTGACTCCGACTCGGACGAGGGCGGGCGGTATCTTGTGTGATTTTCCGCCGATGGCGGTTTTCGGTTTGTGTCATCGTAATGGCGTGGTCGGTGTTCAGACGGTGTGTGCGGGCGGATTTTTGCCGCTTTCATGCGTGGCGGATTTTTTACGCCGGGTATCGTAATGGGCCTTATAGTTTTTTATATCCAAGTAAGTAATATCGAAGTAAGTAATATCGTTAGAAAAAATATCGTTGTTAATAATATCAATATTTATATTAGTGTTATGTATTTTAGTATGTATTTTATATGTATGTGTTTAACATTTTGTTCTTTAATATTTTTAAATATATGTATTAAATGTTTAGAAATTAGTAATTTTTTTAAAGTAAATTTTGCGTTTTAGTATTAGAGCGGGTTGTGGGTTTATAGGGGAATAGGGGGGGAAGTAATTTAATTATAATTAATTAATTAATATTTGTTATTTATTTTTATTGATTATTAATTTATTGTTAATTAATTATAAATTGGTAAATAATTTTTATTAATTGATTATTCTATAATTATATTAATTATAATTAACGTATGATAATTTTTTATTTATTGTTATTGTTAATTTATTGTTAATTGATTATTAATTGGTAATTAATTTTTATTAATTGATTATTTTATAATTATATTAACTATAATTAATTTATTATTATTTTTTATTTATTGTTATTGTTAATTAATTTATTGTTAATTAATTATGAATTGGTAATTATTTTTTATTAATTGATTAATTGATAATTAAATTAAATGTGTTATTTTTATGTGTAGTGGGTTGTGGGTTTATAGGGGAATAGGGTGGGAAGCAGTTTATTATAATTAAGTACATTTTAACTTTTATTAATTGGTATTGATTATTAATTTATTGTTATTTAATTATTAATTGGTAATTAATTTTTATGAATTGATTAGTTGATAATTTAATTTATTGTGTTATTTTTTATGTGTAGTGGGTTGTGCGTTTATAGGGGAATAGAGTGGGAAGTAATTTAATGTTATTTAAGTAAATATTTATTTAATTTTATTGGTATTTATTATTAATATTTTTGTTAATTAATTATTAATATGTTATTTATTTATTTTTAAAGTGGTAATAGTAATTTTTACCCCTACGCTATCCAACACTTTTCCTACTGTTGCACTCACTGGAGTGGGAATAGTAAATTTTACCCCTACGCTATCCAACATTTTCCCTACTGTTGCACTGTTTGGAGTTGGAATAGTAATTTTATTCCCTCCGCTATCTAATATTTTTTTTGATATTTTAGTTAATGTAGTATATAATTAATTTTAAAAATGTAAAAAATAATTGGAATTTTTTTATTTGTTATATATATTTATTTAATTTTTATTTATATTCTTGTTTTATGTGTAGAGATGTATTTGTAATTTATAAGATATTTTTTAACAATTTATGTTATTAAAATAATTATTAAAAAATATTATTAAGTAAGTATATATATTATATATTATATGTATATGTTTAATTTATTTTTACATTATATATATTAGTTATAATTTTTAAACATTTTAAAATATTTTTAAATATGTTTATTTTAATTATATGTATTATTTACTTTATTTTACATTATTTTTGTAACTTAAAAAAAAAACGATATTTTTAACAACGATATTTTGAAATCGATATTATTTTTTCGATATTTTTGTACTTACCATAATGTAGATAGGATGTCGATATTCTTGACTTAGATATTTTTGCGTCGATATTTCTGTAGGTCGATTTTCTGACTCTCGATATTCTGTCAATGATTCATATCTTACCCTATACCTCTCTTAATATATCCTCTACCTCCACTCTCTGACTCATCTACCTCATTCTACCACTCTCTCCAATGCGCTACCCTTTTTCTCATCTTATACCTCTCTCAATATATCCTCTACCTCCACTCTCTGACTCATCCCGAACCTTATTCTCCTACTATGATCCCCAAAATAACTCTTTCTAGACTCTTCCATCCTCTACCCCTCCTTGCTTCATCTCATACTTCTTTTACTATTCAGATCTCCCAAATAAGCCTTTCTAAACCCTTCCCTCTGACTCTTCCCCCCTCCACCTCCCCTTTCATCCCAAACCTCCTCCTACTGCTATGAGCTCAAAAAAACACTTTCTAGACCCTTCCCTCTTCTATCCTTCCACTAGCCTTTTCAATCCAACCAATAGACTAACATGTCCACCTCTCAAATTAATTTCATATTCGCATACGCTGTCTCAGGCGAGACCTAAAAATTGTACCACCCCTTGTTTAGGTAGATGACAACGAAAAGTAGGGTGCAGTTGTCCCCTCGCAGCTCTGGGCCCGATCCCGATGCTACTGTGCCTGATGCAAGAATATTGCTGCGCCTGCATTTTACTAGAGCTCAGCTCATGCTATGCTCCTTCAAGATCCAAACCAAAATAAATGGCATGTACTTTGTCCCCTTCTATAATGGCACAGATGAACTAAACAACAGTGGTGTGGATGCAATGCAGAGAAATTCCCAAAATAATAAATCCAGCAAGTCCATTATTAACTTTTTTTTCTGTCCAAATGGAGGGATAGGGCGATAACATGAAACTTTAACCTAACTTGTTAACCACATCACTGCAGCTTGTATTTGACCAACGTGTTATGCCCCATCTTTGGAAAGACTGCACTGGCATAAAAAGCAATATAAGAAAAGGTTTAAAATATTATAAGCATTAATGCTGAAAGGACCCAAACTAGGGGGCCGATTCCGATTCCGGCCGGAAAACGTACCGACCGACTCGGAGCCGGAATTAATTCCGACCGACACGTACCGGTGCAGCCCGACCCGCCAAGTACGATGAGAAGCGAGCAAAACCCGACCGACTCGTACGGAACACAAGCCGAAGGACCGAGTCGCGCGGAAAACAGCAATCCGGCCGGAAAAACACGCGATTCGAACCGACCGACTCGCACCCGGAACAATACCGAACGAGACGAACCCGCGGACTCCCACCCGCCAAGTACGATGCAAGGCGTGGAAAACACGACCGAGTCGCACGGAGGACAAGCCGTACGACCGACACGCATACAAAACTGCGAGCCGAAGCAACCCAAAACACCGTGACCGACGCGTACGCAGCATAGAAAACAGCACAAACACAGCGTGAACGAAACGGACGAGCCCGTACGAGACAACTGCAGGGTCCGACTCGGTCACAAGAACGTCTCCTACATGCACGAAAAGTACAAAGGGAAAATACACAAAAAAGGCCAAACAAGCAATTACAAAGCCAATAAATACTGGGGGAGGGGAAGGGAACAAAGACACACCCACAACTCCACCCATATAAAGGACACAAATCCCTACCATGATCCTTTGCAAATTCAAATTACCTGCCAGCACTCAACAGACAGCAACCACACACCCACAGCTCATCCATCACACAAGCCACACACCATCAGCACCACAACAAATAGAAACCTCACATACACCTAGCAAAACACACACTCACACACCTTCACCTGCACACCAACACACACATCACTCACCATCACCACCCATCACCATGCCCCCAAAGAAGAATCACAAGTTCCTAGATAGTGAATTGGAAGTCCTGGTAGATGAGATCCTCAGGGTAGAGCCACAGCTCTTTGGTACACTGGTCCAACAGACACCCATGTCACAGAAAACAAAGATGTGGGAGAGGATCGTCGACAGGGTGAACGCACAATCACCATGTTTGCGCACAAAGACAGACATCCAGAACAGGTGGTATGACGTGCGCAGGAGGGTCAAGGAGCTGCTAAAGAAGGACTACATCTTGAGCCAATACACCGGCAGTGGCCCTCCTGCCAAGCCAGTATACCTCAGGCCCTGGGAGGAGAAGGTGCGGGCCATCCTACCACCAGTGAGCGTCTATGGACTAGAAAACATCCCAGAGCCTGGTGAGTACACAACAAATGTACACAATATTCTGCGACTACACACACACATCACTGTCAAGGGGAGAGTCAAACCATGCACTCTTAGCAAATACACAGCAACCAGAACAGAATCATCCCAAAATGTGTATGTCACTCAGAGAAACACAACACATGCCATCACAAAGTGACATTTAACTGTGTCATCACATGTACAAACACAACTACAACTACAGCTAGGCAGTGGCACAAATATAACTGACAAACACATCCAGACAAGTAGCCACCACTACAACACCAGCACACAGTGAAGCCCACTGAAAGAAAGGAAATATGTGTATGCTGGGCAAGTCAGTGTAGCCAATAGCATGATGGGAGTTGTAGGCACAGATATTGCTCACCCCCACAACTGTCCCATCAACACCACCCTGAACTATGCGCACATCACAGGGAGTGGAAAATAACTTACAAGATGGCTGACACTGGCTACTGCTGTGGGGAGCACAAGGCCCTGCTGGCAACTGTGCACCAACCAACAGCAGGACACCACTGACTGACATCCTGAAAGACAACTTGCACTCCCTGCAATGGAAGCACGTTCCATGGTGGGATATCTGGCTGGGTGGGAAGGAGGACTCACAGCCCTGACCATAGTTACCAGCAGCGTTTCTCACACACACCCCTAACACAAACTCCACAAAACTCACCTGGGAGAATACATTGCCTCACACTCCAATCAAATATCCCACAAAGAACCACAACCCTGGGTCATGCTGAGTGAAGCACGGGACACACATGGGACTTGTAGCAAAACTAACCCCAGGATAACACTGTCAGCCATCTTGTCAGCACAGGCACACAACCCCACAGGGAAGCAGAGTCAAAGGGAAGGAAGCATGGGCATGCTGGGAAGGGGGTGGAGGCAATAGCATGATGGGAGTGGTAGTCACAGCTCAACATCCCCCACCCACATGGCCCAGCAAGCTCACCCTCAAGCAAGCACACCCCACAGAGAGTGGAAAGCCCCATCAAAGATGTCTGACACTGGTGCTCTGTTGTGGGGATCACAAGGGCCATGCTGGGAACTGGCCACCAACCAACAGCAGGACACCACTGTCAGCCATCTTGCCATTGCTCTCACACTCACACACAGTGAAGTCCACCCAAAAGCAAGTAAGTATGGGCATGCTGGGAAGTGGGGTGGAGGCAATAGCATGATGGGAGTGGTAGTCACAGCTCAACATCCCCCACCCACATGGCCCAGCAAGCTCACCCTCTAGCAAGCACACCCCACAGAGAGTGGAAAGCCCCATCAAAGATGTCTGACACTGGTGCTCTGTTGTGGGGATCACAAGGCCATGCTGGGAACTGGCCACCAACCAACAGCAGGACACCACTGTCAGCCATCTTGCCATTGCTCTCACACTCACACACAGTGAAGTCCACCCAAAAGCAAGTAAGTATGGGCATGCTGGGAAGTGGGGTGGAGGCAATAGCATGATGGGAGTGGTAGTCACAGCTCAACATCCCCCACCCACATGGCCCAGCAAGCTCACACTCAAGCATGCACACCCCACAGAGAGTGGAAAGCCCCATCAAAGATGTCTGACACTAGTGCTCTGTTGTGGGGAGCACAAGGCCCTGCTGGCAACTGTGCAACAACCAACAGCAGGACACCACTGTCAGCCATCTTGCCATTGCTCTCACACTCACACACAGTGAAGTCCACCCAAAAGCAAGTAAGTATGGGCATGCTGGGAAGTGGGGTGGAGGCAATAGCATGATGGGAGTGGTAGTCACAGCTCAACATCCCCCACCCACATGGCCCAGCAAGCTCACCCTCAAGCAAGCACACCCCACAGAGAGTGGAAAGCCCCATCAAAGATGTCTGACACTGGTGCTCTGTTGTGGGGATCACAAGGCCATGCTGGGAACTGGCCACCAACCAACAGCAGGACACCACTGTCAGCCATCTTGCCATTGCTCTCACACTCACACACAGTGAAGTCCACCCAAAAGCAAGTAAGTATGGGCATGCTGGGAAGTGGGGTGGAGGCAATAGCATGATGGGAGTGGTAGTCATAGCTCAACATCCCCCACCCACATGGCCCAGCAAGCTCACACTCAAGCATGCACACCCCACAGAGAGTGGAAAGCCCCATCAAAGATGTCTGACACTAGTGCTCTGTTGTGGGGAGCACAAGGCCCTGCTGGCAACTGTGCAACAACCAACAGCAGGACACCACTGTCAGCCATCTTGCCATTGCTCTCACACTCACACACAGTGAAGTCCACCCAAAAGCAAGTAAGTATGGGCATGCTGGGAAGTGGGGTGGAGGCAATAGCATGATGGGAGTGGTAGTCACAGCTCAACATCCCCCACCCACATGGCCCAGCAAGCTCACACTCAAGCATGCACACCCCACAGAGAGTGGAAAGCCCCATCAAAGATGTCTGACACTAGTGCTCTGTTGTGGGGAGCACAAGGCCCTGCTGGCAACTGTGCAACAACCAACAGCAGGACACCACTGCCAGCCATCTTGCCATTGCTCTCACACTCACACACACTGAAGTCCACCCAAAAGCAAGTAAGTATGGGCATGCTGGGAAGTGGGGTGGAGGCAATAGCATGATGGGAGTGGTAGGCACAGATATTGGTCACCCCCACAACTGTCCCATCAACACCACCCTGAACCATGCGCACATCACAGGGAGTGGAAAACAACTGACAAGATGGCTGACACTGGCTACTGCTGTGGGGAGCACAAGGCCCTGCTGGCAACTGTGCAACAACCAACAGCAGGACACCACTGACTGACATCCTGAAAGACAACCTGCACTCCCTGCAATGGAAGCACGGTCCATGGTGGGATATCTGGCTGGGTGGGAAGGAGGACTCACAGCACTGACCATAGTCACAAGCACCTCCCCTCACACCCCCCCTCAACACATACCCCACAGAAGCCACCTGGCGGAATGCAATGCCTCACATCCTAACTCAAGGTCCCACAAAGAATCACCACCCTGGGTCATGCTGTGTGAAGCACAGGGACACTCCTGGGACATTTAGCCAAACAACTGCCCGGACAACACTCCCAGCCATCCTGTCAGCACATGCAGCCCACCCCACAGGGAAGCAGAGTCAAAAGGAAGGAAGTATGGGCATGCTGGGAAGTGGGGTGGAGGCAATAGCATGATGGGAGTGGTAGGCACAGTTATTGGTCACCCCCACAACTGTCCCATCAACACCACCCTGAACCATGCTCACATCACAGGGAGTGGAAAATGACTCACAAGATGGCTGACACTGGCTACTGCTGTGGGGAGCACAAGGCCCTGCTGGCAACTGTGCAACAACCAACAGCAGGACACCACTGACTGACATCCTGAAAGACAACTTGCACTCCCTGCAATGGAAGCACGGTCCATGGTGGGATATCTGGCTGGGTGGGAAGGAGGAGCGGATGACAACCAAATACAACCAATGCAGACCATGTACACACCCCAACATTCACATAGAAATGCCCAAATAATGCAGGACAATGTGCTACACCAATATCAACCCCTGACTGTGACAACTTAGGACAATGCATTGTACAGGCCCGCATCCAGAGGCACAGTCACAACTGTCAGGTGTGTCAACCATTGATGCCTGCAGAAACATAACATGCATTGTGTGTGTCTCCCAAAAACAGGTGATGATGGGGACACAGCAGCAGATGCTGAGGAGTCCTCGTCCCAGGCTCAAGAGGATACGGAGCTCACTGGTGTGGAACAGCCTCTGCCCTCCTCGGATGACGAAGACTTACCTGGCACCTCCGGAGCAAGTCATCATGCAGCACCAGCAGGACCACCAGCTGCACCCCCTGCACCCACCCCTCCAACGACTGTCAACACACATACCACCCCTGCCGACACGGACAGACCAAGGAGCAGCACCACCACCAGCACAGGGACCCTGGACCAACGTGGGCCCATGGACACCACCACCACCAACAACCCACAAGGTGGCCCAGGGTCACCTGTGCCTGCCACCTCAGGTACTGCACGTGTCGCCAGGGGTGGTGGGAGGGGTGGGAGACATAGGTCGCTGCTCACAGAGGGGTCTGGACTGCATGATGACCCACAACTGGCACGCATAGCCGATGCATATCAGTCCAGCACCGGAGAGTTCAGCCAGGTAGTGGGGCTCCTCAGGGACATCAAACAGCAGCAGGCTGCCCATCATGCCCGCTTGGACTCACACATGTCCCGCGTGGAGTCCAAGTGGGACACACTGCAAGAGATGACGGCGGTGCATAGGGACATATTACAATGCCTCCGCCAGATGAGCAGCAACCAGTCAACACCTCCCTGTGTGCCCACAACATCTGCTGCTGAAACAACTGCAACTGCCACAGGGAGGCAGGACGACTCTGGCGGAGAGTCCCCTGCACCGCAGCAGCCTGCACTTGAGGATCCCCCAAAGAAGAGGGGCCGTCCGAGGAGGGGCAAGTGAGAGGCCGATGGCCATGTGCAACCCCCAGGAGGCCAAAACCTGTTCTGGAGAATAACCTTTGTGCGCAAACTGTTCACCCTGTTGACTGCAACACAACTCTCCCACATGACATGGGGAGCTCAAGTTGGACCAATGTCTCTGATTACTGTGGACTTTACTCTGGACATTTCTGCTACCAGGACTTACAAATTATCTAGGAACTTTGGATCACAATCACAATGTACAGCACCCAACAACCTGTGCACTATACTCACACATGTATGTCAATAAACTCACTTATACACCATACTTGCCTCTGTTGTGATTCCAATGTTGTCTCAGAAGTTGCGATGATGATCGGGAAATGACACTGTGCATGCTAACTGCTACAGCAAGTACAACACCGGCATGTGAGTCATGGTGACTTCACACATATGGGGGAGGCACACCACCAGGGCTACACAACACATACACACCATGGACATCTGACTCATCGCCTACACTGGTGTTGCCAGGAAATACGTTGCATTGCACAGACCCAACACCTATTCACAGTCTGTGTTAACTAGCCCACTGGTGCAGTAAGCAAATGTCAGTCAGATGTGTGACCACAGACAACGCACATCACATAGTGAAGCACAGGTTTATTACACATTTGCAACATGTTGAAACCACCACAGATGCAAGGTAATCCCACCTGGCAGCGGGCACATAGTCAACAAGTGTAGAAGGAAGGAAGTCCATGGGTGTGGTGCACATCACCTGTAGGGACACAACAGCTACCACCCGGGAAGTCGAATCACGGTGTTGGGGATCACAGTTGACCAAACGACTCTGAAAGTACCCTGTGAAGGACAGAAATGACACACAGTCAAAAGTACTGAAGAACAGGACAGAACTGCAATACTCATGCACAATACATGTTACAAGATACCCACACAGAACCAAGTTAGCATGTCAACACTGTTGGGGAGTACAGACTACCTGCAAGGACACATCGCTACACGCATACAGACATGTAGCCCATGGACACACTCAAACAGCACCAGAGCACCACCAACACATATCATGCAAACTCACATCATTGACATGCCATCTCTGGATACTCACATTCAGCTGAAGAAGTTGGTGATGAGCTGTGTGCGGACATCACCCTCAACATCATCATCATCACTGGCATCGTGGTCCAGGCCAGGATCCTCCACAGGTGGCGGACGTTGGTCATCGTCATCCAGGATGAGAGGCAACTCCTTCCGCACTGCCAGGTTGTGGAGCATGCAGCAGACGATGATGATCTTGCACACCTTTGCTGGGGCATATGGGAGGGACCCTCCTGTCTTGTCGAAGCAGCGGAAGCGGCTCTTCAGGAGACCAAATGTCCGCTCAATCACTCTCCTGGTCCGACCATGTGCCTCATTGTAGCGCATCTGGGCTGGTGTCACAGGGTTCCTGAGGGCGTCAGCAACCACGGCATGTTGGGGTATCCGGAGTCACCTACATACAGACAATTGCACATTAGCAGAGTTGGAAAAGAGGGTGGAACACTACATAGCAGAACACACACAATGGTACAAAGTCAGTACACACCTACAAGCCAGGCACGCTGGTTCCGCATCTGTGCCATCATCCTCGGGATGCGACTACTCCTCATCACGTACGCATCGTGTGCAGAACCAGGGAAACGGGCACACACGTGTGTGATGCTCATATCTGCAAGACAGACCACCAGTGCATTGACCGAGTGGTAGTGTTTGCGGTTACGGTAGGCCTGCTCTTGGGCCTGTGGTGGTACCAACGCCACATGTGTCCCATCAATGGAGCCAATGACATGCGGCATCCTCCCCAGGGCATAGAAGTCACTCTTCACGCCAGTGAGTCGTTGGAGTCTAGGGAAATAGATGTACTGGTTCAGGTATATTAACATAGCCTCCAAAACATCCCGGAGCACACGGCTGAACATGGTCTGTGACATCCCACCAGCAGTTGCCAGAGTGTGTTGAAAGGTACCAGTGGCAAAGAAGTGTAGGGCTGCCATCACCTTCACCTTGGGGGTCAGCGCTGTAGGGTACGGATGGCCAGGTTGCAAATGTGGTGCCAAGCGCACTGCCAAATCCTCAATCAGCTGCCTGGTGAAGCGGTACCGTCGGATGCTGTCCCGTTCCACCATCGTTGCCAGGTCAGGGAATGGTCTATGGACAGCTGGTGCCCTGCAGTGCATAGGTGAAGAAAGCAAGATTGTCAGTCACCCCACATATGTGGCATTGAACACACTCAACATCACATGATACATCATAATGAGGCACAAGTACATGATGTGTGCAGTTCCGTACGGATATGTATGGCACATACATGGCCAATATCTAACATCACAGTCCAACAAGTGGCATCAAGAAGTCCCAGGTCATGCCATCGGATACCATGAGGCCGTGTCCCAGTACCCATCTCCTGCTGCCAAATAACAAACACACGCCACAGTGACATGTGAGGACTGATGTGCCCCAGGCATCACAGCTCAACGACAGGTAGATTCCCAGGGACCCTGTATTGCCACATGGACACTGGCATGACATGGTGTATCATGTATACACCACAGCAAAACAACCATGAGCCCCACAGGTAGTGGTCCGTGTTGCCTCGGCAGGACAGACATGGACGTCTGTGACACACACACGCACAACATCAAAGTCCATGCACAAACAACGTGGATGTGGAGACTGCCTCCCATTGTGCACATGAAATCAGAGACATTGTAATCACAACATGCACACAGACTGTGGAGGACCATCAACATTGTGCCAATGGGTCACCCTGGGTTGAACATAACGTCCCACATGGGACTCAGGGGGTATGTGACATGACATACACATACACCACCGTGAACTGTGACCATGCCACATGCCCAGATATGAACAGTTGCACATCACAGTGGTCATGTACACGAAACACCAAGGATTCTGTCCCCATAAACACGTGCACAGCCTGGGGGTGGCTGCCCCCAAGTGACACCCACAGAACAACATGTTCACCCCCATACACGGAATAGGTAATGCAGCCTTACATGCCCTAGGATACAGTTTGGACAGGCTGTGGTGTTGTAGGTGTGCCCCTCACTGCCTGGGAAGTATATGTGGCTGGCATATGTTCACCTGTGACAGGCATGGTGACATATGCCAGTGACTTGTACAGGAATGCGTTGGACAGCAATGGACCGATCAGTGCGCACACATTGGCCATTGCATTCAATGTGCGCTGGTACGCGTTGTATTGGCAATACGCCTTGGACAGCAATGGACCGATCAGTGCGCACACATTGGCCATTGCATTCAATGTGCGCTGGTACGCGTTGTATTGGCAATACGCCTTGGACAGCAATGGACCGATCAGTGCGCACACATTGGCCATTGCATTCAATGTGCGCTGGTACGCGTTGTATTGGCAATACGCCTTGGACGGCAATGGACCGATCAGTGCGCACACATTGGCCATTGCATTCAATGTGCGCTGGTACGCGTTGTATTGGCAATACGCCTTGGACAGCAATGGACCGATCAGTGCGCACACATTGGCCATTGCATTCAATGTGTGCTGGTACGCGTTGTTTCCCATGTACGCGTTGAACAGCAATGGTCCGATCGGTGTGCCCGGCCGGCCCATTGCATTCAATGTGCGCTGGTACGCGTTGTATTGGCAATACGCCTTGGACAGCAATGGACCGATCTGTGCGCACACATTGGCCATTGCATTCAATGTGCGCTGGTACGCGTTGTATTGGCAATACGCCTTGGACAGCAATGGACCGATCAGTGCGCACACATTGGCCATTGCATTCAATGTGCGCTGGTACGCGTTGTATTGGCAATACGCCTTGGACAGCAATGGACCGATCAGTGCGCACACATTGGCCATTGCATTCAATGTGCGCTGGTACGCGTTGTATTGGCATATACGCCTTGGACAGCAATGGACCGATCAGTGCGCACACATTGGCCATTGCATTCAATGTGTGCGGGTACGCGTTGTTTCCCATGTACGCGTTGAACAGCAATGGTCCGATCGGTGTGCCCGGCCGGCCCATTGCATTCAATGTGTGCGGGTGCGCGTTGTATCCTATGTACGCGTTGAACAGCAATGGTCCGATCGGTGTGCCCGGCCGGCCCATTGCATTCAATGTGTGCTGGTACGCGTTGTATCCTATGTACGCGTTGAACAGCAATGGTCCGATCGGTGTGCCCGGCCGGCCCATTGCATTCAATGTGTGCGGGTACGCGTTGTATCCTATGTACGCGTTGAACAGCAATGGTCCGATCGGTGTGCCCGGCCGGCCCATTGCATTCAATGTGTGCGGGTACGCGTTGTATCCTATGTACGCGTTGAACAGCAATGGTCCGATCGGTGTGCCCGGCCGGCCCATTGCATTCAATGTGTGCGGGTACGCGTTGTATCCTATGTACGCGTTGAACAGCAATGGTCCGATCGGTGTGCCCGGCCGGCCCATTGCATTCAATGTGTGTGGGTACGCGTTGTATCCTATGTACGCGTTGAACAGCAATGGTCCGATCGGTGTGCCCGGCCGGCCCATTGCATTCAATGTGTGCGGGTACGCGTTGTTTCCCATGTACGCGTTGAACAGCAATGGTCCGATCGGTGCGCACCCATTGGCTATGGCCTGGCCTGGCAACGGACGCGTTTTCAAAATTTGAACGAGTCTGATGCTGTAAATTCAGTTGGTTACCCACAAAAATGTTGCAATTTCATGGGTGTCACGAAGTTGAACATTTGAAGGATGCTGGGGGCGTGTGTAAGTGGTGCAATTCCATGGATTGGCCAGATTCAGATGATGCAAACGACTTGGACCTATCACTTTGGACACATGGGACAGTATCTGCCTCTGCAGCACACATATAATGCTGGCTGTTCCCCTGAGAGCTCACTTGCCTGCACTACATGCTCCAGGACGACATCTGCCACTACACTGCTGCTGTATCTGAACCCTCTGGACCCTGCAATGGCACGTACTGTGGAGAGAGCCCCAGCCTTCAGCACTGAGGAGAACCAGGCCCTGCTGGATGGCCTCCTTCCACAGTACAGCAAGCTGTATGGGAAAGCAGGGGAGCAGGTGAGTGTTCTGTCCACTGCCTTTCTAAATGTGCATGTTGTCTGACTAGCAAGGCTAACAGTCTGCACGCCACTGGCTAGCAGGCTCACTGAGTAGTTGTCACCCCCATAGTGTGTAGTTACATGCACTGGACAGGTATAGTGCAGTGACAGTGCATTTAAACTAGGTTTTACTTCCCAGGCAATGATACCATGTAGTAACTGCTGGCATACTGTCCATAGCCATCGTTGCACTGCCTGTGTACATCATGTGCCCCTGTGATTGAGACATGTATATCCAACTGTGTAATGCACGGATATGTTGCATGTGTACTAATGGCATTCTCACTTTGTTATCCTCACAGGTTGATGCCCACCAGAAGCAGAAGATATGGCTGACCATCGTCCGGGCAGTGAGATCCGTGGGGGTCTACAAGCGCCGGATCCGCAACTGCCAGAAGAGGTGGCAGGACCTTCGGGGCTGGACCCGGAGGATCGCACGGGTCCAGCTGAAGCTGTCGCCTCCTCGCAGGAGAGGCGGACACCGGACCCTGACCCCCACATGCTGAGGATCCTGGCGGTGGTCTTCCCTGATCTGGATGGCCAGCTGAAGGCCAGAGAGCAGCAAGGAGGGGTGAGTCCATGTCTGCATTGTGAACTATGTCTGCCATGCTATGTGCCCTCCTCTGGCCTGGTGAAACTTCCACAGTACATCAGTCTTGTGGTCCAGGACCCATGTCCCTCTATTGTGCACTGCCCACTCCTCATCTGATACCCAGGTGTGGCCCTTACAGTCAGGGTATTGTGTCACTTGGGTACTGTGTCCTTGCAGTTTGCTTGACTCAAGGTGGGGGACAGCATCTGTTTCCCTGACTCTGTGGTGGGCATCATGGGTGGGTCCATTGCTTACACATTGCCTGTGTTCTGACATGTGTTCTGCGTGTCATTTTGATATGTGGCCCAATTGCTGAGCTGATCCACCACATGTGCCTGGGGTATCTGGCACACACCCATGCTGCAGGTGGGAACAATGTTTGTGCCCCAGGAGTGTGTATATAACGTGTGTCACACATACTTAGCCAGCTGCCTACTGTCCAGGGCTCATCCCTCATTCATGTGGGACAGGACAGTCATGCCTACTCCAGGCCATACAATACACTCTGTACTCCCACTGCCGTGTATCAGCTGACACGTTTTGTGATTCGTCCCCTCAGGTGTCTGCCTCTGTGTCAGTGTGCTGTGGCTTCGTTGTCAGGTCTGCTGGGGTGTTCCTCGGTTGGGGCTCTGCATGCCACCGGAGATGTGACCATAGGAGATGATACATGTGTGACACATAGGTGTTTGATCACCTGACCGTGCAGACTGGGGTATGCGAATATGAGGTTCAGGCAGCTGTTTCCCATACACAGCAGATTGTGATGTGCTCAGGTGCAGAGGGTAGTGTTACAGGTCTCCCATATGTACAATGGGTATAACCTGGACAGATGAGGGTACAGATGATGTGGTGTGTGGGGGATGTACATGTGCACTTGTTCAGCTCCAGGACTTGCATTCCCCATGATCTACTATTGTGACACAGTGCAGAGTGTTGTTGTCTGGCTGCCCTGCCCATGTGACTGGAGACAGTTATGTATGACTTAGCAGGCATGGCTGTGCCATGGCATGTGACTTCCTATTAGTGATCCTGCAGGGGAGTGACATTTGCTACATGCACACCATTGTGGCAATGGCTATCAGGACATGGGTGCATCATGGTGTCTGTCGCTGGTATGCATCACATGCATTTCCTATTTGACTCTGGGCATCCCTTTCATCCGGACACCTGCACTGACTCAGTGGCAAGAGTTGTGATGTGTGCATGTCCACATGCTTCACCGGGTTCTCTGCACTGTCCAAATACTGTGTAGGTGGTGCATGTGTCCACATCGGGGTATTGCCATCCCACAGACACCATACAGATGGGTGCAAGGCCAGGTGGGATGTGAGTGCCATGGTTGACCATCAGACTGACAATTGACTTCTCCTGATCTGTTTGTGCAGTTTTAGCAATGTTCAACTAAGGATGCCAGGGCTTGCTCTGTAATGTGCTGTACTTACTGTGGTGTGTGCGTTCGGTGCAGGTGACTGATGTCTGTCTGTTTCCCTATTGATTGCAGATACATCCATGGCCACAGGAGGGGACAGCTCCACGGACCAGGAGGAGCCGCAGAGCCAGACTGGGTCAGCAGCCGAGGAGTGGTCGGAGGGACCCAGTGGCACGGAGGGCGAGGGGAGCCACACCGAGGAGTCCTCAGCACCATCCACCTCAGCTGAGGACCAGAGCAACTCGGACGATGACTCCCTTATGGAGGTGGGTGTCAGCAGCCACCACACCCCAGCTAGTGTTGCTGTCCCCGCCACCACCACCACCACCACCGCCCTCCCGTTGGCTCCCATTCCCGAGGTCCGTGGAGGCTCCCATGTTCGGGAGCGTGTCTCCTTCGGGCCAGGCACCGCACCCCTGCACCTGTGTCCCCTGCTGCCCTGAGTGAGGAGTCTGTGTACCTCCTTCCGCCAGCTCCATGTAGGACAGACAGCGATGCTGAGTGTCCTCCATACACACACCAGTCTGTTGACTCAGCTGGTGTCATTCATGGAGGGCATCTCATCGGGCATGTCTGACCTCCAGAGGGGCAATAGGTCCATGGACTCCTCCCTGACGGCAGCAGTGTCCCTCCTCCGACAGTCCCTCACCCCTCCTGCCTCTGCCCCATCCACACTCCCCAGCACCTTACCTGTCCCAAGCACACACACACTGGCACAGGCACACACCAGCACAGACACATGCAGCACACGGACACACACGCCAGAAACAAGACGCACACGCACGCACCGTCAGGGGACTGCAACCACACTCACAGGGGATGGGGCACAGGCACAAACACACGCATCCACAAGCACTGCGCAGTCCTCAGTTGCCTCTCCTCCAAAGACCCCTCCCTTGCCTCACCTGCAACCCCATACACACAGCGGCTCTTCCTCTGTGACCTTGGCCTCTCCCCTCCGACCCAGCTGATCCAGCATTCAGGGGGAAGAGGAAGCCCACCCACACGGAGCGGAGTGCCCCTGGCCCCCGGACACCATCCCCCAGGCGCGGACCGACTGAGGCCCCCACCCGCAAGTCCCCCGGTCCCGGAAGAGCAAGACCCCGCCGCCGCCCTGCAGCTCAGGCACCAAGTCTCCTTCCTCCATCCCTCAGGCCCCCACTCCACAGGTGCCCCCACCACACCCTGCCCCAGGTTCCCCCACCCACAGATACACCATCCCCAGAAGGGTCAGGCCTTCTCCCCCTGCCACTTGCTCTTCCGGCCCCACACCCCCGCTGCGCTTGTCTGTACCACTGATGTGGTGAGGGTGTCCTCCCCTCTGTCCTGCCCACCTTTCCTGATCCCCATTCTCCTCCCCTGGAGGTGGGCACTGCAGTGGAGTCCACTATCACCCTGTCTGACTTGGGCGCTGCAGTGGCGGACCTGCCCACTCCATCTGCAGGGTCCACTGCAGTTGTGCCGGCACCCACAACATCTGAGTCATGCCCCCAGTTGTGCCGGCACACACCATGTCAGACACCTCCACTGCAGTTGTCAGTGGCTCTCCAGCACCCACCACCCCTTCCCTGCCTCCTCCTGGTGAGCCCTGATCCTGTCCCTGCGGTGCCTGGCCTGCCCCCGTATGCCCCTCCTAGGGATTGTCCCCGGTTGTGATCAGTGCAGGCATGCATAGGGTGACATCTGCCACTGTCACCCTGTATAGACTTCCTTGATGGACTGGCCATTGGCCTTTGTTGATACCTAGCAGTTCTTCCAAGTTTTGAACCCACATGCTGAATAAAGCAACTTTCTGTTCTCTAGTGGTTTTGCTTCTGATGTACATGATGTTGATGATGCTAACCGTGCCCTTGCTGCAGTGATGGTGATTTTTGGACTCATAAAAATGAAGTGTTACTGTGCATGAACCCATGTGTTCCAGGGGGACAGTGTCCTATCCTGTGGTGAATCCATGTCGTCCTTAGCAGCATCTGAGAGTGTCATGTATTCAATATTTGGCAATGGGATTTCCTACTTACATTAGCAATGTCACATCTGTGGGTTCCACCCATGCACATCTGTTGTGTTTGCCATTGTTCAATTAGTCTAGTTCCCTGACCGTGTGGCCATCTCCACTGGACATGCAGGTTTGGGCATCAATGGGGAAGGACTCTTCTGTGTTGTCAGTGCAACTTGCTATACATGTGTGTTGGATCTGTGCTGTTGATTTCGTTGACATTCCCATGACCAGGCTGATGTGACGGGAGCCTTCATTTGGTGCTAATTGTTGACTGTGTGACCAAGTGTTCTGCTGACATGATGGAGCCCTACTGATGCGACATATGGCACAGCTTTCCTCACACAGGAGTGGAGTCCCCTCATGGCAGTGTGTACTCCTGTGACATCTCGTGTGCCCAAGGTGTGTGTTGTATGAGCATGTGTGTGTGTTCACTTCCATGTTGCTGTGCATGCTGGGATCCCTAGTGATGTTCCTGTTTGTGATGCTTGCTGAGTTGAGCTATGTTCCCCCAAAGTCTTCTCCCTGGGTTCTCTGTGATGTGGGTGCATGGCACATTACTGGTCATCAGGGTGTCACCCATAGGTGTGTTTGCTGTCAGGGCTGAGTTTGTGGGCAGACGCTGATGTGTCACAGTCCGGATTCCCCTTTGCACTTGTTGTTGACACCTGTCATGTGATTTCTGGTTTGTGTTAGCTTTCATTGGTTGTGACACGTTGTGTGTGTGACTGCTGGCACTCCTCAGGGCTGCAATGTTGGTAGTTGTCTATGTGTGTCCTTTGTGGGTGACCTTGGCTTCTTCATAGGTGTGTGACTGTGGCTGGGATCCCATTGGTTGGTGTGGTATTGCCGTCATGTCCATGTACAGCGTAGTGTGCAGTGTGTCAGACATTCAGGAGTCTGGTAGAGTGGCCATGTGTGATGTGTTCCTGCACCTTGGTTCCCACCACCCCCTGGGATTGTCATGGGTGCATGTGCAATGTCACCAGTGCATGTGAGCTTCACTGCTGCACATTGTTGGAGGTCGAGGTGTGTGGTGTTGAGTGTGTGCAGATGAGAGTTGTTGCCCGGCTAGACCCCTGCCTCCATGTTGGCCTTGGCTGACAGGCCGTGCTGGTTGATTTGTGCTTGTGTAGGTGTGATGGTAGTTTGTTGCTCAGGACACATGACTGTGGTTCACAGTGTGAACGACATCTAGCTTTGTCATCACAGTGGGATTGTAATGCAGCCCAGGGTCACCACATTGTGGGGGCCCTGGGTGTGGTGCTGTGGTGTCTGTGTGTCTTGCTGTGTCAGTTGCTGTTCCTACATGCTTGTGTGACATGTGTGATTTGTGCTCCCACTCATCTGACAATGCCTGATTGCCCACATAGGGGATTTGGATCCATGAGTTACCTTTGTGTGGCACTGTATGCACGTCTGTGTAATTGGTATTCAGGCCTCCTCATGTGTTGTGTGTTTGCCTGGGGACACTGGTACCCCCCTCACCTGTTGTGTTTGATGTGCAGTGTGGGTCTGCCTGTTTGTGTTTGTGCATCTGCACCACTGCATTGGCATATCTTTAGTGTGCCATTGGCTGTATGTTGTTTGGTGTGTTTGCCCTGCTGTCCCTGGGACTCCTAGGTCATCAGTCAGCACAATGATCATTGTGTGTGTCCCCCATTGCTGCCATGGTATGGTATCTGTTCACCTCCCTTCTACAGTCTCCACTGGGTATCTGAATTTGTGTGCCCATTGGTGCAAATATGTGGGTCTGCATTCTGATGGTCACTTCTGTCATTGAGTCATTGATGAGTGTTGACAGTGTCAGCCCCCATGGGTGATGTTTGTCTGCACATGGCCAAAGGTATGTCTTGTTTGCACTGCACTGTTTGCCTCCCCCATTCTATGTTGCTATGGGACACAAGCACTACTTTGCCACTGATGTGTTTGTTGTTCTGTGACCAGGAATAATCCATGCAGTTTGGCAGTTGCAGCTTATTCTTTGTCAACACATACATTTTGGTCACTGTGATGATGGGGGTCTGGACCCCACTGCCACAATGTTCAATATGTGCTTCAGCTATGGACCCCACAATCACATTTTGGTCACTGTGATGATGGGGGTTTGGACCCCATTGCCACAATGTTCAATATGTGCTTCAGCTATGGACCCCACACTCACATTCTGGTCACTGTGATGATGGGGGTCTGGACCCCACTGCCACAATGTTCAATATGTGCTTCAGCTATGGACCCCACACTCACATTTTGGTCACTGTGATGATGGGGGTTTGGACCCCATTGCCACAATGGTCAATATGTGCTTCAGCTATGGACCCCACACTCACATTTTGGTCACTGTGATGATGGGGGTTTGGACCCCATTGCCACAATGGTCAATATGTGCTTCAGCTATGGACCCCACACTCACATTTTGGTCACTGTGATGATGGGGCTTTGGACCCCATTGCCACAATGGTCATGGCCTGCTTGCATTGTGGGTGCCACACACATTTATGTGTGGCACTTGTGATAGGGGGTCATATTGTATGTCCACAGTCCTGTTCAGTTTTGTAGGCATTTGACACAGTCTACACACGCTTGTCATGGTGTTGGGGGGGATGTCTTTGTGTTGCATTCTTTCTGCTGGTGTGTGCTTCTTGTGGCATGTATTTGCCATCCTGTGAGTGGGGGTGGTAGTAGTAGGCATCCAGCCCCCCTGGGTAGAGGTGGTAGTAGTGGTAGGCACCTGGCACCCCTGGGTTGAGGTGGTAGTTGTGGTAGGCACCTGGCACCCCCATGGGTAGAGGTGGTAGTAGTGGTAGGCACCTGGCACCCCCTGGGTAGAGGTGGTAGTAGTGGTAGGCACCTGGCACCCCTGGGTAGAGGTGGTAGTAGTGGTAGGCACCTGGCACCCCTGGGTAGAGGTGGTAGTAGTGGTAGGCACCTGGCACCCCCTGGGTAGAAGTGGCAGTAGTGACAGGCATCCAGCCCCCATGGGTAGAGGTGGTAGTAGTGGGAGGCACCTGGCACCCCTGGGTAAAGGTGGTAGTAGTGGGAGGCACCTGGCACCCCCTGGGTAGAGGTGGTAGTAGTGGTAGGAACCTGGCACCCCCATGGGTAGAGGTGGTAGTAGTGGTAGGCACCTGGCACCCCTGGGTAGAGGTGGTAGTAGTGGTAGGCACCTGGCACCCCTGGGTAGAGGTGGTAGTAGTGGGAGGCACCTGGCACCCCCTGGGTAGCGGTGGCAGTAGTGACAGGCATCCAGCCCCCCATGGGTAGAGGTGGCAGTAGTGGGAGGCACCTGGCACCCCTGGGTAGAGGTGGTAGTAGTGGGAGGCACCTGGCACCCCTGGGTAGAGGTGGCAGTAGTGGTAGGCACCTGGCACCCCCATGGGCAGAGGTGGTAGTAGTGGTAGGCACCTGGCACCCCTGGGTAGAGGTGGCAGTAGTGGGAGGCACCTGGCACCCCTGGGTAGAGGTGGTAGTAGTGGTAGGCACCTGGCACCCCTGGGTAGAGGTGGTAGTAGTGGTAGGCACCTGGCACCCCATGGGTAGAGGTGGTAGTAGTGGTAGGCACCTGGCACCCCCTGGGTAGAGGTGGTAGTAGTGGGAGGCACCTGGCACCCCCTGGGTAGCGGTGGCAGTAGTGACAGGCATCCAGCCCCCATGGGTAGAGGTGGCAGTAGTGGTAGGCACCTGGCACCCCCATGGGTAGAGGTGGTAGTAGTGGTAGGCACCTGGCACCCCTGGGTAGAGGTGGCAGTAGTGGGAGGCACCTGGCACCCCTGGGTAGAGGTGGTAGTAGTGGTAGGCACCTGGCACCCCTGGGTAGAGGTGGTAGTAGTGGGAGGCACCTGGCACCCCCTGGGTAGCGGTGGCAGTAGTGACAGGCATCCAGCCCCCATGGGTAGAGGTGGCAGTAGTGGGAGGCACCTGGCACCCCTGGGTAGAGGTGGTAGTGGTGGGAGGCACCTGGCACCCCCTGGGTAGAGGTGGCAGTAGTGGGAGGTACCTGGCACCCCCTGGGTAGAGGTGGTAGTAGTGGTAGGCACCTGGCACCCCCCTGGGTAGAGGTGGCAGTGGTGACAGGCATCCGGGCCCCTATGTGTATATGTGGCATTGGTGATGGGCATCCCGCCCCTATGGTGCTGCTGTTTCTGGAGTAAGTAATTTCTGCATCCCTGTGTGTGTGTGTGATATGTCTGGTACGTGTAGTATGTGTTTGTGGTTGGTGTCTGACTTATTTTCTGCGCCGTACGCGTCCGTGCCTGTTCCGGTAGTAGATGTAGAATATTGGTAGGATCGGAACGATGGGATTCATTGTTGGTTCGTCTCGTTCGTCTTCGTCGTTGCTTCGCCTCGTCCTCGTCGCTGGCGTGTTCGTCTCGTAGCCGTGGATCGTGTTGTGGCGCGAATCGGAGCTTATGTGCGCCTCTCCCGGATGCTTTGACGTGCCGTGCGTAGCGACAGGTTCGGCGCGTACGGGAAGCGCATCGTACTTGTCCGGCCGGACGGGGCTGCTTTTTGGCATCCGGGCGACTCGTATCTGCGTTTACGGATCCGGCTCGGTCGGGGATCAGGACCTGGATTGGGTGAGTACGACTCGGTCGGAATCTGCGCTGTTGTGCGCATCGTACTTGTTCGTTCGGATTCATGTGCGGATTGGTCGGGAAACAGGCATTCGCATGGCTTTTTTCCCGACCGAATGGCGTTGGGTGCGTCTCCGACCGAGATCGGAATCGACCCCATAGTCTGACGCTCTTGATGGAGCAGGGTAAACAAAATAATATTGTACCCCTTGGAAGTTAATGACCTCTTAATAATTTAATAATACTAACTGTTTGAAAATGCATGTACTAACCAACAAATGCACCCTTTTTAGTAAACACTACATGTGGGTAACATGCAGATTTGTGCAAAATCTAATCTATTTACAAATGTGAAGTTAATTAACATTAGTATTGTGATTTGCGTACTAATTAGAGTGAAATTGCATGATTTATGTTACGTAGTAAATTTGTATGGTGGCTTTAAATGTCGCTTCTGCTAGGTAACACCTAACACGGGTCTTTAGAATGGCGGGTGGTAAACAGAAAGGCTTATTTTCTTTGTTTTAACTGTGGTTGTGTTTGTTCTTATGATAGTTCGTTCGGGCCTGTTAGGCCATGCTTCGAAAACGGCTGCTGGAGAGGATGAGATCACGTGAAACGGCAAAGATGGCCTCTGCGCAGAAGCAATAAAGAAAATCAAGTCACGTGAATGTGGCCTGTGCCCGGAGTGAGAGATGTCAAGGTCGAACTGACCTATAATAAAGAGTGTGCCAAAAAGATTCAGCATGTATTCGTGGGAATGGATGGGAAAGAACCGAGCGACAATGGACGAACTAAATTGTGACCATCAAGATCGCTACAAAATGAATGGACAAGTTGGACTGCTTTTGACCCCGGAGTCATGAGACTCATTGTATGTTTTACTGTCCCTAAACCAGTTTGAACAAGGAGGGCGATGAGGTGACCATCACCACCCCTCAAATGGACCAATTAGCGTGATTTTTGCCCCTAAGGCTTGCAACTTTTTGTGTAGTAAGCTAGAAAATAGGGTATAAGAGGGTCTACTCTTATGTGGGGTGGCTGGCTGCTGTGGCGCTGCTGAGATATAAAATAATAAATTTGAATAAAGATAATGCGGAACAAGTAAATGAAATAACAAGTCAGAAAGGACAAAGAAAACCAAGTGAAAGACAGTTACAGAGACCAAAAAGAGTGAAGAGACCTAACTTGAAATATAAGTCACCTGAATGGATATACATAGCATTGGCCGACATTAAAGAAGTGGATAGCAGTCACGAAATCCCAGACAAATACTGTGAACAAATGGGTGAGAGTGAATTGCACCAAACCTGAAAGACAAAGAAAGAAAACCGGACTGGACACCTAAACTGAATAAGGACAAGAAAAAATTCTGAAAACAACTGAAGAGAGCACCAAAAGAGACTGATTAAAGGGTAGAGTGGCTGAAAAGTCATTCTGAGGTGTGGAGACACATTTTCTGTACATATATATAGCTAAATAGTATTACAACATGGTAGACACTATGGGGTCGATTCCGATCTCGGCCGGAAGCGCACCTAACAGTATTCGTCCGGAAAAAAACCAAGCCGAACGCGTGTTTCCCGACCGATTCGAACAGTCGTCCGAACGAACAAGTACGATGCGCATAACAGCCCAGATTCCGAGCGAGCCGTACTCACCCATTTCAGCTCCTGTTCCCCGCCCGAGCCGGATCCGTAAACGTCGAATCGAGTCGCACGGAACCAAATACACAGCACCTTTCGGCCGGACTAGTACGATGCGCACTCCGTACTCGCCGAACCCGTCGCTACGTCCGGCACGTCAGAGCATCCGGGAGAGCTGCACATAAGCTCCGATTCGCGCCACAAGACGATCCACGGCTACGAGACGAACAAGCCAGCGATGAGTACGAGTCCAAGCCACGAGAAACCCGAACGAGACGAACAAACCATGAATCCCATCGCGCAGGTCCTACCAATACTCTACATCTATTACCGGGACCAGTACGGACGCGTACGGCGAAGACGGTAAGTCAAACACCCACTACACAAAGAAACGACACGTACCCAACATATGTCACACACACATAGGGATGCAGAAATGACGTACACTAGCAACAGCAGAACCATAGGGGCGGGATGGCTACCACCAATGCCATACACACCCATAGGGGGATGGATGCCTACCACTACCACCACCCCTACTCAGGGGGCCTGGATGCCTGTCACTACTACCATCCCCACTCATAGGGGGATGGATGCCTACCACTACCACCACCCCTACTCAGGGGTGCCTGGATGCCTACCACTACCACAACCCCTACTCAGGGGGGCCTGGATGCCTGTCACTACTACCATCCCCACTCATAGGGGGATGGATGCCTACCACTACCACCACCCCTACTCACAGGGGGCCTGGATGCCTGTCACTACTACCATCCCCACTCATAGGGGGATGGATGCCTACCACTAACACCATCCCCACTCATAGGGGTATGGATGCCTACCACTACCACCACCCCTACTCAGGGGGGCCTGGATGCCTACCACTACCACCACCCCTACTCAGGGGTGCCTGGATGCCTACCACTACCACCAACCCTACTCAGGGGGGCCTGGATGCCTGTCACTACTACCATCCCCACTCATAGGGGGATGGATGCCTACCACTACCACCACCCCTACTCAGGGGGGCCTGGATGCCTACCACTACCACCATCCCCACCCATAGGGGGATGGATGCCTACCACTACCACCACCCCTACTCATGGGGGCCTGGATGCCTACCACTACCACCACCCCTACTCATGGGGGCCTGGATGCCTACCACTACCACCACCCCTACTCATGGGGGCCTGGATGCCTGTCACTAATACCATCCCCACTCAAAGGGGGATTGATGCCTACCACTACCACCACCCCTACTCAGGGGGGCCTGGATGCCTACCACTACCACCACCCCTACTCATGGGGGCCTGGATGCCTGTCACTACTACCATCCCCACTCATAGGGGGATTGATGCCTACCACTACCACCACCCCTACTCAGGGGGCCTGGATGCCTACCACTACCACCACCCCTACTCATGTGGGCCTGGATGCCTACCACTACCACCACCCCTACTCAGGGGCCTGGATGCCTGTCACTACTACCATCCCCACTCATAGGGGGATGGATGCCTACCACTACCACCACCCCTACTCAGGGGGCCTGGATGCCTACCACTACCACCACCCCTACTCAGGGGGCCTGGATGCCTACCACTACCACCACCCCTACTCAGGGGGCCTGGATGCCTGTCACTACTACCATCCCCACTCATAGGGGATGGATGCCTAACACTACTACCAGCCACACTCATAGGGGGATGGATGCCTACCACTACCACCACCCCTACTCGGGGGGCCTGGATGCCTGTCACTACTACCATCCCCACTCATAGGGGGATGGATGCCTAACACTACTACCATCCCCACTCATAGGGGGATGGATGCCTACCACTACCACCACCCCTACTCATGGGGGCCTGGATGCCTACCACTACCACCACCCCTACTCATGTGTGCATGGATGCCTACCACTACCACCACCCCTACTCATGGGAGCCTGGATGCCTACCACTACCACAACCCCTACTCATGTGGGCCTGGATGCCTACCACTACCACCACCCCTACTCATGTGGGCCTGGATGCCTACCACTACCACCACCCCTACTCAGGGGGGCCTGGATGCCTGTCACTACTACCATCCCCACTCATAGGGGGATGGATGCCTACCACTACCACCACCCCTACTCAGGGGGCCTGGATGCCTACCACTACCACCACCCCTACTCAGGGGTGCCTGGATGCCTACCACTACCACCACCCCTACTCATGGGGGCCTGGATGCCTGTCACTACTACCATCCCCACTCATAGGGGGATGGATGCCTACCACTACCACCACCCCTACTCAGGGGGGCCTGGATGCCTACCACTAACACCATCCCCACTCTTAGGGGGATGGATGCCTACCACCCACACCACCCCTACACATAGGACGGGAAATGCATGACACAACCAGCATATTCCAACATAAGGAATGTCTGAAAATACATCCCACCAACACCATGACAAGCGTGTGTAGTCTGTGTCAAATGCCTACAACACTGAACATGACATTGAGCATACAATGTGACCTCCTATCACATGTGTCACACATAAATGTGTGTGGCCTCCACAATGCAAGCAGACCATGACCACTGTGGCAATGGGGTATAACACCCCATCATCACAGTGACCAAAAGGTAAGTCTGGGGTCCATAGCTGAAGCCCAATTGAACATTGTGGCAATGGGGTCTAAACACCCATCACCACAGTGACCAAAAGAGAAGTGTGGGGTCCATAGCTGAAGCACATTTTGTACATTGTGGCAATGGGGTCTAAACCCCCATCATCACAGTGACCAAAATATAAGTGTGGGGTCCATAGCTGAAGCACATTTTGAACATTGTGGCAATGGGGTCTAAACCCCCATCACCACAGTGACGAAAAGGTAAGTGTGGGGTCCATAGCTGAAGCACATTTTGAACATTGTGGCAATGGGGTATAAACCCCCATCATCACAGTGACCAAAATGTAAGTGTGGGGTCCATAGCTGAAGCACATTTTGAATATTGTGGCAATGGGGTCTAAACCCCCATCACCACAGTGACCAAAAAGGTAAGTGTGGGGTCCATAGCTGAAGCACATTTTGAACATTGTGGCAATGGGGTTTAAACCCCCATCACCACAGTGACCAAAAGGTAAGTGTTGTAATGGGAAAAGCTGCAAATGCCAAACAGCATGGATGATTCCTGGTCACAGAACAACAAACACATCTGTGGCATAGTAGTGCTTGTGTCCCATAGCATCATACATTGGGTGAGGCAAACAGTGCAGTGCAAATAAGATATACCTTTGGCCATGTGCAGACAAACATCACCCATGGGGGCTGACATTGTCAACATTCGTCAATAACACAATGACAGAAGTGACCATCATAATGCAGCCCCACATATCTGCACCAATGGACACACAAATGTAGATATCCTGTGGAGACTGTAGATGTCAGGTGAACAAATACCTACCATGGCAGCAATGGGACATACAAACCATGATCATTGTGCTGACTGATGACCTAGGAGTCACAGGGACAGCAAGAGAAACCCACCAAACAACATACAGCCAATGGCACACAAAGATGTGCCAATGCAGTGGTGCAGATGCACAAACACAAACAGGCAGCCTCACACTGCATATCAAACACAACAGGTGATGGGGGGGGTGCAAGTGTCCCCAGGCAACCACACAACACATGAGGAGGCCTGAATCCCAATCACACAGATGTGTATACAGTGCCACACAAAAGTAACTCATGGATCGGATTCCCATATGTGGGCAATCAGGCATTGTTAGATGAGAGGGAGCCCAAATTACACATGTCACACAAGCTTGTAGGAACAGCAAATAACACAGCAAGAGACAGACCCACCACAGCACTACCCCCAGGGACCCCACATTGTGGTGACCCTGGCCTGCATGATAATCCCACTGTGATGACAAAGCTAGATGTCGTTCACACTGTGAACCACAGTCATGTGTCCTGAGCTACAAACTACCATCACACCTACACAAGCACAAATCAATCAGCACCACCTGTCAGCCAAGGCCAACATGGAGGTAGGGATCTAGCCATGCAACAACTCTCATTTGCACACACTCAACACCACACACCTTGATCTACACCAATGTGCAGCTGTGAAGCTCACATGGACTGGTGACATTGCACATGCACCCATGACAATCCCAGGGGTGGTGGTGGGAACTAAGGTGCAGAAACCCATCACACATGGCCAGTCAACAAGACTCGTGAATGTCAGACACACTGCACAGTACGCCGTACATGGGCATGACGTGAAATCCACCACAATCAATGTGATCCTGGACACAGTCACTCACCAATGAAGAAGTCAAGGTCACCCACAAAGAACACACATAGACAACTTCCAACATTGCAGCTCTGACCCAGAGGAGTGGCAGCAGTCACACACACAACGTGTCACAATCACTGAAAGCTAACACAAACTGTAAATTACATGACTTGTGTAACCAACAAGTGCCAAGGGGAATCCGGACTGTGTCTCATCTGCGTTTGCCCACAAACTCAGCCCTGACAGCAAACACACCTATGGATGACACCCTGATGACCAGTAATGTGCCATGCACCCACATCCCAGAGAACCCAGTGCGAAGATTTGGGGGAACATAGGTCAACTCAGCAAGCATCACAAACAGGAACATCACTAGGGATCCCAGCCTGTGTTGCAAAATGGAAGTGAACACACACAGACATGCTCACACAACACACACCTTGGGCTCAGGCAATGTCACGGAATTACACACTGCCATGAGGGGACTCCACTCCTGTGTAAGGAAAGCTGTGCCATACGTTGTCTCTGCAGGGCTCTATCATGTCAGCAGTACACTTGGTCACTCAGTCAACAATTAGCACAAAATGAAGGCTCTCGTCACATCAGCCTGGTCATGGGAGTGTCACCGAAATCATCTGCACAGATCCAACACACATGTATAGCAAGTTGCACTGATAACACAGATGAGTCCTTCCCCATTGATGCCCAAACTTGCATGTCCAGTGGAGATGGTCACACGGTCAGGGAAACAGACAAATTGAACAATCGCAAGCACAACTGATGTGCAGGGGTGTAAGCCACAGATGTGATATTGCAAATAAATGTAGGAAATCACATTGGCAAATATTGAAAACATGACACCCTCATATTGCTGCAAAGGATGACATGGCTACACACCAGGATAGGACACATTCCCCCCGGACAACATGGGGTCCTGCACAGTAACACTTCATTTGCATGATATCAAAAATCACCATCACTGCAGCAAGGGCATGGTTAGCATCATCAACATCATGTACATCTGAAGCTAAACCACCAGAGAACAGAAAGGAGCTTTATTCAGCATATGTGTCTGAAAAATGAAAGTCCTGCAAAAATACAAAGGCCAATGGCCAGTCCAACAGTTCAGTCCGAACAGGGTGACAGTGGCAGATGTCACCCTCTGCTTGCCTGCACTGATATGGAGCAGGGACATTCCCTCGGAGGGGCATACGGGGGGCAGGCCAGGCACCGCAGGGGCAGGATCAGGGCTCACCAGAATGAGGCAGGGAAGGGGTGGCTGGTGCTGGAGAGTCACTGACAACTGCAGTGGAGGTGTCTGACATGGTGTGTGCCGGCACAACTGGGGGCATGAGTCAGATGGTGTGGGTGCCGGCACGACTGCAGTGGTCTGGCCAGATGGAGTGGACAGGTTCCCCACTGCAGTGCCCAAGTCAGACGGGGTGGTAGTGGACTCCACTGCAGTGCCTATCTCCAGGGGAGTAGAATGGGGTTCAGGTAAGGTGGGCAGGACAGAGGGGGAGGACACGGTCTCCACACCAGTGGCACAAACATGTGCAGCGGGGGGTGTGAGGCTGGAAGAGCAAGTGTTAGGTGGAGAAGGACGGATCATTTTGGGGATGGTGTATCTCTGGGTGAGGGAACCTGGGGCAGGGTGTGGTGGGGGAACCAGTGTTGTTGGGGCCTGAGGGATGGAGGAAGGAGACTGTGTGGTTGAGCTGCAGGGCGGTGGCGGGGTCTTGCTCTTCCGGGACCGGGGGGACTTGCGTGTGGGGGCCTTAGTCTGTCCGTGCCTGGGGAGGGTGTCCGGGGTGAGGGGGCACTCCCTCTGTGTGGGTGGACTTCCTCTTCCCCTGTATGCTGGATCAGCTGGATCGGAGGGGAAGAGGCCGAGGTCACAGAGGAAGAGCTGCTGTTTAGGTGGGGTTGCAGGTGAGGCAAGGGAAGGGGTCTTGGAGGGAGAGGATTTGGAGGACTGCGGCATGACTGTGGATGCCTGTGTGTGTCTGTTCCCCATCCCCTGTGGGTGTGGTATCAGTCCCCTGAGGATGCTTGCGTGCACGTTTTGCCTTTGTTTTGGGTGTTTCTGTGCTGCTTGTGTCTGTGTGTTTGGGTGATTGTGCAGGTGTTCATGTGCTTGGGACAGGTAGGGTGCCAGGAAGTGTGGATGGGGCAGAGGTAGGAGGGGTGAGGGACTGCTGGAGGAGGGACACTGCTGCCGTCAGGGAGGAGTCCATGGACCTATTGCTCCTCTGTAGGGCAGACATGCCAGATGAGATGCCCTCCATGAACGACACCAACTGTGTCAACAGAGTGGTGTGTGCATGGAGGACACTCAGCGTAGCTGTCTGCCCTACATGGAGCTGGCGAAGTAAGTACACAGACTCCTCACTCAGGGCAGCAGGGGACACAGGGGCAGGGGGTGCGGTGCCTGGCACGAAGGAGACACGCTCCCGTACACGGGAGCCTCCACGGACCTCTGGAATGGGAGCCGATGGGAGGGCGGTGTTGGTGGTGGCGGGGCCAACCATACTAGCTGGGGTGTGGTGGCTGCTGACACCCGCCTCCACAAGAGAGTCATCCTCCGAGCTGCTGTGGTCCTCAGCTGAGGTGGATGGTGCTGAGGACTCCTCAGTGTGGCTCCCCTCGCCCTCCGTGCCACTGGGTCCCTCCGACCACTCATCGGCTGCTGACCCAGCCTGGCTCTGCAGCTCCTCCTGGTCTGTGGAGCTGTCCCCTCCTGTGGCCGTGGATGTATCTGCAAACAATTAGGGAAACAGACAAACATCAGTCACCTGCACTGACCGCACACACCACAGTAAGTACAGCACATTACAGAGCAAGCCCTGGCATCCTTAGTTGAACATTGCCAAAAGTGCTCACACAGATTAGGAGAAGCCAATTGTCAGTCTGATGGTCAACCATGGCACTCACACCCCTCCTGGCCTTTGTAGTAGGGTTCTGTTCTACCATATAACACAGACCTATGTACCTTTCTGCTCTGCCCATGAAACATGGCACTCCCATATAGGCCCCACCAGTCAGGCCCTGATAGATGACCTAAGCTGTCCATTTTTCTTTTAGCCTTTTAGCACCTGCCACAGTGGTCCACACCCCCTTAGATACATACACTTAGGCCCAAACCCACCTCCTTAGATGCACACACACATGTAGGCCCAAGAGGCCACTGCCTCATGCTATCATTTTTCTAATACAACAAATCTTGTAGGCCTTTCTGACTTGACAGCAGGGACCTGTGCCATCCATGGCGGCACCAGCCCCCCCCTTGTAAATATCCACAGTCACAAGAATAAGGTTAGCCCACACGTATGTGCCACTCTGCTGGTACATCTTGCTCTTTCACAAGCAATGTTTGCAAAATTTTAACTTATGAAACTTTTAACGCTTGCTCCACTGAAATTGAAAAGGCGGCTCCGTGACAGAGAAATAATATATAAAATTCTCACATTCTGAGCATCTTACGGTAAAAGTTATCTTTTTCTTTTGTTTGCGGTCAAGAGCACCGACCACCTGCTAAAAGCCCCTGTTTTCACCATGATACCACTTCTCCGTTCTTCAAAAAACTTTCCACAGTTACTGTAAGTGTGTGGTCAAGGACCCACGTCAGGGCCCACGTCAACTGTGGGTAGGAGTTCTGCATTAAGCCATATAAAAGCTTTGCACCCATGTCCACTCCCTGAACTCTTCATACCAGTGCATTGCATGGGGAGGGTTCACGGTCGGCCGTTCTCCTGATCTTGGGCCTCGAAATTCTACTATCAAGGTGGTAATGCTCTTTTCTGATTGCTAGCCTTTTGCCTTTGTCAGCCTCTCTAATTTAGCTCATCCACACCCAATTCATTGCATTTATCCTAGCTTAAACTGTGTAGCCTTGGATGGTTCTTGCTCTCTTATTTAAGATTTGCCTTCTAGGCGCTTGCCTATTCATGATCCCTCTTTTAAGACTTGCCCCATAGGCTGTAGCTCACAGATAGATAGTTACATAGATCTTTGTGCTTCACTTAAAATATGATTTGTAATATTGTTGATGCTTTCATTTTCATCCTGCTCATGTGTTGACGAGCAGCATCAAATGAACAGTTCTCGGTGTTACTGAATTGCTTAACAAAGTGCCACTGTATTTCACACCGTTGTTCCTTCTTTTCAAGTGAACGAGCAGAGTGCGGGTCGTGCTCTCATGAGCCGGTAAGCAGAAGGGTGTGACCACCCATTTACCCTCAAACAGCTTGCACCCATCTGTCTGGTGCCTGCCGGATGGTAATACCCCAGTGTGGATGTTAGACCTGTCAGCCCTAGGGTGGTCTTACCCTGTTTTTTTCCCTTTCTGCGCCTCATTTTTGCCACCATATTTTTACTGGACCTAGGTCTCCGGGCGCCTTGCCACTGCTGGTCAGTGCTGAGGTGCAGGTGCTCTCTCACCAAAGATGGCTGCCACAGGCCCCTGCTACTGCAGAGGGCCTTCCACACATACACACTAGTCGCCAGAGTCAGGCTGGGACAAGGGATACAGTAGCCATCCCGTCCCCGCCTCTGGGCCCCATAGCTAGGTAGGTGGAAGGTTCCAGAACCTTCCGGGCTGTGGGAGGAGTTACACTTTGCCGCCTTTGGGAGGGTCACCTGACCTAGGGGTATAAGAGGCTTGGAGGGAAAACCTGGAGTTAGTTAGGTTGAGGCACCGCTGAACCTGGGAGAACCTGCGCTGGAGTACAGACTTTAGGGCCTAGGGGGAGACCTACACTACTGCCGCTGACAGGGTCAAGGCCCTGCTGCCGTAAGATAGATGAGGAACGCCCACCACCCACTGATCTTGCCCAGTGTGAGGGGACCCAGGGAACCATCTCCAGCGTGCCAGGAGGCACATCAACTCCTCCAAGAATCACCAACTCACAACCCCCCTGTTCATAAAGAGACTTTACTGCATCCAAGAATTTCAGGACTACAAGTGAAAACCATTGAGAGGGGATCAGGAGGCGAAGCGCTGCGTCCTAAGCGCTAGGCCTCCACCCCTATCTACCTATACAGACAGCTGGACTGTCCCCTAGAACCATCCCTTCACAGCCTGAGCATAAGGCTGTCAGCGCGCCTGCGCTGCAACCCCCAAGTGCGGAGAGAACTTGACCCCCCTCTCGGTCACTGACCTGGTGACCGGATCACCGCCGCGCCGCCGCCGCTGGAAGAAGGGAACTGAGGCCGGGAGATCTCTCCCTATTCATAGTAGTGGTGAGGGGCGCCGTCCGCGCCTCACCAAAATCACCACAAGTCACCGCCGGGCCCGAGACCCCTGCCGCTGCCAGCGCGGCCAAGAATACCGCAGCCGCAGCCCCGTGGGCCGCGTGAAGTGAATTGAGGCCTGCTGCGGCCTCCCGGCCCGTGGACGCTGTCGCCGAGGGCCGGGGACGCTGACCGCGTCACAGGTCGCGCCCCGAAAGGCCGCGACGGGATTGGCCCGCCAAAGCCAATCGCCGGAGAAGAGGGCGTCGCCTGGCAACCACCAGAAGCCGCGACGTGATTGGCCCAGCAGAGCCGAACATCGACGTCCAGAGGGGCTCCACTGTCAACGGGAGCCCCCGGAGGAAGAGAAGGCCGCGACGCGATTGGCTCAGCCGGAGCCAATCGGGAGGACGTCCCCGGGGCTCCACTGCCAACGGGAGCCCCGCGAAGAATCGCCGCCGCGCCCGGATTGGGCGCCGTGAAGAGCCCGCCTCCGCCCAGCACGCCGGGAGGTAAGGAAGGACCTCCTCACCTCTCGGGACGCCGGAGCCGACTGGCAGGACCGCCGGCTCCCGCACCAAGTCCCCACTCACTCCCTGGACTCCACGGGGGCCGGAGGAGGAGCATACCGGCCCCCAACGAAGGGAACAACATCGCGAGAGGCTCCATAGCCTCGAGCAAGCAATCAGCACCGGCCGGAGGGCCGCAAGACTCGCGCCGGGCCCCGCCCCACCACAGAGGGCCGGGCCAGAGAGGAGTCCGCCGTAAGGCCCCACAGCCAGCAAGAACACCGCAGGTGAGCCCAGGAGGCCCCTAGGGCTCTAGGTTAAGCCCCTGGGGGCCGGGGCCACCCTTGAGGAGGGATCACGGAGGGAGGGGGCCTTTAATGACTTTGGGATTACAGGCCAGGCACATCCTATGACCCTAGCCTCCCGGGGAGATAAAGAAGTTCCCCCTTTTGGAAGCCCCCAGCTGCTGGACATGTTGAGGGGTTCCCGGTAGGATTCCCTCCCGCCTAGTGTATCATAGGCTGTATAGAGTACCTAGGCCTACTGTATATATGTTGATGTATAAACCGTGTTGCGCCTGTTCTAGGCCCTAGTTGGTAAAGAGCACCCGAATGAGCAGTGGTGCTGTGATTTTAATGCGGCCTTTTAGTGGCCAGAATTGTGAAGGGTCTTTTTAAATGAACGCGCACTAGTTACCCGAATGTATAATTTGAATAATTGAATGCCATCTTGATCAATATAAAGGAACCTGATTGTTACTTATACAAGCCTGGTGTGGTGTCCGGTTATTGCGTCGCATTTCTGAGTTAATGTGAGAGTGTGCTGCACAACTGCCTTACACATTGCCTTCGCGTGCCTTTCCCCGCTTTGCGCCATGCTACCATAACGGTCTCGGTAACCCCGTTTCCAACATTGGTGTTCAGCGGTGGGATAAGGACTGGTATTTGTGCAGCACCCTACAGTGACTCAGTGTGCGCCGCAATTGGACACCTAGGAAAATAATAAGTAGGAGGAATTCTATTGTAAATTGCCAGTTGTATTAGTCCTGTGTTAGACCTGCTGCCTTCCATTTAGGACCCCTTCCTTAAGTTGTCTGGGACCCCACCTAGGAGGATGGAGTTTGAGCTAGCCGACCTAGAGAGGTACACGGTGAACCAGCTCAAGGAGTTCTGCCTAGAGAGGGGGTGGCCGTCAAGCGAGGTGCCAAGAAGGAGGTACTTCAGAAGGCTTTGAGGGCATGGGTCATGGCCCACCCGGAGGGAAGAGGGGAGGAGGAGGAGCAGAGGGAGACAGACGACCCAGGAGAACTGAGCCTACTGAACATTGACGTCAACGAGAATGTGTTGCCAGGAAGACGTTCCAGGGCAGGCAGTAGTGCGTCAGGGGGAGTGTGTCACCAGAGGAATTCGAGGACAGAAGGCAGCAAAGGCAATTGACATTAGAATTGGCTAAGATGGAAAGGGAGCGAGAACAGGGAAGGCTGGCCATGGAGGAAAGAAGGCTTGTACATGAGCTTAGCCTGAAAGAACTGGAGCTCCGAGCCTTGCAAATGGAAATGGAAGGCAAAGGAAATGGTGGCAGCGTACCTACTGGGGTTCCACAGGAGCCCAAATTTTACCTACCCAGGGAGGTGATGGCCAGCTTTAGTGTGGGTGATGACATAGACAAGTGGTTGACGGCGTACGAGGTAGCTTTGGTGGCCCATAGAGTTCCTGAGAGCTACTGGGGAGGAGGACTTTATAGATACATACCTCCACTAGTCAGGGACACACTGCTAACCTTAGAAAAGGGGGATCGAACCAACTACCCTATCATGAGGGAGGCCCTGCTCAGGAAGTTTGGCCTCACCCCTGAGAAGTACCGCCAAAAGTTTCGCAACAGCCACAAGCTCACCACACAAAACTGGGTAGATTTTTATGATTATGCCCGGAAGGCATTAGAGGGTTGGGTGCGTGGCAGCGAGGTTGACAATTACACTGGGCTGTACGACCTATTTTTGAGAGAGCACCTCCTCGAGAAATGTTTTCCGGAGCTGCGCCAGTACTTGGTGGACCGCAAGCTGACCAACCCAAGGGAGCTTGCAGAGGAGGCAGACACGTGGGTCAGCACTAGGGTGTCCCACAAGGGAGCCGGGCGGATCCCCGAAGGGTGGACAGGTGTTCCCCCAGAAGAAAGAGGGGGAGATAAAAAGAGGGAGTTCTTTAAAGGTCCCCAAAATAGACCGCCTGGGAGAGGGGTAGGTTTCCCATCCCAATCTGGATACCAGAAACCCACTTACCCTGACAGGAGTCAGCAGCCCAGAACTGTCCGGTGCTACGAGTGCGGGAGGTTGGACACTACAAGGGGGATGCCCAGTGTCGCAAGAGAGCCCCAGCCCCCACAGGAGGTAAGACCCCGGGGTGGCCAGTGTAGCGCTTGGGGAGGAGTTGTCCCTAGGTAGGGGAGGTGAGTGGACAGGCTTGACCTTAGTTTCCCTGGGGGATAGGGAGATCATCCCAAGGGTGCAGGTACCCGAGAACACTGCCAAGTATCGGCAGAGGGTCCTGGTGAACGGGGAGGAGGTGGAGGCTCTGAGGGACACAGGTGCCAGTATGACAATGGTGAAACGTCAGCTGGTGTCCCCAGAGCAGGTGATTCCTGAGGAGTTCCACCCGGTTGTGATGGCAGATAATAGCCTGGGTCATTACCCCGTGGCCCAAGTTCCCTTTGAGTGGGGAGGAGTGTCAGGTCTGATGAAGGTTGCGGTGAGCCCTGCCATGCCAGTTGACTGTCTGCTGGGCAACGATTTAGAACATACTGCCTGGAGAGAGGTAGAGTTCAATGCCCATGCTGAGATGTTGGGGTTACCAGGATGGACTTGCGTTATCACGCGGTCCATGGCTGCCCGACAAGGAACTCAGCCCGGGTTGGAGCCTGAAAGAAGGGCCCAGCCCACTGCTGGACGAGGAGATGTCCGGGAGGAAACACCCGGTGAGATGGATGGGGAGCCCGCGGAGGTGACCCCGGAGTCCGCTGAGGTGGTTGGTTTTCCCGTGGGGGACCTGCCGACCCCTGCAGAGTGGCAGGTGGAAGGAGGGCCTACCCGGGAAGAATTTTGCCGGGCACAGAGGGAGTGCCCTACGCTTGTTGGCATACGGCAACAGGCCGACGCCCAAGCAGCTGGAACAGAGACTGGTAATTACCATGTCTACTGGGAGGATGGTCTCCTCTACAGTGAGCCTAAGGCTCCGGTGCATGGGTCCTCAAGGGCCGTGGTGGTCCCCCAATGCCACCGAGCCTTTCTGCTAGAGTTGGCGCATGAGATACCACTAGCAGGACACCTGGGCCAGGACAAGACGTTTGCGCGCTTGGTCCCACATTTTTACTGGCCCAGGATGCGCGTCACTTCTGACACTTATTGCAAGACCTGCACCACTTGCCAAGCAAGCGGCAAGACAGGGACTAAGGTGAAGGTCCCGCTAGAGCCTCTCCCAGTGGTCGATACCCCTTTTGAGCGAGTGGGGATTGACATTGTCGGGCCGTTGGATCCGCCGACTTCAGCTGGGCATAGGTTCATTTTGGTGCTAGTAGACCACGCCACCCGGTACCCAGAGGCAATCCCTCTGAGGACCATCACAGCACCGGTGGTGGCGCGGGCCCTCATGGGGATTTTTACCCGAGTGGGATTCCCCAAGGTCGTGGTGTCAGATAGGGGCACGAATTTCATGTCGGCCTACATGCAGGCCATGTGGAAGGAGTGTGGAGTGACCTACCGGTTCTCCACTCCTTACCACCCCCAGACGAACGGGCTCGTGGAGCGCTTCAACAAAACCTTGAAGGGGATGATCAGGAGCCTACCCGAGGACTTGAGAAGAAAGTGGGACGTCCTCTTACCCTGTCTGCTCTTCTCCTACCGAGAGGTGCCGCAGAAGGGGGTCGGTTTCAGCCCCTTTGAGCTGCTCTATGGCCACCCCGTTCGGGGGCCCCTCAGTCTTGTCAAAGAGGGGTGGGAGAAGTCTTCCTCGAAGCTTCCCCGTGATGTGGTCAGCTATATGCTGGCGTTCCGCAGCCAAGTGGCCAAGCTGTGGAAGGAGGCCTCGGACAACTTAGAGGCGAGTCAGGCCGTCATGAAGCAATGGTATGACCGGAACGCGCGGACGGTAGAGTTAGACGCTGGACAGAAGGTGTGGGTCATGGAGCCAGGAGAGCTTAGCGCCCTCCAGGACCGGTGGACTGGGCCGTTTGAGATCTTGGAAAGGAAAGGCCAGACCACGTATGTCGTCGACATGAAGACCCCCCGTCAACCCCACAGGGTGCTCCACGTCAACCGCCTGAAGCCACACCAGGAGCGTTCCGAGCTCACTCTCTTGATGATAACGGATGGGAGTGAGGAGGAAGAGAGTGAGCCTCTGCCAGACCTTCTGGCGGTCCACGAGAAGGATGGTTCGGTAGAGGGAGTAGTCCTCGCCCCATCCTTGACCCCAGAGCAACAGAGGGACTGCCGCCAGGTTTTGGGGCAGTACGCCTCGTTGTTTTCCCTCACGCCTGGAATCACGCACCTGTGTACCCATGATGTGGACACAGGGGACAGTCCGCCAGTGAAGAACAAGTCTTACCGGCTGTCCGATAAGGTCAAGGCTAGTATCCAGAGTGAGGTGGTAAAGATGCTAGAACTGGGGGTGATTGAGCCTTCCAGTAGCCCTTGGGCTAGTCCGGTAGTGTTGGTGCCGAAAGCGGCCCCCGGGCACCACACCAGAACTTCGGTTCTGTGTGGATTATCGTGGACTCAACTCGGTCACCAAGACCGACGCTCACCCGATCCCTCGGGCGGATGAGCTCATTGACCGACTGGGAGCAGCCCGGTATTTGAGTACCATTGATTTAACATCAGGATATTGGCAGATCGCCATGGCGGAAGGAGCAAGGGAGAAGACTGCGTTCTCCACCCCCGAGGGCCACTTTCAATTCCAGGTGATGCCCTTCGGGTTGAAAAATGCTCCCGCCACTTTCCAGCGGTTGGTGAACCAGGTGCTGTCTGGCCTAGAGGCCTTCTCTGCTGCCTACCTGGATGACATAGCTGTCTTCAGTAGCAGCTGGGAAGACCATCTGCAGCATCTCCAGGAGGTGCTGCAGGCTTTGCAAAGGGCTGGTCTAACCATCAAGGCCAGCAAGTGCCAGATTGGACAGGGATCTGTCGTGTACCTGGGACATCTGGTGGGCGGAGGTAAGGTGCAACCCCTCCAAGCCAAGATTGAGACCATCATGGCCTGGGAGCCCCCAAGACCCAAACAGAGGTCCGAGCTTTTCTCGGCCTCACGGGATACTACCGCCGGTTCGTCAAGGGATATGGAACCATCGTGGGCCCATTGACGGAATTGACTTCCAAGAAACAGCCACGCAGAGTAATCTGGACGGCTGCCTGCCAAGATGCCTTTGAGACTCTTGAACGTGCCATGTGCACCGCACCGGTGCTCCGGACCCCCGACTTCGGCCGGGAATTTATCGTGCAGACAGACGCTTCTGAGCATGGCATAGGAGCTGTGCTCTCGCAGCTGAATGACGATGGCCAAGACCAGCCAGTGGCCTTTATCTCCCGACGACTACTCCCCGGGAACAGCGGTGGAGTACCATCGAGCGGGAAGCCTTTGCTGTGGTTTGGGCGGTGAAGAAGTTGAGGCCATACCTTTTGGTTGTCACTTCTTGGTCCAGACCGACCACAGACCCCTTCGCTGGCTCATGCAGATGAGAGGCGAAAATCCCAAATTGTTGAGATGGTCCATTTCCCTCCAGGGGATGGACTTTCGGGTGGAACATCGACCCGGTGTAGACCACGCCAACGCTGACGGTCTCTCCCGGTTTTCCGCCTTAGTGAAGAGAACTCCCTAGAGGTTGGGAAGCTCTCCCTCTTTCGGCTGGGGGGACGCGTGTTAGACCTGTCAGCCCTAGGGTGGTCTTACCCTGTTTTTTTCCCTTTCTGCGCCTCATTTTTGCCACCATATTTTTACTGGACCTAGGTCTCCGGGCGCCTTGCCACTGCTGGTCAGTGCTGAGGTGCAGGTGCTCTCTCACCAAAGATGGCTGCCACAGGCCCCTGCTACTGCAGAGGGCCTTCCACACATACACACTAGTCGCCAGAGTCAGGCTGGGACAAGGGATACAGTAGCCATCCCGTCCCCGCCTCTGGGCCCCATAGCTAGGTAGGTGGAAGGTTCCAGAACCTTCCGGGCTGTGGGAGGAGTTACACTTTGCCGCCTTTGGGAGGGTCACCTGACCTAGGGGTATAAGAGGCTTGGAGGAAAACCTGGAGTTAGTTAGGTTGAGGCACCGCTGAACCTGGGAGAACCTGCGCTGGAGTACAGACTTTAGGGCCTAGGGGGAGACCTACACTACTGCCGCTGACAGGGTCAAGGCCCTGCTGCCGTAAGATAGATGAGGAACGCCCACCACCCACTGATCTTGCCCAGTGTGAGGGGACCCAGGGAACCATCTCCAGCGTGCCAGGAGGCACATCAACTCCTCCAAGAATCACCAACTCACAACCCCCTGTTCATAAAGAGACTTTACTGCATCCAAGAATTTCAGGACTACAAGTGAAAACCATTGAGAGGGGATCAGGAGGCGAAGCGCTGCGTCCCAAGCGCTAGGCCTCCACCCCTATCTACCTATACAGACAGCTGGACTGTCCCCCTAGAACCATCCCTTCACAGCCTGAGCATAAGGCTGTCAGCGCGCCTGCGCTGCAACCCCCAAGTGCGGAGAGAACTTGACCCCCCTCTCGGTCACTGACCTGGTGACCGGATCACCGCCGCGGCCGCCGCCGCTGGAAGAAGGGAACTGAGGCCGGGAGATCTCTCCCCTATTCATAGTAGTGGTGAGGGCGCCGTCCGCGCCCTCACCAAAATCACCACAAGTCACCGCCGGGCCCGAGACCCCTGCCGCTGCCAGCGCGGCCAAGAATACCGCAGCCGCAGCCCCGTGGGCCGCGTGAAGTGAATTGAGGCCTGCTGCGGCCTCCCGGCCCGTGGACGCTGTCGCCGAGGGGCCGGGGACGCTGACCGCGTCACAGGTCGCGCCCGAAAAGGCCGCGACGGGATTGGCCCGCCAAAGCCAATCGCCGGAGAAGAGGGCGTCGCCTGGCAACCACCAGAAGCCGCGACGTGATTGGCCCAGCAGAGCCGAACATCGACGTCAGAGGGGCTCCACTGTCAACGGGAGCCCCCGGAGGAAGAGAAGGCCGCGACGCGATTGGCTCAGCCGGAGCCAATCGGGAGGACGTCCCCGGGGCTCCACTGCCAACGGGAGCCCCGCGAAGAATCGCCGCCGCGCCCGGATTGGGCGCCGTGAAGAGCCCGCCTCCGCCCAGCACGCCGGGAGGTAAGGAAGGACCTCCTCACCTCTCGGGACGCCGGAGCCGACTGGCAGGACCGCCGGCTCCCGCACCAAGTCCCCACTCACTCCCTGGACTCCACGGGGGCCGGAGGAGGAGCATACCGGCCCCCAACGAAGGGAACAACATCGCGAGAGGCTCCATAGCCTCGAGCAAGCAATCAGCACCGGCCGGAGGGCCGCAAGACTCGCGCCGGGCCCCGCCCCCACCACAGAGGGCCGGGCCAGAGAGGAGTCCGCCGTAAGGCCCCACAGCCAGCAAGAACACCGCAGGTGAGCCCAGGAGGCCCCTAGGGCTCTAGGTTAAGCCCCTGGGGGCCGGGGGCCACCCTTGAGGAGGGATCACGGAGGGAGGGGGCCTTTAATGACTTTGGGATTACAGGCCAGGCACATCCTATGACCCTAGCCTCCCGGGGAGATAAAGAAGTTCCCCCTTTTGGAAGCCCCCAGCTGCTGGACATGTTGAGGGGTTCCCGGTAGGATTCCCTCCCGCCTAGTGTATCATAGGCTGTATAGAGTACCTAGGCCTACTGTATATATGTTGATGTATAAACCGTGTTGCGCCTGTTCTAGGCCCTAGTTGGTAAAGAGCACCCGAATGAGCAGTGGTGCTGTGATTTTAATGCGGCCTTTTAGTGGCCAGAATTGTGAAGGGTCTTTTTAAATGAACGCGCACTAGTTACCCGAATGTATAATTTGAATAATTGAATGCCATCTTGATCAATATAAAGGAACCTGATTGTTACTTATACAAGCCTGGTGTGGTGTCCGGTTATTGCGTCGCATTTCTGAGTTAATGTGAGAGTGTGCTGCACAACTGCCTTACACATTGCCTTCGCGTGCCTTTCCCCGCTTTGCGCCATGCTACCATAACGGTCTCGGTAACCCCGTTTCCAACAGTGGACACATGCACCACCTACCCAGTTGTTGGACATTGCAGGGAACACGGTGAAGTATGTGAACATGCACACATCACATCTCTTGCCCCTGAGTCAGTACAGGTGTCCGGATGAAGTGATGGCCAGAGTCTAATTTGAAATGCATGTGATGCATACCAGCACCAGACACCATGATGCACCCATGTCCTCATAGTCAATGCCACAATGGGGTGCATGTTGCACATGTCACTCCCCTGCAGGATCACTCTTAGGAAGTTTAATGCCATGGCACATGCATGCCTGCAAAGTCATACATCACTGTCTCCAGTCACATGGGCAGGGCAGCCAGCCAACAACAGTCTGCACTGTGTCACAATCCTAGGTCATGGGGAATGCAAGTTCTGTAGCTGACAAGTGCACATGTCCATCCCCCCCCCCACCACATCATCTGAACTCGTATTTGTCCACGTCATACCAATTTGACATATGGGAGACATGAAACACAACTCTCTGAACCTGAGCCCCTCACAGTCTGCTGTGAATGAAAAACAGCTGCCTGAACTTCTCAGTCGCATGCACCAGTCTGCACAGTCAAGTGATCAAACACCTATAAGTCACAGAAGTATCGTCTCTCATGGTCACATCTCAGATGGCATGCTGAGCCCTAACCGACAAACATACCAGTAGTCCTGACAACGAAGCCACAGCACAATGACACAGAGGCAGACACCTGAGGGAACATTTCACTGAGCACAACGTGTCAGCTGATACACGGGAGTGGGAGTACAGAGTGTATTGTATGCCCTGGAGTAGGCATGACTGTCCTGCTCCACGTGAAAGAGGGATGAGGCCTGTACAGTAGGCATGTGGCTAAGCATGTGTGACACACTTGATATACATACTCCTGAGGCCCAAACATTGTTCCCACCCGCAGCATGGGGGTGTGCCAAATACCCCAGGCACATGTGGTGAGTCAGATCAGCAATTGGAACACATATCAAAGTTACACGCAGATTACATGTCAGAACTCAGGCATTGTGTAAGCAATTGACCCACCCATGAAGCCCACCACAAAGGTACGGTAACAAATGCTGGCCCCCACCCTGAGCTAAGCAAAATGCAAGGACACAGTACCCAAGTGACACAATTTCCAGACTGTAAGGGCCACACCTGGGTATCAGATGAGGAGTGGGCATGTTACAATTGAGGGACATGGGTCCTGGACCACAAGACTGATGTACTGTGGAGGTTTAACCAGGCCAGAGGAGGGCACATAGCATGTCAGACAAAGTTCACAGTGCAGTCATGGACTCACCCCTCCTTGCTGCTGTCTGGCCTTCAGCTGCCCATCCAGGTCAGGGAAGACCACCACCAGGATCCGGAGCATGTGGGGGGTCAGGGTCCCGTGTCCGCCCCTCCTGCGAGGAGGCGACAGTTTCAGCTGGACCCTTGCGATCCTCCGGGTTCAGCCCCGAAGGTCCTGCCACCTCTTCTGGCAGTTGCGGATCCGGCGCTTGTAGTCCCCCACGGATCTTACTGCCCGGACGATGGTCAGCCAGATCTCCTGCTTCTGGTGGGCATCAACCTGTGAGGATGACAAAGTGAAAAAGGCCATTACTACACATGCAACATATCCGTGCATCACACAGTTGGATATACATGTCTCAATCACAGGGGCACATGATGTACACAGGCAGTGCAACTATGGCTATGAACAGTTTACCAGCAGTTACTAAATGGTATCATTGCCTGGGAAGTCAAACCTTGTTGGAATGCACTGTTACTGCACTATACCTGTTCAGTGCATGTAACTACACACTTTGGGGGTGAGAACTACTCAGTGAGCATGCTAGCCAGTGGTGTGCACACTGGAAGTCTTGCTAGTCAGACAACATGCACATTTAGTAAGGCAGTGGAGAGCACACTCACCTGCTCCCCTGGTTTCCCATACAGCTTGCTGTACTGTGGAAGGAGGCTGCCCAGCAGGGCCTGGTTCTCCTCAGTGGTGAAGGCTGGGGCTCTCTCCACAGTACGTGCCATTGCAGTAGCCAGAGGATGCAGAGACAGCAGCAGTGTTGGTGGCAGATGTCGTCCTGGAGCATGTAGTGCAGGCAAGTGAGCTCTCAGGGGAACAGCCAGCATTATATGTGTGCTGCAGAGGCAGATACTGTCCCATGTGTCCAAAGTGATAGGTCCAACTCGTTTGCATCTTCTGAATCTGGCCAATCCATGGAATTGCACCATTTATACACGCCCACAGCATCCTTCAAAAGTTAAACTTCATGACACCCATGAATTTGCAACATTGTTGTGGCTGGCCAACTGAATTCACTGCATCAGACTCGTTACAGATTCGAAACGCGTCCGTTGCAATGCCAGGCCCTAGCCAATGCGTACGCACCGATCGGACCATTGCTGTACAACGCGTATTTCAAATTACAATGCGTACCCGTTGACATCAAATGCAATGGCCAATGCGTGCGCACCGATCGGTCCATTGCTGTACAACGCGTACCCGCTCACATCATATGCAATGGCCAATGCGTGCGCACCGATCGGTCCATTGCTGTACAACGCTGCACCCGCCACATCATATGCAATGGCCAATGCGTGCGCACCGATCGGTCCATTGCTGTACAACGCGTAACCCGCTCACATCATATGCAATGGCCAATGCGTGCGCACCGATCGGTCCATTGCTGTACAACGCGTACCCGCTCACATCGTATGCAATGGCCAATGCGTGCGCACCGATCGGTCCATTGCTGTACAACGCTGCACCCGCTCACATCGTATGCAATGGCCAATGCGTGCGCACCGATCGGTCCATTGCTGTACAACGCTGCACCGCTCACATCTTATGCAATGGCCAATGCGTGCGCACCGATCGGTCCATTGCTGTACAACGCGTACCCGCTCACATCGTATGCAATGGCCAATGCGTGCGCACCGATCGGTCCATTGCTGTACGACGCGTATTTCAAATAACAACGCGTACCCGCTCACATCATATGCAATGGCCAATGTGTGTGCACCGTTCGGTCCATTGCTGTACGACGCGTACCCGCTCACATCATATGCAAGGGCCAATGCGTGCGTACCGATCGGTCCATTGCTGTACGACGCGTATTTCAAATGATAACGCGTACCCGCTCACATCATATGCAATGGCCAATGCGTGCGCACCGATCGGTCCATTGCTGTACAACGCGTATTCGCTCACATCATATGCAATGGCCAATGCGTGCACACGGATCGGTCCATTGCTGTACGACGCTGTACCCGCTCACATCATATGCAATGGCCAATGCGTGCGCACCGATCGGTCCATTGCTGTACAACGCGCACTCGCTCATAACATATGCAATGGCCAATGCGTGCGCACTAATCGGTCCATTGCTGTACAACGCGCATCCGCCACATCATATGCAATGGCCAATGCGTGCGCACCGATCGGTCCATTGCTGTACAACGCGTACCCGCTCACATCATATGCAATGGCCAATGCGTGCGCACCGATCGGTCCATTGCTGTACAACGCGTACCCGCTCACATCATATGCAATGGCCAATGCGTGCGCACCGATCGGTCCATTGCTGTACAACGCGTACCCGCTCACATCATATGCAATGGCCAATGCGTGCGCACCGATCGGTCCATTGCTGTACGATGCGTATTTCAAATAACAACGCGTAGCCGCTCACATCATATGCAATGGCCAATGCGTGCGCACCGATCGGTCCATTGCTGTACAACGCGTACCCGCTCACATCATATGCAATGGCCAATGCGTGCGCACCGATCGGTCCATTGCTGTACAACGCGTCCCTGTACAAGTCACTCGCATATGTCACCATGCTTGTCACTGGTGAACGTATGCCAGCCACATTTACTTGCCAGGGACTCAGGGGCACACCTACGACACCACAGCCTGTCCACACTGTATCCTAAGGCATGTAAGGCTGCATTACCTTTTCTGTGTATGGGGGAAACATGTGGTTTTTGGGTGGCACTTGGGGGCAGCCACTCCCAGGCTGTGCACGTGTTCATGGGGACAGAATCCTTTGTGTGTTGTGCACATGACCACTGTGATGTGCAACTGTTCATTTCCGAGCATGTGGCATGGTCACATTGCCAGGTTGTGTATGTGTATGTCATGTCACATACCCCCTGAGTCCCATGTGGGAAGGTATGTACATCACAGGGTGACCCATTGCCACAATAGTGATGGCCCTCCACAGTCTGTGTGCATGTTGTGTTTCCGATGTCTCTGATTCCATGTGCACAATGGGAGACAGTCTCCACATCCACGTTGTTTGTGCATGGACTTTGATGTTGTGCGTGTGTGTGTCACAGACGTCTATGTCTGTCCTGCAGAGGCAACAGGGGCCACTACCTGTGGGAGTCATGGTTGTTTTGCTGACGTGTACATGATACGCCATGTCATGCCAGTGTCCATGTGGCAATACAGGGTCCCTGGGAATCTACCTGTCAATGAGCTGTGATGCCTGGGGCAAATCTGTCCTGACATGTCACTGTGGTGTGTGTTTGGAATGTGACAGCAGTAAATGGGTACTGTGACACAGCCTAATGATTTCCCATAGCACAACCTGGAACTTGTTGGCAACACATGTTGAACTGTGATGTTAGATGTTGGCCATGTAGGTGCCATATATGTCCATACAGAACGGCACACACATCAGGTACTTGTGTCTCGTAATGATGTATCATGTGATATTGAGTATGGTCAATGGCACATATGTGGGGTGACTGACAATCTTTCTTTCTTCACCTATGCACTGCAGGGCACCAGCTGTCCATAGACCATTCCCTGACCTTGCAACGATGGTGGAACGTGACTGCATCCGACGGTACCGCTTCAACAGGCCGCTGATTGAGGAATTGGTGGTGCGGTTGGCCCCACATTTGCAACCTGGCCGGCCATACCCTACAGCGCTGACCCCCAAGGTGAAGGTGATGGCAGCCCTACACTTCTTTGCCACCGGTACATTTCAACACACTGTGGCGTCTGCTGGTGGGATGTCACAGACCATGTTCAGCCGTGTGCTACGCGATTTTTTGGAGGCAATGTTGAGATACCTGAACCAGTACATCTATTTCCCTAAACGTCAACAACTCACAGACGTCAAGAGTGACTTCTATGCCCTGGGGAGGATGCCACATGTCATTGGCTCCATTGATGGGACACATGTGGCTTTGGTACCACCACAGGCACATGAGCAGGCATACAGGAACAGGAAACATTATCATTCTATCAATGCTCTGGTGGTATGTCTTGCAGATATGAGCATCTCACATGTGTGTGCCCGTTTCCCCGGTTCGGCACACAATGCCTACGTGATGAGGAGTAGTCGCATCCCGAGGATAATGTCACAGATGCAGAACCAGCGTGCCTGGCTTGTCGGTGTGTACAGACTTTGTACTATTGTGTGTGTTCTGCTATGTTGTATTCCGCCCTCTTTTCCAACTCAGCTAATGTGCAATTGTCTGTCTGTAGGTGACTCCGGATACCCCAACATGCCGTGGTTGCCGACACCCCTCAGGAACCCTGTGACACAAGCCCAGATGCGCTACAATGAGGCACATGGTCGGACCAGGAGAGTGATTGAGCGGACATTTGGTCTCCTGAAGAGCCGCTTCCGCTGCCTAGACAAGACAGGAGGGGCCCTCCCATATGCCCCAGCAAAGGTGTGCAAGATTGTCATCGTCTGCTGCATGCTACACAACCTGGCAGTGCGGAAGGATTTGCCTCTCATCCTGGATGACGATGACCAACATCCGCCACCTGTGGAGGATCCTGGCCTGGCCCACGATGCCAGTGATGATGATGATGATGAGGGTGATGTCCGCACACAGCTCATCACCAACTTCTTCAGCTGAATGTGAGTATCCAGAGATGTCATGTCAATGATGTGAGTTTGCATGATATGTGTGGGTGGTGCTCTGGTGCTGTTTGAGTGTGGCCATGTGCTACTTGACTGGATGCGTGCAGCGATGTGTCCTTACAGGTAGTCTGTACTCCCCAACAGTGTTGACATGCTAACTTGGTTTTGTGTAGGTATCTTGTAACATGTATTGGGCATGAGTATTGCAGTTCTGTCCTGTTCTTCAGTGCTTTTGACTGTGTGTCATGTCTGTCCTTCACAGGGTGCTTTCAGAGTTGTTTGTTCAACTTGGATCCCCCGACACCATGATTCAGCTCTCAGGGTGACAGCAGTCGTTTCCCTACAGGTGATGTGCCACACACCCCTGGACTTTCTTTCTTCTACACTTGTTGACTGTGTGGCCACTGCCACGTGGGATTACCTTGCATCTGTAGTGCAAACAACATGTTGCAAATGTGTAATAAACCTGTGCTTCACTTTGGGATGTGCGTTGTCTGTGGTCACACATCTGACTGACATTTGCTTACTGCACCTGTGGGCTAGTTAACACAGACTCTGAATAGGTGTGTTGTCTGTGCATTCCACTGTATTTCCTGGCAACATCAGTGTAGGCGATGAGTCCGATGGCCCTGGTGTGTATGTGTTGTGTAGCCCTAGTGGTGTGTCTCCCTCATATGTGTCACGTCGCCATGACTCACATGACGGTGTTGTACTTGCTGTAGCAGTTAGCATGCACAGTGTCATTTAGCAGATCATCATCCCCATGACAGAAACCACGTTGGAATCACAACAGAGGGAAGTATGGTGTATTAGTGAGTTTATTTACATACATGTGTGAGTATAGTGCACAGGATGGTGGGTGCTGTACATTGGGATTGGGATCCAAAGTTCCCAGATGAGTTGGAAGTCTTGGTAGCAGAAATGTCCTGAGTAAAGTCAACAGTCATCTGATACATTGGTCCAACTTAAACTCCCCATGTCATGTGGGAGAGTTGTGTTGCATTCGACAGGGTGAACAGTTTGCACACAAAGGAGAATTTCCAGAACAGGTGTTGGGTTCCTGGGGGATGTACATGGCCATCGACCTCTCAGTTTTCCTTCCTCGGACGACCCCTCTTCTTTGGGGGGACCCTCACGTGCAGGCTGCTGCGGTGCAGGGGACTCTCCGCCAGAGTCCTCCTCCCTCCCTGTGGCAGTTGCAGTTGTTGCAGCACCAGATGTTGTGGGCACACAGGGAGGTGTGGCCATGTTGGTGCTAATCTGGCGGAGGCATGTCAATATGTCCCTATGCACCGCTGTCAGTTCTTGCAATGTGTCCCACTTGGACTCCATGCCAGACATGTGTGTCTCCACACGGGACATGTGTGTCTCCACACGGGACATGTGTGAGTCCAAGCGGGCATGATGGGCAGCCTGCTGCTGTTGAATGTCCTTGAGGATCCCCACTACCTGGGTGACCTCTCCGGTGCTATTCTGGTACGCATCAGCAATGCGTACCAGTTGTGGGTCATCATGCAGTCCAGACCCCTCTGCAAACAGCGACCTATGTCTACCACCCCTCCCACCACCCCTGGCGACATGTGCGGGACCTGCGGTGGCACGCACAGGAGACCCTAGGCCCCCTTGGGGGTTGTTACTGGGGTCGTTGTCCGTAGCTCGACGTTGGGCCAGGGTCCCTGTGCTGTTGTCATTGGTGGTCCTTGGTCTGTCCGTGTCGGCGGGGGTGGTCTGTGTGTTGGCAGTTGTTGGAGGAGTGGGTGCAGGGGGTGCAGATGTTGTTGCTGCTGGTGCTGCATGATGACTCACACCGGAGGGGCCAGGTAGGTCTTCGCCATCCGAGGAGGGCAGAGGCTGTTCCACACCAGTGCGCTCAGTGTCCCCCGGAGCCTGGGACAGGGACTCCTCATCGTCTGCTGCTATGTCCCCATCATCACCTGTTTTTGGAAGAGACACACAATGTATATTATGTTTCTACAGGCATCAATGGTTCACACACCTGACAGTTGTGACTGTACCTCTGGATGCAGGCCTGTACATTGCATTGTCCTAAGTTGTCACAGTAAGAGGTTGATATTGGTGTAGCACATTGTCCTGCAAACCTGAGGCATTTCAATGTGAATGTTGAGGTGTGTGCATGGCCAGCATTGGATGTATTTGGTGGACATCCGGCCCTCCTTCTCCACCCAGCCCAGTTATCCCACCATGAAGCATGCCACCCTTGCAGTGGGTTCAGGTTGACTCTCAGGATGTCAGTCAGTGGTGTCCTGCTGTTGGTTGGTGACCAGGTCCCAGCAGGGCCTGGTACTCCCCACAACAGAGCACCATTGTCAGACATCTTAGAAGTGGCTTTTCACTCCCTGTGAGGTGTGCATGCTTCAGTGTGAGCTTGCTGGGCCATGTGGGTGGGGGATGTTGAGCTGTGACTACCACTCCCATCATGCTATTGCCTACACCCCCCTTTCCAGCATGCCCATACTTCCTTCCTTTTGACTCTGCTTCCCTGTGGGGTAGTGTGCCTGTGCTGACAGGATGGCTGACACTGTTGTCCTGGCGTTTGTTTGGCTACAAGTCCCAAAAGTGTCCCTGTGCTTCACACAGCATAACCCAGGGTGGTAGTTCTTTGTGGGATATTTAATTAGAGTATGAGGCAATGCATTCTCCCAGGTGAGTTGTGTGGAGTTTGTGTTAAGGGGGTGTGTGAGTGAAGCTGCTGGTAACTATGGTCAGAGCTGTCAGTCCTCCTTCCCACCCAGCCAGATATCCCACCATGAAACGTGCTTCCATTGCAGCGAGTGCAAGTTTGCTTTCAGGATGTCAGTCAGTGGTGTCCTGTTGTTGGTTGGTGCCCAGTTCCCAGCAGGGCCTTGTGCTCCCCACAGCAGTACCCAGTGTCAGCCATCTTGTCAGTTGTTTTCCACTCCCTGTGATGTGAGCATGGTTGAGAGTGGTGTTGATGGGCCAATTGTGAGGGTGACCAATATCTGTGACTACCACTCCCATCATGCTATTGCCTACACCCCCCTTCCCAGCATGCCCATACTTCCTTCCTTTTGAGTGGACTTCACTGTGTGTGAGTGTGACAGCAATGGCAAGATGGCTGACAGTGTGATCCTGTTGTTTGTTGGTGCCCAGTTCCCAGCAGGGCCTTGTGCTCCCCACAGCAGTACCCAGTTTCAGCCATCTTGTCAGTTCTTTTCCACTCCCTGTGATGTGAGCATGCTTCAGTGTGAGCTTGCTGGGCCATGTGGGTGGTGGATGTTGAGCTGTGACTACCACTCCCATCATGCTATTGCCTACACCCCCCTTCCCAGCATGCCCATACTTCCTTCCTTTTGACTCTGCTTCCCTGTGGGGTAGTGTGCCTGTGCTGACAGGATGGCTGACAGTGTTGTCCTGGCGTTTGTTTGGTTACAAGTCCCAAAAGTGTCCCTGTGCTTCACACAGCATAACCCAGGGTGGTAGTTCTTTGTGGGATATTTAATTAGAGTGTGAGGCAATGCATTCTACCAGGTGAGTTGTGTGGAGTTTGTGTTAAGGGGGTGTGTGAGTGAAGCTGCTGGTAACTATGGTCAGAGCTGTCAGTCCTCCTTCCCACCCAGCCAGATATCCCACCATGGAACGTGCTTCCATTGCAGGGAGTGGAAGTTTGCTTTCAGGATGTCAGTCAGTGGTGTCCTGCTGTTGGTTGGTGCCCAGTTCCCAGCAGGGCCTTGTGCTCCCCACAGCAGTACCCAGTGTCAGCCATCTTGTCAGTTGTTTTCCACTCCCTGTGATGTGAGCATGGTTGAGAGTGGTGTTGATGGGCCAATTGTGAGGGTGACCAATATCTGTGACTACCACTCCCATCATGCTATTGCCTACACCCCCTTCCCAGCATGCCCATACTTCCTTCCTTTTGAGTGGACTTCACTGTGTGTGAGTGTGACAGCAATGGCAAGATGGCTGACAGTGTGATCCTGTTGTTTGTTGGTGCCCAGTTCCCAGCAGGGCCTTGTGCTCCCCACAGCAGTACCCAGTGTCAGCCATCTTGTCAGTTGTTTTCCACTCCCTGTGATGTGAGCATGGTTGAGAGTGGTGTTGATGGGCCAATTGTGAGGGTGACCAATATCTGTGACTACCACTCCCATCATGCTATTGCCTACACCCCCCTTCCCAGCATGCCCATACTTCCTTCCTTTTGAGTGGACTTCACTGTGTGTGAGTGTGACAGCAATGGCAAGATGGCTGACAGTGTGATCCTGTTGTTTGTTGGTGCCCAGTTCCCAGCAGGGCCTTGTGCTCCCCACAGCAGTACCCAGTGTCAGCCATCTTGTCAGTTCTTTTCCACTCCCTGTGATGTGAGCATGCTTCAGTGTGAGCTTGCTGGGCCATGTGGGTGGTGGATGTTGAGCTGTGACTACCACTCCCATCATGCTATTGCCTACACCCCCTTCCCAGCATGCCCATACTTCCTTCCTTTTGACTCTGCTTCCCTGTGGGGTAGTGTGCCTGTGCTGACAGGATGGCTGACAGTGTTGTCCTGGCGTTTGTTTGGCTACAAGTCCCAAAAGTGTCCCTGTGCTTCACACAGCATAACCCAGGGTGGTAGTTCTTTGTGGGATATTTAATTAGAGTGTGAGGCAATGCATTCTCCCAGGTGAGTTGTGTGGAGTTTGTGTTAAGGGGGTGTGTGAGTGAAGCTGCTGGTAACTATGGTCAGAGCTGTCAGTCCTCCTTCCCACCCAGCCAGATATCCCACCATGGAACGTGCTTCCATTGCAGGGAGTGCAAGTTTGCTTTCAGGATGTCAGTCAGTGGTGTCCTGCTGTTGGTTGGTGCCCAGTTCCCAGCAGGGCCTTGTGCTCCCCACAGCAGTACCCAGTGTCAGCCATCTTGTCAGTTGTTTTCCACTCCCTGTGATGTGAGCATGGTTGAGAGTGGTGTTGATGGGCCAATTGTGAGGGTGACCAATATCTGTGACTACCACTCCCATCATGCTATTGCCTACACCCCCTTCCCAGCATGCCCATACTTCCTTCCTTTTGAGTGGACTTCACTGTGTGTGAGTGTGACAGCAATGGCAAGATGGCTGACAGTGTGATCCTGTTGTTTGTTGGTGCCCAGTTCCCAGCAGGGCCTTGTGCTCCCCACAGCAGTACCCAGTGTCAGCCATCTTGTCAGTTCTTTTCAACTCCCTGTGATGTGAGCATGGTTGAGAGTGGTGTTGATGGGCCAATTGTGAGGGTGACCAATATCTGTGACTACAACTCCCATCATGCTATTGCCTACACTGACTTCACCAGCATACCCAGAATTCCTTCCTTTCAGTGCGCTTCCCTGTGAGGTGGTGTTCTGGTGGTGGCAACATATCTGACTGTGTTTGTTTGTTATATTTGTGCCACTGGCTTGCTCTATTTATTGTTAGGTTTGTACATGTCATGACACTGTTACATATCACTATGTGATGGCAGGTATTGTGTTTCTCTGACTAACATACACATCTTGGTATGATTATCTTTTGGTTGCTGTGGATTTGCTAAGGGTGCATGGTTTGACTATCCCCTTGACAGTGATGTGTGTGTATTGTCACACAATATTGGGTATATTAGTTGTGTACTCACCAGGCTCTGGGATGTTTGATAGTCCATACACGCTCACTGGTGGTAGGATGGCCCGCACCTTCTCCTCCCAGGGCCTGAGGTATAGTGGTTTGGCAGGAGGGCCACTGCTGGTGCGCTGACTCACGATGTAATCCTTCTTGAGGAGGTCCCTGACCCTCCTGCGCACATCATACCACCTGTTCTGGATGTCTTCCTTTGTGCGCAAACATGATGATTGTGCGTTCACCCTGTCGACGATCCTCTCCCACATCTTGGTTTTCTGCGACATGGGGGTCCGTTGGACCAATGTACCAAACAACTGTGGCTCTACCCTGAGGATCTCATCTACCAGGACTTCCAATTCACTGTCTAGGAACTTTGGATTCTTCTTTGGGGGCATGGTGATGGGTGGTGGTGGTGATTGATGTGTGTGTGTGTGCAAGTGAGGGTGTGTAGGTTTTGCTGGGTGTATGTGAGGGTGCTATTTGTTGAGGTGCTAATGGTGTGTGGCTTGTGTGATGGATGAGCTGTGAGTGTGTCTGTGGTTGCTGTCTGATGGTGTTCTGTGCTGGCAGGTCAGTTGAATTTGCAAAGGATCATGGTAGGGATTTGTGGCCTTTATATAGGTGGAGTTGGGGGTGTGTCCTTGTTCCATGTTTTTTTCCCCCTGTATTTATTGACTTTGTCATTGCTTGTTTGGCCCTTTTTTTTGTATTTTTTCCTTTGTATTTTTTGTGCATGTAGGAGACGTTCTTCTGACCGAGTAGGACGCTGCAGTTGTCTCGTGCGAGCTTCTCCGAGTCGTTCACGCTGTGTTTCTGCTAGGTTTATTGTGCGGCGTATGCGTCGGTCACGGAGTATTGGCTTGCTTCGGCTGGCTTTTGTATGCGTGTCGGTCGTACGGCTTGAGCTCCGTGCGACTTGGTCTGGTTTTCCACGCATTACATCGTACTGCGTGGGTCGGAGTTCGCGGGTACGTTTCGTTCGGGTTCATTCCTGGTGCGTGTCGGTCGGTTCGATTTGCGTGGTTTCCCGGCCGGATAGCTTGTTTCCGTCCGGTTCGGTCGTTCGGCTTGTGTTCCGTACGAGTCGGTCGTGATTCACATGCACTTCATCGTACTACCCAGGTCGGGCAGCGCCGGTACGTGTCGGTCGGACTATATTCCCGTACCGAGTCGGTCGGTATGTTTTCCGGCCCGAATCGGAATCGGCCCCTGAGAATAGAAGATCCAGATGTGAGTTTTTACGTAGATGGTGTAGAATGTGTTTTTATTGTACAGGTTTGCTAATGCTTATCTGGTTTATTTTAGCAATAATAATTCCACTTAGGTTAGTTGTAGAAAATACATCTGTAATAGTGAATGACACGAATAATGACAAGAAAGCTAACATAAAGAACACTGCAGCATTAGTAGATAGTACTGATTTTCATAGGGATAAGTCAATAACTGATTTCTCCAAGAATGTCTTCACGAAACTTTTATAAGAATATGTGGAGACAATGGATGTGAGAGATTGTTATGTCTGTATGCAGTTACCTGCGTCTGTCACAGAAGGTGTGACATATCATCACCTTCCTTTGACGTATGGGATAACTTGTAGCATTTTAGCTAGTCTATTTTATAAAACAGGTAGATTAGAATAATACTACACTGACATAGATGCTGTTTTTGCTAAAGTTCCCGTAATCCCTGAATTAAATAAGGCAAAAGTTGCAAAGGTTTTTGGAGAGTTTTTCTTAGAAAATAAAGAATTAACATTAGAGTATACATTTAGACACAATGGGCCTGATTCACAGAACTGACTTACGTGAAATACGTAAAGTTAGTAATTTTCGGTATTCACAGAATACACTTACCAGTACTAACTTTATGTCCGCTCCCGGGCCGGGCCGGAATTTCCGCCCCTGGGCCGGAATCTCCGCCTCCGGGCCGGAATACCCTCATTTAGGCCGTTTATGCTCAAGAAGAGTTAAGTTTCAAAGAAAGGTAGCAGGAGAAAAGACAAAAACCCCACCTTGGGCATTTGAAGAGAGAAATTACGTAAAAGGTGCTGGTGGGATGTCACAGACCATGTTCAGCCGTGTGCTCCGCGATGTATTGGAGGCTATGTTGATATACATGAACCATACATCTATTTCCCTAGACTCCAGCAACTGACTGGCGTGAAGAGTGACTTCTATGCCCTGGGGAGGATGCCGCATGTCATTGGCTCCATTGATGGGACACATGTGGCTTTGGTACCACCACAGGCCCAGGAGCAGGCATACAGGAACCGCAAGCACTACCACTCGGTCAATGCACTGGTGGTCTGTCTTGCAGATATGACCATCTCACACGTGTGTGCCCGTTTCCCCGGTTCTGCACACGATGCCTACGTGATGAGGAGTAGTCGCATCCCGAGGATGATGTCACAGATGCGGAACCAGCGTGCCTGGCTTGTTGGTGTGTACTGACTTTGTACCATTGTGTGTGTTCTGCAATGTAGTGTTCCACCCTCTTTTCCAACTCAGCTAATGTGCAATTGTCTGTATGTAGGTGACTCCGGATATCCCAACATGCCATGGTTGCTGACGCCCCTCAGGAACCCTGTGACACCAGCCCAGATGCGCTACAATGAGGCACATGGTCGGACCAGGAGAGTGATTGAGCGGACATTTGGTTTCCTGAAGAGCCGCTTCCGCTGCCTGGACAAGACAGGAGGGTCCCTCCCATATGCCCCGGCAAAGGTGTGCAAGATTGTCATCGTCTGCTGCATGCTACACAACCTGGCAGTGCGGAAGGAGTTGCCTCTCATCCTGGATGACGAAGACCAACGTCCGCCACCTGTGGAGGATCCTGGCCTGGACCACGATGCCAGTGATGATGATGATGGTGATGGTGATGTCCGCACACAGCTCATCACCAACTTCTTCAGCTGAATGTAAGTATCCAGAGATGTCATGTAAGTGATGTGAGTTTGCATGATATGTGTTGGTGGTGCTCTGGTGCTGTTTGAGTGTGTGCATGTGCTACATGACTGTATGCGTGTAGCGATGTGTCCTTACAGGTAGTCTGTACTCCCCAACAGTGTTGACATGCTAACTTGGTTCTGGGTGGGTATCTTGTGACATGTATTGGGCATGAGTATTGCAGTTCTGTCCTGTTCTTCAGTGCTTTTGACTGTGTGTCATTTCTGTCCTTCACAGGGTAATTTCAGAGTCGTTTGGTCAACTGTGATCCCCGACACCATGATTCGACTTCCAGGGTGGTAGCTGTCATGTCCCTACAGGTGATGTGCACCACACCCATGGACTTCCTTCCTTCTACACTTGTTGACTGTGTGCCCGCTGCCAGGTGGGATTAGCTTGCATCTGTGGTGGTTACAACATGTTGCAAATGTGTAATAAACCTGTGCTTCACTTTGTGATGTGCGTTGTCTGTGGTCACACATCTGACTGACATTTGCTTACTGCACCAGTGGGCTAGTTAAAACAGACTGTGAATAGGTGTTGGGTCTGTGCAATGCAACGTATTTCCTGGCAACATCAGTGTAGGCGATGAGTCAGATGGCCATGGTGTGTATGTGTTGTGTAGCCCTGGTGGTGTGCCTCCCTCATATGTGTGACCTCGCCATGACTCACATGCCGGTGTTGTACTTGCTGTAGCAGTTAGCATGCACAGTGTCATTTCCCAGATCATCATCGCCACTTCAGAGACAACGTAGGAATCACAATAGAGGCAAGTATGGTGTATTAGTGAGTTTATTGACATACATGTGTGAGTATAGTGCACAGGATGGTGGGTGCTGTACATTGTGATTGTAATCCAAAGTTCCTAGATGATTTGGAAGTCCTGGTAGCATAAATGTCCAGAGTAAAGTCCACAGTCATCTGAGACATTGGTCCAACTTGAGCTCCCCATGTCATGTGGGAGAGTTGTGTTGCAGTCAACAGGGTGAACAGTTTGCGCACAAAGGTGATTATCCAGAACAGGTTTTGGCTTCCTGGGGGTTGCACATGGACATCGGCCTCTCACTTGCTCCTCCTCGGACGGCCCCTCTTCTTTGGGGGGGGACCCTCAAGTGCAGGCTGCTGCGGTGCAGGGGACTCTCCGCCAGAGTCATCCTCTCTCCCTGTGGCAGTTGCAGTTGTTTCAGCAACAGATGTTGTGGGCACACAGGGGGGTATTGACTGGTTGCTGCTCATCTGGCGGAGGCATTGTAATATGTCCCTATGCACCGCCGTCATCTCTTGCAGTGTGTCCCACTTGGACTCCACGCGGGACATATGTGAGTCCAAGCGGGCATGATGGGCAGCCTGCTGCTGTTTAATGTCCCTGAGGAGCCCCACTACCTGGCTGAGCTCTCCGGTGCTGGACTGGTACGCATCGGCTATGCGTGCCAATTGTGGGTCATCATGCAGTCCAGACCCCTCTGCGATCAGTGACCTGTGTCTCCCACCCTCCCACCACCCCTGGCGACACGTGCAGTACCTGAGGTGGCACGCACAGGTGACCCTGGGCCCCCTTGGGGGTTGTTGGTGGTGTTGGTGTCCATGGCCCCACGTTGGTCCAGGGTCCCTGTGCTGGTGGTGGTGGTGCTCCTTGGTCTTTCCATGTCGGCAGGGGTGGTATGTGTGTTGACAGTCGTTGGAGGGGTGGGTGCAGGGGTGCAGCTGGTGGTCCTGCTGGTGCTGCATGATGACTTGCTCCGGAGGTGCCAGGTTGGTCTTCTTCATCCGAGGAGGGCAGAGGCTGTTCCACACCAGTGAGCTCCGTATCCTCTTGAGCCTGGGACGGGGACTCCTCAGCGTCTGCTGCTGTGTCCCCATCATCACCTGTTTTAGGGAGACACACACAATGTATGTTATGTTTCTGCCGGCATCAATGGTTGACACACCTGACAGTTGTGACTGTGCCTCTGGATGCGGGCCTGTACATTGCATTGTCCTAAGTTGTCACAGTCAGGGGTTGATATTGGTGTAGCACATTGTCCTGCATTATTTGGGCATTTCCATGTGAATGTTGGGGTGTGTTCATGGTCTGCATTGGTTGTATTTGGTTGACATCCGGCCCTCCTTCCCACCCAGCCAGATATCCCACCATGGAAGTTGCTTCCATTGCAGGGAGTGCAATTTGTCTTTCAGGATGTCAGTCAGTGGTGTCCTGCTGTTGGTTGGTGCACAGTTGCCAGCAGGGCCTTGTGCTCCCCACAGCAGTAGCCAGTGTCAGCCATCTTGTCAGTTGTTTTCCACTCCTTGTGATGTGTGCATGGTTCAGGGTGGTGTTGATGGGCCAATTGTGAGGCTGACCAATATCTGTGACTACAACTCCCATCATGCTATTGCCTCCACCCCCCTTCCCAGCATGCCCATACTTCCTTCCTTTTGAGTGTACTTCACTGTGTGTGGGTGTGACAGCAATGGCAAGATGGCTGACAGTGGTGTCGTGTCCTGCTGTTGGTTGTTGTCCAGTTCCCAGCATGGCCTTGTGCTCCCCACAACAGAGCACCAGTGTCAGACATCTTTGATGGGGCTTTCCACTCTCTGTGAGGTGTGCATGCTTCAGTGTGAGCTTGCTGGGCCATGGGGGGGATGTTGAGCTGTGACTACCACTCCCATCATGCTATTGCCTGCACCCCCCTTCCCAGCATGCCCATACTTCCTTCCTTTTGAGTGTACTTCACTGTGTGTGGGTGTGACAGCAATGGCAAGATGGCTGACAGTGGTGTCCTGCTGTTGGTTATTGGCCAGTTCCCAGCATGGCCTTGTGCTCCCCACAACAGAGCACCAGTGTCAGACATCTTTGATGTGGCTTTCCACTCTCTGTGAGGTGTGCATGCTTCAGTGTGAGCTTGCTGGGCCATGTGGGGGGATGTTGAGCTGTGACTACCACTCCCATCATGCTATTGCCTCCACCCCCTTCCCAGCATGCCCATACTTCCTTCCTTTTGAGTGTACTTCACTGTGTGTGGGTGTGACAGCAATGGCAAGATGGCTGACAGTGGTGTCCTGCTGTTGGTTGTTGGCCAGTTCCCAGCATGGCCTTGTGCTCCCCACAACAGAGCACCAGTGTCAGACATCTTTGAAGTGGCTTTTGACTCCCTGTGAGGTGTGCATGCTTGGGTGTGTTCTTGCTGGGCCATGTGGGTGGGGGATGTTGGGCTGTGACTACCACTCCCATCATGCTTTTGCCTCCACCCCCCTTCCCAGCATGCCCATGCTTCCTTCCTTTGACTCAGCTTCCCTGTGGGGTTGTGTGCCTGTGCTGACAAGATGGCTGACAGTGTTATCCTGGGGTTTGTTTTGCTACAAGTCCCATGTGTGTCCCTGTGCTTCACACTGCATGACCCAGGGTTGTGGTTCTTTGTGGGATATTTGATTGGTGTGTGAGGCAATGCTTTCTCTCAGGTGAGTTGTGTGTAGTTTGTGTTAGGGGGGTGTGTGGGTGGAGCTGCTGGTGACTATGGTCAGTGCTGGGAGTCCTCCTTCCCACCCAGCCAGATATCCCACCATGGAACGTGCTTCCATTGCAGGGAGTGCAAGTTGTCTTTCAGGATGTCAGTCAGTGGTGTCCTGCTGTTGGTTGGTGCACAGTTGCCAGCAGGGCCTTGTGCTCCCTACAGCAGTAGCCAGTGTCAGCCATCTTATCAGTTGTTTTGCACTGCCTGTGATGTGGGCATGGTTCATGGTGGTGTTGATGTGCGCATTGTGAGGGTGGGCAATTTCTGTGACTACCACTCCCATGATGCTATTGGCTACACTGACTTGCCCAGCATACACAGTATTCCTTCCTTTCAGTGTGCTTCCCTGTGAGGTGGTGTTGTGGTGGTGGCTACATGTCTGACTGTGTTTGTTGGTTATATTTGTGCCACTGCCTAGCTGTATTTGTTGTTAGGTTTGTACATGTCATGACACAGTTACATTTCACTATGAGCTGGCATGTATTGTGTTTATCTGGCTGACATACACATTTTGGGATGATCTGTTTTGGTTGGTGTGTATTTGCTAAGGGTGCATGGTTTGACTCTCCCCTTGACAGTGATGTGTGTGTATTGTGGCACAATATTGTGTACATTTGTTGTGTACTCACCAGGCTCTGGGATGTTTTCTAGTCCATAGACGCTCAATGGTGGTAGGATGGCCCGCACCTTCTCCTCCCAGGGCCTGAGGTATACTGGTTTGGCAGGAGGGCCACTGCCGGTGTGTTGGCTCAAGATGTAGTCCTTCTTCAACAGCTCCTTGACCCTCCTGCGCACGTCATACCACCTGTTCTGGATGTCTACCTTTGTGCGCAAACATGGTGATTGTGCGTTCACCCTGTCGACGATCCTCTACCACATCTTGGTTTTCTGCGCCATGGGTGTCTGTTGGACCAATGTGCCAAACAGCTGTGGCTCTACCCTGAGGATCTCATCTACCAGGACTTCCAATTCACTATCTAGGAACTTGTGATTCTTCTTTGGGGGCATGGTGTTGGGTGGTGCTGGTGTGTGATGTGTGTGTTGGTGTGCAAGGGAGGGTGTGTGAGTGTGTGTTTTGCTGGGTGTATGTGAGGGTGCTATTTGTTGTGGTGCTGCTGGTGTGTGGCTTGTGTGATGGATGAGCTGTGAGTGTGTGTGTGGTTGCTGTCTGTTGGTGTTGAGTGCTGGCAGGTAATTTGAATTTGCAAGGGATCATGGTAGGGATTTGTGTCCTTTATATGGGTGGAGTTGTGGGTGTGTCTTTGTTCCCTGTTTCCCCCCCCAGTATTTATTTGCTATGTGATAACTTGTTTGGCCTTTTTTGTGTTTTTTTTCCTTTGGTTCTTTTTGTGCATGTAGGAGACGTTCTTGTGACCGAGTCGGACCCTCCAGTTGTCTCGTGCGAGCCTCTCCGATTCGTTCACGCTGTGTTTGTGCTGTTTTCTGTGCTGCGTACGCGTCGGTCGCGGGGTTTTGGGTTGCTTCGGCTCTCAGTTTTGAATGCGTGTCGGTCGTGCGGCTTGGGCTCCGTGCGACTCGGTCGTGTTTTCCACGCTTTGCATCGTACTTGGCGGGTCGGAGTTCGCGGGTACGTTTCGTTCGGGATTCTTCCTGGTGCGTGTCGGTCGGTTCGATTCGCGTGCTTTTCTGGCCGGATGGCTGTTTTCCGTGCGGCTCGGTCGTTCGGCTTGTGTTCCGTACGAGTCGGTCGGATTTAGCACGCTTTTCATCGTACTTTGCGGGTCGGGCTGCACCGGTACGTGTCGGTCGGTATTTATTCCGGCTCCGAGTCGGTCGGTACGTTTTCCGGCCCGAATCGGAATCGGCCCCTAAGTGTCTTGCGTACATTTCTGTCAAGTGTCCAGATATTGTGTCTTTTACTTTCAGCCTCTTATAGCATTTTGCTATCTGCAGTTTCTGTTCTGTGACCTGTGGGCTTGTACCCGTAGCAGGAAAATAATCCAAAATTACATTATGCAGAGTTGCTATTGGGTTTAAATGCCAGGACTGGCTGAAATCTGATCCAGCGCGGCTAATATAAATTTCTCCTTAGGACACTAATCCAGGTAAAACATTTATGCAACCTATTGTCCATTAAAACTTGTGTCGGTGGGGCCCATGACACCGCATAACATACATTCCTTCAATCACTGGATTTCACGCCAAGGAGAATGTGCTGCTGGACGAACGGGATACCTTGTTAAATTTGACAGAATAATAACTCATACATTATATGCATTAACCTTTGATCCTGTCGGTTCCAAACATCAAGGTACTCCGCTCTTTGGTCGATGGACCAACTAGTAGAATAAGTTGATGGTGATTAAGACCAGCTCAATCACGATTAAAACCCTTTAACATTATAAATCATAAATGAACTAAAGAACCACAGACTCATTTTAAGTTAGAATATATTTTTATCTAAATTCTCAATCGAATAGGTGAAGTTCTTTATTTATTAAACACATTTAATATCTCAATAAACATTTAAGAAAAGTTTAATGAAGAATGGAAAATTATGCATTACCCATAGTCTTAGGATGCGGACAGGAATGGTTCACCAAAAGAAGATAAACCGCAGATCACAGTATAGACTCCCAAACTGACTGACTGTCCCGCTAACCTCCTCGGACGCACCTCCCGGGCAGAATTCCCGCAACGATCTCGTTCCTTCCCCAGTCAAGTTCAAAGTCCAAAAATGACAGTCTTTTCGCAGTATCGAAGTGAAAAAATGAAAAATAAAGAGGTGGTATGGCAGGAAAACACCAACAGCAGCAGCAGCATCAATGGCAGCGACAACAGCAGCGCCACAGCAGCCAGCCCCCCCACATAAGAGTAGACCCTCTTATACCCTATTTTCTAGCTTACTACACAAAAAGTTGCAATCCTTAGGGGCAAGAATCACGCTAATTGGTCCATTTGAGGGGTGGTGATGGTCACCTCATCGCCCTCCTTGTTCAAACTGGTTTAGGGACAGTAAAACATACAATGAGTCTCATGACTCCGGGGTCAAAAGCAGTCCAACTTGTCCATTCATTTTGTAGCGATCTTGATGGTCACAATTTAGTTCGTCCATTGTCGCTCGGTTCTTTCCCATCCATTCCCACGAATACATGCTGAATCTTTTTGGCACACTCTTTATTATAGGTTAGTTCGACCTTGACATCTCTCACTCCGGGCACAGGCCGCATTCCCGTGACTTGATTTTCTTTATTGCTTCTGCACAGAGGCCATCTTTGCCGTTTCACGTGATCTCATCCTCTCCAGCAGCCATTTTCGAAGCATGGCCTAACAGGCCCGAACGAACTATCATAAGAACAAACACAACCACAGTTAAAACAAAGAAAATAAGCCTTTCTGTTTACCACCCACCATTCTAAAGACCCGTGTTAGGTATTACCTAGCAGAAGCGACATTTAAAGCCATTTTACTTACCATCTGCATTGTTTGCCACCATACAAATCTACTACGTAACATAAATCATGCAATTTCACTCTAATTAGTATGCAAATCACAATACTAATGCTAATTAACTTCACATTTGTAAATAGATTAGATTTTGCACAAATCTGCATGTTACCCACATGTAGTGTTTACTAAAAAGGGTGCATTTGTTGGTTAGTACATGCATTTTCAAACAGTTAGTATTATTAAATTATTAAGAGGTCATTAACTTCCAAGGGGTACAATATTATTTTGTTTACCCTGCTCCATCAATTCCCCCCTTTGGTGATTTTTAACATCACCACAAAAACCTATCCTACAATTTATCAGATAAATGTTTCTTGTCCACTTGCTTTTTGTTAGTTCATACAACTGTGTTTTTCTCATCTTGTCTTTTAGACCGTTTGTACATGTTCTCTTTTAACTCTTCCAATTCTATCTCTCCCATCTCCCGTTCTCTTTCTTTATTTTTCTCATTTTCTCTTTTTACTCTATTTTGTCTTTTTCTTCTTTTAATACACACATATGTTAATCTCAATAATAGCATTACTATTATTATCACTGTCACTGGTATTAGTATTTTCCCAATAAGAGAACTACCTATCTCTGTGAACCATTTCTTCATTGAGGAAAAACTCTTACCAAGTCTTTCCCAAACACCTTCAACCTCCAGTGGGGCAATTTCTTTGTGGAAATCAGTAATGTTCTTTATATACTTCTGTATATTCTCACTTTTGTCTGGAATGTAAGTGCAACAATGTTGTACCTTCAGCATTCCACAGACTCCACCCTCTTTTGCCAAAAGAATGTCAAGGGCAAGTCGATTTTGCATTACCATAGCTCTCATGGCAACCATTTCGGTATTTACCATCAAGAACCCTTCAGCAGTATTCGTTGATAAACGATCTACTACTGTAGACAATTTCCGAATCTTGTATGCATTCAAAGATATACCCACTGCTGGTATCAATGCTCCAAAAATATCACCTACTATTTCTGAGAAGCTTTCCCTCCTCCTACGTGTTAATGTTTTACCTATCTCGTGTATTCCATTCGTTCCTCTCTCCACGTGAAAAATCTTTGGAAAGACCAGGCCTAAATAACATGTTCTGTACCAATGGTCCGGCAACCTATAATAAGCTCTATTTCCGCAAATATAATAGATCCCTGGAAATACTGGATCTTTTCCTCCTTTAAATCCCCATCCCCCTAGAATTTTGTATGTATCTCGGCACTCACTAGAACCCACGAAATAGTTATCATACATAGGGGCCGATTCCGATCTCGGCCGGTAGGGCACCGAATCGGATTCGGCGTTACCGGATCCGATTCGGACGCCCTGTTTCCGACCGATTCGAACACCCGTCCGCGCGAGCAAGTACGATGCGAGCATACGCGAAATCCCCGACCGACTCGTTCCCAGCTCCGAACCGCTCCGACCGACTCGTATGGACTCGACTCGCACCACGCAATGGAGACGTTCCCCGACCGGGCAAGTACGATGCGCGCCTCGAACAGTCCGACCGACTCGCGCCGTCCGGCTCGAAAGAGCAGTCGGAGCCGGACTTCGGGGGTCCGTGTCGGACCCCCCTGTACGCGTAGCCGCGCGAGTCGCACACAGGGGGGACCCCCCCTACACATGCATGTACGGCACGAGTCGCACCGACCCGTACCCGCTGTAGGGGGGGCCCTTGTTCACGACGCACCCATTGAGTCAATGGGAGCCCGTGTACGCGTCGTACGACCGGCTCCCATTGACTTCAATGGGAGTCCGACTGAATCGAGTCCGATAGCATGCGTCCGCATCGTACTCGTTCGGTCGGACTGCTAGAGTCCGGTTCGGTCGGATATCTCTCCGAATCCGACTCGGTCGGAGAGATTTCCGGCCTGAATCGGAATCGGCCCCATAGTGTTACTTCTACTAATTGGGGCCAATCCAGAACCATAGCTGCATTTGTTTCACCGGTGTGCCCGGCCGGCCCATTGCATTCAATGTGTGCGGGTACGCGTTGTATCCCGGGTACGCGTTGAACAGCAATGGACCGATCGGTGTGCCCGGCCGGCCCAGTGCATTCAATGTGTGCGGGTCCGCGTTGTATCCTGGGTACGCGTTGAACAGCAATGGACCGATCGGTGTGCCCGGCCGGCCCATTGCAATCAATGTGTGCGGGTACGCGTTGTATCCCGGGTACGCGTTGAACAGCAATGGACCGATCGGTGTGCACCCATTGGCTATGGCCTGGCCTGGCAACGGACGCGTTTTCAAATTTTGAACGAGTCTGATGCTGGAAATTTAGTTGGTCACCCACAACAATGTTGCAAATTGATGGGTGTCATGAAGTTGAACTTTTGAAGGATGCTGTGGGCGTGTGTAAGTGGTGCAATTCCATGGATTGGCCAGATTCAGAAGATGCTAACGACGTGGACCTATCACTTTGGACACATGGGACAGTATCTGCCTCTGCAGCACACATATAATGCTGGCTGTTCCCCTGAGAGCTCACTTGCCTGCACTACATGCTCCAGGACGACATCTGCCACTACACTGCTGCTGTATCTGCACCCTCTGGACCCTGCAATGACACGTACTGTGGAGAGAGCCCCAGCCTTCAGCACTGAGGAGAACCAGGCCCTGCTGGATGGCCTCCTTCCACAGTACAGCAAGCTGTATGGGAAAGCAGGGGAGCAGGTGAGTGTTCTGTCCACTGCCTTTCTAAATGTGCATGTTGTCTGACTAGCAAGGCTAACAGTCTGCATGCCACTGGCTAGCAGGCTCACTGAGTAGTTGTCACCCCCCATAGTGTGTAGTTACATGCACTGGACAGGTATAGTGCAGTGACAGTGCATTTAAACAAGGTTTTACTTCCCAGGCAATGATACCATGTAGTTACTGCTGGCATACTGTCCATGGCCATCGTTGCACTGCCTGTGTACATCATGTGCCCCTGTGATTGAGACATGTATACACAACTGTGTAATGCACGGATATGTTGCATGTGTAGTAATAGCATTCTCACTTTGTCATCCTCACAGGTTGATGCCCACCAGAAGCAGAAGATATGGCTGACCATCGTCCGGGCAGTGAGATCCGTGGGGGACTACAAGCGCCGGATCCGCAACTGCCAGAAGAGGTGGCAGGACCTTCGGGGCTGGACCCGGAGGATCGCACGGGTCCAGCTGAAGCTGTCGCCTCCTCGCAGGAGGGGCGGACACCGGACCCTGACCCCCACATGCTCAGGATCCTGGCGGTGGTCTTCCCTGATCTGGATGGGCAGCTGAAGGCCAGGGAGCAGCACGGAGGGGGTGAGTCCATGACTGCATTGTGTACTCTGTCTGCCATGCTAAGTGCCCTCCTCTGGCCTGGTTAAACTTCCACAGCACATCAGTCATGTGGTCCAGGACCCATGTCCCTCGATTGTGCACTGCCCACTCCTCATCTGATACCCAGGTGTGGCCCTTGCAGTCAGGGAATTGTGTCACTTGGGTACTGTGTCCTTGCAGTTTGCTTGACTCAAGGTGGGGGACAGCATCTGTTCCCCTAACTGTGGTGGGCATCATGGGTGGGTCCATTGCTTACACAATGCCTGTGTTCTGCCATGTAATCTGCGTGTTACTTTGATCTGTGGTCCAATTGCTGAGCTGATCCACCACATGTGCCTGGGGTAACTGGCACACACCCAAGCTGCGGGTGGGAACAATGTTTGGGCCCCAGGAGTGTGTATATTACGTGTGTCACACATACTTAGCCAGCTGCCTACTGTCCAGGGTTCATCCCTCATTCATGTGGGGCAGGACAGTCATGCCTACTCCAGGCCATGCAATGCACTCTGTACTCCCACTCCCGTGTATCAGCTGACACGTTGTGCTCAGTGATATGTCCCCTCAGGTGTCAGCCTCTGTGTCAGTGTGCTGTGGCTTCGATGTCAGGACTGCTGGGGTGTTTATCGGTTGGGGCTCAGCATGCCACCGGAGATGTGACCATAGGAGACGATACTTGTGTGACACATAGGTGTTTGAACACCTGACCGTGCAGACTGGGGTATGCGAATGTGAGGTCCATGCAGCTGTTTCCCATTCACAGCAGATTGTGAGGTGCTCAGGTTCAGAGGCTTGTGTTACAGGTCACCCATATGTCCAATCAGTATGACCTGGACAGATAGGGGGTTAAGATGATGTGGTGAGTGGGGGATGTACATGTGCACTTGTTCAGCTCCAGGACTTGCATTCCCCATGACCTACTATTGTGACACAGTGCAGACTGTTGTTGTGTGGCTGCCCTGCCCATGTGACTGGAGACAGTGATGTATGACTTAGCAGGCATGCCTGTGCCATGGCATGTGACTTCCTATGGGTGATCCTGCAGGGGAGTGACATGTGCTACATGCACACCATAGTGGCAATGGCTATCAGCACATGGGTGCATCGTGGTGTCTGTCGCTGGTATGCATCACATGCATTTCATATATCTGACTCTGGGCATCACTTTCATCCGGGCACCTGTACTGACTCAGTGGCAAGAGTTGTGATGTGTGCATGTTCACATGCTTCACCGTGTTCTCTGCACCGTCCAACTACTGTGTAGGTGGTGCATGTTTCCACACTGGGGTATTGCCAGCCAACGGACGCCAGACAGATGGGTGCAAGGCCAGGTGGGATGTGAGTGCCATGGTTGACGATCAGACTGACAATTGGCTTCTCCTATTCTGTTTGGGCAATTTTAGCAATGTTCAACTAAGGATGCCAGGCCTTGCTCTGTATTGTGCTGTACTTACTGTGGTGTGTGCGTTCGGTGCAGGTGACTGATGTCTGTCTGTTTCCCTATTGTTTGCAGATACATCCACGGCCACAGGAGGGGACAGCTCCACGGACCAGGAGGAGCCGCAGAGCCAGACTGGGTCAACAGCCGAGGAGTGGTCGGAGGGACCCAGTGGCACGGAGGGCGAGGGGAGCCACACCGAGGAGTCCTCAGCACCATCCACCTCAGCTGAGGACCACAGCAGCTCGGAGGATGACTCCCTTATGGAGGCGGGTGTCAGCAGCCACCACACCCCAGCTAGTGTGCTGTCCCCGCCACCACCACCACCACCGCCCTCCCATCGGCTTCCATTTCCGAGGTCCGTGGAGGCTCCCATGTTCGGGAGCGTGTCTCCTTCGGGCCAGGCACCGCACCCCCTGCCCCTGTGTCCCCTGCTGCCCTGAGTGAGGAGTCTGTGTACCTCCTTCGCCAGCTCCATGTAGGGCAGACAGCGATGCTGAGTGTCCTCCATACACACACCACTCTGTTGACTCAGCTGGTGTCGTTCATGGAGGGCATCTCATCGGGCATGTCTGCCCTACAGAGGGGCAATAGGTCCATGGAGTCCTCCCTGATGGCAGCAGTGTCCCTCCTCCAACAGTCCCTCACCCCTCCTGTCTCTGCCCCATCCACACTCCCCAGCACCTTACCTGTCCCAAGCACACACACACCGGCACAGGCACACACCAGCACAGACACGAGCAGCACACACACACACACGCCACAGACAAGACGCACACGCACGCACAGTCAGGGGACTGAAACCACACTCACAGGGGATGGGGCCCAGTCACACACACACGCATCCATGAGCACTGCGCAGTCCACAGTTGCCTCTCCCTCCAAAGCCCCCTCCGTTGCCTCACCTGCAACCCCAAAGACCCAGCGGCTCTTCCTCAGTGACCTCGGCCTCTTCCCCTCTGATCCAGCTGATACAGCATTCAGGGGGAAGAGGTTGCCCACCCACATGGAGCGGAGTGCCCCTCGCCACCGGACACCCTCCCCCAGGCGCAGACCGACTGACGCCCCCATCCGCAAGTCCCCCCGGACCCGGAAGAGCAAGACCCCGCCGCCGCCCTGCAGCTCAGGCACCAAGTCTCCTTCCTCCATCCCTCAGGCCCCCACTCCACAGGTGCCCCCACCACACCCTGACCCAGGTTCCCCCACCCACAGATACACCATCCCCAAAAGGATCAGGCCTTCTCCCCCTGCCACTTGCTCTTCCGGCCCCACACCCCCTGCTGCGCTTGTCTGTGCCACTGGTGTGGAGACGGTGTCCTCCCCCTCTGTCCTGCCCACCTTACCTGATCCCCATTCTCCTCCCCTGGAGGTAGGCACTGCAGTGGAGTCCACTACCACCCTGTCTGACTTGGGCACTGCAGTGGGGAACCTGTCCACTCCATCTGCACGGTCCCCTGCAGTCTTACCGGCACCCACACCATCAGAGTCATGCCCCCCAGTTGTGCCGGCACACACCATGTCAGACACCTCCACTGCAGTTGTCAGTGGCTCTCCAGCACCCACCACCCCTTCCCTGCCTCCTTCTGGTGAGCCATGATCCTGTCCCTGCGGTGCCTGGCCTGCCCCCTCCGTATGCCCCTCCGAGGGGATTGTCCCTGGCTTTCTTCAGTGCAGGCATGCATAGGGTGACATCTGCCACTGTCACCCTGTTTTGACTTTCAAGTTGGACTGGCCATTGGCCTTTGTTAAAAGTTTTGCTGGACATCAACTGTTAGACCCACATATGCTGAATAAAGCACCTTTCTGTTCTCTAGTGCTTTTGCTTCTGATGTACATGTTGTTGATGATGCTAACCATGCCCTTGCTGCAGTGATGGTGATATTTGGTCTCATGATAATGAAGTGTTACTGTGCAGGAACACATGTGGTCCAGGGGGAATGTGTCCTATCCTGTGGCGTATCCATGTCATCCTTAGCAGCATCTGAGGGTGTCATGTGTTCAATATTTGGCAATGGGATTTCCTACTTACATTAGCAATTTCACATCTGTGGCTTCCACCCCTGCACATCTGTTGTGCCTGCCATTGTTCAATTTGTCTACTTCCCTGACCGTGTGGCCATCTCCACTGGACATGCAGGTTTGGGCATCAATGGGGAAGGACTCATCTGTGTTGTCAGTGCAACATTGCTATACAAGTGTGTTGGATCTGTGCTGATGATTTCGTTGGCACTCCCATGACCAGGCTGATGTGACGGGAGCATTCATTTGGTGCTAATTGTTGAGTGTGTGACCAAGTGCTCAGCTGACATGATGGAGCCCTACTGAGGCAACATATGGCACAGCTTTCCTCACACAGGAGTGGAGTCCCCTCATGGCAGTGTGTACTCCTGTGACATTGCCTGCGCCCAAGGTGTGTGTTATATGAGCATGTCTGTGTGTTCACTTCTGTTTTGCTGTGCATGCTGGGATCCCTAGTGTTGTACCTGTTTGTGATGCTTGCTGAGTTGACCTATGTTCCCCCAAGTCTTCTCCCTGGATTCTCTGTGATGTGGGTGCATGGCACATTACTGGTCATCAGGGTGTCACCCATAGGTGTGTTTGCTGTCAGGGCTGAGTTTGTGTGCAGACGCAGATGGGTCACAGTCAGGATTCCCCTTGGCACTTGTTGTTTACACCTGTCATGTGATTTCCAGTTTGTGTTATCTTTCAGTTATTGTGACACGTTGTGTGTGTGACTGCTGGCACTCCTCAGGGTCCGGGCTGCAATGTTGGTAGTTGTCTATGTGTGTTCTTTGTGGGTGTCCTTGGCTTCTTCATTGGTGTGTGACTGTGGCTGGGATCCCATTGGTTGGTGTGGTATTGCCGTCATGTCCATGTACAGCGTAGTGTGCAGTGTGTCAGACATTCAGGAGTCTTGTTGAGTGGCCATGTGTGATGTGTTTCTGCACCTTGGTTCCCACCCACCACCCTGGGATTGTCATGGGTGCATGTGCAATGTCACCAGTGCATGTGTGCTTCACTGCTGCACATTGTTGGAGGTCGAGGTGTGTGGTGTTGAGTGTGTGCAGATGAGAGTTGTTACCCGGCTAGACCCCTGCCTCCATGTTGGCCTTGGCTTACTGGCCGTGCTGATTGATTTGTGCTTGTGTAGGTGTGATGGTAGTTTGTTGCTCAGGACACATGACTGTGGTTCACAGTGTGAACGACATCTAGCTTTGTCATCACAGTGGGATTGTAATGCAGCCCAGGGTCACCACATTGTGGGGACCCTGGGGGTAGTGCTGTGGTGTCTCTGTGTCTTGCTGTGTCAGTTGCTGTTCCTACATGCTTGTGTGACATGTGTGATTTGTGATCCCTCTCATCTGACAATGCCTGATTGCCCACATAGGGGATTTGGATCCATGAGTTACCTTTGTGTGGCACTGTGTGCACATCTGTGTAATTGGTATTCAGGCCTCCTCATGTGTTGTGTGGTTGCTTGGGGACACTGGCACCCCCCCCCTCACCTGTTATGTTTGATGTGCAGTGTGGGTCTGCCTGTTTGTGTTTGTGCATCTGCACCACTGCATTGGCATATCTTTGGTGTGCCATTGGCTGTATGTTGTTTGGTGGGTTTCCCCTGCTGTCCCTGGGACTCCTAGGTCATCGGTCAGCACAATGAACATGGTTTGTGTGTCCCATTGATGCCATGGTATGGTTTCTGTTCACCTCACATCTACAGTCTCCACAGGGTATCTGCATTTGTGTGCCCATTGGTGCAAATATGTGGGTCTGCATTCTGATGGTCACTTTTGTCATTGTGTCATTGATGAATGTTGACAGTGTCAGCCCCCATGGGTGTTGTTTGTCTGCACATGGCCAAAGGTATGTCTTATTTGCACTGCAGTATTTGCCTCCCCCAATCTATGTTGCAATGGGACACATGCACTACTTTGCCACTGATGTGTTTTATGTTCTGTGACCAGGAATCATCCATGCAGTTTGGCAGTTGCAGCTTTTTCTTTGTCAACACTTGCATTTTGGTCACTGTGATGATGGGGGTTTAGGCCCCATTGCCACAATGTTCAAAATGTGCTTCAGCTATGGAACCCACACTTACCTTTTGGTCACTGTGATGATGGGGGTTTAGGCCCCATTGCCACAATGTTCAAAATGTGCTTCAGCTATGGAACCCACACTTACATTTTGGTCACTGTGATGATGGGGGTTTGGACCCCATTGCCACAATGTTCAAGATGTGCTTCAGCTATGGACCCCACACTTACCTTTTGGTCACTGTGATGATGGGGGTTTAGACCCCATTGCCACAATGTTCTGAATGTGCTTCAGCTATGGGCCCCCACACTTACATTTTGGTCACTGTGATGATGGGGGTTTGGACCCCATTGCCACAATGTTCAAGATGTGCTTCAGCTATGGACTCCACACTTACCTTTTGGTCACTGTGATGATGGGGGTTTAGACCCCATTGCCACAATGTTCTGAATGTGCTTCAGCTATGGGCCCCCACACTTACATTTTGGTCACTGTGATGATGGGGGTTTGGACCCCATTGCCACAATGTTCAAGATGTGCTTCAGCTATGGACCCCACACTTACCTTTTGGTCACTGTGATGATGGGGGTTTAGACCCCATTGCCACAATGTTCTGAATGTGCTTCAGCTATGGACCCCACACTAACATTTTGGTCACTGTGATGATGGGGTTTTGGACCCCATTGCCACAATGGTCATGGCCTGCTTGCATTGTGGGGGCCACACACATATATGTGTGGCACATGTGATAGGGGGTCACATTGTATGTTCAAAGTCATGTTCAGTGTTGTAGGCATTTGACACAGTCTACACACGCTTGTCATGGTGTTGGGGGATGTCTTTTCTTGCATTCCCTAGGTTGTGGTGTGCTGGTTGTGTCATGCATTGTCCATCCTATGAGTGGGGGTGGTGTTGGTGGTAGGCATCTGGCACCCCCTGGGTAAGGGTGGTAGTAGTGGTAGGCATCTGGCACCCTCTGGGTAAGGGTGGTAGTAGTGGTAGGCATCTGGCACCCCCTGGGTAAGGGTGGTAGTAGTGACAGGCATCCAGCACCCCATGGGTAGGGGTGGCAGTAGTGGTAGGCATCTGGCACCCCTGGGTAAGGGTGGTGGTAGTGGTAGGCATCTGGCACCCCTGGGTAAGGGTGGTAGTAGTGCTAGGCATCCAGCCCCCCATGGGTAGAGGTGGTAGTAGTGGTAGGCATCTGGCACCCCTGGGTAAGGGTGGTAGTAGTGACAGGCATCCAGCCCCCCATGGGTAGAGGTGGTAGTAGTGGTAGGCATCTGGCACCCCCTGGGTAAGGGTGGTAGTAGTGACAGAGATCCAGCCCCCATTGGTAGAGGTGGTAGTAGTGGTAGGCATCTGGCACCCCTGGGTAAGGGTGGTAGTAGTGGTAGGCATCTGGCACCCCTGGGTAAGGGTGGTAGTAGTGAGGGGCATCCAGCACCCCATGGGTAGGGGTGGCAGTAGTGGTAGGCATCTGGCACCCCTGGGTAAGGGTGGTAGTAGTGACAGGCATCCAGCCCCCCATGGGTAAGGGTGGTAGTAGTGGTAGGCATCTGGCACCCCTGGGTAAGGGTGGTAGTAGTGACAGGCATCCAGCCCCCCATGGGTAGAGGTGGTAGTAGTGGTAGGCATCTGGCACCCCCTGGGTAAGGGTGGTAGTAGTGACAGGCATCCAGCCCCCCATGGGTAGAGGTGGTAGTAGTGGTAGGCATCTGGCACCCCTGGGTAAGGGTGGTAGTAGTGGTAGGCATCTGGCACCCCCTGGGTAAGGGTGGTAGTAGTGGTAGGCATCTGGCACCCCTGGGTAAGGGTGGTAGTAGTGACAGGCATCCAGCCCCCATGGGTAGAGGCGGTAGAAGTGGTAGGCATCTGGCACCCCTGGGTAAGGGTGGTAGTAGTGACAGGCATCCAGCCCCCATGGGTAGAGATGGTAGTAGTGGTAGGCATCTGTCACCCCTGGGTAAGGGTGGTAGTAGTGGTAGGCATCTGGCACCCCCTGGGTAAGGGTGGTAGTAGTGACAGGCATCCAGCACCCCATGGGTAGGGGTGGCAGTAGTGGTAGGCATCTGGCACCCCTGGGTAAGGGTGGTAGTAGTGACAGGCATCCAGCCCCCCATGGGTAGAGGTGGTAGTAGTGGTAGGCATCTGGCACCCCTGGGTAAGGGTGGTAGTAGTGACAGGCATCCAGCACCCCATGGGTAGGGGTGGCAGTAGTGGTAGGCATACAGGCCCCTATGTGTATGTGTGGCATTGGTGAGGGCCATCCCGCCCCTATGGTGCTGCTGTTGCTGGTGTAGGTATTTCTGCATCCCTCTGTGTGTGATGTGTCGGGTACGTGTAGTTTGTTTTAGTTGTTGGTGTCTGACTTACCTTCTGCGCCGTACGCGTCCGTGCCTGTTCCGGTAATAGAGGTAGAATATTGGTAGGATCGGCACGAAGGGATTCATGGTTGGTTCGTCTCGTTCGTCTTTCTCTTTGCTTCGCCTCGTCCTCGTCGCTGGCGTGTTCGTCTCGTAGCCGTGGATCGTGTTGTGGCGCGAATCGGAGCTTATGTGCGCCTCGCCCGGATGCTTTGACGTGCCGTGCGTAGCGACGGGTTCGGCGCGTACGGGATGCGCATCGTACTTGTCCGGCCGGACGGGGCTGCATTTCTGCTTCCGTGCGGCTCGATTCTACGATTCCGGATCCGGCTCGGTCGGGGAACAGGACCTGGATTGGGTGAGTACGACTGGGTCGGAATCTATGCTGTTGTGCGCATCGTACTTGCTCGTTCGGAATAATGTGCGGATCGGTCGGGAAACAGGCATTCGCATGCCTTTTTTCCCGACCGAATGGTGTTAGGTGCGCCTCCGACCGAGTCGGATTTGGAGAGATATCCGACCGAACCGGACTCTAGCAGTCCGACCGAACGAGTACGATGCGGACGCATGCTATCGGACTCGATTCGGTCGGACTCCCATTGAAGTCAATGGGAGCCGGTCGTACGACGCGTACACGGGCTCCCATTGACTCAATGGGTGCGTCGCGAACAAGGGCCCCCCCACAGCGGGTACGCGTTGGTGCGACTCGCGCCATACATGCATGTGTAGGGGGGACCCATGGGTCCCCCCTGTGTGCGACTCGTGCGGCTACGCGTACAGGGGGATCCGACACGGACCCCCGAAGTCCGGCTCCGACTGCTCTTTCGAGCCGGACGCTGCGAGTCGGTCGGACTGTTCGAGGCGCGCATCGTACTTACCCGGTCGGGGAACGTCTCCATTGCGTGGTGCGAGTCGAGTCCGTACGAGTCGGTCGGAGCGGTTCGGAGCCGGGAACGAGTCGGTCGGGGATTTCGCGTACGCTCGCATCGTACTTGCTCGCGCGGACGGGTGTTTCAATCGGTCGGAAACAGGGCGTCCGAATCGGATCCGGTAAAGCCGAACCCGATTCGGTGCCCTACCGGCCGAGATCGGAATCGGCCCCTAAATATTTTAGGACTATATTTACCCACTTAAGTTTTAAATCCCTAACCCTCCTTGTGATTCTCTTTAATGAACTTTTTTATTTTTAACATGAGCATATTTTGCTACAGAAAGACATGGATGTGTCCATCATCCTGCTTTGTGTGGTACTTAATGCTACCTTAAAATTCCTGTTCTGGTAGGAGACACAGTTTTGATACAGCAATACACATGACTAGTGAGGTCATTCTGAATTCTGCGTAGGAGTGAATTACTTGAGGTGCACAGTGGGTACAGTACTCTCCAGTCATGTACATAAATGCAGAGCTGACTATCAGCCATCTGATACACAGTGCCAAGAAACCCCTGAGGGATAGAGAACTTGAAAAATAATGTTAATTCCCCATCAGTTCTGCCGTCTTCTTTGAACGTCCCATTTCAAGTGCAGAAAGCTGTTTCAAGAGTCAGAGAGAGTATTTTAGATGTTGTGCTTATTCAATCATTGGCCTCTCAAGTAAAGCTAGCAGCGAAGATGACGTGTATACCATGTACAGGGCTTGTAGCTGCAAGATCCCCTACTGTCATCTGTGACCCCCTAGCCCCAGCACAACACTTTAAGTAGGCCTAGTTTGTGGGCCAGCAGCACTTCACATTTGGAGTCCTGCAGTTTCGCTTTACCTGTCACACAGGTGCGGTGCTGTTGGCTAAGAAGTCAGTTTTGTCTTACACGAGATGCAGCACATTTGCCAGACATGGCTGTGATTGTGCTTTATGTGCATTGCGATATTGCCAGCTTCAGTGCCCTAATGTCTATTTCTGCATGGTTGACAGAACTGAAAACAGCCGTAGTCTAGAAGACTGCCCCAACCGCTGGCCCAGATGAAGCATTCCACAGGGGGACCCCATACCCCAGTCCCAGCTTTCAATTCACATCTTACTCTTTTCAGGATTGTTCAGCCAATCAACGTAAACCAAGACTACAACTCCCAGAAAGCACAAGGCTGTTGTTTAACAGTAGCCCTTGGTTAGACCAGTAGCATCAGTGAACTTTCACTTCATCTCATCAAGCAGTGTCCACACCATGGCTCTTTGCACCAGAAAAACAAGAGCAAACATTTAGACTTCACAGCTCCAGAGGGACTGAAGATCAAGGTACCAGAGGCTAATGCTACTAAAGGAACTTTAAGTCTTTCTCAGGGCTCCAATCCGTAATGCATTCTGGAATAGGTTTGCTTCTATTAAACACACACACACACTTAAAAACACTACGTAAAAAAAAGCACAGAACTGATTCATTCCATCTCTGGTGACCTGGAGGCACGTCTCAGCTCTGGTGTGTTCACCCCTTCAAAATGTGGTTGTAGCTGGAGAAGAAAGCGTCAAGGGCTCTCCACCAGCTGTACCGTTGAATACTTCACACAATACTTTATGCTCGAGTATAAAGCACGGATAAGCTATTTCCAGGCACTGAGAGGTGGTTTTAGCTCTAAACTTAGCATCAAAATACGAGTTAGAAATAGAAACAGATGCACATAGGTCCACAGAGTGGCTACCTCTTCCATTGCTGCCAAGGCAGATTATACCATATGACACTCAACAAGTCAGTGCCGGCTTTTTAACTACCAGAACATACCATTCTGGGACTTGTAGTTTTGCTTTTTTGTGATAAAAATTCCAGGGCTGGCGGAACGCATTACATAGATGGCATGGAGGCCTCCTTCGACTAACACTGATCCTACTATAGCACCATAAATCGAACCACACTGACACGCACTGCCTAACGAACAAATTCATACAGAGCGTGCAAAGTGTATTTATAGCCGCTCTTAACAACACAGTGACACCAAAACAGCAAGCATGTTGGCGGGGGCAGATTTCATCACAAATACATATTCTCTCAAACCAGTGCCAATACAACCAATGTTCATTAAACGAATAGCCTGGCTATACTGTACACCATTTCCAAAAAGTACAAAGAGGACAGGTTTTTGAGAAATATTGTTTGTTTTCAATCAATCAATCAGGTTTCTTGTAGAGCGCGACTAATAACCCGTTAGAGTCACAAGGTGCTGTTGGGGGTGGGGGGATCTGCGGTTCAGTCGAAGAGCCAGGTCTTGAGGTCCTTCCTCAATTGAGGCAGTGACTGCGATTGCCTGAGATGTAGAGGCAGGGAGTTCCAGGTCTTCGCAGCAAGGTAGGAGAAGGATCTTCCTCCAGCCGAGGTCTTGCAGATCCGTGGGATGGTGGCCAGGGCCAGTTGGGTGGAGCAGAGATGTCTGGTGGGTGTGTAGAAGGAGAGGCGGTGGTTGAGGTATGCAGATCCGGCAATGTGGATGGCTTTGTAGGCGTGCATGAGGAGCTTGAAGGTGATTCTTTTGTTGATCGGGAGCCAGTGGAGGTCTCTCCGATGACCGGTGATGTGGCTGCGGCGGGGATGTTCAGGATTAGTCTGGAGGAGGCGTTCTGGATGTTCAGAAAGTTTCTTTATGAGTTTTTGGGTGGTGCCGGCATAGAGTACGTTGCCGTAGTCAAATCTGCAGCTAACAAGCGCATGGGTGACCATTTTCCTCGAAACAGTGGGGATCCACTTGAAAATCTTCCGAAGCAGGCAGAGCGTGTGGAAGCAGGAGGACAAGACAGCGTTGATTTGGCGGTTCATTGAGAGCTAGGAGTCCAGGATGATGCTGAGGTTTTGTGCGTGGTCCTTGGGTGTGTGGGGGGGTGGGGGTTCTGAGCGCTGCGGGCTACCAGGAGTTGTCCCAGGCGGAGGGGGTGGAGCCCAGGATGAGGTCTTCGGTGTTGTCTAAGTTGAGCATGAGGCAGCTGTCCTTCATCAAGATGGCGACTGCCTTCAACCCATTGTGGAAGTTGCTCTTGGCAGCGGGTTCGTCGGTGAGGGAGAGAATCAGCTGGCTGTCGTCGGTATAGGAGATGATGTTGAGTCCGTGGTTTCTGATGATGGCTGCAAATGGGGCCATGTAGGTGTTGAAGAGGGTGGGGCTTAGGGAGGAGCCCTGAGGCACTCCACAGCTGATCTCTGTGGTTTGGGAGTAGAACTGTGGAAGTCTGACTCTCTGCGTTCGGCCGGTGAGAAAGGGGCGGCTTCATTCTAGGGCTTTGTCGCAGATGTTCTTTGTAGCTTTATACAAAATGAACTTGACCCAAAGGAATTTGTACCTGTATGCACTCCAGTTACATTACACAACGACAAATGAATTTTAGTTAAGTACCGGTATTAAGTGATTTGCGCAGAATCACAGGATGTTGAGCCAACGCGGAGACTCGAACCAGGTTGCCCAGCTCCAAAGGCAGCAGCTCTGGCCATTACACCATATCCTCTTGCGTGCTGTATTTGGACAATTCTCTGACTACAGCAAATCAGCCAGTAACTTAATTTGGAGCAAAAATATTATAATGGGGTATGGATTGGAGAAGAGGCATAGCGGAGTAATCAATTTCTAGGCAAAGTATTTAAAGCATATATACTATCCTCTTGCACACAATTTTTCACTGGGGAACAATGTATCATGGACTATTTGAACTGTCGCACAAAACTATACCTGGGGATATCATCTTTTTTTTCTGAGGGGCACATGGTTGTATGCATTTGCAGCTCTGCTTTTTTTCAGCCGCAGAACGAGTTTCTGCATGATGACAGGTGAGGAGGGCAGGACGTGCGGGCGGGGTTTAAAAATGATTGCCAGCATATCAGAGCAGCTCAACTGGGTTGTGACACTCACTTCAAAGTGTGCATGTCGGATTGGACGGCTGCTTTTCAGCGACAGGCCCAAAATGTGCACTGAACCCCTCTTCCTATATAGTCAATTAGTGAGCCCGGGGCATTACAGCTGCAGCCTCCCGGACTCCTAATGAGCGTTAGGTTTGCCTGCCCGCACAAGTCCTGGCACTGCTCTCAAGCTGTAACATAACAGCAAGGGAGGATTGTCTGGACTGGCCTAGGACACACCGTTTGGACTCTGCTCCATTGGTCGGAACATGGACAATCACTGCATGGCTTCCTTGTGAAGCTATACAGTGATTGCCCATTTCTGTCACTTGCTCTCTTCCCTCTTCGGACGCAGTGCCTCTAATGACATTGAGTACGAGGGTGGAGATGAGACTATTCCCCAAGTTCCGAAGTTCCTCGTGCTTTCAGGGAAATTCATCCATGAGCCATTTTCCTAGTAAGTTATATAAATAGAGCTTTTACTTACTAGACGTTAGTGAACTAGTGCAAGCTTTAAATCTTTGCTAATTTTGATATAATAGAGTTTTTTATATCATTGTTTTTATCAGATCTGCTTGAAATTGTTTTTAAGGCTGTTTTCTCATAATATTTACAATCTGAGCAAACACAAGCCTAAGCAGCCTTGTTCACTGGATCAGTGCTGCTTGTTTCCTGTCCTGGGATGGGAATATACTCCTTTCTCGAAACTTGGCCTCACAATAGAACTGTTCCTGGGAGAAACCACCCCCTTCCCTCCCCGCAGAACTCTTCTTGTAAGAGTTGGGGTCCCTTGTTCAGCATGCTTTCTCAGAGCATTTCACCCTATTTTTCTTCCTCACCATTTTCATAGTTCACCAGCTGCCACTGTGCATTTGTTGATATTTTACTGGCATTTGTAAAGAACACCGGCATCAGACGAATAACTGGCGGTGGAGAGGGGTATGGGTCTCGGGGTTATACACAGTCATCTGGATGGTACATTTTTGCATGTTAACTCCTCCCAGCAAGGAACGAGGTGGCATTGGAGCCTGCCTATGAGGGTGGACAAAGACGCGGATCTCCATAATGCCGCCCTGTGGCGGTCCGAAAATAAAGCACCAGCATGAGCAGCATGAGCAACATAGCTCACAAAAAAATGAGAGGGGCCCCTAACCACCAAAGGAGTAGGGCACCAAATAGACCGTAGTCAAAAAGAAGATCCCCTTTGGGCTACTTAATCTCACCAGGCAAAACCTTGCATCACAACCAATCTGTCACCAGAACAAAACACCACCAGCTTCAAAGGCCAAGTGTTCACAATCATAAAAATATTTTTATTTATTAAAAAAAAAATTAATCTGTTACTCCAATACAATGAATTTATCTATAGATCAAATACAATAAAGTATCAAACAATTTTAAAATAGGTTAAAAACATTCAAACAAGTATACAAATTTTATAGTAGGGAGAACCTGCAAGAAAAATAGTTTCTTGTCAAAAATGAAGGCACATACATTAGACCCAGATCATTTGTTTTACAAAAATTATTATACAAAAGCCTAATTAGTAAAAGTAACAAACGTCTCCACAATCTACAGTACCCCTTCTCACTCTTGCGTCGACGCGTTTCGGTGGGTATCACTGTTTAAAACACCACCTTCCTCAGGACAAGAAATAACATCTCCCACATGGAGTTTTCAATCTGTCGTGATAATATTAGGCACATCCAAGTAAAACAGCAGGCAAAGAACCTTTTAAACCTGTATCAGAGGATATATCAATCTCTCACTTGGACATCAATCTGAAGTGGCAGGATCATCATTCGACTTTCCAATCCTGATACTTCTAGGATTATAATAGAAAGGCCAGTATGCGCCTCTTCACGTCAGCGCTCTGCATGTACCTTCTTAGTTTTCAGATTTTAAGTTTGTAACTTTTACAGCATCTTTATATATTTATCTCTTCTATGGGCAGCTCATTAGTATCTCTTATGCGAGCATTATGGCCTCATGTAGGATAAACCTCCGGTGTCCAAGGAAATCTTCTTGGATCTAATGTATGTGCCTTCATTTTTGACAAGAAACTATTTTTCTTGCAGGTTCTCCCTACTATAAAATTTGTATACTTGTTTGAATGTTTTTAACCTATTTTAAAATTGTTTGATAATTTATTGTATTTGATCTATAGATAAATTCATTGTATTGGAGTAACAGATTAAATTATTTTTTTAATAAATAAAAATATTTTTATGATTGTGAACACTTGGCCTTTGAAGGTGGTGGTGTTTTGTTCTGGTGACAGATTGGTTGTGATGCAAGGTTTTGCCTGGTGAGATTAAGTAGCCCAAAGGGGATCTTCTTTTTGACTATGAGCAACATAGCTGCCAAGTTTCCCGGTCCATGTATTATGTGCTGCTCCAGTACAGTTTTTTTTCTTTGAATTGTGCGACTCGCAACCCTGTTGTATAATACAATAAACAAGACTACAAATCCCAGAATTCATAGAAAAATCCCAGACTAGAGCAGCACATCACACATGGACCTGGGATACTTGACAGGACAGGAGCAGTTGTTGCAGTTTTGATTCGGAAGAGAACAAAATAAGGGAAAAACAAGAAAGGGTAGAGGATGTGGCATAATGTCCAGAGCTGTCTATTTTAGATCTGGGGAGCCAGGTTTATTTAATTCTCTGTGTTGCTGCAACATACTATGTTTCTGGGCAAATCACTAAAGAGCTCAAATTCCTTCCTGGCGAGTTTGCGCAATATAAAACAGTAAAAGCAAATAATAACAGTGCTATGGAGAGAGCAGTAGGGAGTGGGAGGGGGGAAGAAATAGTACTTCAATCACGTCCGGAGCAGCAGACGGGTACAGATTAACTTTAATCAATTTGTGCTTGGTCCCTGCGCCATAGAAATAATCTGAAATGACGTTTGGCCTGCACTGGCCAATTAAGAAGGCTGCAAGGAAGAGTGACATTGCAGCCAACAAACGGTAAGCAATGGGCGGGTGCCAAGCCCTTTTTGTAAACAATAATGTCTCGCAAGCACTAGCGCTAAAATGTACCGATCTGAGGTGGATAGGTACATGTAAAAATAAAATAGAAATAGTAGCTTGAAATCGCTTTGTGTTGTTTGTGGGGGCAGGGAGCGGATTGGGGAGGGAGGGAGTTGGGGCAACAGTACCACACCAGATAACAGTAAAAATATATTTTAAAAAAGTACCTCAATCACAGCGCAAGCTGTTGAGAGACGAAGATGGAGGGGCAGCAACACGGAGAAGTGGTGGATAAGAGGGGAAATAAGCAACAAGGTCCAAAATGTTCATTAATCACAGCGCGAGTTGCAGAAAAATACTAATTTATAAGAAACAATCTGTGCTTTGTCCCTACACCAGGGAAGAAACAAGAAGTGACACATTGCATGTAATGTCCAGTTAGAAGGCAGCAAGGAAGAAGTGACACTGAATCCAATGAAAGGTAAGCAACGAGTGGGTTCCAAGCCCTTTTGGAAACAATATTGTCTCGCACACAAGATCGCATGCGCTAGCGCATGGCCCACACAGGTTCGAACCTCAAAATATATTAAAGGGGCTTAAAGCCCACCTATTACTTACCATTAGAATGTATTATCGTCACTCTTTTGTTTTCATTGGACAGCAGCAGCTCGCATTCTCATTTCTCTTGTCTTCATTCGTCAGCGACAGCTGGTTTCATCAGTTCTCAGCTTTGAGAGGTTATTGGTTTCTTTCTTTAGATTCAGCACATACCAAACCAATAAGCATTGGCAAAGCTAATAGTTCTTGCCTATGCAAGATCTATTGTCTTTGTCAATATTTTTTTTTGTTGCAAACCATTCTCTGTAGAGGAAGGGGGGCAGGGTTATCCGTAATCACCAAAGGACTATCAACTGTGTGGCTCAGAAGCCAGTTTAATATCTTCAGGCAAGGAATATAATTGTTTACTAGTGCCCAAAAATCTTTCATTCTTTCTACTATTTGCAGCTGGGAGCCTCAACCCATAGTCAGCACCCAGCCATAATCTAATAATTCAGTCTTTACAACAGGGCACACCAAGCCACAGTTCCAGGGCCGAGACTCCCATAGCTCCGCCGATGCACCTCATGTGTGATGTGTGCAGCACATCTTCTGTTCGAGCTCTGAGACTCGCACAGCTCCGCCGATGCACCTCATGTGTGATATGCAGCTCATCTTCTGTTCTAGCGCTAAGGCTCTCACACAGCTCTGCTGATGTACCTCATGTGTGATGTGCAGCTCATCTTCTGTTCTAGCGCTAAGGCTCTCACACAGCTCTGCTGATGTACCTCATGTGTGATGTGCAGCTCATCTTCTGTTCTAGCGCTAAGGCTCTCACACAGCTCTGCTGATGTACCTCATGTGTGATGTGCAGCTCATCTTCCGTTCCAGAGCTGAGACTGTCACACAGCTCCGCCAATGCACCTCATGTACAACACTCTCTGCTATTCCACCACTAAGACCTACATTACACACAGCTTTTCCAGTGCATCTCATTTCTGATGTACAGCGCTTTGCTGTTCCAGCACTGAGCCCCACACATCTCTGCAAGTGACTATAACTTTAACCCCAACATTCTTCGCCAGAAGTAAAAAACCAAATAGGAATTCATGAGGCTGTCTCTGTCCCTCCTATTCATCTATAGGAAGCGTGGACAATTCCCTGACATATATAGAAGGTTACAACATTTCACATTACACTGATTTAGTTATAAAATCGCCACCAGAAACTCAGGGCTGAGCCATGATTCGACCAGGGCCGGCTCCTTCACTAGGGCGGAGTAGCGTCGCCCCACTGCTTTCTCGCACTACGAGAAGCAGAAACATAAAATGGTAATAACTTTCAGTTATTACCTTTTTATGTTTGGTTGCGGGCGGGCCGGTCGGTGGTGCTGCTCTGAGAGCAGGGCAGGGGAGGAGTGGTGTGCCTGTTCACTCCCGAGTGCGCAAAGACTGTTTGGTCGGCCCCCTGGGGCCGCCCAAACCAGTCATGCGCACTCTGCCTTTCTCCATGCAGGCTGCAATACAGTCTACATGGAGAAAATAGCCTCCCCATAAGCCGATGGCTGGGCGACGTCCTGACCAATCACAACGCTGATTGCAGCGTTGTGATTGGCTTAGGGGAGGGAGGGAGCCTGGCTGCATGCTTCTGCTTCCTGTTCCTGGAGAGCAGGAGAGCAGAGAAGACGTGGGTCCCGGCCGGCTGAAATTTAAGTTTAATTATATATATAATTTTTGTATTAAATTAACCTCCCCGCGTGACCCCCCCTCGCCTCCCTACTCGCAAGTCATGCCAGCCGCGACTGGATTCGACCCTCAGTTGTACGGTGTATGCTCTTTAATAAATTTGCTTTTATTATTTTTGAGGCTGCAGACCACAGCAGGAGCTGACTGCAGGGCAGGCTTTGGAGATCCGAGTGAAATATTACAATGAGCCATGATAAAGCTAAGAGAACTCGATTATGTCTGTGTGTCTTGTTGATGCGCGCAACATGCCCCATGTGCATAGAAATTGAGTCTCTTTTTAAACTCTGCACTGTTTGCACGGTTTGATAGTGAAGGTAGGCACAAAGGCTGCAAACTTTGCCCTGTTCTTGGCATGCCCTTTGACACAGAGTATGCCACTTAACACTGCAATCTTTGTGACATGTGATTAGTGTAGGCAGACACACAGTCTATGATACTGGGTTATTGATTGAAAATGCTAAGTGCAGACAGACATGCAGTTGTGAAGCCTACTATTTGTGAGATACTTTGTGTAGGCAGATAGACTAAAGCACTGAACTATTAGTAATGTGTGCATAGTGTAGACAAAGGGGTCGATTCCGATCTCGGCCGGAAGCGCACCTAACAGTATTTGTCCGGAAAAAAAACCAGCCGAATGCGTGTTTCCCGATCGATTCGAACACTCGTCCGAACGAACAAGTACGATGCGCATAACAGCCTAGATTCCGAGCGAGCCGTACTCACCCATTTCAGCTCCTGTTCCCCGCCCGAGCCGGATCCGTAAACGCCGATTCGAGTCGCACGGAACCAAATACACAGCACCTTCCGGCCGGACTAGTACGATGCGCACTCCGTACGCGCCGAACCCGTCGCTACGTCCGGCACGTCAGAGCATCCGGGAGAGCTGCACATAAGCTCCGATTCGCGCCACAAGACGATCCACGGCTACGAGACGAACAAGCCAGCGACGAGTACGAGTCCAAGCCACGAGAAACCCGAACGAGACGAACAAACCATGAATCCCATCGCGCAGGTCCTACCAATACTCTACATCTATTACCGGGACCGGTACGGATGCGTACGGCGAAGACGGTAAGTCAAACACCCACTACACAAAGAAACGACACGTACCCAACATATGTCACACACACATAGGGATGCAGAAATGACATACACTAGCAACAGCAGAACCATAGGGGCGGGATGGCTACCACCAATGCCATACACACCCATAGGGGGATGGATGCCTACCACTACCAACGCCCCTACTCAGGGGGGCCTGGATGCCTGTCACTACTACCATCCCCACTCATAGGGGGATGGATGCCTACCACTACCACCACCCCTACTCAGGGGTGCCTGGATGCCTACCACTACCACCACCCCTACTCAGGGGGCCTGGATGCCTGTCACTACTACCATCCCCACTCATAGGGGGATGGATGCCTACCACTACTACCATCCCCACTCATAGGGGGATGGATGCCTACCACTACCACCACCCCTACTCAGGGGGCCTGGATGCCTGTCACTACTACCATCCCCACTCATAGGGGGATGGATGCCTACCACTAACACCATCCCCACTCATAGGGGATGGATGCCTACCACTACCACCACCCCTACTCAGGGGGCCTGGATGCCTACCACTACCACCACCCCTACTCAGGGGTGCCTGGATGCCTACCACTACCACCACCCCTACTCAGGGGGCCTGGATGCCTGTCACTACTACCATCCCCACTCATAGGGGGATGGATGCCTACCACTACCACCACCCCTACTCAGGGGGCCTGGATGCCTACCACTACCACCATCCCCACTCATAGGGGATGGATGCCTCCCACTACCACCACCCCTACTCATGGGGGCCTGGATGCCTACCACTACCACCACCCCTACTCATGGGGGCCTGGATGCCTACCACTTCCACCACCCCTACTGATGGGGGCCTGGATGCCTGTCACTACTACCATCCCCACTCATAGGGGGATTGATGCCTACCACTACCACCACCCCTACTCAGGGGGGCCTGGATGCCTACCACTACCACCACCCCTACTCATGTGGGCCTGGATGCCTACCACTACCACCACCCCTACTCATGGGGGCCTGGATGCCTGTCACTACTACCATCCCCACTCATAGGGGGATTGATGCCTACCACTACCACCACCCCTACTCAGGGGGCCTGGATGCCTACCACTACCACCACCCCATCTCATGTGGGCCTGGATGCCTACCACTACCACCACCCCTACTCAGGGGGCCTGGATGCCTGTCACTACTACCATCCCCACTCATAGGGGGATGGATGCCTACCACTACCACCACCCCTACTCAGGGGGGCCTGGATGCCTACCACTACCACCACCCCTACTCAGGGGGGCCTGGATGCCTGTCACTACTACCATCCCCACTCATAGGGGGATGGATACCTAACACTACTACCATCCCCACTCATAGGGGATGGATGCCTACCACTACCACCACCCCTACTCAGGGGGCCTGGATGCCTGTGACTACTACCATCCCCACTCATAGGGGGATGGATGCCTAACACTACTACCATCCCCACTCATAGGGGGATGGATGCCTACCACTACCACCACCCCTACTCAGGGGGGCCTGGATGCCTACCACTACCACCACCCCTACTCAGGGGTGCCTGGATGCCTACCACTACCACCACCCCTACTCATGGGGGCCTGGATGCCTACCACTACCACCACCCCTACTCATGTGGGCCTGGATGCCTACCACTACCACCACCCCTACTCAGGGGGGCCTGGATGCCTGCCACTACTATCATCCCCACTCATAGGGGGATGGATGCCTACCACTACCACCACCCCTACTCAGGGGGGCCTGGATGCCTACCACTACCACCACCCCTACTCAGGGGTGCCTGGATGCCTACCACTACCACCACCCCTACTCATGGGGGCCTGGATGCCTGTCACTACTACCATCCCCACTCATAGGGGGATGGATGCCTACCACTACCACCATCCCCACTCATAGGGGGATGGATGCCTACCACCCACACCACCCCTACACATAGGACGGGAAATGCATGACACAACCAGCATATTCCAACATAAGGAATGTCTGAAAATACATCCCACCAACACCATGACAAGCGTGTTTAGTCTGTGTCAAATGCCTACAACACTGAACATGACATTGAGCATACAATGTGACCCCCTATCACATGTGTCACACATAAATGTGTGTGGCCTCCACAATGCAAGCAGACCATGACCACTGTGGCAATGGGGTATAACACCCCATCATCACAGTGACCAAAAGGTAAGTCTGGGGTCCATAGCTGAAGCACATTTTGTACATTGTGGCAATGGGGTCTAAACCCCCATCATCACAGTGACCAAAAGGGAAGTGTGGGGTCCATAGCTGAAGCACATTTTGTACATTGTGGCAATGGGGTCTAAACCCCCATCATCACAGTGACCAAAATGTAAGTGTGGGGTCCATAGCTGAAGCACATTTTGAACATTGTGGCAATGGGATCTAAACCCCCATCACCACAGTGACCAAAAGGTAAGTGTGGGGTCCATAGCTGAAGCACATTTTGAACATTGTGACAATGGGGTCTAAACCCCCATCATCACAGTGACCAAAATGTAAGTGTGGGGTCCATAGCTGAAGCACATTTTGAACATTGTGGCAATGGGGTCTAAACCCCCATCTCCACAGTGACCAAAAGGTAAGTGTGGGGTCCATAGCTGAAGCACATTTTGAACATTGTGGCAATGGGGTTTAAACCCCCATCACCACAGTGACCAAAAGGTAAGTGTTGTAATGGGAAAAGCTGCAAATGCCAAACAGCATGGATGATTCCTGGTCACAGAACAACAAACACATCTGTGGCATAGTAGTGCTTGTGTCCCATAGCAACATACATTGGGTGAGGCAAACAGTGCAGTCAAATAAGATATACCTTTGGCCATGTGCAGACAAACATCACCCATGGGGGCTGACATTGTCAACATTCGTCAATAACACAATGACAGAAGTGACCATCATAATGCAGCCCCACATATCTGCACCAATGGACACACAAATGTAGATATCCTGTGGAGACTGTAGATGTCAGGTGAACAAATACCATACCATGGCAGCAATGGGACATACAAACCATGATCATTGTGCTGACTGATGACCTAGGAATCCCAGGGACAGCAGGAGAAACCCACCAAACAACATACAGCCAATGGCACACAAAGATATGCCAATGCATTGGTGCAGATGCACAAACACAAACAGGCAGCCTCACACTGCATATCAAACACAACAGGTGATGGGGGGGGGGGGGTGCCAGTGTCCCCAGGCAACCACACAACACATGAGGAGGCCTGAATCCCAATCACACAGATGTGTATACAGTGCCACACAAAAGTAACTCATGGATCGGATTCCCATATGTGGGCAATCAGGCATTGTTAGATGAGAGGGAGCCCAAATTACACATGTCACACAAGCTTGTAGGAACAGCAAATAACACAGCAAGAGACAGACCCACTACAGCACTACCCCCAGGGACCCCACATTGTGGTGACCCTGGCCTGCATGATAATCCCACTGTGATGACAAAGCTAGATGTCGTTCACACTGTGAACCACAGTCATGTGTCCTGAGCTACAAACTACCATCACACCTACACAAGCACAAATCAATCAGCACGGCCTGTCAGCCAAGGCCAACATGGAGGTAGGGGTCTAGCCGTGCAACAACTCTCATTTGCACACACTCAACACCACACACCTTGATCTACACCAATGTGCAGCTGTGAAGCTCACATGGACTGGTGACATTGCTCATGCACCCATGACAATCCCAGGGGTGGTGGTGGGAACTAAGGTGCAGAAACCCATCACACATGGCCAGTCAACAAGACTCGTGAATGTCAGACACACTGCACAGTACGCCGTACATGGGCATGACGTGAAATCCACCACAATCAATGTGATCCCGGACACAGTCACGCACCAATGAAGAAGTCAAGGTCACCCACAAAGAACACACATAGACAACTTACAACATTGCAGCTCTGACCCAGACGAGTGGCAGCAGTCACACACACAACGTGTCACAATCACTGAAAGCTAACACAAACTGTAAATTACATGACTTGTGTAACCAACAAGTGCCAAGGGGAATCCGGACTGTGTCTCATCTGCGTTTGCCCACAAACTCAGCCCTGACAGCAAACACACCTATGGATGACACCCTGATGACCAGTAATGTGCCATGCACCCACATCCCAGAGAACCCAGTGCGAAGATTTGGGGGAACATAGGTCAACTCAGCAAGCATCACAAACAGGAACATCACTAGGGATCCCAGCCTGTGTTGCAAAATGGAAGTGAACACACACAGACATGCTCACACAACACACACCTTGGGCTCAGGGAATGTCACGGAATTACACACTGCCATGAGGGGACTCCACTCCTGTGTAAGGAAAGCTGTGCCATACGTTGTCTCTGCAGGGCTCTATCATGTCAGCAGTACACTTGGTCACTCAGTCAACAATTAGCACAAAATGAAGGCTCTCGTCACATCAGCCTGGTCATGGGAGTGTCACCGAAATCATCTGCACAGATCCAACACACATGTATAGCAAGTTGCACTGATAACACAGATGAGTCCTTCCCCATTGATGCCCAAACTTGCATGTCCAGTGGAGATGGTCACACGGTCAGGGAAACAGACAAATTGAACAATGGCAAGCACAACTGATGTGCAGGAGTGTAAGCCACAGATGTGATATTGCAAATAAATGTAGGAAATCACATTGGCAAATATTGAAAACATGACACCCTCATATTGCTGCAAAGGATGACATGGCTACACACCAGGATAGGACACATTCCCCTGGACCACATGGGGTCCTGCACAGTAACACTTCATTTTCATGATATCAAAATCACCATCACTGCAGCAAGGGCATGGTTAGCATCATCAACATCATGTACATCTGAAGCTAAACCACCAGAGAACAGAAAGGAGCTTTATTCAGCATATGTGTCTGAAAAATGAAAGTCCTGCAAAACTACAAAGGCCAATGGCCAGTCCAACAGTTCAGTCCAAACAGGGTGACAGTGGCAGATGTCACCCTCTGCTTGCCTGCACTGATATGGAGCAGGGACATTCCCCTCGGAGGGGTATACGGGGGGGCAGGCCAGGCACCGCAGGGACAGGATCAGGGCTCACCAGAAGGAGGCAGGGAAGGGGTGGCTGGTGCTGGAGAGTCACTGACAACTGCAGTGGAGGTGTCTGACATGGTGTGTGCCGGCACAACTGGGGTCCATGAGTCAGATGGTGTGGGTGCCGGCACGACTGCAGTGGTCCGGCCAGATGGAGTGGACAGGTTCCCCACTGCAGTGCCCAAGTCAGACGGGGTGGTAGTGGACTCCACTGCAGGGCCTATCTCCAGGGGAGTAGAATGGGGTTCAGGTAAGGTGGGCAGGACAGAGGGGGAGGACACGGTCTCCACACCAGTGGCACAAACATGTGCAGCGGGGGTGTGAGGCTGGAAGAGCAAGTGGTAGGTGGAGAAGGCCGGATCATTTTGGGGATGGTGTATCTGTGGGTGGGGGAACCTTGGGCAGGGTGTGGTGGAGGAACCAGTGTTGTGGGGGCCTGAGGGATGGAGGAAGGAGACTGTGTGGTTGAGCTGCAGGGCGGTGGCGGGGTCTTGCTCTTCCGGGACAGGGGGGACTTGCGTGTGGGGGCCTTAGTCTGTCCGTGCCTGGGGGAGGGTGTCCGGGGGTGAGGGGCACTCCCCTCTGTGTGGGTGGACTTCCTCTTCCCCCTGTATGCTGGATCAGCTGGATCGGAGGGGAAGAGGCCGAGGTCACAGAGGAAGAGCTGCTGTTTAGGTGGGGTTGCAGGTGAGGCAAGGGAAGGGGTCTTGGAGGGAGAGGATTTGGAGGACTGCGGCGTGACTGTGGATGCCTGTGTGTGTGTCTGTTCCCCATCCCCTGTGGGTGTGGTATCAGTACCCTGAGGATGCTTGCATGCACGTTTTGCCTTTGTTTTGGGTGTTTCTGTGCTGCTTGTGTTTGGGTGATTGTGCAGGTGTGCATGTGCTTGGGACAGGTAGGGTGCCAGGAAGTGTAGATGGGGCAGAGGTAGGAGGGGTGAGGGACTGTTGGAGGAGGGACACTGCTGCCATCAGGGAGGAGTCCATGGACCTATTGCTTCTCTGTAGGGCAGACATACCCGTCGAGATGCCCTCCATGAACAACACCAGCTGTGTCAACAGAGTGGTGTGTGCATGGAGGACACTTAGCATTGCTGTCTGCCCTACATGGAGCTGCCGAAGTAGGTACACAGACTCCTCACTCAGGGCAGCAGTGGACACTGGGGCAGGGGGTGCGGTGCCTGGCATGAAGGAGACACGCTCCCGAACACGGGAGCCTCCACGGACCTCTGGAATCGGAGCCAATGGGAGGGCGGTGGTGGTGGTGGTGGGGCCAGACAGACTAGCTGGGGTGTGGTGGCTGCTGACACCCGCCTCCACAAGGGAGTCATCCTCCGAGCTGCTGTGGTCCTCAGCTGAGGTGGATGGTGCTGAGGACTCCTCGGTGTGGCTCCCCTCGCCCTCCGTGCCACTGGGTCCCTCCGACCACTCGTCGGCTGCTGACCCAGTCTGGCTCTGCAGCTCCTCCTGGTCCGTGGAGCTGTCCCCTCCTGTGGTCGTGGATGTATCTGCAAACAATTAGGGAAACAGACAAACATCAGTCACCTGCACTGACCGCACACACCACAGTAAGTACAGCACATTACAGAGCAAGCCCTGGCATCCTTAGTTGAACATTGCCAAAAGTCCTCATACAGATTCGGAGAAGCCAATTGTCAGTCTGATGGTCAACCATGGAACTCACACCCCTCCTGCCCTTGCACCCATCTGTCTGGTGCCTGTCTGATGGTAATACCCCAGTGTGGACACATGCACCACCTACACAGTTGTTGGACATTGCAGAGAACACGGTGAAGTATGTGAACATGCACACATCACATCTCTTGCCACTGAGTCAGTGCAGGTGTCCGGATAAAGGGATGGCCAGAGTCTAAATAGAAATGCATGTGATGCATACCAGCACCAGACACCATGATGCACCCATGTCCGGATAGTCAATGCCACAATGGGGTGCATGTTACACATGTCACTCCCCTGCAGGATCACTCTTAGGAAGTTTAATGCCATGACACAGGCATGCGTGCAAAGTCATACATCACTGTCTCCAGTCACATGGCCATGGCAGCCAGCCAACAACAGTCTGCACTGTGTCACAATCCTAGGACATGGGGAATGCAAGTTATGTAACTGACAAGTGCACATGTCCATCCCCACAAACCACATCATCTGAACTCGTATTTGTCCACGTCATACCAATTGGACATATGGGAGACATGAAACACAACTCTCAGAACCTGAGCATCTCACAGTGTGCTGTGAATGAAAAACAGCTGCCTGAAAGTCACAGTCGCATACACCTGTGTGCACAGTCAAGTGATCAAACACCTATAAGTCACAGAAGTATCGTCTCTCATGGTCACATCTCAGATGGCATGCTGAGCCTAACCGATAAACATACCAGTAGTCCTGACAACGTAGCCATAGCACAATGACACAGAGTCAGACACCTGAGGGAACATTTCACTGATCACAACATGTCAGCTGATACACGGGAGTGGGAGTACAGAGTGTATTGTATGCCCTGGAGTAGGCATGACTGTCCAGCTCCACCTGTAAGAGGGATGAGCCCTGGACAGTAGGCAGGTGGCTAAGCATGTGTGACACACATGACATACATACTCCTGAGGCCCAAACATTGTTCCCACCCGCAGCATGGGGGTGTGCCAAATACCCCAGGGACATGTGGTGATTCAGATCAGCAAGTGGACCACATATCAAAGTTACACCCAGATTACATTTCACGACTTAGGCATTGTGTGAGCAATCGACCCACCCATGAAGCCCACCACAAAGTCACGGGAACAAAAGCTGTCCCCCACCTTGAGCAAAGCAAAATGCAAGGACCCTGTATCCAAGTGACACAATTTCCTGACCGTAAGGACCACACCTGCGTATCAGATGAGGAGTGGGCATGTCACAATTGAGGGACATGGGTCCTGGACCACAAGACTGATGTACTGTGGAAGTTTAACCAGGCCAGAGGAGGGCACATAGCATGTCAGACAGAGTTCACAGTGCAGTCATGGACTCACCCCCTCCTTGCTGCTGTCTGTCCTTCAGCTGCCCATCCAGGTCAGGGAAGACCACCGCCAGGATCCGGAGCATGTGGGGGGTCAGGGTCCGGTGTCCGCCCCTCCTGCGAGGAGGCGACAGCTTCAGCTGGACCCTTGCGATCCTCCGGGTCCAGCCACGAAGATCCTGCCACCTCTTCTGGCAGTTGCAGATCCGGCTCTTGTAGACCCCCATGGATCTTACTGCGCGGGCGATGGTCAGCCAGATTTCCTGCTTACGGTGGGCATCAACCTGTGAGGATGACAAAGTGAAAAGGCCATTACTACACATGCAACATATCCGTGCATCACACAGTCGGATATACATGTCTCAATCACAGGGGCATATGATGTACACAGGCAGTGCAACGATGGCTATGAACAGTTTGCCAGCAGTGACTACATGGTGTCATTGCATGGGAAGTAAACCTTGTTGGAATGCACTGTTACTGCACTGTACCTGTTCAGTGCATGTGACTACACACTTTGGGGGTGAGAACTACTCAGTGAGCATGCTAGCCAGTGGTGTGCACACTGGAAGTCTTGCTAGTCAGACAACATGCACAATTAGTAAGGCAGTGGACAGCACACTCACCTGCTCCCCTGGTGTCCCATACAGCTTGCTGTACTGTGGAAGGAGGCTGTCCAGCAGGGCCTGGTTCTCCTCAAGGCTGAAGGCTGGGGCTCTCTCCACAGTACGTGCCATTGCAGTAGCCAGAGGATGCAGAGACAGCAGCAGTGTTGGTGGCAGATGTCGTCCTGGAGCATGTAGTGCAGGCAAGTGAGCCCTCAGGGGAACAGCCAGCATTATATGTGTGCTGCAGAGGCAGATACTGTCCCATGTGTCCAAAGTGATAGGTCCAAGTCGTTTGCATCTTCTGAATCTGACCAATCCATGGAATAGCAGCACTAATACACGCCCACAGCATCCTTCAAAAGTTAAACTTCATGACACCCATGAATTTGCAACATTGTTGTGGCTGGCCAACTGAATTCACTGCATCAGACTCGTTGAAGCTTCGAAAATGCGTCCGTTGCCATGCCAGGCCCCAGCCAATGCGTGCGCACCGTTCGGTCCATTGCTGTACAACGCGTACTCCGGGATACAACGCGTACCTGCTCACAACAGATGCAATGGGCCGTGCGGGCACACCGATCGGTCCATTGCTGTACAACGCGTACCTGCTCACAACATGGGCCGTGCGGGCACACCGATCGGTCCATTGCTGTACAACGCGTACCCGCTCACAACAGATGCAATGGGCCGTGCGGGCACACCGCTCGGTCCATTGCTGTACAACGCGTACCCGCTCACAACAGATGCAATGGGCCGTGCGGGCACACCGCTCGGTCCATTGCTGTACAACGCGTATCCCGGGATACAACGCGTACGCGCTCACAACAGATGCAATGGGCCTTGCGGGCACACCGCTCGGTCCATTGCTGTACAACGCGTATCCCGGGATACAACGCGTACCCGCTCACAACAGATGCAATGGGCCGTGCGGGCACACCGATCGGTCCATTGCTGTACAACGCGTATCCCGGGATACAATGCGTACCCGCTCACAACAGATGCAATGGGCCGTGCGGGCACACCGCTCGGTCCATTGCTGTACAACGCGTACCCGCTCACAACAGATGCAATGGGCCGTGCGGGCACACCGATCGGTCCATTGCTGTACAACGCGTATCCCGGGATACAACGCGTACCCGCTCACAATAGATGCAATGGGCCGTGCGGGCACACCGATCGGTCCATTGCTGTACAACGCGTACCCGCTCACAACAGATGCAATGGGCCATGCGGGCACACCGATCGGTCCATTGCTGTACAACGCGTCCCTGTACAGGTCACATTCATATGTCACCATGCTTGTCACTGGTGAACGTATGCCAGCCACATATACTTTCCAGGGACTCAGGGGCACACCTACAACACCACACCCAGTCCACACTGTATCTAAGGCATGTAAGGCTGCATTACCTTTTCTGTGTATGGGGGTAAACATGTGGTTTTTGGGGTGGCACTTGGGTGCAGCCACACCCAGGCTGTGCACGTGTTCATGGGGACAGGATCCTTTGTGTGTTGTGCACCTGACCACTGTGATGTGCAACTGTTCATTTTGGAGCATGTGGCATGGTCTCATTTCCAGGTTGTGTATGTGTATGACATGTCACATACCCCCAGGCTCACATGTGGGAAGGCATGTACGTCACAGGGTGACCCATTGCCACAATAGTGATGGCCCTCCACAGTCTGTGTGCATGTTGTGTTTCCTATGTCTCTGACTCCTTGTGCACAATGGGAGACAGTCTCCACATCCACGTTGTTTGTGCATGGACTTTGATGTTGTGTGTGTGTGTGTGTCACAGACGTCCATGTCTGTCCTGCAGAGGCAACAGGGGCCACTACATGTTTGTTTTTCTGACGTGTACATGATACGCCATGTCATGCCAGTGTCCATGTGGCAAGACAGAGTCCCTGGGAATCTACCTGTCAATGAGCTGTGATGCCTGTGGCGCATCTGTCCAGACATGTCACTGTGGTGTGTGTGTGGAACGTGACAGCAGTAAATGGGTACTGTGACACAGCCTAATGGTTTCCCATAGCACACCCTGGAACCTGTTATCAACACATGTTGAACTGAGATGTTAGATGATGTCCATGTAGGTGCCATATATGTCCTAACAGAACGGCACACACATCAAGTACTTGTGTCTCGTAATGATGTATCATGTGAAATTGAGTATGGTGAATGGCACATATGTGGGGTGACTGACAATCTATCTTTCTTCATCTAAGCACTACAGTGCTCCAGCTGTCCATAGACCATTCCCTGACCTGTCAACGATGGTGGAACGTGACAGCATCCGACGGTACCGCTTCACCAGGCAGCTGATTGTGGATTTGGCAGTGCGCTTGGCCCCACATTTGCAACCTGGCCGGCCGTACCCTACAGCGCTGACCCCCAAGGTGAAGGTGATGGCAGCCCTACACTTCTTTGCCACCGGTACCTTTCAACACACTGTGGCGACTGCTGTTGGGATGTCACAGACTATGTTCAGCCGTGTGCTACGCGATGTTTTGGAGGCAATGTTGAGTTTCCTGAACCAGTACATCTATTTCCCAACACGTCAACAACTCACTGACGTCAAGAGTGACTTCTATGCCCTGGGGAGGATGCCACATGTCATTGGCTCCATTGATGGGACACATGTGGCTTTGGTACCACCACAGGCACATGAGCAGGCATACCGGAACCGTAAACATTACCATTCGATCAATGCTCTGGTGGTATGTCTTGCAGATATGACCATCACACATGTGTGTGCCCGTTTCCCCGGTTCTGCACACGATGCCTAAGTGATGAGGAGTAGTCGCAACCCGAGGATGATGTTACAGATGCAAAACCAGCGTGCCTGGCTTGTCGGTGTGTACTGACTTTGTACCATTGTGTGTGTTCGGCTATGTTGTATTCCGCCCACTTTTCCAACTCAGCTAATGTGCAATTGTCTGTCTGTAGGTGACTCCAGATACCCCAACATGCCGTGGTTGCTGACACCCCTCAGGAACCCTGTGACACCAGCCCAGATGCGCTACAATGAGGCACATGGTCGGACCAGGAGAGTGATCGAGCGGACCTTTGGTCTCCTGAAGAGTCGCTTCCGCTGCCTGGTCAAGACAGGAGGGGCCCTCCCATATGCCCCAGCAAAGGTGTGCAAGATTGTCATCGTCTGCTGCATGCTACACAACCTGGCAGTGCGGAAGGAGTTGCCTCTCATCCTGGATGACGATGACCAACGTCCGCCACCTGTGGAGGATCCTGGCCTGGGCCACGATGCCAGTGATGATGATGATGATGATGAGGGTGATGTCCGCACACAGCTCATCACCAACTTCTTCAGCTGAATGTGAGTATCCAGAGATGTCATGTCAATGATGTGAGTTTGCATGATATGTGTGGGTGGTGCTCTGGTGCTGTTTGAGTGTGGCCATGTGCTACTTGACTGGATGCGTGCAGCGATGTGTTCTTGCAGGTAGTCTGTACTGCCCAACAGTGTTGACATGCTAACTTGGTATTGTGTAGTTATCTTGTGACATGTATTGTGCATGAGTATTGCAGTTTTGTGCTGTTCTTCAGTGGTTTTGACTGTGTGTCATGTCTGACCTTCACAGGGTGCTTACAGAGTTGTTTGGTCAACTTGGATCCCCCGACTCCATGATTCCGCTTTCAGGGTGGCAGCAGTCGTTTCCCTACAGGTGATGTGCCACACACCCCTGGACTTTCTATCTTCTGCACTTTTTGACTTTGTGGCCACAGCCACGTGGGATTACCTTGCATTTGTAGTGGAAACAACATGTTGCAAATGTGTAATAAACCTGTGCTTCACTTTGGGATGTGTGTTGTCTGTGGTCACACATCTGACTGACATTTGCGTGCTGCACCTGTGGGCTAGTTGACACAGACTGTGAATAGGTGTGGTGTCTGTGCATTCCACAGTATTTCCTGGCAACATCAGTGTAGGTGAAGAGTCCGATGGCCCAGGTGTCTCTGTGTTGTGTAGCCCTAGTGGTGTGTCTCACTCATATGTGTCACGTCACCATGACTCACATGATGGTGTTGTACTTGCTGTAGCAGTTAGCATACACAGTGTAATTTAGCAGATCATCATCCCCATGACAGTAACCACGTTGGAATCACAACAGAGGCAAGTATGGTGTACTAGTGATTTTATTTACAGACATGTGTGAGTATAGTGCACAGGATGGTGGGTGCTGTACATTGGGATTGTGATCCGAAGTTCCCAGATGAGTTGGAAGTCTTGGTAGCAGAAATGTCCTGAGTGAAGTCCACAGTCATCTGATACATTAGTCCAACTTAGACTCCCCATGTCATGTGGGAGAGTTGTGTTGCATTCTACAGGGTGAACAGTTTGCACACAAAGGAGACTTTCCAGAACAGGTGTTGGCTTCCTGGGGGATGTACATGGCCATCAACCTCTCAGTTTTCCTTCCTCGGACGACCCCTCTTCTTTGGGGGAGGACCCTCACGTGCAGGCTGTTGCGGTGCAGGGGGCTCTCCGCCAGAGTCCTCCTCCCTCCCTGTGGCAGTTGCAGTTGTTGCAGCACCAGATGTTGTGGGCACACAGGGAGGTGTGGCCATGTTGGTGCTAATCTGGCGGAGGCATGTCAATATGTCCCTATGCACCGCTGTCAGTTCTTGCCATGTGTCCCTCATGGACTCCATGCGAGACATGTGTGTCTCCACACGGGACATGTGTGAGTCCAAGCGGGCATGATGGGCAGCCTGCTGCTGTTGGATGTCCTTGAGGATCCCCACTACCTGGCTGACCTCTCCGGTGCTATTCTGGTACGCATCAGCAATGCGTGCCAGTTGTGGGTCATCATGCAGTCCAGACCCCTCTGCAAACAGCGACCTCTGCCTACCAACCCTCCCACCACCCCTGTCGACACGTGCGGGACCTGCGGTGGCACGCCCAGGTGACCCTAGGCCCCCTTGGGGGTTGTTACTGGGGTCGTTGTCCGTAGCTCGACGTTGGGCCAGGGTCCCTGTGCTGTTGTCATTGGTGGTCCTTGGTCTGTCCGTGTCGGCGGGGGTGGTCTGTGTGTTGGCAGTTGTTGGAGGGGTGGGTGCAGGGGGTGCAGATGTTGGTCCTGCTGGTGCTGCATGATGACTCGCACCGGAGGGGCCAGGTAGGTCTTCGTCATCCGAGGAGTGCAGAGGCTGTTCCACACCAGTGAGCTCAGTGTCCCACGGAGCCTGGGACAGGGACTCCTCCTCGCCTGCTGCTGTGTCCCCATCATCACCTGTTATTGGAAGAGACACACAATGTATGTTATATTTCTACAGGCATCAATGGTTCACACACCTGACAGTTGTGACTGTACCTCTGGATGCGGGCCTGTACATTGCATTGTCCTAAGTTGTAACAGTAAGAGGTTGATATTGGTGTAGCATATTGTCCTGCAAACCTGAGGCTTTTCAATGTGAATGTTGAGGTGTGTGCATGGCCAGCATTGGTTGTATTTGTTGGACATCCGGCCCTCCTTCTCCCCCCAGCCCAGTTATCCCACCATGAAGCATGCCACCCTTACAGTGTGTTCAGGTTGACTCTCAGGATGTCATTCAGTGGTGTCCTGCTGTTGGTTGGTGCACAGGTCCCAGCAGGGCCTGGTACTCCCCACAACAGAGCACCATTGTCAGACATCTTTGATGTGGCTTTTCACTCCCTGTGAGGTGTGCATGCTTCAGTGCTAGCTTGCTGGGCCATGTGGGTGGGGTATGTTGAGCTGTGACTACCACTCCCAACATGCTATTGCCTACACCCCCCTTCCCAGCATGCCCATACTTCCTTCCTTTTGACTCTGCTTCCCTGTGGGGTAGTATGCCTGTGCTGACAGGATGGCTGACAGTGTTGTCCTGGCGTTTGTTTGTCTACACGTCCCAAAAGTGTCCCTGTGCTTCCCACAGCATAACCCAGGGTGGTAGTTCTTTGTGGTATATTTAATTAGATTGTGAGGCAATGCATTCTCCCAGGTGAGTTGTGTGGAGTTTGTGTTAAGGGTGTGTGTGAAAAAAGCTGCTGGTGACTATGGTCAGAGCTGTCAGTCCTCCTTCCCACCCAGCCAGATATCCCACCACGGAACGTGCTTCCATTGCAGGGAGTGAAAGTTGGCTTTCAGGATGTCAGTCAGTGGTGTCCTGCACTTGGTTGGTGCACAGTTCCCAGCAGGGGCTTGTGCTCCCCACAGCAGTACCCAGTGTGAGCCATCTTGTCGGTTGTTTTCCACTCCCTGTGATGTGAGCATGGTTCAGAGTGGTGTTGATGGGCCAATTGTGAGGGTGAGCAATATCTGTGACTACAACTCCCATCATGCTATTGCCTACAACACCCTTCCCAGCATGCCCATACTTCCTTCCTTTTGAGTGGACTTCACTGTGTGTGAGTGTGACAGCAATGGCAAGATGGCTGACAGTGGTGTCCTGCTGTTGGTTGTTGCACAGTTCCCAGCAGGGCCTTGTGCTCCCCACAGCAGTACCCAGTGTCAGCCATCTTGTCAGTTGTTTTCCACTCCCTGTGATGTGAGCATGGTTCAGAGTGGTGTTGATGGGCCAATTGTGAGGGTGAGCAATATTTGTGACTACAACTCCCATCCTGCTATTGCCTACACCCCCCTTCCCAGCATGCCCATACTTCCTTCCTTTTGACTCTGCTTCCCTGTGGGGTAGTATGCCTGTGCTGACAGGATGGCTGACAGTGTTGTCCTGGCGTTTGTTTGGCTACAAGTCCCAAGAGTGTCCCTGTGCTTCACACAGCATGACCCAGGGTGGTGGTTCTTTGTGGGATCTTCAATTAGAGTGTGAGGCATTGCATTCTCCCAGGTGGGTTATGTGGATTTAGTGTTGAGGGGGTGTGTGAGGAGGACTGCTTGTAACTATGGTCAGTGCTGTGAGTCCTCCTTCCCACCCAGCCAGATATCCCACCATGGAAGGTGCTTCCATTGCATGGAGTGCAAGTTGTCTTTCAGGATGTCAGTCAGTGGTGTCCTGCTGTTGGTTGGTGCACAGTTCCCAGCAGGGCCTTGTGCTCCCACAGCAGTACCCAGTGTCAGCCATCTTGTCAGTCCTTTTCCACTCCCTGTGATGTGAGCATGGTTCAGGGTGGTGTTGATGGGCCAATTGTGAGGGTGACCAATATCTGTGACTACAACTCCCATCATGCTATTGGCTACACTGACTTCACCAGCATACACATAATTCCTTCCTTTGAGTGAGCTTCCCTGTGAGGTGGTGTTCTAGTGGTGGCAAAATATCTGACTGTGTTTGTTGGTTATATTTGTGCCACTGCCTTGCTGTATTTGTTGTTAGGTTTGTACATGTCATGACACACTTACATGTCACTATGGGATGGCAGGTATTGTGTTTGTCTGACTAGCATTCACATCTTGGGATGATTATCTTTTGGTTGCTGTGGATTTGCTAAGGGTGCATGGTTTGACTATCCCCTTGACAGTGATGTGTGTGTATTGTCACACCATATTGTGTATATTAGTTGTGTACTCACCAGGCTCTGGGATGTTTGATAGTCCATATACGCTCACTGGTGGTAGGATGGCCCGTACCTTCTCCTCCCAGGGCCTGAGGTATACTGGTTTGGCAGGAGGGCCACTGCCGGTGTGCTGACTCAGGAGGTAATCCTTCTTCAGTAGGTCCCTGACCCTCCTGCGCACATCATACCACCGGTTCTGGATGCGCAAACATGGTGATTGTGCGTTCACCCTGTTGACGATCCTCTCCCACATCTTGGTTATCTGCGCCATGGGGGTCTGTTGGACCAATGTGCCAAACAACTGTGGCTCTACCCTCAGGATCTCGTCTACCAGGACTTCCAATTCACTATCTAGGAACTTTGGATTCTTCTTTGGGGGCATGGTGATGGGTGGTGGTGGTGATTGATGTGTGTGTGGGTGTGCAAGTGAGGGTGGGTGAGTGTAGGTTTTGTTGTGTGTGTGTGAGGGTGCTATTTGTTGAGGTGCTAATGGTGTGTGGCTTGTGTGATGGATGAGCTGTGAGTGTGTCTGTGGTTGCTGCCTGATGGTGTTCTGTGCTGGCAGGTCAGTGGAATTTGCAAAGGATCATGGTAGGGATTTGTGGCCTTTATATAGGTGGAGTTGGGGGTGTGTCCTTGTTCCATTTTTTCCCCCTGTATTTATTGGCTTTGTGATTGCTTGTTTGGCCCTTTTTTTCGTATTTTTTCCTTTGTATTTTTTGTGCATGTAGGAGACGTTCTTCTGACCGAGTAGGACGCTGCAGTTGTCTCGTGCGATCTTCTCCGACTCGTTCCCGCTGTGTTTCAGCTAGGTTTCATGTGCGGCGTATGAGTCGGTCGCGGAGTTTGTGTTGTTTCGGCTGGCTTTTGTATGCGTATCGGTCGTACGGCTTGAGCTCCGTGCGAGTCGGTCTGGTTTTGCACGCATTGCATCGTACTGCGCGGGTCGGAGTTCGCGGGTACGTTTCGTTCGGGTTGATTCCTGGTGCGTGTCGGTCGGTTCGATTCGCGTGGTTTCCCGGACGGATAGCTTGTTTCCGTCCGGGTCGGTCGTTCGGCTTGAGTTCCGTACGAGTCGGTCGTGATTCACATGCATTTCAACGTACTACCCGGTTCGGGCAGCGCCGGTACGTGTCGGTCGGACTTAATTCCCGTACCGAGTCGGTCGGTACGTTTTCCGGCCCGAATCGGAATCGACCGCAAAGTCTGCAAACAACTGCATTTTTTATATCATGTCATTGCTATAGCTAGAAATGCTGTAAACGGTGCACTATTTGTATTATACATTTTGTGTATGATGATAAATTGTATAACCTGCACTATCAATACTGCGCCCATGAAAATGAAGCCTGAAACAGGAGTCTCTATAACTTGTGAGTACAGCAGTAGTACCAAGGCTGAGAATACCCATCGTAAAGTGCAGTTACCTTTCCATGAACTGGTGTAAAAGGCCCACAATTTTCATTAGTGTAGGGACACAGGCAGTAAACCATGCACCATCTGCATCTTGTGTTTAATGTAAGCACATGAACAGATTATACACACAGCACTATATGGATATGTCACACTAGTGTAAACAGACAGACTGTAAACATATATGTGTTTCCAGTTTGTCTGCTTACACTAGCATGACGTTTGTATGATGTTTGTGCAGACACATATGCAGAGTGTAAACACAGCATTGATCATTAACTAGATCACTAACGTGAAGGGCGATGCCAGCCACACGGGCGCTCTGTGAATACTGCACTGTTAGTTGTGTTTAGTGCAGTGAGGCACATAGACAGACTGTAAATACTGCATAGATAAGTAACATGAATGGTATGGTCGAAAGAGGCGAAACACCACATTACTTTCTATATCCAGGTAATTTATTAAGGGCTGGCCTATTGCTAGCATGGGCATTATATAGTAAACTAAACTCATATATAACCCTTATGACCCCCACAAATGCTAATACCATAACATTCAGCAGTCAGCAGCCAATCGTAGTATGTACAGTCTGCAAAATAAATCTCTTATACAGCTTAATCTTCTTACAACCACATATGACACATCTTCTACAGGTCTTGTCCGAATCACTGACAAAATATCGACTACAGAAATATCGACGACAAAAATATCGGAGCCTAAATATCGAAGTCAAGAATATCGACATCCTATCTACATCATGGTAAGTACAAAAATATCGAAAATTAAATATCAGTTGTCAAAAATATAGTTGTAAAAAATATTGGTTTTTTTAAATGTTAAAAAAATAATCTAAAATAAAATAAATAATACATATAGTTAAAAGAAACGTAGTTAAAATTATTTAAAAATGTTTAAAAATAAAAACTGATACATATAATGTTAAAATAAATTAAACATATACATATAAAATATAATATATATACTTACCTAATAATATTCATAAATAATTATTTTAATAACTCATAAATTGTTAAAAATATTTTATAAATTATAAATACAGACATACACATACACAAATATTATTATTAAAAAAATTTAAAATATATTTAAGAAATTAAAAAAATTACAATATTTTTAATTTTTGCAAAATAAATTATACACAACATTAGGTAAAACAATACAGAAAAATATTGGATAGCGAGGGAAAAAAATTACTATTCCCACTCCAAAGAGTGCAACAGTAGGGAAAGTGTTGGATAGCGTAGGGGTAAATATTACTATTCCCACTCCAAAGAGTGCAACAGTAGGGAAAGTGTTGGATAGCGTAGGGGTAAAATTACTATTCCCACTCCAGAGAGTGCAACAGTAGGGAAAGTGTTGGATAGCGTAGGGGTTAAAAATAGCATACTTATCAATTAAATAATTGTTTTAATTAAATAATAATTTATTAATAAATTAACAATAAATTATTTATAAATACCAATAAATGAAAATTAATAATTACTTTAATAACATTAAATTTCTTCCCACCCTATTCCCCAATAAACACAAAACCCACTCCACATAAAATTTAACACAATTAATATAATTATCAATTAATCAATTAATCAATTAATAAAAATTAATTAACAATTAATAATTAATGAACGATAAATTAATTATCAATACCAATAATTATTAATAAATAATTACTTAATTATAATAAATTACTTCCTACCCTATTCCCCTATAAACACACAACCCACTCCTAAACTGAATTACAATTAATATATTTATCAATTAATCAATTAATAAAAATTAATTAACAATTAATAATTAATGAACGATAAATTAATTATCAATACCAATAATTATTAATAAATAATTACTTAATTATAATAAATTACTTCCTACCCTATTCCCCTATAAATACACAACCCACTCCTAAACTGAATTAACACAATTAATATATTTATCAATTAATTAATTAATAAAAATTAATTACCAATTAATAATTAATAAACAATAAATTAATTATCAATACCAAAAAATAATAATTATTAATTACTTTATTATAATTAATTTACTTCCCACCCTATTCCCCTATAAACCCACAACCCGCTCCACTAAAAAATGTATACGATTAATATAATTATCAATTAATCAATTAATAAAAATTAATTAACAATTAATAATTAATTAACAATAAATTAAATATCAATAACAATAAATAAAAATTAATAATTACTTAATTACAATTAAATTACTTCCCACCCTATTCCCTATAAACCCACAACCCGCTACAGAACTAAAATGCAAAATTTAATTAAAAATAATTAATAATTTCTAAAAATTATGAATTAATTTACTATAATTAAATTACTTCCCACCCTATTCCCCTATAAACCCACAACCCTCTACGGTACTAAAACGCAAAATTTACTTAAAAAAAATTACTAACTTCTAAACAATTAATACATATATTTAAAAAAATAATACAAAACATAACAAAACATGTGGAACACATACATATAAAATACATACTAAAATACATAACACAAACATAAACATCGATATTATTAACATCGCTATTTTTACTATCGATATTAACAACTTCGATATTAACAAAAACGATATTTCTTACCTTCAGGTCGATATTCTGGTCACCGATATTCTTGATGTCGATATTCTGTCCCTACGATATTTAAAACTCGATATTAATGTAGGTCGATATTTAAAACTCGATATTTTGACTGTGCACCGTCTTGTCCATCACTCAGTAAGTACTGTACCAGCCCATAAACCAGCCATATCCAGCTGAATATGCATGGAATAACTGAAGAGATCTGTCACTTGCTGTTTGCTAATCGGAGAACTCTAATTTGGTCCACTGCAGGCACCAAGTAGCTACATACTATGATTGTTTCTTGGCATCTCACAATGACAGTCAGATGTGGGATGAGAGTAACAAAGTCCATCTCAGCACATCTCCCCATCACCTATCTCTCCTACTATGCTGCCTCAGGACCATAAACTTTAAAGAAAAAAAACTGAAAATGGACAGTTTAGTGCAGTAACCAGCTAGGTGAACAATGATCATAAGAAATACCATAAAGGGACTTGCAGAGATGCTCAAAGCTGCCAGCGTACTGAAAACCATAACTGTGCACCTATCGCTCATGCTTCATCATCCAACACACTGCTAAGTGCTGCGTCCCATAACACGGTAACCACACCTCGATGATCACGTTTTTCATGGGAACACTTCCCATAAAGGATCAACAAGTATTGGCAAAGCCAATAGGTCGCACCTAGGTGAGATCTATTTAATAGCTTTGTCAAAATTTTTTTTAGCTACGTTGTACAGCAGCACGTCTGCTGTGCATCACGCGGAAAGTGAATAAAAAATAGCACTATGATGCAATCAGTGCTGGCCGCGTCATAGCATTTTGTTTTTTACTTTGAACCATGCTGTACAGCAGCCGCACTGTTGAAGAACATGGCAAACAACCATTTGCAATGCAATAGGTCTCGCATTTGCAAGAGTTTGAGCTATTGGCATTGCAAATGACAATGGCTTTTATTTATGTGCTTTAAAAACCTGCAAGCAGTGCGTAAAAACGCATTGGCCTTCTAGTCCTTGCTTTCGAGAAGCAAGGCTGGCAGTAAAAGAGGCGCAGTTACTGCCAGCCTTGCTTCTAGTAAGCAACGACTATAAGTACAGATTATGAGTTTACACACTGCTTGCAGGTTTTCAAGACACTTAAATAAAAGGCATTGTCATATACAATGCTAATAAGCTCAAACGCTTGCAAATGCGAGACCTATTTCATTGCAAATACTTGTTGAGCTCTGAGACGGAGGCGGCAGCAGCCATAGGAAGGCAGGGACCATGACACCAGACAAATAAAATAAAACTGAACATTGCAAAGTGCCCCAAGCTTTGTCTGTGTACACTTTGCTCGATTAGGATTTTTAACTTAACAGTGTTGGAGAGATGGAATCCTTGCCAAAACTTCTAGATCCATTTGACCACTGACCACTTATAGTATAGTATGCGTGTATCTTATAACTAATTGCAGTCAAGCTACACACCAATGACCTGGAATAACTGAATACCGGTTTGTGTTTGTTTACAGCAACATGACCAACCATGATTTTTCTGAAACAAAGGTGTGTCACGCTAGGTTGTGCAGTTTCGAGTTCTTTGAAACAATGGATTTTGTGTAGCTTCACTAGTTGTTGGCATGGGAACATCAACACTGTGTAGAACATATGAAGGAAAAGCAGAGAGGTGCATTACCGATTCATAAAATATTGACAGTTTTGCAAACACATCACAGGAGGAACCCAGCTCCAGTCTGGGTGAAGAATGTTTTTTTGGATTAGACGTGATGCACCAATGCCTTAACCCCTTCGGTGCTCATGACGAGCTCAGCTCGTCATGCTGCGCGGTAGCGCTGTGCGCATGACGAGCTGAGCTCGTCATGATCCCACCCGCGATCGGAATGTCCAGCACACGAGCGGAATTCCGATCGTGGTCAAGGGATTAATCTTCCTAAGACATATTAAAGTTGCAAATCAATAGCAAGAGGAAGGAGGCAAAAGTACATTTCCAAATGCAGGTCAAGATGACAGAACGGGTCAGTGAGACTCACACTTACACTAGCCAGTCTTAAGTAAGGTCTGATTTTCAATCACCTACAAATCTACGTTATTAAAGTGACAACAACAGCTATTAGCAATAAACGATCCCTCGCTCTACAAAGGACACCCTACACCCTTAAAATAAAACTACTCACTACGGCATAGACGGGAGGAGACGGTGTTCGTCAGAGACCGGCGAGGAAATGAGGGACTTATCATAGCGCCCTAGATGCCGTATTAATCTTCACCCATACTTGCCACAAAGAATACTTTGACATACTGATTACGAATACGATCCGTTCAGAATACGAATAAATGTTTTAGCTACGGCAACGAAGAGCGAAAAACGTCTTAGATACTTTCAAAAGACTTTGCTTGCTGATATTACAGAATTACTCCTATTATGCCTGCTGAGCCATTTAACTTCCTCGAACGATCCTCATACTCCTTAAGCCTTGAGAAAGTCACGGTGGTGACGAAACGCGTGTTGGCTGTTTCAAGCTCTTTGCAACAAGGACTGGATCATTATCTCCATCATTGTAGAGATTTTTGATTGTACTATCCAGACTGAACTGTGTCTGAGTCCTTGCAACTGTGTGTATTAAGTTTGGTACTTTGATATTTATGAAATAAACCAATGAATGTTTTGATAAATGTACTTTCCATGTTTCCTGTGTCAAGAGGACTTTTCCTTCTTTTTTCTTTGGGCTAGGATGATAGAATCAAGTCATTAATATAATCTAAAATATTGTGAGTGCCAGGGTGTCTTCTGTTGTAAGCTTTTTCACAAGTCACTGCTGTTACTTGTGTTACCTACACCTTAGGTAGTGGGGTGTTTCTTACCCTGAGTGGCACCAATCCTACTCATTCATGCTAGATTACTACTTTAATTTACTTTGTAGCCTGTATATACAGCAATTTTGAGGTGCGACCCGTGTATCCACCCCTACCCATTCCTGTTTTGTATCCAACAGTATTATAATCAGCAGCTGGAGAGTGTACAGAAGGTATTTAAGGGGTAGGAGCATCAGTGATGCCATGACAATAGTCTGTTTTGTATGCACACATCCAACTCTGGGGCCCGCTTAGCAGTGCTTAGAACCGACAAGGCCTGAAATGCTGCAGTGCTGGACACCTGGAGACACCTGCTTTTCCTGCATTAACACCCGGAAAAACCCAAGAAACCATGTACTATTTCCCAAATGCCTGGCGCCAGGGTGGTTGGGGGTGCATCAAGTGACAAGCACTAGCTGACTCTGTAAGTCATACTGTGCATGACCTGAAAACTTGTAGCACCTGGGGGGTTTCACAGTGTGTGGTTCCCCGGTGTACTCCTGCATAGACTGCATGTTCCAGTGGGATTAGTGCATAAGGGATGTGCAAGTGCTCGTGGGCACTTGTAGTCTGAGATGGAAAATCCACGCTCACCTGAAAACAGCTCCTGTAACAGCACCCTCAATATTCCTACTTTACGTTCACATGCATAAATTGTCAGTTGGAAGGTATGACCATGTTCTAGTCAGTCAAAAAATATATATCATATAGAAGAACAGCGCTGCAAATGTTATGTGAAGGACCGCTACACATGCTTCCCCAACTTTAATATTTATTGGCACTGCGGTTTTTTGCTATTGTTGTATATGTTACCAGTGGCGGCTCGCAGAGGGAGTGCTTTGAGGCGGCGGGGCGGCGGGGAGGGGGAGGGGCAGGGTGGGGGGTAGTGGAGTCGGACATACGACGGCAAGGAGCAAAGTAAGTAAAAAAATAAATATTATCTATTACTATTATCGCCGAGTTGGCGATGCAGCGAGTGCAAGGTAAATAGTTTTATTTATTTATTTACTTACTTTACTCCTTGCCGTCATATGTCCGACTCCACTACCCCCCCACCCTGCCACTCCCCCGCCCCGCAGCACTCCCTCTGCAAGCCGCCAGTGCATGTTACCTTGTATTTGCTGGTGATCTGCAGAACGGCAACAACGTAAAAGCATTTACAAGGACCAATACATTGACGGAGGACAAAGTGAATAAAGGAGCATTACAAAAGAGGAAAGAGAGGGCCACCTGATTACCAGAGAGAGCAGCATCGTCGAAGGACGACGCGTGAGCTCTTGTTGTTTATATGGAGGCGTATTTTGGCTATTTCAGAATAGCAGTTGTACGAGAGAGTCCGGCAGCGGCATTAAATAATTTGCCAAATTGAACATTTCAGTAAAAAAGATTCCGAAATGTACCATATGCACGTTTATACTCTTTCTACTGTGACTAATAATAGTGTAAGGTGTTAACCTCTGCAGGAGCACTTCTCTCCGTGCCATTTAATAGAAGATACTGCAATGTAAGAAACAAAAGAGGGATTCAAATAAATGGCGAGACTGGTGAAAGACGGCTGGATCGGACAATTAATAGAAAACAATGTCCAGCACCCGCAATTTCTCTCGCTTTTAAGTCAGAGAATGAAAAGTAAACTGCCGTCACCAAACAGTGTTTGACATTTTACATTGATTTTGATTGCACAGAAAATGCAACACATACATTTTCATACTTTCTGTACTGAGACTAAATTTAATGTGTCAGCCTCTGCAGGCACACTTCCTCGCGTGCCATTTAAATAGAAGGTTTGTTAGTTAGAGACAGTGCGGTGGTGGGGCAGTGACAATATCCGCAACGGAGCTCAGAGCGGAGCAAGCGAAAGAAAAAAAGAGTTCCAGATAAACAACACTTCAAGACGAGAGCGTAAAGATAAGGGAAGTAAGGCGCTGCTCCGTGGGATGATACACATGCCAACAAGGCGGGACAAAGAAGAAGGACTGACCAGTAGGGAGGAATCGTTTTTGAAGGACGGTCTAAGTGAGGAATGTGAATGCATGGGTGGGATGTAAACCCACAGAATAGATTACAGAACGTCGAGAGACAGCGCATGCGCTGTCCAGGCTCGACCTAAAAAATGACTAAGCCAAGTTGCTCTATTATTTGGTTTTGTACATTTTTTAAGCTATGTAGCACAGCAGCACAGCTGCTGTGCAGTGTGGTTGAAAGTTAAAGAGAGAAAACTATGACGAGGCCAGCGTTAACAGCTTCACATCGCTTTTTATTTTACTTTCAGCCATGCCGCACGCTGTCGGTCAGAAAGTCAGACGTGAATTTGGACTGGATTGCCATGATGTTATCAACCAAGACCGATAAATGCTCCTGGCACTGTTAGTAAAGGCACGACAGAGGCCGCATTTCGCAAGTACGAGTTCATAATGATTTCCTGGGATGTCGCAGGGCTAAGGCAGATCTTAACCCAGAATGGGGCCCGGAAATGTATCAAAGAGTCCGATCTCCTGTGCTTTCAGGAAACATGGGCGTTGTACTTGATACAAATTACAGGCTTTTTTGGCTTACACAAACTGCCTATTAAAACAAACCACTTTGGATACCGAACAGGTGACCTTGCAATCTATACAGCTGCAAACAAGCACAAATCTCGACACAACCATATTTGACACAAGCATCCATCACATTTGGCAGCTACAATCAAAGGGTGTAAACTCTATAAGAGGGACAAACAATTTTGTCAATCAACGTATATCTAAATACTCACAGGAGCATATTCTCAAGGAGCCATCGCCGATTTATCAGCACTTTAGTGCCGCAAAAGTGGCGATAGATATATCGCCCCATTCACAAGCTGGTGCAAACTGCCGACATCGCCATTTTTCCCACGATAGCTGCCGCAAAACACATCGCCACGGATGAGAGCGACAACTAACGCTAATGATATGCAGAGTAGGCGTTCCCGTGCAAAAACACACGAAAACACCACTCCGCGATATTCTCAATGACCAGCCAGATCTGCGATCCGAAAATAGGCGATAAGGCGCGTTAGCAGCAGGGATTCAACACCGGCCTTTTACTGGTGTTAAGCAGGACGACAACCTAGAGTATGAAAGGGAGCCCAGCCTAGAGCCACATCTGAAGACCAACAGATGCCATGGAGACAACGATCATGCAGCCTGGAGACCCAAGAGGGCCACAACACCCACCGCAACCACCCCCCGGACCCACCCCCCCAGGTCATGAAGTCCAGTAGTCAACGGTAGTGGAAAAACAGAACTTTATTACAAATACATAAACAACAAGACGAAAAGCCCAGCCAACGCGTTCCATTCCCAACGGGGAGCTTCACCAGGGCAACGTGTGGATCCAATAAACTGCAAATGCTGCGGGAACGCCCCAATACCATCCCATATCCCGAAATCAGTAGTCAGTAACCTGTTGGAGAAATGGTGACAATGGTCAAGCGTCCTCATAGTCACAAACGTAATCTGGTACAGTGTATTGCACTTGGACAAACCGGAATGCATACAGGTATGATGAATCCAGTCCAAATATACTGTAACAGCAGTCCGTGTGCCCATAACCTCCGCAGGAAAGAAAAGGAAGGTTACGACCACACAAACATCTGTTACGGTCTCATTATGCAGGATTCATCATACCTGTAAACATCACGGTTTGTATCATGCTGATACCCCTGCACCTTCACTTCCCCCACGCTATGCATGAACAGCTGGAGACCATGAAAGGGAATTACGCCATAGCTGCCTTACCGCACGTGTCGGGGGCAATTGACTGTACACATGTACCACTTGTGCCCCCTGCCGACCCTGCACACAATTACCGCTACAGAAAGCACACGCATTCCATCAATGTGCAGGCGATAGTGGACCACCGGAGACAGTTCACCAATGTCGTCGCCAACTTCACAGGCAGTGTGCATGATACATACATCTTCCGACATTCCATCATCAACCAGCGCTTCCAGGATGGCACCCATGGCAATGCACTGCTCATTGGTAAGTACTAACTGAACACACCACACACCTCAACTCCACAATCACACAACTCACAACTGTGGGAGAGCACACATAACAAAATCACATACAACATGCCAACCAACATGCCCAACTACCGGACACGACAACACAAGTAACCGTGGTAACAGGGGCCAGACATGTAGACAAACCATCCACAAAGGCAGAGCCCCTGTGCCACACAATTGCAGAATGTGGGGAGAGGTGGGAAACAAGAATGTGCGAAGGAGGCAAGTGACCCAGCAATAAGAAAGGACACAATGCCAAGTGTGGCGAAGATGTGCTGGACAGACTGCAGTATGCAGAGCACAGACATGTCCATGTGGACATCTACTGCTGGTGTTTGCAGTGTAGTGGACAGTGGACACAAACAGTGACCCCAGGCAGTGTGGAAGACCTTGGACATGTAGCCATGTGGTCCCCCCCTGTAAGCCTGAGCGGAGCGGCCTTGGCCGGCGTATGTCGCAAATCAATAGCCCGGGGCCCTGGGCGTGGTCCAGTTCCGGGATGGCCACCACAGTAACTACTGCGTGTCTCTGTGTCCGCCATATCGTGACCATAGGCCTACACACACGTGCCCGACCACATTCAACAGCCGTATTCACACTGGAGACGAGGTGACTACGTCCCAAGCCAACCCGCGCACATCTCGTCAGCGCATGCAGGGTCGTGTCTGCCAGGGCGGCGCCCCCCACCCTGCCACGAGGCCGCCGCTGTGACCGGTGGTGCCTGCGCGATCCTGTGCGCCTGCTGCACCCCAGCCCTGGTCCCCAGACCGGTCCGCCACCTAGCGATGACTGCCTGCCCCTGCGCACCCTTCAATGCTCACCTGCCACCACCGGCGTGTCTCCAAGAGGGCCCTCCACGTGCCGGTGCAACCTCCTCAGCCGATCGCTGGATTCCACGCCACAGGCCCCCAGCGCACCCTGCGGCACCGCACCACGGAGTCATGTGTGTGCTGACTGCTGCCTGCGCGTACACTGCGGTCCAGCAGGGCTCACAATTCAATTCGAGTCTTGATTTGCTGGACGCCGATTCGAGGCCAATGCATCATCGCAGGCTGCACACCCGCTCAGTTCTTCAGGTAGGCCTAACTCAGTGCAACGCAAGTCATCGCCACGTGGCGGTAGGCCCGTGCCGGACGCAGGCCATCGGGTGCCACTAACTCAGTGCAACGCAAGTCATCGCCACGTGGCGGTAGGCCCGTGCCGGACGCAGGCCATCGGGTGCCACTAACTCTGTGCAACGCAAGTCACGGACCCCTCATGATTGAGTTCCGTGGATGCGGACGCCATCATGTCACCTCCGGCAGTGGGGATGTGCTGTGGTGGGCCCCTTTTATTGGCAGGGTCACATGTCCCGTGACGCCTGTGCTGGATGGGTGTGGTGTGGGTGTGAACCAGCCCTCAGGGAGTGGCTGTGGCATGCTGACAACTAGACCAGTGACCAGCAGATCACTACAGGGAAGACCTGGGACATGTAGCTGTGTCGTCACCCCCTGTGAGCGTAAGCGGAGTGGGCTGGGCTGGCGTATGCCAGTCCAGCGTAGGGGTGTGAACAATGAGCACGGGGCTCTGGGCGTGGTTCAGTTCTGGCCTTGACAAGGAAGTAACCAATGCGTGTGTCTCCGTTGTAGTGTCTGCGCCACCCGGACCGCAATCTGCAATGTTGCACCCTGTGACCCAAGCCCCACAACATGTGCAAAATGGGGGAAACAGTGTTTACAACGCTGGTAATACCACGCGGGTAGGTTACAACGTGGACGTTACATCGTCCGCGTTGTTACCACGCACGGCATTACATCGCAAGTCGTTTCTACGACTTGCGCTAGGTGGCGCGCAACACCAGGGAATGTGTTGGATTTTAAATCCAACACATTCCCTGCTGTTGCGCTAACTGGAGTAGGAATAGTAATTTAGACTATTCCTAAGTCCAGCGCGCCATCTAGCGCAAGTCGTAGAAACGACTTGCGATGTAAAGCCATGCGTGGTAACAAAGCGGACGATGTAACGTCCGCGTTGTAACCTACTGCGGGGTAATGGATGGCGTAGTAGCATCATACATTCGCAAAATGGACGTGAGGGGGAATCAGTGACCCTACATTCATCCATACTGTCATACTTGAAGGTTCATAGACATGACACATATGTGTGAATTTGAATGTTTTATTCACATCCAGTGGAGTGTTGCAGCTGGAGCAGTACAGGGCCATGCACACCCCACTTGACATTGTTGCCCCGTGGAGGGCCAGCCAGAGTCCATTAGGGAAGGACAAGTTCATCGGAAGACGAAGAGTACAGTCCGCAGTCTGATTGCTGTGTCATTGGTAACCAAACAGAATATGGCAGTCCATGTCGAGGTCCAAGGTGAGTGCCGCAGAGTGTATCGGGGGACAGTGGAAGGTGATGATGCAAAGGGCCGAACCAAGCTGAAACAGGCCATATGGCGGAGATGAATGCTACCGCTTCCTCATTACCACAACGGCAGTCTCATCCACATCATCGTCCTCTGATGTGTGATGTGCCTCACCTGTGGGTGTTGGTGTTTCGGCTGCAGCACTGTGTGGCACTGACACATCAGGGGCCGGAGGTGGATTGTCGGCCGCACTGTGTGGCAGTGACACATCAGGTGCCGGAGGTGGAATGTCTGCCGCACTGTGGGGCACTGACACATCAGGGGGCAGAGATGTGGATTGTGTAGGAGCAGCAGCATTCATCTGTGCCAGGCCTTGTGGCAGCAATGCCATGATGAGGATCTGCAGGGCATGGAAGATCCCAGCTACATCTCGCTGATGTGCAGCCGTGGCAGCCATCCTTTCCGCCTCCATCCGCACCGAGTCCTCCATGAGCCTCCGCATGTGTCCCAACTCACGGCTGAGATAGCTGGAGCCACTCTGACTAGACAGGTGTTCTTGTCTCCGAGTCATGACTCCAGCGATGTCAGCCATGGCTCGTTGGAGACCATGGAGCGGAGTGTGGGTGTCCGTTAGGGACTGTAAGTGGCCCCTGATGGGACGTAGACACCCATGGATGGCATCAAGTTTGGCTGCCATGAGGTCGAACCCCACCCGTACCTGCTCAGCCATCTCCTTCTGGCCCTCCAACACACGGCGTTGAAAGGCCATGTGTTGGTCGTGGGGATCCTGGGAGACAGCCGGGGTGGTGGGTGCTTCCTGCTGTGTGGTCTGTGCAGGGGGTGGGGTCTCCTCAATGCAGCTGGGCTGCCCTGCTCCTGGAGGTGGGGTGCCGAATGCTGTCCATGAGCTCTTGGAGGGTGTCGGTGTTGAAGGTAGGAAGGTCCTCCTCGTCATCAGTGAGGAGGTGTTCGGTCTGCTCTGCAGGAGGTGATGATTCTCCCTCTGCAATGTAAAGGGGAGATGCAGTTTAACAGTGTGTTCCATGTATGTTCACGCATTGGCCAAGTTTCCAAACAGACTTCATGACAATGTACATTGTGACTGTTTAGGAGGAGCTGCCTATTTGATGCGGGACAGTGGACATTTGTGCACCATCAGGGCTGTGGGGTTGTACTTGTCCATTATCGTGTCACAGTTTCCTGCTATGCCAAATGTGATTGGCCAGTTTCTACACACAAGCAGCAGCAGTTGTGTCCCCTGTTCTGTTTTGAAAGTGTTGCAGTTTGTTCCACATTGTTGTCAATGTTGATGTGCTCTGATTCTTGTGTGTGTGCTGCATTGTGGGAGAGTCGCCCCTGCAGCTCAGACTTTGCTTGGCGTTCTCCCTTTCAGGCGGTGTGCCTTTGACTTCTGTGCTTATGCAGTGCTGAGATGTTGCATACTTGGGTAAATTGGGCTCTTGGTGGGAGTTGGGACTCTTGGGCATGGTTTGTCCGCAGATGCCTTGTTGCCGTCAGGGGTTGTTTGTGCACGTGGATGTGTCAGTGTGTGACCTGCTCCTTTCCGGATGTGGACCACACTCAGCCACCTCGGTGTCGTGGCATGCAACATGTCATGATGAGTGGCCTGCAGACATGCTCTTCGTCATGCAGTGTCACTTGCATTGTCAGTGGGGCTCACGGATCCGCAGCTTTGCTGGGTTCAGCACATGTGCATGGGTTTGTTGTGAGATTGGTGATGTGTGGGGAGGGCCCCCTCTGGGCACATTGTGGACGGGGGACTACTTGCTGTTTCTATGTGTGCTGCAGTATGGCAAGGAGATCAGGGACATGATCCAGAGTCATTGTGTTTGTGCAGTGTGCTATACTTCATTGTGCATGTGTGCCATTGTGCCCATCTCCCACCGTCCCCCCAGTCCCTGGTGGTTACTCACCCTGTTGCTGTTGTGTCAGGTCATGTTGAGCAGTGTCCGGTCCCCCGACTCCTGCCACCGTCTCCACACTGATGACTGTGGACACCATTTCCTCCATCTCATCCAGCTCCTCCTGTGGCGCAGGGCTCCCACCCCCAGTCTGCATTGCTGCTTTGCGGTTGTTTGCGAGTTTCAGCTTGGTTTGGCGCTTCACATCATTCCAGCGCCTCTTGACCTCATCCATTGTCCTCCTCAGCACTCCGACTGCATTCACCTTGTCCACAATGGACTGCCATGTTCCATTTTTTGTTGCCAATGACACAGTGGAGGTGACGAACAGTTGTTGATGGTGTTCTATCACCTCCGTAATAAGGATCCTGTTTTCCTGCGGACTGAACCGCGTCTTCCTCTTCTTCTTCTCCTTGCCCTTCCCTAACCCCGAGGTCCCAGGCTGGTCCTCCGTGGGGCTTGTGGGGTTCGGGTTGTCCTCTGTACTTGCTCCGGCTGCCTCCATTGTGCTTCGAAGTTGTTATGTTTTTTTTTTGTTGCTGCTTTTATGGTGATTTTTCCCGCCTGGCGTGGGAATTGCAAGCCTGGCACTGCTTGTCGCCGATATTTTTTTATCGCAGTTGGGCCCATCGCATCTTTTTTCGCGTTCGGGTTTCCTTTTTTATCGCCATCGCGGTAGTTGTATCGCGGACATTTGAGGAGTTATCGGGTAACTATCGCATGTTACCGCCGTGTTGTGAATACGACGTTGACACAGAGTTATTTTCCCGCGATAGACGGCGATATGAAAAATTGCGTTAACCTATTTTGGCGATGATTATCGCACGTTCTTGAGAATATGCCCCACAGAGTGGTAGGAATGCCATGGTCTCAGCCTTCTGCGAGGCACTCACTGACCTAATCTGCTGATTCCCCTCACATGAGATTTTGATAACAGAAGACTTTAACACTCACAACTTAGACAACCTGGTGGACCTACATTTCAACAACAGTGCCCATTCGGTGGGGGAAATAGTAGCCTGGCTCCAAACACACTTCTCTGCGAACTCCCCAAACTCTCAATAAGATAGTCAACATACCCATACACACATTCAGGGATATCACCACACTTGACTACTCCTTTACAAGCACCCTGCTACTGGCCACATGCAAAGCCTATACAGTGGTGGAATGCTTGAAAAGGGACCATCATCCAGCCGCAGTACAGTTTGACATGGAGCATTTAATTTGTACCAATTAAACATAATAGAACAAAAACCACGCTGGTAAGAAGACTAAAGTGAAGAGAGGCAACTTTGAATCGATTTAAAATCTGGGACTGAAATACTCACATGTTAGCCCTGGCAACCTGCAACGCGACCGGACTTCAATCACAGACTTGGCTTTTTGCAACACCAGAGTCAAGAAAGCGCCATGGTACACCATTGAATTAAAGAAAATCAAAACAGCCCTAAATGCTGCCGCCAGAGCATACAGCAAAGACAAAACAAAGTGGAATACAAAAGTAAAACACATGGAATTGGAATGGCTACACATAGATTCCCTACTAGCCTGAAACGATCAAGAAACATTTTGACTGTACATCAATAAGTTAAACAACAAATCTATTGTCAGAGGGAACGGCACACTAACGGTGAAATGGGTTGAACACGTTCAGAAGTTATATACAGATGCTGATCCTTGGGTCAGCCATAAAGGTGTCCATATGTGGCAGGACTTAGATAATGAAGATGAGAAGCATTCGCTTGAGGTCTTTAACAGAGCATCTGTCTACAAGGCCATTTAATCCATGAGAGCCAACAGGGCACCAGGCCTCCATGGCCTACTGAGTGCATTGTCGAAGGCAGAAACAGACTTTTAGGTGGTTTACTTACCCCTTTGTACATGGACTGTTCCCAATCTGCAGGGGTCCTGCAATGCTGGAAGGGGTCTATCCGTAAATTCAGTACACAAAAAGAGGAGGAACTCCACTCCAGGAAACTATTGGCTAATTGCATTACTAGACGGTGAGGTTAAAGCCTATGCTAAAATTCTCTTATATTAACTTGAGGCCTTAGTGGCTGAAGCAAATATCATACGGTTTTATCAAACTGGCTTCAGACAAAACTCTTCTACCATCGATAAAATCATTGCCTTGTCATATTTGGTGCACTCTGCTTCCCTCGCGTCTCGGCCGCCTCTCTTCGAATGTTTCGTGGATTACTCAGCAGCCTTTGACAGAGTTGACCGCAATAAACTTTGGGCCAAACAGTCAGAGTGGGGAATTCTCCCATCTCTACTCAGAGCAATTATCTCTCTCTACTCGTACATGTGGGTCCGCGTCATGATGGGTACAGATAACTCCGCCACAAATTAAATCCTGATCACATGGGGACTAAAACAATGTTGTGCCCTAGCCCCCATGTTGTTCAATCTCTATACTGCCGATATTGGCTGCTCACTGGCAAGGGCAAATACAATTCCACCCAAGATCGGCTCCAATAGGCTTCCTATGATCCAATATGCAGACAATTTGCTTATCCTGGATCTCACAAAAACGGGCCTACAGTGCGCCCTCAATGAGCTCCACATCTATAACAGAGCGATCATGCTGGTGGTTAACTCAGAAAAAAAAAGTGATGATCTTCGACAGTTACAAGAATAAGTCAAAATTGAGTTGAGGGCTGGGGAATCAAACCATCTCCCAATCATCCAACTATAATTATTTTGGAGTTTGGTTCACAGACACAGGCAAACCCGGTTTACATCTTAAACACGGTGCACAGTCTAAATATCGAGTTTAGAATATCGACCTACAGTAATATCGAGTTCCAAATATCGTAGGGACAGAATATCGAAATCAAGAATATCGACGACCAGAATATCGACCTGAAGGTAAGTAATATCGTTTTTGTTAATATCGAAGTTAGTAATATCGATAGCAAAAAAATCGATGTTACTAATATCGATATTTATATTAGTCTTATGTATTTTATTATGTATTTTATATGTATGTGTTGTATATTTTTGTCAAGTATTGTACTGGTTTTTAAATATATGTATAAAATTTTTATAAGTTAGTAATCTTTTTTAAGTAAATTATGCGTTTTAGTACTGTAGCGGGTTGTGGGTTTATAGGGGAATAGGTTGGGAAGTAATTTAATTATAGTAAATTCATTAATAATTTTAGGAATTATTAATTAATTTTAATTACATTTTGTGTTTTAGTTCTGTAGCGGGTTGTGGGTTTATAGGGGAATAGGGTGGGAAGTATTTTAATTGTAATTAAGTAATTAATTATTTTTAGGAATTATTAATTAATTTTAATTAAATTTTGCGTTTTAGTTCTGTAGCGGGTTGTGGGTTTATAGGGGAATAGGGTGGGAAGTATTTTAATTGTAATTAAGTAATTAATTATTTTTATTTATTGGTATTGTTAATTAATTTATTGTTAATTAATTATTAATTGGTAATTAATTTTTATTAATTGGCAATTAATTTTTATTAATTGGTAATTAATTTTTATTCATTGATTAATTGATAATTATATTAAGTGTATTAATTTATTATTGGAGCGGGTTGTGAGTTTATAATGAAATAGGGTGGGAAGTAATTTAATTCTAATGAATTAATTATTAATTTTATTTTTGGGTATTGATAATTAAATTATTGTTAATAAATTATTATTTGGTAATTAATTTTAAATAAATATTATTTTTGGGTATTGTAAATTAATTTATTGTTTAATAATTATTAATTGGTCATTCATTTTTATTAATTATTATTTATTGGTATTTATCATACATTTTTTGTTAATTAATTATTCATTGGTAATTACTTTTTAATAATTATTATTTTTTGGTATTGGAAAATAATTTATTGTTAATTAATTTTATTTTGGTAATTTATTTTTAATAATTATTATTTATTGGTATTTATCATTAATTTATTGTTAATTAATTATTAATTGGCAGTTATTTTTTATTAATTATTTATTGGTATTGGTAATTCATTTATTGTTATTTAATAATTAAATCATTATTTATTTATAAAAATTAATTTAATTATAAGTATGTTAATTTTAACCCCTACGCTATCCAACACTTTCCCTACTGTTGCACTCACTGGAGTGGGAATAGTAAATTTTACCCCTACGCTATCCAACACTTTCCCTACTGTTGCACTCACTGGAGTGGGAATAGTAATTTTTACCCCTCCGCTATCCAATACTTTCCCTACTGTTGCACTCACTGGAGTGGGAATAGTAATTTTTACCCCTACGCTATCCAACACTTTCCCTACTGTTGCACTCTTTGGAGTGGGAATAGTAATTTTTACCCCTATGCTATCCAACACTTTCCCTACTGTTGCACTCTTTGGAGTGGGAATAGTAATTTTTACCCCTACGCTATCCCACACTTTCCCTACTGTTGCACTCACTGGAGGGGAATAGTACATTTTACCCCTGCGCTATCCCACACTTTCCCTACTGTTGCACTCACTGGAGTGGGAATAGTAATTTTTACCCCTGCGCTATCCAACACTTTCCCTATTGTTGCACTCACTGGAGTGGGAATAGTAATTTTTACCCCTCTGCTATCCAATACTTTCCCTACTGTTGCACTCACTGGAGGGGGAATAGTAATTTTTACGACTACGCTATCCAACACTTTCCCTACTGTTGCACTCTCTGGAGTGGGAATAGTAAATTTTACCCCTACGCTATCCAACACTTTCCCTACTGTTGCACTCTTTGGAGTGGGAATAGTCATTTTTACCCCTATGCCATCCAACACTTTCCCTACTGTTGCACTCTGTGGAGTGGGAATAGTAATTTTTACCCCTACGCTATCCCACACTTTCCCTACTGTTGCACTCACTGGAGTGGGAATAGTAAATTTTACCCCTGCGCTATCCCACACTTTCCCTACTGTTGCACTCACTGGAGTGGGAATAGTAATTTGTACCCCTACGCTATCCAACACTTTCCCTACTGTTGCACTCACTGGAGTGGGAATAGTCATTTGTACACCTACGCTATCCAACATTTACCCTACTGTTGCACTGTTTGGAGTTGGAATAGTAATTTTATTCCCTCCACTATTTAATATTTTTTGTATTATTTTAGCTAATGTAGTATATAATTAATTTTAAAAATAATTTTAATTTTTTAATTTGTTACATATATTTATTTAATTTTTATTTATGTTATTGTTTTATGTGTATAGATGTATTTATAATTTATAAGATTCTCTTAATTTATAAGTTATTAAAATAATTATTAAAACATATTAATAAGTGTATATATTATATATTATATGTATATATTAAATGTATTTATAAATTATAAATATTTAATTTATAATTTTTAAACATTTTAAAATATTTTAACTATGTTTATTTTAATTATATGTATTATTTACTTTATTTTACATTACTTTTTTAACTAAAAAAAACGATATTTTTAACAACGATATTTTTGACAAAGATATTTTTTTTTCGATATTTTTGTACTTACCATAATGTAGATAGGATGTCGATATTCTTGACTTCGATATTCTTGCTGCGATATTTTTGTAGGTCGATATTCTGACCTTCGATATTCTGTCAGTGATTCCTTAAACACATCACTAAAAAGGCCCATGCTCTTACATTTGCCTAATACAGATTACATTTGCAACTATGTTCACCATCGGTAAAGGCCATCTTTCAAGTTACGGGACAGAAGTTACTTCCACATCTCTCTTATGGCCAACACGACTATCCGAGGATATTTCCCACTTTATTGGACAAGTTTCAGTGTAACACCTATGGAAGGCGGTTTCTCATCCTAAAACACACCCACCACTCCCTGCTTCACATGGAGTTTGGCCTGATTAAGCAGGATTTTGAATGTAAGGCCTCCTTTCTTAAATATTACCATGCTATTTAGCAAGCTAAACCAGATACCTTAAAAAAGACTCTCCAAGTGATCTTTACCAATTCAATCAATCCATCGTCTCAATACCTAGAAAAGCGGCCTTGGACTTAAATGTCAACATGCACACGTTGGCAGCCATCACAGTTCTCCATTCAAGCTACAGGAGAGAATCTGTGGTCCATCTGCTATGCTGCTGCCCAGAGTTTTTAACTGCACGACGCTTTTTATTAAAACCATTGTTCATGAAGAATGGGATTTCTATGATGCGCCAGAATTTTGTATGTCCACTACTGTTCCTATGTACTTGGCACGCTTCGATAAATTTGTCAATATAATCTTTACTGCCATTAGGCTACGGCGGGTCTGATCATTTTAACCGTAGTTAACATGGTAGGACAGTCATTTTATATTTTAACCACTCAATGTTAGCATTCTTTCGGCCTGGAGTTGTTTTAGATTGACTTGTACCACTTTGGGGTCTCTAGTTTACATGTTTTTATTGGGATTTTATTTTGATATTTTGTCTTATTGTGATTACATGGTGCCAATTTTAAACAATTTGCACAAATTAACGTATTCTTTCATTCATTCATATATTCATCAGTGAGCAGCTAAAACAACCTTCAAGAATGACGAAACACCTGGTCCAAACCGTCTGCAGGATTGGTGGGTACCGATTATCTGAATACTGTTTTACACAAATGTTCTCAAAGTCACTAAAAAGGTGAACATTGTCTCATTATGAAAAGGGGGACAATAGAATCTAGATATTACAGGACCAATAAGGCTAATTGATGGAGAAGTAAAACTCTACACCAAAAGATTACGAGACAATTTACAGGACTGACGGGAGGAGGAGAAAATCATGACATCATTTAAAGAGGGCTTTCGCTTGCGCCTGTCAACAATAGTAAAAGCTTGTAAATTGAACTGCCTGAAAACAAAATATTCAGAGAAAGTAAAGATCTTTGTGGAATTTCAGGATTATACATCAGTGCTCAAACACATAAACAGGCATAGACTCTTGCAGTAGCGGCTCGTGGAGGGAGTGCCGCAGGACGGTGGGGCGGGGCGGGGGAGGAGCAGGGTGGGGGGTAGTAAACTACGGCATACGGCCGAACAGAGGTAAGTAAACAAATAAATAAATAAAACGAATTTCGCTGCGCGCGCTGCATCGCATTTGGCAATGCAGCGCGGGCAATGAAATTCGTTTTATTTATTTATTTGTTTACTTACCTCTGTTCGGCCGTATGCCATAGTTTACTACCCCCCACCCTGCTCCTCCCGCGCCCCGCCTCACCGCCCCGCGCCACTCCCTCCTTGAGCCGCTACTGGACTCTTGTCCAAACTCAATGGAGCATTGATCAACCATCCCTTAGCCAATGCGAAGCTGACACCACCTGGCAGATGCCGGCAGCTGTTTTGGGCAAATGAGAATGATACGGAAAATTATTCCCCTCCTCCCTATTCCTGCAAGGAAGGTGGTAGTCCAGTCCCTTATACTTTCTAGGCTCGACTACGCCAACGCCCTATACTTAGGTACATCATGCTCCACGATTAAGAAATTACAAATTGTTCAGAACTGTGCGGCACGACAACTCTTGAATATCCCCAGCCGTCAGTCAGCAGGGGCTGCACTGGCCGCCCTTCACTGGCTGCCTATCCAGCAGAGAGTGCAGTTTAAGGCTCTCTGTATTACACATAAGGTTTTGCTAGGCTCTGGCCCACCTATCACACGTTCTCTCATGTCTCTTTATCATCCTGAGAGAACCCTGCGATCTTGTAACAAACAGTTGGCGGTTGTTCCTAGAATTAGGAAGGCCCGCACAGGGGGTCGCCTCTTTTCATACAATGCTGCTAGGCTTTGGAACTCTCTCCCCCTTGCCATTCGGTGTGAAACTAACCATCTGGCCTTTCGGAAACGCATAAAAACCTTTCTGTTTCCATGACTGAGATGTAGACCATGAATTCGGCCTCTAGCGCTGGGATGCCTTTGGTAACCATGCGCTCTATAAATGCTTTACAATTACAATTACAATATGCGCCCCTGAGGTCATCTCTTGAAAAATTTCAGCACTACAAATTGTGTCAGTTAGGGATACCTTCAGGCCCCCCTTTTTATTCACCATTTATTGATCATCCAGAACTTTTCTGCATTGCATTAGAAGATGTGACAACGGAAGAAAGACAAGAACAAAGATACCACTATATTCTGAAGACTCTTTTGCTTTAACTAGAGCTGCTGACCAGCCCAAATATTACTAAATGTGGCTACCACCTATTGCAGGGAAAACCACAGCAAATCTAAAACTATGACCTGGCTCTCAGTCTGAAGGTACAAGGAACTTTGGGGCATATTATCAAGGGCTTTATCGCCGATTTAGCGGCACTTTTTGCCGCTAAATCGGCGATATTTTTAACGCCCTATTAGCAAGCTGTCGCTAACAGGCGTTAGCGACAGCTTTCAGGCGTTAGAGGCCGGGAATTACATCGCCTTGCATGTCAGCGATATTTATCGCTAATGACATGCAAGGTAGGCGTTCCCCACTAAAAGCGACTGTAAACAGTCGCTAACACCACTAACCCCTATTATCAAGGCAGGCAAAGCGATAAAATAAATCGCGCTAAGCGCGTTTATCGCTATATTTTATCACCTGCTACTGACTATGACTTACCTGTTTGTAGTATAGGAGGTGGATTCTAATGCTGAATCCACCTTAGCGTTAATGCGAGAATATCGCTGGTTTTCCAGCGATATTCTCGCATTATGCTCGCTATCGCTGGAATAATCATCGCCATAGCGCTAATTGTTGCTAATACAGCGTTAGCGTGGCGATATATTCCAGCGATAGCTGGCGATAGAATATTTCGCGCTATGCGCGCTCTGCGATATTTATCGCATTTTGTTGCTAATATGGCCCAAAATCTCATCTTGGTACAGCGCCAGCTGAAGAAGGGGACCATGTCTTCCTTTTTAGGAATATGGTTCACCTGTCCCACGAACTGGGCATCATAGTTGGTGAACTTAGCCTAAAAAGTGCAGACTGCAGCGCATGGCATGATGAGGTTAACGTGCTGTTTTAGATGAGGCTCAGCCCAGTGCATTCTGCTTCTGCTGGTGAAGATCATGTCATATGAAGTGGTGTGGACGAACCCCTGAGCCTCACAGGGCGACCCCCAAAAGTCTAGGAGTGGTCCAGTGACTAATGAAGAATACAATGTGCATCCTACAGGCATTTGCACTTGTTATTTTGGAGGCAGATCAGACATGCAACAAGCAAGGCATGATTAATTTATGCAGCCAAGAGAGGCACAAACGGAGGCATTTGTTTCTTATTTCATTTTATTGTAATTGTCGATTTTAAATGTGGTATGCAGATGCCAATATCTGGCAGAATGCGAAACACAGTTTTAATTTGGCATTTGAAATGTAGGCTAATCCAGGATGAAAAACACCAAAAGTGTCCGTTCTTTCGCCTCCCTGGAGCAACGCCTTGTAATGGCTATCCAGTGACTGCCCAAGTGGGGAGGGTTCGTTATTCAGAGCACAGCCTTTTACTCTATACTTGGGGCGCGGTGCCCCAGCCCCCCCTCCCTCGTCTATGTTAACACACCCATAGTTCTGCACAATAGGACGCTCCCTTTCACCTCAGTAGTGAAGCTGTCTAACTCGTGCCTGACTGTCACTCCCAATAGAAGACGAAATGTCTGGGATATGGTATTTGCCCACTAGAGGGCCACTCTGGGCCTGTGATCACCCCCCGTAGCAATGGCCTTCTTAGAATGAGTTGTACTTGAGGTGTCTGGTTTGACGAGATGAATTCAAATTCCCTTCCTGTTCAAACAAAAAAGTTGGCAAACTGCCCACCTATTTTGGTTGGTTGGTCACCAGATTTTCAAAACATGCTTATTGCGACTTTTCTCTAGGTTCTGTGGCAGATGGGAAGTACTGGACACAGTCAGTGTTCGATACAGTTGAATCCAATAGGCTAGCAATATGCATTAACTTCCCTTTAATGCCCTCCTGCAGCAGCAACTTATTTTTTTTTTTATAATTTTTTTTTTTATTCAATCCATGATGATTTAATTACATATATAAAACCACAGTAATTAAAAGCTTATAAAACATGATCCTAAATATACAGAGAAAAAATGACTCATTAAATTCTACAAAATACATCTTTCATATTATTACCAAGATTTCATAAGTGCTAATTTTAACAATTTAAAAATATACAATACACATTTCAAATACCACCATGTCTATATCCTGAGAATATATCAAAGTGCTAGTGCTTAAACATAAATACATAACTATTCAGTCCTCAATATATACCAACAGAGGACCCCATATCTCCATCCCCAACTTCCTCTTACGAGAGCCCTTTTGAGAGTATAAACCATATTCTAAATTAAACATCGTGAAAAATCTAGCCTTCCATAACTCAAAGGTCGGGGCGTCTTTCTGTAACCACATTGATGCAATACAAAGTCTGGCTGTGGCCTTAGCTAAAAAAATCAAATATCGAAATTTATAGCCCATCTGATCCCGACCTTCGCTCTCTGCTACCCCCAACAACATATGAGAGGCAGATAATATTATGGCTTCCCCGTTATTTCAGCTAAAAAGCACTCTATATACATTAAAAAATTATTTAGGTGCCCGCAAGAGAAAAAAATATGTACGATGTCAGCTTCTTCGGTACCACATCGGAAACACCTCCCATCATTAACACCTCCCCATTTTAACATTCTAGCTGGAGTATAATATAAATTAAATATAGTCTTATAATGCTGTGCCCGAAGATTCGCCGTCATCAAAAGCTTCCCAGCCATCTCAATAGAATCTTCCACACGAGCATCCTGACACCCAAGCCTATTATTCCACTTAGTCTTGTGTTTATCTAAGTCATCAACCTGGGTGTCCAATAATATATTATAGAGCGTGCCAATCCGTGCCTTTTTCCTAATAGCTTCTACAAGAGGGTTCACCTCAATCCTCCATTGACTCTTACTTAAATAATCACGAATTTGTAAAATTCAACTCTGGGCAGGTTATATTTCTCGGCTAACATCTCGAAGGACATCAGAGTCCCATTCTCATACAAGTCACCAACAAATAAAATGCCTTTCATCTTCCAATTGTCTACTATCCTATCCCAAAATATAGGTGGTAATAACCCTGTTGCTGACATAGACGTATAATAAGACACCCTAGTGAATTTATAGGATTTACGAATAATCTTCCAAACTTTATAAGCAGCATTTAAAACCTTAAACCTAGTTTTTTTATAGTAACTAGGCTCAAGCATCACAAACAGCCGATTTTTAACATCATCACCCAGTAGCATCTGATAAATGGACGGAAGATTTGATCTGGAATGGACCTCTTCTCCCGTCATTAAGATGCACATATTTTGAAGCATGCACACATAATAATAAAGGGTAAAGTCAGGAACAACCCAACCGCCTTTCTCCTTCGGGAGGACCATAAAACGCATAGCTCTTCGAGTCTTCCCCTGAGCCCATAAAAACCTAGCACAGATTGACTGAAGTACGGATAGCTGGGCATGGGAAATTTCTAACGGAACAGATCGAAAGAAGTATAAAACCCTGGGTAGTACCAACATTTTCAAAACGTTACATCGCCCCACTAGCGTCAAATGTAGGCATTCACAGCGATCTAATTGATTACGAACGGATCTCAAAATAGTCTGCCAGTTTACTTCTACTAATGTGTCCAAACAGGTCCTCAGTTTAACGCCCAGATATGTTACTTCACTCATTACGCGATGATCACTATAGTTTCCCTGATTCAGAGAGAGAATTTGTGTCTTAGACACATTGAGTTTATAACCAGACACTGCTCCAAACTCAAGGGCCAACTGTTCTATCTTCGGCATTGCGGAAGTTACATTTGTTGTGACCACTGCAATATCGTCCGCATACGCGAACACCCGATAGTACTCCTGCCTCCAAAATATTGGCTCTATCCCTGGGTTCTTTTCTAACATCATTAAAAAGGGATTAATAAATAAAGAAAACAACAAAGGGGAACACGGACAGCTCTGCCTTGTACCCCGTGTAATACATACTGAATCTGATTCAAGACCCATTAAACAAATTTTGGCAGTCGGGCGTCTATATAGGGCCTGAATAGCTGTGATAAAACCATGTTGAAAGCCAAGCTGTCGTAAAACTGCCCATAAAAATTCCCATGCGACCCGATCGAATGCCTTTTCGGCATCTAATAAAATCAGACCGAATTTACTCTCCATAACTTTAGCTATATCTAATAGGGTTATCACCCTGTTAATATGATTGGTTGTATCCCTCTTGGGTATAAACCCGTGTTGTCGAATCATAACCAATGGGGTAACAACATCAGCCAATCGGGTCGCAAGGATTTTAGCGTAAATCTTACCATCAACATTCACTAATGATATAGGGCGGTAAGAACCTGGCATCTCTGGTGACTTGCCTTTTTAAAAAAAAACAATTATACTAGCCTCGTCCCAGGTCAGAGGGGCAACACCTAATTGTGCTTGTTGCAAAATAGCCAACATATCAGCTTTCAGCTCTCCCAAAAAGTTTTATAAACCTCCAGAGGAAGTTTATCAGGTCCTGATGCTTTACCACTCGCTAAGTTATTAATTGCTGCCTCTAGTTCTTCAAGCGTTATAGGTGCCTCCAACATTTCTATATCTTGGGAGCTCAGCTTCCCACAATTAAGGCTCTGCAAAAGTGTCTCACTTGCCTGTCCATCATATATCTCTCCGGTGTACAAGGCCTCATAAAAATCGTGGAATACTTTAAGAATCACGACAGGAGTATCTACTGAATCGCCCAGAATGTTGACTACGGATCCAATCCTTTGGGCCGCCTCCCTTGACCGAAGTCTTTGGGCCAAACAACGCCCAACTGCCTCACCATACTCATAGCTTTGTTGCTTACTAATCGCGTATTTCATAGCTATTTCTTTGCTCCACTGTGAGTTTATTTTAGCCTTACAGCGAGCAACTTCTGCCTGTAATAACGCTACATCCATTGTATTTTTTGCATGTATCCCCGCATAAGATTGACTTCAGCATTTGTCAAGTTTTTACACAATTCCACAGCTGTTGCTTGCAGTTTCCTCTGCTTATATATCCCAAAGCTAAGGGTCTCCCCCCTAAATCCAGCCTTTAAAACATCCCAAACAAAGCCAGGCCCAGTAGAATTACGGTTTATGATAAAAAATTGATTAATCCACCCCTTCATATGTCCCACATACTCCTCATCAAATAACAATTTCCTGTCAAAAGTAAACAATCTGGGCCTACCGCCTATCCTGAGAGCCCGCAGACTCAGAACCAGTGGTCCATGATCTGAAGTGATCCGTGGGTGCACTTCTATATCAGCTTGTGACAATATTGTATTTGACACAAAAAAATAATCTAATCGTACAAGCTTCTGGTGCGGGTGTGAATAAAATGTATATCTATGCTCGGACCCTCGTAAATTGGCCCATGCATCAACCAAGCCATGGTCCGCCAAAAGATGTTGTAATGCTTTAAACACTTTGGGTTTCCTTCCCTTATACTGGCTAACCGGGAATTGCAGGCCCTGTGGTTCTAAATGGATGTTAAAGTCTCCACACAAAATTAATGGCGTGGGCCACGATGCTAATTCCAAATTCAGGGTCTCTAATACTAACACCTCATCCAGATTCGAGCCAAATACAGAACAAATTGTACATTTAATATTGCCGATTATACATTCGGCTATAGCCCACCTCCCCTGTTTATCAGCCAAAGCTCTTGCCGTTCCCTGAATGGTATTTTTTGCTAAGATAGCCACCCCACGTGTTGTAGTTGACTGTTGAGTACAAACCAATACTGATAGACCTAGCTCCGTCAATAATTTTCTTTTACCCCATGCAATATGTGTTTCTTGGATGCAAACTAAATCTGTCTGCAGCATCCGCAACTCTGCTGCCACCCTCTGTCTCTTCCCATAGTTATTTAACCCAGAAACATTTAGGGTACATATCCGTAAACCCGATCTGACATTCTTATCACCCATCGATTCTAAACATATCCTTACACATTAGGATCCTGTACCTTGTATACATGTAGTTCGTATTTTGTATTACTATATCCTCATCATGGATTGTTTTACTTTGTGCACCCCCCACACCCTGTGCCCCCTGTAACCCCAGACCCTGCAGGGCCTCAGACGCGGCCCTGCCCCTCCCCCACCCCCACCAAAACACGAGGCTGAGAGACTCAAGGTCTCCAAGATGGAACAAGCTACTGCCCCCCCCGGGTTGCTCTTCCCCATTAACCTTATATACCACCTCCCAACCCTTCCCCACCAAGATAAAACAAACAAAATACTAAAGAGGAAGGAATCAGGGGAAAGAGAGAGAGAAAAAGAAAAAAAAAACATCCTATATATCCTGCCAATTATGACTAATTTTACATTCAATTATTTTTACAAACCTCCCTCCTAACGGGGATTTATTATTTTCCCCTCTTCTTGCTATTTTTTTTTTTTTTCCCACTTGCCTTCACAAAAATTACAAGGATTGCAAATATTCTTTAGCAGCTAATTCAGCAGTAAAATACCGAACATGCTCCTTATGAATGACCTTCAGCTTAGCGGGATTTAATAGATAGGCTTGAGCTCCTTTATCCTGAAACGGCGTAATGAGCTGTCTTAACTGCCATCTCTTTTCAACTGTTAGGGGACAATAATCTGGGCGGACAAAAAATTCTATCCCTTTCCCCTTCTTTTTTCGATCAGGGCGGGCCAAATCATAAACTGCTTCGCGAGCCAAAAAATTATTTAATGATATTAAAATTGCTCTTGGTCGAGAGGTGGCCTGTCCTGGTCTAGTACGCTGTATAAAGGGAAATCTATGTGCCCGCTGGATCTCCCTACTCCAGTCCCACTGAGTTAACCCCGGAAAGGCCTCTGAAAAAAGCTCAATAATAAATTTCCGAGCATCTTGCCCTTCGGCCCCCTCAGGAATATCCAAAACCCGCAAGTTATTGCGTCGTAGGCGATTTTCCATGTCTGTAAGTTTCCAAAGGGTATCATATTTGGCAGAGCGCATAGCTTCCGTTGCTGCTTTTTGTATGGCTAACTCATCTTCCAAGTTTGAAATGCGTGTTTCAGCCACATTAAACCTTTCAACAAATTCGGAGCATGATTTAGCAATCCTTTTTACAGAGTTCTGCAATTTCCGACAAGCTCCCTGTGTACGTTGGCTTTCAATATGCGTATCTTCTCTGTGAGCCATTATACTTTTATATATAACAGCAAGTGAAATGTCCTCTTGTTTCTCCAGGGCCAATGCATTTGATTGCGGTTCCTTAACCTCTCCTTGTATCCCAGACTCGCCTAGAAAGGAATAATCCCATTGTAGGGGTTCTATATTTTCAGTGGTCTGGAGCCCCATACGAGGCTCATCTCGCTTGCGTACAGTTTTAGGGCTATTGTCAGGCGTACCTAGTAGATCGGTCCCAGGGTCACTCAGCTGTAGCTTACTTAGCCCCCTAAGCCCACTGTTGAAAGAGCCAACTTTTTGCTTAGCCTGTACTTTTGCATCACATTCATCCTCTGAAGTATCGGAGGGATCAGACAGAGAAAAAAAATAGTCTGCTGAATCAACAACATTATCTTTATCATTGAGAGCCTCGTGGTTGCTAAGTACAAATTTCTGATCCTTCATCAAACTAGTTGAAAAATTTGAGGCACTAGCATTGTATGGGGGTCCTGTTGAATCAGCTGCTTCGGGGGCTGTCTCGGCAGTTCGATGTACGTTTTCCAAAATGTCCCCATCACTCTCTTTCTCGCCCATTAGAGTGTCATCCCTTAAGCCAGCTTGATTAGGTAAACTATGTGACGGTAAATTGTCTCCCTTTTTATTGTTCTTGCCACTCTGAACCTTTTCCGGACTTGCCTGTACTGTAAAAAACAAAGATGGAACGTTCTTCTTACCGCTGCTCTCTACACGGGGGCTGTCCTTCTTCACCGATGCCGGATCACTCTTCTTCTCCCCGTCCCGTAGTCCAACGATGCCAGAGTTCTCCATCGTGCTGCGGACCTTAACGCGGCCGGGTTTAGGGGGCATCGCATCAAATCGCCGCAAACAGCCGCCTCCGGACCGCTGCCAATCTTCCGTGCGTGACCTCCGCACTCCACAGGTGTACGTCTCTCCGGAAGTCCGCCAGAACAGCCCCAGCCGCCGCAAGAGAGACACCCGAGATAGCACCACCGTAAACCAAAGACTCGAGAGCATGCCCGTAAGTTTTTTTTAATCCTTTAACTAGCCATCGGTATCGGGAAACGTTTTAGGTTCGGTTAATCCTTTCAATACTGCCAGGATAGGATCATGGAACCTATGGGAAAGAGCAAACGCCGGGAGCTCGAGCTCACACGGCCGCGCTCACGGCCGCCATCTTGCCTCAAAAAATCCTGCAGCAGCAACTTCAATTAATTTTAATACCATCAGCATAACAACCAGCCGAAAATTAGAACATTAGCTGTCCCTTTAAAAGTTGATTCTCTTCAGTTGTTTGTTGCTTGCAAAGCTTAGCTAAGGCTGGACTCACCAGCCACTGGCTGGAAAATGCTTTCACTGTTGAACCTCTAGGGGCATGGTGGTGTGATTGGTCATGAGACTTCAGGATAGGGGACCTAGAATAACCTTATAGGCAAAGGAAGCTGATCCTCTGAATCTGGTGTCTTCAAAAGACAGAAGTACATGGGAGGCTCACGTTTTTCAGGCCATCCTCACAGCCCCCAAGTAGGATCATATCTCCATGCCTAAAATCCACAGGAAAGAGATCAAGTGGTGATGCTGGGGCAAGGGATGGAGGCTTTTCTAGGGGTATTCAACATCATGCTTTCGTCAGTGTAGTGAGATTGAGTGCATCAGGTGGGGTCTCAACTGTCGGGCTACTCAGATGTACTTTAGTTGTACACAGTGCTTCAAATGGGCCGGTACTGAGTACCGGCACCTTTTAATTTTGAGGGGGAGAGTACCGGCACTTCTCAATAGAAAGGTAATACTTTTAATTGGAAAGTACTAGCACTTCTCAGAAACAAGCAGGTACTCTTGTACAGAGTACCTGCACTTCTATTTTTCCATTTCAAGCACTGGTTGTTCAGCATGCTCTTCATCCTTGATCACTAGATCAGCCAGGTCTCTAGATGGCATGAAGGAAGTCCTCAACTCTTCGCTAGCATTAGATAGTGAAAGGACACATGCAGTGCCACCACCTAAGGACTGCTGTTAAAGTTCCCGGGGAAAGCAGAGATTAAAGCCTTACTTTAGCGCTGGGTCAGTGGGCCTACTATGTATTCGTTTTTGGGTGACAGCTCGAAAGGTTTTTGGGTCTGGGCTTGGTTCAACCAAAGGCAAAAGGTCATTTGCTCTCTTGCTTTTGAATTGGCACACCAGAACTAGTGTCAGCTGGAGCTAGATGGTGACTTCAGCTATTGATAAGGCAGCACATGATGGGAAAGGCAGAGAGTGCAAATTGATCGTTTGGTAGGAAGTGAGGAGGTTGATATACAGCATAACCCAGCTGGAAGGGTTAGATTGTACACAAAACATGGACACACTCAAATGGGAGGGTTGGACATGCAGTGGGAAACCACAGACATCCATCCCTAAGGAATAGGTATTCCAGGTTCCATTCCATACACACAAAAGACAAAAGGTTGAACGAGGTGTGAACACACTGCTCTTACATGATATGGCACAACTGGAAGAGGGAGGTCTGGACCACTGTCCTTACAACTTGCTCCTCCCAGATTGGAATTTAATGAGGAACTAAAGCTCTTCTGGAAGGTCTTCATCGCATGATTTGTTGAACTCTACACATATCCCAGTGACGTTGCAGCTTTACTCTCTTCAGGGAAGTCTAATCCATGCAAGAACAGGGACCTCTGGAAGAGCTCCGTGCCATTGCCCTTCACGGTCATAAGTGATGTCCAGTATCTTTGGTCCATCTGCACAGGGAATGTTGCCTTAAGGCAAAAGGGACAGATCCACTTCAATAGCCAAGTAAAAAGCGTTCATTGCCAACTGCTCTCTAGTTCTGTTCTCTTAGCAGCAATTGCTGAAGGTTGAAAGCCGAATTGTGTTTTCTACCCCTTCTCGTTGAGGTAAACCTACATAGTCTGAAGCGTCCATTTTGAAGACAAAGCATGGACTAATGTCACAGTCAACACTGGTGCTATTCATAAGCTTGTTGTTTTCTTATCAAAGGTCTCCAGCTGGTTCTCAGTCCATGTCATCTTCTAAAGCTGCTTCCAGGAGGATAAAGGTGTTGGAGATGTCACTCTGGGCCCAGTGGAGGTGATTAGGTTTTAATAGAGACCAGTGAAACCCACACATGTCTACAGATACATCTGGGTAATGGGGATGTTCCGGTACAAGTCCCCAGGAACTTAATTGAAGGGACTAGATCTTCTCACCACCAAAATGGTTCACAATTGGGAAATCAAACTGATGAACAGGGTTGATATTCTCATTCTCTTGACTATAATCAACAGAAAATCTCATCTCACCAGCTCATAAGCCTTTTCTGCCTCTACGAAAACAATTATACTTTTTTTGTTTCTTCCAGACAGGTATTAAATAGATTCCACCCAAAAAATGTGTTTGAGCAGACAGTCTTTGCCCCGGAATAAAACTGGTCTGAGATTGCCCTTCCACTCTCCTGACCACAAATACCAACTGGTTTGCTAATATTTTTCTGAAAATGTTATGATGTGTGTTCAGAGGCGTAATGGGATGCTAGGAATTGCATTGCACCGCATGCTTTTGAGGTTTCAGAAATATACATAAAAAATCTTCCTGAAGTGTCTTGGGTTGTCTCCTGAATTCCAAATGGAATTGTAACCTTATAGAGATGGAGTACCATTATTTCTGATTTTTTGTAGATATCCTTGAACTAGCACCTGATATGTCACTGCCATATTCTTCAGTATCAGGGGTACTACTATTCTAAGGAATGTGCCAATGCAGGAAACCATGAAAATAGCAGGTAAAACTGTCTGAGTATTAGTATAAGTTAGGTATTAGAGCCTATCATCCATGAGGGTCTCTAGGCTCCGGGGAAGGGGGGGGGAAGGGGGGGAGGGGGAGGGTTCATCGCTGCTCCGGGCTACTTGTCGAAAAGCCAGGTCTTCAGTCTCTTCCTAAAATCCAGTAGAGTTATCGTAGATTGCAGGGGCAGGTGGAGGTTGTTCCAGAGTTTGGGTGCAAGGTGGGAGGAAGAACATCTGCATGTATAGGGGGGGGTGGGTGAGGTGGAGGGTGGAGGAGCGGAGCTGTCACGTGGGCTGCTGGAAGTTTAATCTCTCGTTGAGGTGGGCTGGCCCCTTGTTGTGGAGGGCTTTGTAGGTGTGGATGAGGAGTTTGAAATGGCAGCGCTTGCTGACGGGGAGCCAGTGTAGTGTTCTGATGAGGGGGTGTAGTAGGGCTGTCCCATGCGTACAGGAGGCACAAGTAGACGCTGTAGACGTGGCCAGGTAAAAGTAGATGTAGTTTATTAAGTTCTTAGATGTAGTTACAGCAAACTAGAACAAGCCCCACCAGGAGCAGCCTCCTAGCTGCTCAGCCCATCTTCCCAACTGTCTCACACACACACAGGCACCCAAGCATTCCACTCACACTAACATTCTACGCGGAACACTCACACTGGCTGAGCAGCTAGGTACAGGATGAAAGGGAACATATTAACATGACCAGAGGATACTACACATCCTCTCCCTTTTACACTGAAAATTAATAGGACCCAAACTAAAATGAAAACAACTATACACAGAAATGTACAAAAGATGAAAACAGTCCATAAACCCAGGGATGCATGGTGAAATACATCACGAGAGGGAAAACAGACACACTAAGGAGGAAAGAAGGATGATAGGATAGAAAAACACGCTAACACCATCCTCCTCCTTTAATAGTGAACAAAGAAAAATGTAAGAAGACCAAGAAGAGCTCACATACAACAAGTGAGCAAAACACACATGACAGAAGAAAAGGGTAAACTTAACCCAGATTAGAATACAATGGGTGGAACAACACCCAAGGAAGTACTCCTCACGTGAGGAGACTGTGGCGAAAACACCATACGCCACCCCTCATGTGAGGGACACTGTGGGACTAACACCCCAGTGGAAAAAAACGATGATTGGGACTGAAACCCAAATGTACAGATTACATCACATGGACTAACCCCCAAGGACTTGTGCAGCATGGGAATACAAATGCAGCACATTGTGGCATGCAAGAGGACTTACCCACACACAAGACAACGTACAAGGAAGTGAAGGGACTGACACCCAACACCAAAAATAACAAAGGTGGGACTAACACCCCCTTTAAACTAAGTAAATAGGACTAAGACCCATTACTACTGACATAGGTGGGACAATGACCCCCTATAAACTGCGTAAATGGGAAAACACCCCAAAACCCCACAACAAACGGGTTGACCCTGAAGGTGTGGAGACTAATCCAGGAAATGGGGCTGAAACCCATCCCAAATGTAAGTAACTGTGAACGTGGGGTCATGGGACTAAAACCCACTCCCATCCCTAGACAGGGATAAAATATCTTAAACAAGAGGAAATGGGACAAAAACCCACTCCTATCACTTAGGCAGGGATAACACTGTCTGAAACATGGGAACATGGGACTAAGACCCACTCCCATCCCTTAAACAGGGATACAGTATATATGAAACAACTCAACATATAAGTCATAAGAAAAACACAATACCTTTTTTTCAGAATGTGTGTAACCATAAGCGTTTTGTATGTACTGGAAGCTAAAAACATACGTAAAATATGCTAAAAGTGAGTTCTTAAACACCAAAATATGCTCTGTAAGTATAACATTCTCCAAAAGAATAAAAATGTCACTAGATGGCAGCGTAGCACAGAACAGTGAATACTAAAATGCATGAAAACAAGATTTCACAAATTGGAACAATCCTACGCTGCACTCGTGAAAAGAAGTGCTCCGATAAGCCTTCCAAGTATTTTTTGTCCATTAAGATGAAGACCTTTCTTCATGTTGAATTCTTGATATCTTGGTGTGGAACGTGAAGAATAAAATCAATCCTGGAACCGGATGGTAGTCACTTAGAGAAAAAGAAACAACTTTCACTCATCGCCAGTGTAGATAAAAAAAACAGTCTCATGCTTATTAACTTTGAACACGACATTCACGTGAATCTTCATACTCCAAATAATACTGTTGAAGACGACGCAGTTGTTAAAAAAAAAAAACCGTGGTTGGCAAATGGCAATGAGCGTGGTTAGCAATATGGCTTGTGAAGCAACGCAATGCTGTAAGGATGGTGCCAACTGCAAGATGGCGGCACGTACAGGAGACGCAATGCCGAGTGGTTCACGGCGCGCTCCTGCTTCAAAATGTCTTAGTCAAAGTTGAAGACACGCAAAGATGCAAACATCACAAGAGTTTCCAGAGCTGTTCCGCGCGACATCACGGACAGGTAAGGTGCGCGTGCACTATTTTAAATTTGAAATACAGCTCAACTGCCATATTTTAGAGGCCTCGAAGAGGGAAAAATAACCATGAATTTCAATAAAGTTAAAACTTTACTATGCTTGGAATGACGTTCTCCTCTTCGGCAGCAGACAGGGAGACTTGAAATTAACCAATTAAGCCAGCCGCAAACAGTTAAAAGATGTCGCACATCCAAATCCACATAAAAGAACACCTCCACGCTCACACAGACCCCAGTGCTCACCAGGGGTATCGCTTTCCTCATAACGCAGTACGCTGTAGCCAAAACCCAAAAACATGACGCTGGCTCATGTATTGATCACACAGATGCAGCGCTAGTACAGAGGAGCGCTAATGAAAAAAAAAATGTCACACATCCAAACCCAAAGCAAGGAAGACTTGAACTGAATAAAGTGATGAATGATGAATTTGAAGAAGTCTTATGTAAAACAGAAGCAGCACACTTCGCACTGGAGACAGAAACACTGGCAGCCACAGATTACCTTATTCCTTGTTGCACAAAATACGTTGCTTGTGGTACGGTAGACGTTTTGAGGTACTGCAGACATTTGTTGTGGCATAGTTTCTTCTCCAAGGTGTAAGCAGGCTTGTAACCATATTTACTGGTGTTGTAGATGACGAGATGAAGGTACAGCACACCTTGACTGGGCTGTCCGGTGTGGTGGACACAGGTGGGGCTGCAAGGTATGCTTGTCCGGTTTCTTTTCGCTTAGTTACTTATTACTTTTGTTGCTCTTTATCGGTACATGTAGTAGGTCCTTACCTACACATTGTCTTGCTGAAATCCACATCTTTGTTGGCATCAAACAACCTTTAGCGCGTGAGATTAGCTCCAGATCGTCGCCATAAATGTAATAGGGTTGTCCCATGCGTACAGGAGGCACAAGTAGACGCTGTAGACGTGGCCAGGTAAAAGTAGATGTAGTTTATTAAGTTCTTAGATGTAGTTACAGCAAACTAGAACAAGCCCCACCAGGAGCAGCCTCCTAGCTGCTCAGCCCATCTTCCCAACTGTCTCACACACACACAGGCACCCAAGCATTCCACTCACACTAACATTCTACGCGGAACACTCACACTGGCTGAGCAGCTAGGTACAGGATGAAAGGGAACATATTAACATGACCAGAGGATACTACACATCCTCTCCCTTTTACACTGAAAATTAATAGGACCCAAACTAAAATGAAAACAACTATACACAGAAATGTACAAAAGATGAAAACAGTCCATAAACCCAGGGATGCATGGTGAAATACATCACGAGAGGGAAAACAGACACACTAAGGAGGAAAGAAGGATGATAGGATAGAAAAACACGCTAACACCATCCTCCTCCTTTAATAGTGAACAAAGAAAAATGTAAGAAGACCAAGAAGAGCTCACATACAACAAGTGAGCAAAACACACATGACAGAAGAAAAGGGTAAACTTAACCCAGATTAGAATACAATGGGTGGAACAACACCCAAGGAAGTACTCCTCACGTGAGGAGACTGTGGCGAAAACACCATACGCCACCCCTCATGTGAGGGACACTGTGGGACTAAAACCCCAGTGGAAAAAAACGATGATTGGGACTGAAACCCAAATGTACAGATTACATCACATGGACTAACCCCCAAGGACTTGTGCAGCATGGGAATACAAATGCAGCACAGTGTGGCATGCAAGAGGACTTACCCACACACAAGACAACGTACAAGGAAGTGAAGGGACTGACACCCAACACCAAAAATAACAAAGGTGGGACTAACACCCCCTTTAAACTAAGTAAATAGGACTAAGACCCATTACTACTGACATAGGTGGGACAATGACCCCCTATAAACTGCGTAAATGGGAAAACACCCCAAAACCCCACAACAAACGGGTTGACCCTGAAGGTGTGGAGACTAATCCAGGAAATGGGGCTGAAACCCATCCCAAATGTAAGTAACTGTGAACGTGGGGTCATGGGACTAAAACCCACTCCCATCCCTAGACAGGGATAAAATATCTTAAACAAGAGGAAATGGGACAAAAACCCACTCCTATCACTTAGGCAGGGATAACACTGTCTGAAACATGGGAACATGGGACTAAGACCCACTCCCATCCCTTAAACAGGGATACAGTATATATGAAACAACTCAACATATAAGTCATAAGAAAAACACAATACCTTTTTTTCAGAATGTGTGTAACCATAAGCGTTTTGTATGTACTGGAAGCTAAAAACATACGTAAAATATGCTAAAAGTGAGTTCTTAAACACCAAAATATGCTCTGTAAGTATAACATTCTCCAAAAGAATAAAAATGTCACTAGATGGCAGCGTAGCACAGAACAGTGAATACTAAAATGCATGAAAACAAGATTTCACAAATTGGAACAATCCTACGCTGCACTCGTGAAAAGAAGTGCTCCGATAAGCCTTCCAAGTATTTTTTGTCCATTAAGATGAAGACCTTTCTTCATGTTGAATTCTTGATATCTTGGTGTGGAACGTGAAGAATAAAATCAATCCTGGAACCGGATGGTAGTCACTTAGAGAAAAAGAAACAACTTTCACTCATCGCCAGTGTAGATAAAAAAAACAGTCTCATGCTTATTAACTTTGAACACGACATTCACGTGAATCTTCATACTTCAAATAATACTGTTGAAGACGACGCAGTTGTTAAAAAAAAAAACGTGGTTGGCAAATGGCAATGAGCGTGGTTAGCAATATGGCTTGTGAAGCAACGCAATGCTGTAAGGATGGTGCCAACTGCAAGATGGCGGCACGTACAGGAGACGCAATGCCGAGTGGTTCACGGCGCGCTCCTGCTTCAAAACGTCTTAGTCAAAGTTGAAGACACGCAAAGATGCAAACATCACAAGAGTTTCCAGAGCTGTTCCGCGCGACATCACGGACAGGTAAGGTGCGCGTGCACTATTTTAAATTTGAAATACAGCTCAACTGCCATATTTTAGAGGCCTCGAAGAGGGAAAAATAACCATGAATTTCAATAAAGTTAAAACTTTACTATGCTTGGAATGACGTTCTCCTCTTCGGCAGCAGACAGGGAGACTTGAAATTAACCAATTAAACCAGCCGCAAACAGTTAAAAGATGTCGCACATCCAAATCCACATAAAAGAACACCTCCACGCTCACACAGACCCCAGTGCTCACCAGGGGTATCGCTTTCCTCATAACGCAGTACGCTGTAGCCAAAACCCAAAAACATGACGCTGGCTCATGTATTGATCACACAGATGCAGCGTTAGTACAGAGGAGCGCTAATGAAAAAAAAAAATGTCACACATCCAAACCCAAAGCAAGGAAGACTTGAACTGAATAAAGTGATGAATGATGAATTTGAAGAAGTCTTATGTAAAACAGAAGCAGCACACTTCGCACTGGAGACAGAAACACTGGCAGCCACAGATTACCTTATTCCTTGTTGCACAAAATACGTTGCTTGTGGTACGGTAGACGTTTTTGAGGTACTGCAGACATTTGTTGTGGCATAGTTTCTTCTCCAAGGTGTAAGCAGGCTTGTAACCATATTTACTGGTGTTGTAGATGACGAGATGAAGGTACAGCACACCTTGACTGGGCTGTCCGGTGTGGTGGACACAGGTGGGGCTGCAAGGTATGCTTGTCCGGTTTCTTTTCGCTTAGTTACTTATTACTTTTGTTGCTCTTTATCGGTACATGTAGTAGGTCCTTACCTACACATAGTCTTGCTGAAATCCACATCTTTGTTGGCATCAAACAACCTTTAGCGCGTGAGATTAGCTCCAGATCGTCGCCATAAATGTAATAGGGTTGTCCCATGCGTACAGGAGGCACAAGTAGATGCTGTAGACGTGGCCAGGTAAAAGTAGATGTAGTTTATTAAGTTCTTAGATGTAGTTACAGCAAACTAGAACAAGCCCCACCAGGAGCAGCCTCCTAGCTGCTCAGCCCATCTTCCCAACTGTCTCACACACACACAGGCACCCAAGCATTCCACTCACACTAACATTCTACGCGGAACACTCACACTGGCTGAGCAGCTAGGTACAGGATGAAAGGGAACATATTAACATGACCAGAGGATACTACAGGGGGTCATGTGGGTTTGTCTGCAGCCGCATTCTCTATGGTTTGGAGCCTGTTTTGGATTTGGGTGTTTATCCCTACTACGTATAGGGCATTGCCATAGTCGAGGTGGCTGTTGATGAGAGCCTGAGTGATGGTGCTTCTGGTGACCGTGGGGAGCCATTTGAACATTTTTTTTGGCATGCGGAGGATGTGGAAGCACGTTAAGGTGACGGCGTTCATTTGTCTCTTCATGGATAGAGTGCTGTTGAGAATGATGCCTACGTTTTTGGCGTGTTCTGTGGGTTTGAGGGGGGGGCTAGTTCGGTGGGCCACCAGGTGTGGTCCCAGGGGGAGGCAGAGCTCCTGAAGATAAGTACCTCAGTTTTATCGGTATTAAGTTTGGGACACTTGCTCTGCATCCAGTTGGTGACGTTGATCATGCACCTGCGGAAGTTGGCTTTTGTGTTGGTGGGGTCGGAGGAGAGGGATAGGATGAGTTGGCTGTCATCTGCGTAGGATATGATGTTCATGTTGTGGGATTTGACCAAGGTGGCCAGGGGGCCATGGAGGTATTAAAGAGAGTGGGGCTGAGGGAGGAGCCTTGGGGGACTCCACAGATGTTGTCTTTCGGGGCTGATGTGTGTGGTGGGGGGTGGATGCTTGGATTCTGCCTGCGAGAAAGGAGGCGACCCACTTGAGGGTGTCTCCTTGCATGCCCATCTGGTGGAGCCCGACGAGGAGTGTGTGGTAAGATACAGTGTTGAATGCTGCAGAGAGTTTGGGGAGGATGAGGGCAGCGGTCTTGCTTTTGTCTAAGAGGGCTCTGATCTCAGCCGTGGCTGCTATGAGGGCGGTTTCTGTGCTGTGGTTTGCACAGTACCCTGACTGCGAGTGATCGAGGAGGTTGTAGGTTTCGAGACGGTTGGTAAGTTGGATGTTGATCGCTTTTTCCATGACTTTTGCTGGGAAGGGTAGAAGAGAGATAGGTCGGTAGTTTTTGTGGTCCGTTGGGTCCACGGAAGTCTTTTTTAGGAGAGGTTTAACTTCTGTATGCTTCCATGCAGTGGGGAAATGGACATCAGAGATGGAGGCATTAAGGATGAGGGTGAGTTCACTGCTGATGGCGTTGGCTCCCTTGTTGAACATGTGGTGGAGGCAGGGGTCCCTTGGGGCACCCGAGTGGACAGATTTCATGGGGGTGGCGGTGGTATGAGTGGTTCCCAGGTGGTGATAGTGTGGGGTTTGCTGTCAGTGCTATTGTATAGTGTGCCGAGGGTGTCGAGCGAGGTTGGGGGTCAAAGTATTTGTATATTGCTGCAATTGTATAGTGAAAAAATTCTGTGAGGGTGTCACAGAGGTCCTGGAAGGGGGTGATGGCATTCTCTGTGGCTGTTGGGTTTGTAAACTCTCTGACGATGCAGAAGAGGTCTTTGCTGTGATTGGAGCTGGCCTTAAGAAGGCTGTTGAAGGCCTCTTTCTTGGCGTTTTTCAGTTGGGAGTGGTATTTGTTTAGTGCTTTTCTAAGGTTCTCATCTTGTTGGTGTGCCAGGCTCTTTCCAGTTTCTTGCAGTTGTGTTTGGTGATGATGAGCTTATCTGTGAATCAGGTAGCTCTGTGAGGGGTTTGTGGTGGTCAGAGGTTTTCAGGGGGGGCAACTGTTTCAGCGCAGCGGGAGATCCAGGTATTGAGGTTCCTGACTGCTTTGTCAGGGTTAGAGGAGGGAGGCGGAGGTGATGCATCTAGGGTGTGTGCCCAGAGGTCCTCCAACACCTTCCTCCAGCTCCTGTGAGGGGAGCTGGGGGGGATGGTTGGGGGCTTGGTGGCGGTGGTGATGTGAAAGTGTACTATGGAGTGATCAGACCAGGATTTTCGCAGTTGTGGCTGAAGGAGATTTTGCTGCTGGCGGAGAAGATTGGCTCCAGTGTGTGTCCTGCTGTGTGTGTGGGGTCGGTTACAATTTGGGCGAGTCCGAGGTTTTTTAGGGTCTCAAGGAGGGTGGTGGTGTTGGGGTCAATGGGGTCCTCTAAGTGGAAGTTGAGGTCCCCTAGGAACAGGAAGTCTTCTGAGTGCATGGCTAGAGGGGTGATAAAGTCTGTGATGTCCTTGCAGAAGGGAGGGTGGAGTCCCGGTGTCCGATAGGCCAGGGTGCTTCTAAGCGTGGATTTGCTGTTGGTGTTGACCTGAACGTTCAGGTGTTCCATGATGGTCGTGGGGGCATCTGTGGTGGATGTGCAGTTGATGTTTTCTTTGTGAATGATAGCTATTCTGCCACCATGTTTGTTTGTGCAGGTCGCAGTGGATTATTTTGTAGCCGCTGGGAATAGCGATGGTGATGACATGTGCAGATGCCTGGTTGAGCCAAGTCTCGGTGAGAATGACTAGGTCTGAAGTGAGCGAGCCTATTGTATCCCAGACTTCGCTGGCGTGTTTGTGGAGTGAGTGGGTGTTGATGAGAAGACAGTGGAGTTGTTACAGGTCGGGGGTGGGGAGTTTAGGTGCAGTAGCGTTGATGTTGGAGTGAAGCGGGCAGAAGCGGCAGGTGAAAGGTCCCATTGTGTGCCGATGCACGGTAGCAGTTGCTGTTCGGCGGGTCTGGTGTGGAGGGCTCAGAGGTTGTTTCCTGAGTACTTGATGTGGGGTGGCGGTGGGCTGGGGATCTGGGCTCTGGGCGCGGTCCAAGCACAGACGGGCTTGCCTATAGAATGACTTTGGTGTGCTAGCTGTGCAGCCGCGCTACATCCTCCATTAAGTAGGTTACCTGGGAGGGGGGGGCGGGGCGCTGGGTATGGTGCGAGGGAGTATGGAAAGGGGCGAACTAGTGGGCTTCACGGGGAGCGTGATCCTGTGGAAGGCAAAACAAAATGGGGAATCTGAAAGGCGGAATAAGAAGATTAAGGGAATCTGAAAGTGAAAAGTAAGACGATTAAGAGAATCTGAAAGAGAAAATAAGTGAGTTATGGGAATTTGAAAGGGAAGAATAAGACGATTAGGGAATCTGAAAAGGAAGAAAGGTGATTAGGGAATCTGAAAAGGAAGAGGAGAGATTACGGAATCTGAAAAGGAAGAGGAGTGATTAGGGAATCTGAAAAAAGGAAGATAAAACACGATTAAGCAATCTTGAAAAGGGAGAGAAAAACACTATTATGCAATCTGCGAGAGGAAGATAAAGCATGATTTAGGCAATTTTGAAAAGAGAAGACACGATTTGGGAAGAAGAGAGGGGTTTGGGGAGGACAGAATGAAGAGAGAGAGAATACAAAAGCACAACAGTGGAGCGAGGAGATAGAGAGAACTACGAATGGACAACAATGGAGACAGATAGAGCACAAATGCAACAACAATGCAACGAAAATGGAGCAAGCAATAAGGGAGAGCTGGCCAGGGACCTGGAAGGGCTCTCTGGCATGTTTTTCCTTGAATGTGGCAACAATATTTGCAACCATGTTCATCCACTAGTGGCATGGCATTATTGATGTCAGCAAAATACTTAATTTTATTTATTAATTAATTTATTTAGGGTGCCTATACATCACACCACTAGTTCAAGGAAGTCTCTTGACACCAGAGATTACAGTATTACATCAAGCAGAAGATAGTGGCTAGCAAGTTCTTGACTAAATAGCCAGGGCTTGACTTTCTTGCAAAACCTCACTCAGCAAGTTGTCTTTTGACCAGTTATGATTAGAATATTGTTCCAAGTTCTCGCACGTAGAATATGAAACTCTCTACCTGCCCATCACTCAAACTTTATTAAAATATTTTCCATTGAGTCAGAAAGTAGTTTAAAACAATAGTACAGTACAAGATCCTGTATTCCTTTTCTATATAATTAGATAACCATGTGTACATTTTCACTTATATCGTCTCAATTCCAAATCGTTAAGGTTATAAACTGAATTCATAGTAGTAAAAACTTAAATAAAAATAAATAAATTACTATCTGGGCTAAATATGTCCATTTGTATGCAGCTTCTAAGTTGAATTTCTGTGTGATGAGATCATGTCTGGTAGCCTGTGTCAATCTCTCCAGGACCACTTTCTACTGTTTATCGGGGATCCTTATTTGGTCTACTTATCAGCAGTTCTAGTAAGATATTGGCACCACACCACACTTTGCTCATTTTGTTCAATATTCCATTTCTAACATATCACCTCTGCCATCTCACAATGTTCCACATCTTAGTTAAAAGTAGGCAGTCTTTGTTCTTTCCATTTTTTTGCAATTAGCCTTTGACCTGCTAGAGTTCTAAGGAATATTACTTGCTCAGTCATAGACCACATAGATTTGAAAACTGTTAGTAAAGCTGTCTGAGTGTTTTTAATACTTATTTCTGTGAAAATTGTACGCCCCAAAATATTGTCTCAACAGCACGTCCACGGATGGATGAATCAGAGACAGTGTTAAACCTAATTTCATGAGGTAATGTCTCCCTAGGATAAGGCACCTTACAGCATATCAAAATACATCTCAATAATTGAGTTCTAGGGCAGGAATACATTTGAAGGATTTATTACAAAGTTTAAAAAGGTGTGGTACACAAATGATAAATGCAATTGCATAAGGCGATTGCCATAAAGGCTCTCAGTAAATAGGACAATATAGAATAATGTTCAGAATCAGAAAAATTCTGAGTCCCATGTGAGCTACAAAATCAATTAGGAAATGGACAGCATCGTTAGTAACATCGGAAAATCTTCCATAAAGCTCTGTTTCACCTCACAATCTAGGGTTTATATACAGTTTTCTCACATAGGACATCATTCATTTCTGCAAAATCATAGTGATGTGAGCAAAATAATTATACTTTGAGCATGTCAGAGCATGGTTCTATAAAACATCATATTGCCTTCGCACCAAAGCACTATCCCACTACATGAATGTTGATTTTATCCACTTTATGCTAATGTAATCCGGAGATAGCAGGATAAATTAGCTACAAGAACAACAGCAAGCTATTGTGAATTAATGCAGTACAGTGAGTTTGAGGAAGGGCATTTGAAAATGCAACATTACTCTGTTGTGTTGGAAAGTTTTCTTTGAGAACAGCAAGAACAACGTCAATGGAAATAAGCAAACATGACTCTGCTTGACTGTGTGCTGCAGAAATGATGAACAGTGAACATGCAGGAGAAGACATCCATTTTGAACAATATGGCGTTGAGGCCTAAATTAATGCCAAGTTAACATAAGCCTGAAAATACACACTTACAAAAAAAAGGGAAATTTGTTTCAAATGCAATAGCACCATGTCAGTGTGTATAAAGACATTTGAGAGTAAATCCATATTCTACATGTCGTTAATAATTCAAAAATATATAAAATACGCAAAAACGTTTCATTTCCAATTTTTAACCAGTGAGCTTACTCAGGATAACCTGAACTGGCTTTCACACATATCATAATCCGGAACATTCAATGAAGGTGTGTTGCCATGTTCCTGCCTTATTTTCTTATTGTTACAGCTTAAGTAATATGAATCAGTCTCTCAGCACCACCCATGGATCAGTGCCCAGGTACAATATGGTCGGAAATATGTGAAATACAGTGAACGTTGATTATTTTAATCGGCCCACCATCGGGACACTGTAGTTCCCTGCCTGGTAAAGTGCGGACATACACTGCCCGCACTCTCCCAGGCAGGGAGCTCCTTTTAGCTCCTACTCGGGGGGAGCAGTTGATAAATTCTGCTCCTGCTGGGGTGGGAGTAAAGGAAAAGTGCCTGCTTCTGCCAGCACCCAGTATGGTGCTGGCTGGGGAGGCAGCTGGGTCCGCAGGAGCCCTGGGGCTCTCCCTGTGGCCCCCAACGTAGTAGTTTGTGGGCAATCTAGAGGCTCTAGGGGTATGGTCCCCAGGGTCTTAAAGGCTCTTCATTTTAATAGAAAAGCTCCTACCTGGTGTGGTGTTCCCTGTGGACCTTGGTGGCTCAGGGATGATGTGATGCTCGTCCCTTCTCCTAATTAAAAAAAACACCCCCGGGGAGTCCCCAGGGTCTAGAAAGGCTCGGGATGGGGGGGCCGCACACCTTCCTCCCCTTATACACAGTGGCTGCTCCTACGCAATGGTCGAGGAGTGTCGCCCCACTGGCTCAGAGCCAACAGCTGGAAAATAAATTGATATTTTAGTTCGCGTGCAGGGAGGGGTGGGGCCGGACCATAGGAGTGGGGAGGAGGAACGTTGTGCACTTTTAAGTGCACATGTCTGTTTAGCCGGCCGTCCTAGGCCGGCCAAGCAGACATGCAAACTTAGGTTTCGGGTTAGAGAAAGGCACAGACTCCCTATGCCTGAGCGGAGCGTAAAACCAGCCTGCTCAGGCCAATCCCCATGCTGCTCTCATAGTATGAGAGCAGAGAGCAGCGTCTGGATTGGATGGGGAGTCTGTTATCTCAGGGACTGCCGGGAGCAGCAGAACAGTAGAGCACCGAAAGAGCGAGGCGGTGGCAGGAACAGGTACGTTTTACTAAGTGTTTTTTATTCAATTTACCCACTGCCGCCCCGCCAATCCATAGTGGCAGCAGCCGCGACTGTTTATACAACGAATATTTTGGTGTCCGGAGTGGGCACCAGGACCCCCACAGTAAATATTTTTTTAAAAATAGGTGGGGGCACCACCACGCTTTTTTTATGCTGTTGGGCGATGCAGGGAGTCCAGCAGCCCCCCAGCACCATTAAAAAAAACATTAAGGGGCCGATTCCGATCTCGGCCGGTAGGGCACCGAATCGGATTCGGCTTAACCGGATCCGATTCGGAGCCCTCTTTCCCGACCGATTCGTACGTGCGTCCGGCCGAGCGAGTACGATGCGAGCACACGCGAAATCGCCGACCGACTCGTTCGCGGGTCCGAAGCGCTCCGACCGACTCGCACGGACACGACTCGCATCGCGCAATGGAGACGTTCCCCGGCCGGGCAAGTACGATGCGCGCCTCGAGCAGTCCGACCGACTCGCGCCGTCCGGCTCGAAAGAGCAGTCGGAGCCGGACTTTTGGGGGTCCGTGTCGGACCCCCCTGTACGCGTTGCCGCACGAGTCGCACACAGGGGGGACCCATGGGTCCCCCCTACCTGTGCATGTACGCCGCGAGTCGCATCGAGGCATACCCGCTGTAGGGGGCACCCGTGTTCGCCTCGCACCCATTGAGTCAATGGGAGCCCGCGTACGCGTTGTACGTCCGGCTCCCATTTACTTCAATGGGAGTCCGACCGACTCGAGTCCGATTGCATGCGTGCGCATCGTACTCGTTCGGTCGGACTGCCAGGGTCCGATTCGGTCGGAAATCTCTCCGGGTCCGGCTCGGTCAGAGAGATTTCCGGCCCGAATCGGAATCGGCCCCAAAGTCTTCTGGGTCATTGAATCAATGACCCTAGAAGAACTTACCATATTTTTTTAATGCACCCCTAGCTGGAGTTGTATGCTATGTGCTGTGCAGCTAGAGTGTGAGGCCCTCTTGTGGTTGGTTTTTATTATTGCATTTTCGGGGCCAAAAAATGTGGAAAGAAAGACTCAGAAACATGTTTTTTTTTTTAAACCATATGTCTTTGACACTTTCTTTTGACATTTTCACCCACAAAATGTAATAATAAACACTTTGTAAAAAGAGTCACAGACATTTTTTTTATTAAAACCTTTGTAAACATGTTTATAATATTCACTATTATTAAACATTGCATTGCGTGAATTAGTGAAATACACATTAGATTGAAAATATTGGGTGATTTTTGGAGAAAGATGATAGATCTGATATATATATATATATATATAAATATATAAATATATATATACATATATATGGCAAAAGACTTTGTCCCTTTCTATCTCGGCGTGGATAGCACTGCGCTAATCCTATGCTTAAAAACTTTGATAGAAAAGCAGACATTTGAGGGGAGCAAATTTAGAGTGTCGCTGGTGTTGAGAGTGCTCTTACTGGAGCTGCTTTCCACCTAAACTTGAGAACTACCCAGAGTTCTCTGCTTCTGTTTTTGCATAATTTATTCGTCACTCTATGCCTGAAAGGGTTTTGTTTTGACTTATACTGGGTGCTCCCTTGTGTCTGGACAAAGCTATACCTCTCTGAAGAGCTCTAACAAGAGCGAAACATGTGTCAGGGGTTGCTTTTATTCATTTCAGGTTGGCTTGGATGGTATTTTACCAATCCAAAGCTGTAATACTGTGCCTGGAGTGGTAAAAGGCTTTGGCCATTTTACAGCTCGGCAGGGATAGCACTGTGCTAATCCTATGCTTAAAGACTTTGCTGTAAAAATGGCAAAAGACTTTGTCCCTTTCTATCTCAGCGTGGATAGCACTGTGCTAATCCTATGCTTAAAAACTTTGATAGAAAAGCAGACATTTGAGGTGAGCAAATTTAGAGTGTTGCTGGTGTTGAGAGTGCTCTTACTGGAGCTGCTTTCCACCTAAACTTGAGAACTACCCAGAGCTCTCTGCTTCTGTTTTTGCATAATTTATTTGTCACTCTATGCCTATATATATATATATATATATATATATATATATATATATATATATATATATATATATATATATACACTTCACCAAGACTCCCACAGCTGCTGGCTGATAAACGGGACACGGACGCCAGTTAAGTGCTTGATTTCTTCTTTATTTGCTGGTGCTGTACATGGCTGATGACACGTTTCGCCCACTGACTGGGCTTGATCACATGACAAGCATAAAGTCTGTCTTTGCTTTTATGCACCTAACACCGTGTGTTTATCACGTGACATAGTGAAAAATAGAAAACAGACTCCACAATACTTCTTTTACAAGCATCCATAATAAATACATGACATTACAACTTAAAAGACAGCTTAAAAATTAATCGAATATCAATCCTAAAGTGCAAAGTGCAATCTTGTACATTTCAGTATATATGAAATCTCCATGTGCAAAGTATCGCATAGTTCTCTTGTAAGGTAAACATATTAGTTTTGTCCTGCCTTATGCATCTTATTTTCTAATAGACATGATAAAATGGGTTGTTAAGCATTAAATGCAAACCATTACATATCTTAGGCTTAATGCCTTCAATTAGTCGAAAATAAATCTAACATATAGAACAAATCTCTCATAGTATAATTACATTGACACTAGGCAGGACCCCAGCTCATACCAGTAAGAGTCACAGACATTTTTTTAATTAAAACCTTTGTAAACATGTTTATAATAATCACTATTATTAAACATTGCATTGCGTGAATTAGTGAAATACACATTAGATTGAAAATATTGGTGATTTTTGGAGAAAGATGATAGATCTGATTTATATATATATTTATCCAACTCCAAAAGTGCCCTAAGGCGAGGACACGCCAACAGCAGGCTGGTAAAACACCATTTATTCACGGGAACACCGGCCTCCCCAGTCCGATTTCAAGTTAATTCCTAACACGTTTCAGAGCTTTCACAGCTCCTTCGTCAGAGGAAGAGGACTTGCAGTATACTGATAAACCGCCCCCAGGCACCATTCACCGCATGCGTAAGACAAACACCAATTAATCCCACATGGGCTTTCAGGTGAGTAAAATAAACGGCATGCTGGTACCTGTAGTCACTTATTTTTGGAGCAACAATAACCCCCCAGTGGGTCCAGTACACGCTGCAATGGTTTTAGTCCTAGCATGCCGTTTATTTTGCGGAGATTGATCAAGGGGGTGAAAAAATAAAAGAGGGGTACCAAAACAAATTTTTCCACCAATGCATTTTCCATAGAGTTTTGTTTTTCGCGTAGCGCGAAAACAGCTTACCAGATTTACATGAAATTTGGCAGAATTAGACATTATAGTGCGCAGATGTGGGGCGCTAGAGAGCCGGCGGCAAGATGGCTGCTTTCTGAAGCGGCTCTGCTGGCCGAGTGTGACTATCCGTCTAAAATCCTGCCAAATGCGACGCATCTGAAGCTGTCCGCCGCCGATTCAGACGGAGGGTAACGGCATGCACATTTTGAGACCCAGAGCGGAGTGTAAACGGCCGTGAGGAGCCAGCAATCCGGAATTATTGTCGGGGGCCTAGGCGCGCATTGCGGAGGCAAGATGGCGGCCGCCGGAGACGCACTGTGAAGCTGGGGCTGCTGGAGAACAGAGGAGGTGCCGGCGGTGCCTGATGTGAGCGGTGGTGAGCTGTGGGCCCTCCGGCGCCGGATGTGAGCGATAGACTGAGCAGCGGAGGTAACCGGAGAGAGTGCTACAACAACTGCGGCAAGTGCGGGTAGGGCGTGTGAAGAGCACCACTTGCCCGGGCGGTCTGCTTGCTGTGCAGTGGAGGGAGCCGCGGCTGCATTGGGACCGGTGCGGCGCAAGTTGCGCCTGGAGGCCTGGCCGGTGCTACCGGTGATGAACTGCTGCATCGGGCTGCATTGAATGTGGATGATCTGCTGACTGCGGTGGCATGCTTGCTGCGCAAGGGATTCACAGCTGAATAAAGTCCCCTGGTGGGATACCGGAGAGCTTGGACTGGTGCTGACTAGACTGAGAGGCTGTGCCTGGGGGCCCTCTGTGTTTAACGATGAAGGTGGAGGAGGATTAGCGCATAACCCGCATTGGCCCAAACTACACACAACCGGCTGCGGCGCACTTCTGGGGATGGCCTGGGCCGTGACGAGGTGAGTCACCGGAATTCAAAGGCTGCCGGATGGTGACATATGCTGAGGACCCCGCTCTGTGTTAGGTGGAGAGAGTGAGCTGTGGACATTCAGGGGTACAGACTAAGGAAAACTGGCAAACAGTGCACGAGGGTTAGGGCGAACTCAGGCCTGCATCGCTGATCTGCTAGCCTGAGCGCAGCCTCAAAGTTTGAAAGTTGGGCAGTGACGAGCAGTGGATAATTGGCCTACTATGGAGAAGGTGGATAAGCAATAGAAGCGCCTTACGTTTGAGGTCCGTAAACCCTCCAGCTCACGGCAGCGAGACCAATCTGACTCAGAGCAGGACCCCCCGGATGCAAGTTCGTCTGTACTCGAAGCGACTCTCCTGGCGATCCAAAGCAGCCTCCAATCAATCGATGGGAAAATCAATGCACTGAATATGCGCATGGACCATTTTGCAACGAGGCTAGACAAGCAGGGAGCTCGATTGGGGGAGGCGGATCAGCGTATCTCAACGATGGAAGATGGTCTCAAAGCAGTGACAACCAAAAGTCTAAATATGGAGAAGGTGCTGGCCGTGATCCAGGTCAAAAACTAAGACTTGGAGGCACGGTGACGGCGCAACAATCTTCGCATTTTGGGACTGCCAGAGACCACCAACACGGACCAGATGGAGATTTATATTGAGTCGATGCTTAAGGAGGTGTTTGGGCCTGAAAATCTGTCCGCGGTGATGCTGGTGGAGTGGGCTCACCGGTCGCTGACGGCGCGTCTGGTCCTGGGGGCTCTCCCGTGCCCGGTGATTACGCGGCTGCTGAATTACCGCGATAGAGATACTGTGTTACGCCTGGCAAGGGAGAAACAAAGGAGAACATGCGAAGGGAATGCAATTGAGTTCTATCCAGATTTCACAGCTGCAGTACAGGTGGCAAGGCGTGAATATCTCCCAGTGAAAAAGAAGCTGCAGGCAGAGAACATTACCTATGCAATGCTGTATCCTGCTCGACTGCGCATTGAGGTGCAGGGTAAACAAAAGATTTTCGCGACTCCCAAGAGTGCAATGGAGGGTGTGAAAATGTTGCAGTGGAACAGGAAAAGTCTAGCGAATTCACAATCTGATGACGAGTGAGGCAACATGTGACGTTGGTCCCCTTTGCTGTACATGACGCTGGGGTTGCTGGCAGGACAATGGTACAGCGCTGGAGAGAGGTCAAGAAATTTCTCTATAGGTCCCACTAACCAGACTATCAAGCACAATGTAAGAAGTCGGGACAGCTTGATGTAAAACTATAAGCAACTATATTTGTCGTTGAGTTAGTAGGTACACTCGGCCACCTCCCTTGTAATTGGGAGGGGACTTTTAGGCACCAGTGGCTCCCCGATGGGAGCACCCCGAATGCACTTGTTGGTGTACGATTGTTGGGTGCACAGAGTTCTGTTGATGGGGAATGTCTTTGGCATGTTGGGCAGGCTGAAGTATGTGAGAGGTGTTATGCTTGGGGTTTGTTTTCATTGCAAATGCAGTGCATGCTGTGGATATGTGTGTCTGGCAGATTGTTTGGCTGGGGGTGTGGTATCACGCCTGCTTATGAGACCTGAGTATATGAATGGCACCTCTGGGAGGCATGATTAAAATGCTGACGTGGAACGTTCGGGGCCTGAACAATCCCCAAAAAATTAGGCAGGTGTTAGCATATTTAGATAGACATGCGGTCCAATTGGCCCTGTTGCAAGAAACCCACCTGACCAAGTATACTGAGCAGAATGTGGGGAAGAGGTGGTCGGCTGTCAGGGTGGCCTCATCATACTCTGCGTACTCGAGAGTGTCATGATTTAGTAAAAAAGGGTACTCCATTTACGCTTATCAGCACTGAAACGGACGAACAGGGCAGATTCCTACTGGTACAGTGCACTTTGGGAGGGTCAAGGGTGGTGGTGATTAATACTTACGGGCCAAATGTTGATGACCCTGCCTTCTACAGCGAGGTCTGGAGGGGATTGGGTTTACTCCCTCCTTCCCGAATCATTTAGGGCAGGAATTTCAATGTATATCTGGACCCGGAATGGATAGGTCTGCTGTCATGGACTGGCACGGGAAGCAAGCGGCACGTACAGTACACGAGATCATGCATGCAGAAGGGTTGGTTGATGCGTGGAGGGTGAGAAACCTGGGTGCGAAAGAAGGTACATTTGTGCACGGCTCATGGTCCGGATTGGACTACTGACTGTTATCGAAAGAAGTGAGCGCATGGACGGTGAGAGTGGAACATTTGGCTAGAACGCTATCTGACCATGCCCCAGTATTATTGGAGCTGGCAGTCCCGACGTTCACTAGGCTCCCATTTCAGTGGTGATTGCAGCCGGTGTCCTCGCTAGACCCAGTGTTCCGCACTACAATAGGGACGGCCATTAGTAATTTTTCCCAGGATAATAAGGGGTCGGTAGAGAAAGCAGGAACACTTTGGGAAGCTTTTAAAGTGACGATCTGTGGTGGATGCATGGGGGTGCAAGCTGGCATTTTAAAATCCCTACTCAATAAAATTGGCAGATATAGAATGCAAGCTCCAAAATCTCGAAAGGCAATATGAGTTGCAGCCAACACCCGATGCTCTTGTACAAATGAGAGAGTTAACTACTGAACATGCTGAAATTGCAGAGCAGGAGGTGCACTATAGGTCTAGACGCTGGACAGCTAGAGCATATGGGGAAGGCGGTAGGGCGGGATGGACACTGGCTGCAAAACTGTCTGAACATAAAGAGCAGGGTCATGTAGTTGAAATAATGGATAAAGACTCTGAGCCGAGATACATGACACCGGAAATATTATCAGTGTTTACTGAGCACTATGAGGGCTTATATGCACACCGGCCGGCGGATACGGAGAGTGAGATAGCTGATTATCTTGAGGATGTGGCATTGGGATGGTTGTCCTCGGGACAAAGGGAATACCTTCTCCAACCTCTAACGGTAGATGATGTTAAAGAGGCTATACGAAAATTGCCAAATGGGAAGGCGGCGGGTACAGATGGTCTGCCTAGTGAATTTTATAAAACATATGCTGACCAGCTGGCCCCGCAACTTGTTGAGGTGTATGCGGAGGCATACGATAGCGGGACTCTACCGCCCACGTTGCGTGAGACCCTAATAGTTATGCTTTTAAAACTAGACAAGGACTCTAAACGCTACGAATCGTACCAGCCACTCTCCTTAATAAATATAGACGTGAAAATCCTCGCTAAAATAATAGCAATGAGATTGCAGCCACTGGTACCCGCATTGGTGCTACCAGATCAGTCAGGTTTTGTGCAGGAGAGGTCCATGACACATAATTTGTGAACACTGTTTGCAACAATTAGACCCTGAAATGAAGGCTGCGGCGGTGTTGCTTGACGCCGCCAAGGCTTTCAATTCCATACATTGGGGCTATATGTTTGCAGTGCTGAGTCGTATGGGGCTCCCTTCTCCCTTTGTGCAATGGATACGTCTGCTATACACCGAACCGACGGCGAGGGTTAGGGTCAATAGTTTTGTATCGGACCCTATCCGAATATGCAGAGGGAAGCAGCAGGGATGCCCACTGTCACCAATGCTTTTCTCTCTCGTGCTGGAGCCTCTGGCCTGTAGAGTTAGACAGCTGCACAAACAGGCGGCGTTGGGATTCCGGCAGCGCCCGCTCACCATATCTCTGTATGCGGACAATATGCTGTTGTATGTGCGGGAGCCAGAGGCGAACCTAGACCCCTTACTTAGAGAGTATGTAAAGTTTAGAGGGTATTCAGGCCTCAATATAAATTGGGATAAATCAGTAATATTACCCCTCACACAGTGCACTACGTCGTGTGAGTTGGAGTTCCCTTTGGCATCGGCTACAGAATCTGTCAAATACCTGGGGATTTGGGTGCACAGGGATCCAGAGGTAGTAGTGCAAATGAACTATGGACAAGCGATCACGACACTAACAGACCAGGTGTCCCAGTGGATATGCCTCCCGCTGTCCCTTGCGGATCGTATCGCAGTGATAAAAATGAAGATTTTGCCTAGATTTTTGTATTTGTTCATTAACATCCCATAGTACTGACTAAAGCATTCTTCAAATCGCTTCAGGCATGTTTATCGACACTGGTATGGACGGGGAAGAATTTGCGCTGCAGCTGGGATACTCTGGTGCAGCCATTTGAGCGTGGTGGTTTTGGAGCGCCGGATATGAGACTATACTATCTCTGTGCGCAGGCACACTTAGCACATTATTGGTGCTTTCCGTAAAGATTCCTTCCACATCTGGTGGTGGAGGCGGATGACGTTCACCCAACTCAACTTTCGGCGGTATTGCTCTATGACCGCCCCCTGAACTCCAGGGTGCACATCAATACAGTGACCTGTACTAGCCGTGCATGGAGGCAACTGTGGGTAAGAGCGGGCAGGGACTATCTATAAGCACCGACCTTGTTGTTAGATGCGCACCCTAGCATTTCAGTTACACAGGAGCAGGGACCATTGGACACTTTAAAGACGGCTGGGGTCGCTACACTAGGTGACTTATACCCAAGTGGGAAGTTTATAACATTAGATGCCCTCACTGCAAACAAACAGTACACTGCTCTTCTGGGCTTTGCATATGTCAGACTGCTTGCTGCAATCCGTATGATTTATCCGGAGTACCTGGATGAGCTGAGGGCTCTGAATGCGCTTCAGGTGCTGCTGTCCACGGAAGACAGCAAAGGCCTAGATTGTATACTGCCTCTCTTGCTGAGAACCCAATGGTCACGTCTGGTGCATTCGAAAGATGGAATGTCTTTTTGGACATTGGAAGATTGGGTTACGTGCTGTGCATTGACTGGACCCTCACGGCGAATTGCAACCTCAGGATAATTTTGTTTGTTTGTATGGAATTTATAAAGCGCAGGAATCACCCCCAAAAGGGTATCTCCGCGCTGCAGAGGAGGTACAAGACAGTTCAGTAAAAATCAGTCCCAGAATAATTCAGTCTTCAGGAGTTTCCTGTACCGAAAAAGACTGGGGCATTTACGCAGGACCTCGGGCAGAGAGTTCCAATATTTAGGAGCAAGATAGACAAAAGTTTTGCCGCCTGTTTGTAGTTTCCTGTAATGGGGGACCACAAGCAGCCCTTTACCCTCAGATCTTAGTGGTCTGCGCGATAGGTAAAATTTTAGTTTTTCCGCGAGATAGCTAGGGCTCACACCATAAAGAACCTTATGGGCAAGGCAGCAGAGTTTAAACTTGATTCTCTGGCGGATTGGAAGCCAGTGAAGCTGTCTCAGCAAAGGCCGAGAAGAGGTACGAGGAGGCATTTACATGTGAATGAAAAGGCAGTATGTGAATGGCTTATGGCTGTGTTTACCAAATGTAAAAGGCAGGCATGCCATTTTCATTACATTTTGGCTGCATGTTGCGTTTCGCTGCGTTCTGAGTAGGGTCATAGGTCTAGGTAACTAGTAGGTTTTATTGTTGTTCCCTACCTGTTACCACTTTGTTAAAGTGCTAATAGGTAGAGAAATGCATGGATAATTTTCTATATATTTTTACAGTTTAGGGAGAACTACGCTTTAAAAAAATATTAAGTATTGCGGTAATTTGTAGGTATTACTGCGATACTCTGTAAAAGATTTTGTGAAGATTTAAATACGTTAAAAAGTGAAAATACACTGTAGTACACTATGTTTGTAAATATATAGTGTACTACAGTGTGTTTTTAATCTTTTAACGTATTTATTTATTTTTGGTACTGTGGTGCTTCTGAGGCAGTACTGCGATAATACATTTTAAGTATTTGCAGCAGATGTATTATACGCCAGAGCACCTGCACTGATATGGGTTGCGTGAGGACTCATTCTGTGTGAGATGAGGGGTGGAGAATGCAGATTTTATGCATCTAGCCTGGGGCTGCAAAAATGTGTCGTTATATTGAGGTAGAGTGACGCAACTTCTTTCACAGATGATTATGGAGGAGGTCAAATGCACGCCGCAGGCATGTCTACTGGGCCTGCTGAAAGCAATTCAACCGGTAGCTATTGCGCTATTATTGGCCAAGAGACTGGTAGCAAAAAACTGGGGTGGGAAGGCGGTGCCGACAGTGAAGGCATGGATTAAAGATGTTGTGAATTGTAGAGATCAGCTGGATGTTTATGCTGAGGAGCTTCCGATCGCATCCAGGTCGCAAAATATTTAGAGCCCTGTAACAACATACCTACTGAGGAACCCTGATGTCTTCCGATAAGTTAAGTACCAGGTCCACAGTTGGAAGCTGGAGGGGATGCAGGGTGCTGACAGAACTGCTGGGGGGGGATGCTGGTCGTCTAGGGGGACGGTCGCAGGATGCAATTTGTATTGAATGTACTGTATGATATGAATAAGTATGCACTGTAAGTTGTTCATTATGTTGCATTGTTGAGTTGAGGGAATACTTTGAATATGTATGTAATATTCACGGATGTACTGATAAAACTCAATAAAAAAAATAAACAAAATAAAAAAATAGTGCGCAGATGATCCTTTTGGGTACTACAGGTAAGTAGGGTGCAATTTTTTTTAAAGGTATAAGGCATTTAACATTTTTGGTATCTGTTGTCGCTGTATTTTTGTGAAATTTCATTGTATTTCACGCAAGTTTCGTGGTACATAGCAATGAAAACTCATTATGTGATTGGCTAATGACTGCAAAAGTTAAAGGCAGCCATGTTGTTTTTAGGTACACTTTGCCTGTGTTTTGCATTTTGCCCTTAGATGTAGGTAAGTATTACATTATATATTTTTCCCCAATATATTACCACTTTAAAAAAGTGGTAATAGGTAGGCAAAAATATTTATAAGTGTCTATATATTTTGGAAAAAATGTACGAAGTATCGCAGTACTGCCTCAGAAGCACCACATTACCAAAAATAAACAAAAAAATAAATAAATATGTTAAAAGATTAAAAACACACTGTAGTACACTATATTTTTACAAACATAGGGGTCGATTCCGATTCGGGACGGAAAAAGCACCGACCGACTCGGATCCGGAAATAATACCGACCGACACGTACCTGTGGCGCCCGACACGCCAAGTACGATGCAAGGCGTGCAAAATCCGACCGACACGTACCGAACCCAAGTCGACCGACCGAGCCGCACGGAAAACAGCAATCCGGTCGGAAAAACACGCGAATCCAACCGACCGACACGCACCCGGAACAAATCCGACCGAACCGTACACGCGAACTCCAACCCGCAAAGTACGATGCAAGGCGCGAAAACCACGAGCGAGTCGGACGGAGGCCAAGCCGTACGACCGACACGCATACAAAACCGAGCCGAAGCAACACAAAACACCGCGACCGACGCGTACGCAGCATAGAAAACTGCACATACACAGCGTGAACGAAACGGAGAAGACCGTGCGAGACAAATGCAGGGTCCGACTCGGTCACAAGAACGTTTCCAACATACACAGACAGTACAAAGGAAAATTCACCCAAAAAAGGCCAAACAAGCAATTACCAAGCCAATAAATACTGGGGGGGTGGGGACAGAGAACAAAGACACACCCACAACTACACCCATATAAAGGACACAAATCACAACCATGAGCCTTTGCAAATGCCATTCCACTGCCAGCACCCAAGAGAAAGCAACCACACACCCACAGCTCATCCCTCACACAAGCCACACACCATCAGCACACCAACAAATACCTACCTCACATACACCCAGCAAAACACACACTCACACACCCTCACCTGCACACCAACACACACATCACTCACCATCACCACCCATCACCATGCCCCCCAAGAAGAATCCCAAGTTCCTAGATTGTGAATTGGAAGTCATGGTAGACGAGATCCTCAGGGTAGAGCCACAGCTGTTTGGCACACTGGTCCAACAGACCCCCATCTCCCAGAAAACCAAGATGTGGGAGAGGATCATCAACAGGGTGAACGCACAATCACCATGTCGGCGCACAAAGAGCGACATCCAGAACAGGTGGTATGACGTGCGCAGGAGGGTACGGGACCTGCTCAAAAAGACTACATCAACAGCCAACACACCGGCAGTGGCCCTCCTGCCAAGCCAATATACCTCAGGCCCTGGGAGGAGAAGGTGCGGGCCATCCTTCCGCCAGTGAGCGTATATGGACTAGAGGACATCCCAGAGCCTGGTGAGTACACAACAAATGTACACAATATACTGCCACAAAACACACACACATCACTGTCAAGGGAGAGTCAAACCATGCACTCATAGCAATTACACAGCAACCAGAACAGAATCATCCCAAAATGTGTATGTCAGTCAGATAAACACAACACATGCCATCAAAAAGTCACATCCAACTGTGCCATCACATGTACAAACACAACTACAACTACAGCTAGGCAGTGGCACAAATAGAACTAACAAACACATCCAGACATGTAGCCACCACAACAACACCAACACACAGTGAAGACCACTCAAAGGAAGGAATTCTGTGTTTGCTGGCCAAGTCAGTGTAGCCAATAGCATCATGGGAGTCGCAGTCACACATATTGCCCCCCCACAACTGTCCCATCAACACCACCATGAACCATGCGCACATCACAGGGAGTGGAGAAGGACTCACAAGATGGCTGACACTGGCAACTGCAGTGGGGAGCACAAGGCCCTGCTGGCAACTGTGCACCAACAAACAGCAGGACACCACTGACTGACATCCTGAGAGACAACTTCCACTCCCTGCAATGCAAGCACGTTCCATGGTGGGATATCTGGCTAGCTGGGTGGGAAGGAGGACTTGCAGCACTGACCATAGTCACAAGCACCTCCCCTCACACACCCCCAACACAAACTCCACAGAACCCACCTGGTAGAATGCAATGCCCCCATCCTAACACAAGATCCCACAAAGAACCACCACCCTGGGTTATGTTGTGTGAAGCACAGGGACACTCTTGGGACTTTTAGCCAAACAACTGCCAGGACAACACTCCCAGCCATCCTGTCAGCACAGCCAGCCCACCCCACAGGGAAGCAGAGTCAAAGGAAGGAAGCATGGGCATGCTGGGAAGGGGGTGGAGGCAATAGCATGATGGGAGTCGTAGTCACTGATATTGGTCACCCCCACAACTGTCCCATCAACACCTCCCTGAACCATGCTCACATCACAGGGAGTGGAGAAGGACTCACAAGATGGCTGACACTGGCTACTGCTGTGGGGAGCACAAGGCCCTGCTGGCAACTGTGCACCAACAAACAGCAGGACACCACTGACTGACATCCTGAGAGACAACTTCCACTCCCTGCAATGCAAGCACGTTCCATGGTGGGATATCTGGCTAGCTGGGTGGGAAGGAGGACTTGCAGCACTAACCATAGTCACAAGCACATCCCCTCACACACCCCCAACACAAACTCCACAGAACCCACCTGGTAGAATGCAATGCCCCCCATCCTAACACAAGATCCCACAAAGAACCACCACCCTGGGTTATGTTGTGTGAAGCACAGGGACACTCTTGGGACTTTTAGCCAAACAACTGCCAGGACAACACTCCCAGCCATCCTGTCAGCACAGCCAGCCCACCCCACAGGGAAGCAGAGTCAAAAGGAAGGAAGCATGGGCATGCTGGGAAGGGGGGTGGAGGCAATAGCAAGATGGGAGTCGTAGTCACTGATATTGGTCACCCCCACAACTGTCCCATCAACACCACCCTGAACCATGCTCACATCACAGGGAGTGGAGAAGGACTCACAAGATGGCTGACACTGGCTACTGCTGTGGGGAGCACAAGGCCCTGCTGGCAACTGTGCACCAACAAACAGCAGGACACCACTGACTGACATCCTGAGAGACAACTTCCACTCCCTGCAATGCAAGCACGTTCCATGGTGGGATATCTGGCTAGCTGGGTGGGAAGGAGGACTTGCAGCACTAACCATAGTCACAAGCACCTCCCCTCACACACCCCCAACACAAACTCCACAGAACCCACCTGGTAGAATGCAATGCCCCCATCCTAACACAAGATCCCACAAAGAACCACCACCCTGGGTTATGTTGTGTGAAGCACAGGGACACTCTTGGGACTTTTAGCCAAACAACTGCCAGGACAACACTCCCAGCCATCCTGTCAGCACAGCCAGCCCACCCCACAGGGAAGCAGAGTCAAAAGGAAGGAAGCATGGGCATGCTGGGAAGGGGGTGGAGGCAATAGCATGATGGGAGTCGTAGTCACTGATATTGGTCACCCCCACAACTGTCCCATCAACACCACCCTGAACCATGCTCACATCACAGGGAGTGGAGAAGGACTCACAAGATGGCTGACACTGGCTACTGCTGTGGGGAGCACAAGGCCCTGCTGGCAACTGTGCACCAACAAACAGCAGGACACCACTGACTGACATCCTGAGAGACAACTTCCACTCCCTGCAATGCAAGCACGTTCCATGGTGGGATAACTGGCTGGCTGGGTGGGTGGGAAGGAGGACTTGCAGCACTAACCATAGTCACAAGCACCTCCCCTCACACACCCCCCAACACAAACTCCACAGAACCCACCTGGTAGAATGCAATGCCCCCATCCTAACACAAGATCCCACAAAGAACCACCACCCTGGGTTATGTTGTGTGAAGCACAGGGCCACTCTTGGGACTTTTAGCCAAACAACTGCCAGGACAACACTCCCAGCCATCCTGTCAGCACAGCCAGCCCACCCCACAGGGAAGCAGAGTCAAAAGGAAGGAAGCAAGGGCATGCTGGGAAGGGGGTGGAGGCAATAGCATGATGGGAGTCGTAGTCACAGCTCTACATCCCCCACCACATGGCCCAGCAAGCTCACACTCATGAATGCACATCCCACAGAGAGTGGAAAGGCCCATCAAAGATGTCTGACACTGTTGCTGTGTCGTGGGGAGCACAAGGGCATGCTGGGTACTGCACACCAACCAACAGCAGGACACCACTGTCAGCCATCTTGCCATTGCTCTCACACCCACACACACTGAACTCCCCACAAAAGCAAGTAAGTATGGGAATGCTGGGAAGTGGGGTGGAGGCAATAGCATGATGGGAGTCGTAGTCACAGACATAGCTCACCCCCACAACTGTCCCATCAACACCACCCTGAACCATGCTCACATCACAGGGAGTGGAGAAGGACTCACAAGATGGCTGACACTGGCTACTGCTGTGGGGAGCACAAGGCCCTGCTGGCAACTGTGCACCAACAAACAGCAGGACACCACTGACTGACATCCTGAGAGACAACTTCCACTCCCTGCAATGCAAGCACGTTCCATGGTGGGATATCTGGCTGGCTGGGTGGGAAGGAGGACTTGCAGCACTGACCATAGTCACAAGCACCTCCCCTCACACACACACCCCAACACAAACTCCACAGAACCCACCTGGTAGAATGCAATGCCCCCATCCTAACACAAGATCCCACAAAGAACCACCACCCTGGGTTATGTTGTGTGAAGCACAGGGCCACTCTTGGGACTTTTAGCCAAACAACTGCCAGGACAACACTCCCAGCCATCCTGTCAGCACAGCCAGCCCACCCCACAGGGAAGCAGAGTCAAAGGAAGGAAGCATGGGCATGCTGGGAAGGGGGTGGAGGCAATAGCATGATGGGAGTCGTAGTCACAGCTCTACATCCCCCACCACATGGCCCAGCAAGCTCACACTCACGCATGCACATCCCACAGAGAGTGGAAAGGCCCATCAAAGATGTCTGACACTGTTGCTGTGTCGTGGGGAGCACAAGGGCATGCTGGGTACTGCACACCAACCAACAGCAGGACACCACTGTCAGCCATCTTGCCATTGCTCTCACACCCACACACACTGAACTCCCCACAAAAGCAAGTAAGTATGGGAATGCTGGGAAGTGGGGTGGAGGCAATAGCATGATGGGAGTCGTAGTCACAGACATAGCTCACCCCCACAACTGTCCCATCAACACCACCCTGAACCATGCTCACATCACAGGGAGTGGAGAAGGACTCACAAGATGGCTGACACTGGCTACTGCTGTGGGGAGCACAAGGCCCTGCTGGCAACTGTGCACCAACAAACAGCAGGACACCACTGACTGACATCCTGAGAGACAACTTCCACTCCCTGCAATGCAAGCACGTTCCATGGTGGGATATCTGGCTGGCTGGGTGGGAAGGAGGACTTGCAGCACTGACCATAGTCACAAGCACCTCCCCTCACACACACACCCCAACACAAACTCCACAGAACCCACCTGGTAGAATGCAATGCCCCCCATCCTAACACAAGATCCCACAAAGAACCACCACCCTGGGTTATGTTGTGTGAATCACAGGGACACTCTTGGGACTTTTAGCCAAACAACTGCCAGGACAACACTCCCAGCCATCCTGTCAGCACAGCCAGCCCACCCCACAGGAAGCAGAGTCAAAGGAAGGAAGCATGGGCATGCTGGGAAGGGGGTGGAGGCAATAGCATGATGGGAGTCGTAGTCACTGATATTGGTCACCCCCACAACTGTCCCATCAACACCACCCTGAACCATGCTCACATCACAGGGAGTGGAGAAGGACTCACAAGATGGCTGACACTGGCTACTGCTGTGGGGAGCACAAGGCCCTGCTGGCAACTGTGCACCAACAAACAGCAGGACACCACTGACTGACATCCTGAGAGACAACTTCCACTTCCTGCAATGCAAGCACGTTCCATGGTGGGATAACTGACTGGCTGGGTGGGTGGGAAGGAGGGCCGGCTGTCAACCAAACACAACCAATGCAGACCATGTTCACACCCCAAAAATACATAGAAATGCCAAAATAATGCAGGACAATGTGCCACACCAATATCAACCCCTGACTGTGACGACTTAGGACAATGCAATGTACAGGCCCGCACCCAGAGGCACAGTCACAACTGTCATGTGTGTCAACCATTGATGCCTGCAGAAACATAACATACATTGTGTGTGTCTCCCAAAAACAGGTGATGATGGGGACACAGCAGCAGACGCTGAGGAGTCCCAGTCCCAGGCTCAAGAGGATGCGGAGCTCACTGGCGTCGTACAGCCTCTGTCCTCCTCGGACGATGAAGACCAACCTGGCACATCCGGTGCAAGTCTACATGCAGCACCAGCAGGACCACCAGCTGCAGCACCAGCAGGACCACCAGCTGCACCCCTGCACCCACCCCTCCAACGACTGTCACCACAAATACCATCCCTGCCGACATGGACAGAACAAGGAGCAACACCAGCACAGGGACCCTGGCCCAACCTGGGGCCATGGACACCACCACCACCACCAACCCCCAAGGTGGACCAGGGTTATCTGTGCGTGCCACTGCACACACTGCACATGTCAGCAGGGGTGGTGGGAGGGGTGGGAGACAGAGGTCGCTGCTTGCAGACGTTGCTGGTGTGCATGATGACCCACAACTGGTACGCATAGCTGATGCGTACCAGTCCAGCACCGGAGACCTCTGCCAGGTAGTGGGGCTCCTCAGAGACATGAAACAGCAGCAGGCTGCCCATCATGCCCGCTTGGACTCCCACATGTCCCACGTGGAGTCACACATGTCCCGCGTGGACTCACACATGTCCCGCGTGGAGTCCAAGTGGGATGCACTGCATGAGATGACGGCGGTGCACAGGGACATTTTACAATGCCTCCGCCAGATGAACAGCAACCAGTCCACACCTCCCTGTGTGCCAACAACATCTGGTGCCGAACAAACTGCAACTGCCACAGGGAGGGAGGATGACTCTGGCGGAGAGTCCCCTGCACCGCAGCAGCCTGTACTTGAGGGGCCCCCCAAGAAGAGGGGTCGTCCGAGGAGGGGCAAGTGAGAGGCCGATGGCCAAGCGCAACTCCCAGGAAGCCTGAACCTGTTCTGGATGTTCACCTTTGTGCACAGACTGTTCACCCTGTTGACGGCAACACTACTCCCACACATTGCATGGGGAGTACAAGTTGGACCAATGTGTCAGACAACTGTGGCCCCGATACTGGGGATTCTGTCTACCAGGACTTTCAATTCACCTAGGAACTTCGGATTGCAAGATTTATGTACAGCACTACCCATCCTATGCACTATTCACACAAATGTATCACAATAAACACACTAATACACCATACTTGCCTCTGTTGTGATTCCAACGTGGGTGCTGTTATGGGGATGATGAACTGCAAAATTACACTGTGTATGCGAACTGCAACAGCAAGGACAACACAGGCATGTGAGTAAAGGCAACGTGACACATATGAGGGAGACACACCACCAGGGCTACACAACACATACACACCTAGGCCATCTGACTCATTGCCTACACTGATGTTGCCAGGGAAGACGGTGCAATGCACAGACACCACACCCATTCCCAGTTGTAGTCAAGTAGCCCACAGGTGCAGTAAGCAAATGGCAGTCAAATGTGTGACCACAGACAACGCACATCACAAAGTGAAGCACAGGTTTATTACACAGTTGCAACATGTCGTAACCACTACAGAAGCAAGGTAATCCCACCTGGCAGCGGGCACACAGTCAACAACTGTAGACGGAAGGAAGTCCATGGGTGTGGCGCACATCACCTGTAGGGACACAACAGCTACCAGCCTGGAAGTGCAATCACGTCGTCGGTGGACACAGTTGACCAAACGAATCTGAAAGTACCCTGTGAAGGACAGAAATGACACACAGTCAAAAGCAATGGAGTACAGGACAGAACAGCAAAACTCATGCACAATACATGTTACAAGATACCCACCCAGAACCAAGTTAGCATGTCAACACTGTTGGGGAGTACAGCCCACCTGTAAGCACACATCGCAACACACATCCAGTCAAGTAGCCCATGGACACACTCCAACAGCACCAGAGCACCACCTACACATCATGCCAACTCACATCATTGACATGACACCTCAGGATACTCACATTCAGCTAAAGAAGTTGGTGATGAGCTGTGTGCGGACATCACCATCATCATCATCATCATCATCGTCACTGGCATTGTGGTCCAGGCCAGGATCCTCCACAGGTGGCGGATGTTGGTCATTGTCATCCTGGATGAGAGGCAACTCCTTCCGCACTGCCAGGTTGTGGAGCATGCAGCAGACGATGATAATCTTGCACACTTTCGCAGGGGCATATGGGAGGGACCCTCCGGTCTTGTCCAGGCAGCGGAAGCGGCTCTTCAGGAGACCAAATGTCCGCTCAATCACTCTCCTGGTCCGATCATGTGCCTCATTGTAGCGCATCTGGGCTGGTGTCACAGGGTTCCTGAGGGGTGTCAGCAACCACGGCATGTTGGGGTATCCCGAGTCACCTACGGACAGACAAGTGCACATTAGCTGACTTGGAAAAGTGGGCGGAATACTACAGATCAGATCACACACAATGGCACAAAGTCAGTACACACCGACAAGCCAGGCACGCTGGTTCTGCATCTGTGCCATCATCCTGGGGATGCAACTACTCCTCATCACAAAGGCATCGTGTGCTGAACCAGGGAAACGGGCACACACGTGTGTGATGGTCATGTCTGCAAGACACACCACCAGTGCATTGACCGAGTGGTAGTGCTTGCGGTTCCTGTAGGCCTGCTCCTGGGCCTGTGGTGGTACCAAAGCCACATGTGTCCCATCAATGGAGCCAATGACATGCGGCATCCTCCCCAGGGCATAAAAGTCACTCTTCACGTCAGTGAGTCGTCGCAGTCTAGGGAAATAGATGTACCGGTTCAGGAATAGCAACATTGCCGCCAAAACATCGCGGAGCACACGGCTCAACATGGTCTGTGACATCCCACCAGCAGTCGCCAAAGTATGTTGGAAGGTACCGGTGGCAAAGAAGTGTAGGGCTGCCATCACCTTCACCTTGGGGGTCAGCGCTGTAGGATACGGCCGGCCAGGCTGCAAATGTGGGGACAACTGCACTGCCAAATCCTCAATCAGCTGCCTGTGAAGCGGTACCGTCGGATGCTGTCCCGTTCCACCATCGTTGCCAGGTCTGGGAATGGTCGATGGACAGCAGGAGCCCTGCAGTGCAGAGGAGAAGTAAGCAAGATTGTCAGTCACCCCACATATGCGGCATTGAACACACTCAATATCCCAACATACATCATTATGAGGCACAACTACATGAAGTGTGCAGTTCCGGAAGGACATGTATGGTACATACATGGCCAACATCTGTCAACACGGTCCAACAGGTGGCATCAATTAGTCCCAGGTTGGCCCATTGGATATCATGAGGCCGTGTCACAGTTCCCATCTCCTGCTGCCGTGTCACAATCACCCCCCACAGTGACATGTGAGGACAGATGTGCCCCAGGCACCACAGCTCAACGACAGGTACATTCCCAGGGACCCTGTATTGCCACATGGACACTGGCATTACATGGAGTATCATGTATACACCACAGCAAAACAACCATGACCCCCACAGGTAGTGGCCCCACTTGCCCACAGCAGGACAGACATGGACATCTGTGACACACACACGCACAACATCAAAGTCCATGCACACACAACCTGGATGTGGAGACTGTCTCCCATTGTGCACATGAAATCAGAGACATTGTAAACACTACATGCACAAAGACTGTGGAGGACCATCACTATTGTGCCACTGGGACACCCTGGCTCAAACATACCGTCCCACATGGGACTCACGGGGTATGTGACATGACATACACATTCACCACCGTGAAATGTGACCATGGCACATGCACAGATATGAACAGTTGCACATCACAGTGGTCATGTACACGTAACACCCAGGATCCTGTCCCCATGAACACGTGCACAGCCTGGGGGTGGCTGCCCACAGGTGACACCCACAGGACAACATGTACACCAACATACACACAATAGGAAATGCAGCCTTACATGCCTTATGATAAAGTTTGGACAGGCTGTCGTGATGTAGGTGTGCCCCTCACTCCCTGGGAGCTATCTGTGGCTGGCATATGTCCATCTGAGACAGGCATGCTGACATATGCCAGTCACATGTACAGTGATGCGTTGAACAGCAATGGACCGGTCGGTGCCCCCGGCCGGCCCATTGCATTCAATGTGTGCGGGTACGCGTTGTACCCCTGTACGCGTTGTACTGCAATGGACCGGTCGGTGCCCCGGCCGGCCCATTGCATTCAATGTGTGCGGGTACGCGTTGTACCCCTGTGCAGCGTTGTACCCTGTACAGCGTTGTACTGCAATGGACCGATCGGTGCCCCGGCCGGCCCATTGCATTCAATGTGTGCGTGGTACGTGTTGTACCCCTGTGCAGCGTTGTACTGCAATGGACCGATCGGTGCCCCGGCCGGCCCATTGCATTCAATGTGTGCAGGTACGCGTTGTACCCCTGTACGCGTTGTACCCCTGTACGCGTTGTACTGCAATGGACCGGTCGGTGCCCCGGCCGGTCCATTGCATTCAATGTGTGCGTGGTACGCGTTATACCCCTGTACGCGTTGTACCCCTGTACGCGTTGTACTGCAATGGACCGGTCGGTGCCCCGGCCGGCCCATTGCATTCAATGTGTCGTGGTACGCGTTGTACCCCTGTACGCGTTGTACTGCAATGGACCGGTCGGTGCCCCGGCCGGCCCATTGCATTCAATGTGTGCGGGTGCAGCGTTGTACCCCTGTGCGCGTTGTACCCCTGTACGCGTTGTACTGCAATGGACCGGTCGGTGCCCCGGCCGGCCCATTGCATTCAATGTGTGCGGGTACGCGTTAGTACCCTGTACGCGTTGTACCCCTGTACGCGTTGTACTGCAATGGACCGGTCGGTGCCCCGGCCGGCCCATTGCATTCAATGTGTCGGGTACGCGTTGTACCCCTGTACGCGTTGTACCCCTGTACGCGTTGTACTGCAATGGACCGGTCGGTGCCCCCGGCCGGCCCATTGCATTCAATGTGTGCGGGTACGCGTTGTACCCCTGTACGCGTTGTACCCCTGTACGCGTTGTACTGCAATGGACCGGTCGGTGCCCCGGCCGGCCCATTGCATTCAATGTGTGCGGGTACGCGTTGTACCCTGTACGCGCTGTACCCCTGTACGCGTTGTACTGCAATGGACCGGTCGGTGCCCCCGGCCGGCCCATTGCATTCATTGTGTGCGGGTACGCGTTGTACCCCTGTGCGCGTTGTACTGCAATGGACCGATCGGTGCCCCGGCCGGCCCATTGCATTCAATGTGTGCGGGTACGCGTTGTACCCCTGTGCGCGTTGTACTGCAATGGACCGATCGGTGCCCCGGCCGGCCCATTGCATTCAATGTGTGCGGGTACGCGTTGTACCCCTGTACGCGTTGTACTGCAATGGACCGATCGGTGCCCCCGGCCGGCCCATTGCATTCAATGTGTGCGGTACGCGTTGTACCCCTGTACGCGTTGTACTGCAATGGACCGATCGGTGCCCCGGCCGGCCCATTGCATTCAATGTGTGCGGGTACGCATTGTACCCCTGTACGCGTTGTACTGCAATGGACCGATCGGTGCCCCGGCCGCCCATTGCATTCAATGTGTGCGGGTACGCGTTGTACCCCTGTACGCGTTGTACTGCAATGGACCGATCGGTGCCCCCGGCCGGCCCATTGCATTCAATGTGTGCGGGTACGCGTTGTACCCCTGTACGCGTTGTACTGCAATGGACCGATCGGTGCGCATCCATTGACAATGGCCTAGCCTGGCAACGGACGCGTTTTCGAATTTCGAACGAGTCGGTTGCTGGAAAATCAGTTGGTCACCCACAACAATGTTGCAAAATCATGTATGTCATGAAGTTGAAGATTTGAAGGATGCTGTGGGCGTGTTTTGGTGCTGCTATTCCATGGATTGGCCAGATTCAGAAGATGCAAATGACTTGGACCTATCACTTTGGACACAAGGGACAGTATCTGCCTCTCAAGCACATATATATTGCTGGCTGTTCCCCTGAGAGCTCACTTGCCTGCACTACATGCTCCAGGACGACATCTGCGACTGCACTGCTGCTGTCTCTGCCCCTCTGGACCCTGCAATGGCACGTACTGTGGAGAGAGCCCCAGCCTTCAGCCTTGAAGAGAACCAGGCCCTGCTGGACAGCCTACTTCCACAGTACAGCAAGCTGTATGGGACACCAGGGGAGCAGGTGAGTGTTCTGTGCACTGCCTTTCTGAATGTGCATATTGTCTGACTAGCAAGGCTGAAAGTCTGCACGCCACTGGCTAGCAGGCTCACTGAGTAGTTGTCACCCCCATAGTGTGTAGTGACATGCACTGGACAGGTATGGTGCAGTGACAGTGCATTTGAACAAGGTTTTACTTCCCATGCAATGATACCATGTAGTGACGTCTGGCAAACTGTCCATGGGCAGCTTTGCACTGCCTGTGTACATCATGTGCCCCTATGATTGAGACATGTATATGCAACTGTGTCATGCACGGATATGTTGCATGTGTAGTAATGGCCTTTTCACTTTGTCATCCTGACAGGTTAATGCCCATCGGAAGAAGGAGATCTGGAAGGACATCGTCCGGGCCGTCCGGTCCGTGGGGGTCTACAAGCGCCGGATCCGCAACTGCCAGAAGAGGTGGCAGGACCTTCGGGGCTGGACCCGGAGGATTGCACGGGTCCAGCTGAAGCTGTCGCCTCCTCGCAGGAGGGGCGGAACACGGACCCTGACCCCCCACATGCTCCAGATCCTGGCGGTGGTGTTTCCAGACCTGGATGGGCAGCTGAAGGCCAGACAGCAGCAAGGAGGGGTGAGTCAAAGACTGCACTGTGAACTCTGTATTACATGCTTTGTGCCCTCCTCTGGCCTGGTTCAACTGCCACAGTGCAGCAGTCATGTTGTCCAGGAGCCATGTCCCTCTATTGTGCACTGCCCACTGCTCATCTGATACCCAGGTGTGGCCCTTACATTCAGGGAATTGTGTCACTTGGGACTGTGTCCTTGCAGTTTGCTTCACTAAAGGTGGGGAACAGCATCTGTTTCCCTAACTCTGTTGTGGGCATCATGGGTGGGTCCATTGTTCACACAACGCCTGTGTTCGGACATGTAATCTGCGTGTTGCTTTGATATGCGGTCCACTTGCTGAGCTGAGCCACCACATGTGCCTGGGGTATGTGGCACACGCCCATGCAGCGGGTGGGAACAATGTTTGGGCCCCAGGAGTGTGCAGATTACGTGTGTCACACATACATAGCCAGCTATCCACTGTCCAGGGCTCATCCCTCATTCATGTGGAGCAGGACAGTCATGCCTACTCCAGGCCATGCAATGCACTCTGTACTCCCACTCCCGTGTATCAGCTGACACATTGTGCGCAGTGATTTGACCCCTCAGGTGTCTGCCTCTGTGTCAGTGTGCTGTGGATTAGTTGCCAGGACTGCTGGGGTGATTCTTGGTAGGGGCTCAGCATGCCCCTGGAGATGTGACCATAGGAGACGATACTTGTGTGTCACATAGGTGTTTGATCAGCTGCCCGTGCAGACTGGGGTATGCGAATGTGAAGTTCAGGCAGCTGTTCCCCATTCACAGCAGATTGTGAGGGGCTCAGGTTCAGAGGGTAGTGTCACAGGTCTCCCATATGTCCAATAGGTATGACCTGGACAGATGAGGGTTAAGATGATGTGTTGTGTGGGGGATGTACATGTGCACTTGTGCAGCTCCAGGACTTGCATTCCCCATGACCTACTATTGTGACACAGTGCACAGTGTTGTTGTCTGGCTGCCAAGTCATACATCACTGAGACAGTGATGTATGACTTAGCAGTCATGCCTCTGCCATGGCATGTGTCAACTTATTGGTGGTCCTGCAGGGGAGTGACATGTGCTACATGCACACCATTGTGGCGATGGCTATCAGGACATGGGTGCATCATGGTGTCTGTCGCTGGTATGCATCACATGCATTTCCTATTTGACTCTGGGCATCCCTTTCATCCGGAAACCTGTACTGACTCAGTGGCAAGAGCTGTGATGTGTGCATGTCCACATGCCACACCGTGTCCTCTGCACTGTCCAACTACTGTGTAGTTGGTGCATGTGTCCCCACTGGGGTGTTGCAATCCAACAGACACCAGACAGATGGGTGCAAGGCCATGTGGGATGTGAGTGCCATGCTTGGCATCAGACTGACAATTGGCTTCTCCTGTTCAGTTAGTGCACTTTTAGCAATGTACAACTAATGATGCCAGGGCTTGCTCTGTAATGTGCTGTGCTCACAGTGGTGTGTGCGTTTGGTGCAGGTGACTGATGTCTGTCTGTTTCCCCATTGTTTGCAGATACATCCACGGCCACGGAAGGGGACAGCTCCACGGACCAGGAGGAGCCAGAGAGCCAGACTGGGTCAGCAGCCGAGGAGTGGTCGGAGGGACCCAGTGGCACGGAGGGCGAGGGAGCCACACCGAGGAGTCCTCAGCACCATCCACCTCAGCTGAGGACCAGAGCAACTCAGAGGATGACTCCCTTATGGAGGCGGGTGTCAGCAGCCACCACACCCCAGCTAGTGTTGCTGTCCCCGCCACCACCAGCACCACCACCGCCCTCCCATCGGCTCCCATTCCCCAGGTCCGTGGAGGCTCCCATGTTCGGGAGCGTGTCTCCTTTGGGCCAGGCACCGCACCCCCTGCCCCTGTGTACCCTGCTGCCCTGAGTGAGGAGTCTGTGTACCTCCTTCGCCAGCTCCATGTAGGGCAGACAGCCATGCTGAGTGTCCTCCATGCGCACACCTCTCTGTTGACTCAGCTGGTGTCGTTCATGGAGGGCATCTCATCGGGCATGTCTGACCTACAGAAGGGCAATAGGTCCATGGACTCCTCCCTGACGGCAGCAGTGTCCCTCCTCAGACAGTCCCTCACCCCTCCTGCCTCTGCTCCATCCACACTCCCCAGCACCTTACCCGTCCCAAGCACACACACACCGGCACAGGCACACACCAGCACACACACGTCCAGGACACAGACACACACGCCACAAACAAAACACACACGCACGCACAGTCAGGGGACTGAAACCAGACTCACAGGGGATGGGGCCCTGGTACACACACACGCATCCACGGGCACTGCGCAGTCCTCAGTTGCCTCTCCCTCCAAAGCACCCTCCCTTGCCTCACCTGCAACCCAAAGACCCAGCGCCTCTTCCTCAGTGACCTCGGCCTCTTCCCCTCCGATCCAGCTGCTCCAGCATCCAGGGGGAAGAGGAAGCCCCCCACACGGAGCAGAGTGCCCCTCGCCCCCGGACACCCTCCCCCAGGCGCAGACAGACTGAGGCCCCCACCCGCAAGTCCCCCGGAGTGGTAAGAGCAAGACCCCGCCGCCGCCCTGCAGCTCAAGCACCAGGTCTCCTTCCTCCATCCCTCAGGCCCCCACTCCACAGGTGCCCCCACCACACCCTGCCCCAGGTTCCCCCACCCACAGATATACCATCCCCAAGAGGCTCCGGCCTTCTCCCCCTGCCACTTGCTCTCCCGGCACCACACCCCCGCTGCGCTTCTCTGTGCCACTGATGTGGTGAGGGTGTCCTCCCCTCTGTCCAGCCCACCTTGCCTGTTCCCCATTCTCCTCCCCTGGTGGTAGGCACTGCAGTGGAGTCCACTACCACCCTGTCTGACTTGGGCACTGCAGTGGTGGACCTGTCCACTCCATCTGCAGGGTCCACTGCAGTCGTGCCGGCACCCACAACATCTGAGCCATGCCCCCCAGTTGTGCCGGCACACACCATGTCAGACACCTCCACTGCAGTTGTCAGTGGCTCTCCAGCACCCACCACCCCTTCCCTGCTTCCTCCTGGTGAGCCCTGATCCTGTCCCTGCGGTGCCTGGCCTACCCCCCGGTTGCCCCTCCTAGTGGATTGTCCCTGGTTTTGTGCAGGCATGTGTAGGGTGGCATCTGCCACTGTCACCCACTTGTGACTTTGTTGATGGACTGGCCATTGGCCTTTGTTTATTTTCTACTGGACTTCTACTTTTAATGCCACATATGCTGAATAAAGCAACTTTCTGTTCTCTAGTGCTTTTGCTTCAGATGTACATGATGTTGATGATGCTAACCATGCCCTTGCTGCAGTGATGGTGATATTTGGTCTCATGATAATGAAGTGTTACTGTGCAGGAACCCATGTGGTCCAGGGGGAATGTGTCCTATCCTGTGGTGTATCCATGTCATCCATAGCAGCATCTGAGGGTGTCATGTGTTCAGTATTTGGCAATGGGATTTCCTACTTAGATTGCCTATTTCACATCTGTGGCTTCCACCCCTGCACATCTGTTGTGCCTGCCATTGTTCAATTCGTCTACTTCCCTGACCGTGTGGCCATCTCCAGTGGACATGCAGGTTTGGGCATCAATGGGGAAGGACTCATCTGTGTTGTCAGTGCAACATTGCTATACAAGTGTGTTGGATCTGTGCTGATGATTCCGTTGGCACTTCCATGACCAGGCTGATGTTACGGGAGCCCTCATTTGGTGCTAATTGTTGATTGTGTGACCAAGTGCTCAGCTGACATGATGGGGCCCTACTGAGGCAACATATGGCACAGCTTTCCTCACACAGGAGTGGAGTCCCCTCATGGCAGTGTGTACTCCTGTGACATTGCCTGCGCCCAAGGTGTGTGTTGTATGTGCATGTCTGTGTGTTCACTTCCGTTTAGCTGTGCATGCTGTGATCCCTAGTGTTGTACCTGTTTGTGATGCTAGCTGAGTTGAGCTATGTTCCCCCAAAGTCTTCTCCCTGGGTTCTCTGTGATGTGGGTGCATGGCACATTACTGGTCATCAGGGTGTCACCCATAGGTGTGTTTGCTGTCAGGGCTGAGTTTGTGTGCAGACGCAGATGGGTCACAGTCAGGTTTCCCCTTGGCACTTGTTGTTTGCCCCTGTCATGTGATTTCCAGTTTGTGTTATCTTTCAGTGATTGTGACACGTTGTGTGTGTGACTGCTGGCACTCCTCAGGGTCCGGGCTGCAATGTTGGTTGTTGTCTATGTGTGTTCTTTGTGGGTGACCTTGGCTTCTTCATTGGTGTGTGACTGTGGCTGGGATCCCATTGGTTGGTGTGGTATTGCCGTCATGTCCATGTACAGCGTAGTGTGCAGTGTGTCAGACATTCAGGAGTCCTGCCCCCCCTGGGTAAGGGTGGTAGTAGTGGTAGGCATCCAGCCCCCCCTGGCTAAGGGTGGTAGTAGTGGTAGGCATCCAGCCCCCCTGGGTGAGGGTGGTAGTAGTGGTAGGCATCCTGCCCCCCTGGGTGAGGGTGGTAGTAGTGGTAGGCATCCTGCCCCCCTGGGTGAGGGTGGTAGTAGTGGTAGGCATCCAGCCCCCTGGGTGAGGGTGGTAGTAGTGGTAGGCATCCAGCCCCCCTGGCTAAGGGTGGTAGTAGTGGTAGGCATCCAGCCCCCTGGCTAAGGGTGGTGGTAGGCATCCAGCCCCCCTGGGTGAGGGTGGTAGTAGTGGTAGGCATCCAGCCCCCCTGGGTGAGGGTGGTAGTAGTGGTAGGCATCCAGCCCCCCTGGCTAAGGGTGGTAGTAGTGGTAGGCATCCTGCCCCCCCTGGCTAAGGGTGGTAGTAGTGGTAGGCATCCAGCCCCCCCTGAGTGAGGGTGGTAGTAGTGGTAGGCATCCTGCCCCCCCTGGGTAGGGGTGGTGGTGCGCATTCAGGCCCCTGTGTGCATATGTGGCATTGGTGATGGGCATCCCGCCCCTATGGTGCTGCTGTTGCTGGTGTAAGTATATTCTGCATCCCTCTGTGTGTGTGTGATGTGTCGTGTACGTGTTGTATGTGTTTTGTGGTTGGTGTCTGGCTTACCTTCTGCGCCATACGCGTCCGTGCCTGTTCCGGTAGTAAATGTAGAATATTGGTATGATCGGGACGAAGGGATTCATGGTTGGTTCGTGTCGTTCGTCCTTCTCGTTGCTTTGCGTCGTCCTCGCCGCTTCGCGTCGTCCTCGTCGCTTCGCCTCGTCCTCGTCGCTGGCGTGTTCGTCTCGAAGCCGTGGATCGTGTTGTGGCGCGAATCGGAGCTTATGTGCGCCTCTCCCGGATGCTTTGACGTGCCGTGCGTAGCGACGGGTTCGGCGCGTACGGAAAGCGCATCGTACTCGTTCGGCCGGACGGAGCTGCATATTTCCTTCCGTGCGACTCGATTCGGCGTTTCCGGATTCGCCTCGGTCGGGGAACAGGACCTGGTTTGGGTGAGTACGGCTCGGCCGGATTCTTTGCTGTTGTGCGCATCGTACTTACTCGTTCGGTGTGCTGTACGGATCGGTCGGGAAACAGGCTTTCGCATGGCTTTTTTCCCGACTGAATGGTATTGGGTGCGCCTCCGACCGAGATCGGAATCGGCCCCATAGTGTACTACAGTGTATTTTCACTTTTTAACATATTTAAATCTTCACAAAATCTTTTTACAGAGTATTGCAGTAATACCTACAAATTACCGCACTACTTAATATTTTTTTTTAAAAGCATAGTTCTCCCTAAACTGTAAAAATATATAGAAAATGATCCATGCATTTCTCTACCTATTAGCACTTTAACAAAGTGGTAACAGGTAGGGAACAACAATAAAACCTACTAGTTACCTAGACCTATGACCCTACTCAGAACGCAGCGAAACGCAACATGCAGCCAAAATGTAATGAAAATGGCAAGCCTGCCTTTTACGTTTGGTAAACACAGCCATAAGCCATTCACATACTGCCTTATCATTCACATGTATTGCGGTATACCGTGAACTTACCACGCAATATCGCTGCACAATATATTACTAAGTATCTTCAAAATTATAACTTTAGCAGTACTTATGCTATTCACACATACTACCAAAAATGACCATTTACCCCAATTAATCTATTTTCTTGCCACGTTACATGCACATCGGTTAACACACTTTCACTCTACATCTTTTTCAATTACCACACTCAACTATATGCCACCACACTCTATGCCACTTCACGCTATGCCACTCCACTCTACGCTATTACACTACGCCATTACACTCTACGGCAGTTCACTCTACATCACTATACGCCACTCCAGTCAATGCTAATCCACTGTACGCCGCTCCATGCTACCACACTTAGCTCTATGCTATGCCACTCTACACCACTACATTGTACACTATTATGCTCTATGCCTCTCAATTTTATGACACTCCAGTGTATGCCTCTCCACTCCACACTACTCCACTGTACGCTATTCCACTCTAGACTACTCCACTGTATGCTATTCCACTCTACAACACTACACTCTATGCTATTGCACTCTATGCCACTCCACTGTACGCCACTTCAGTGTAAACCACTGCACAGTACACTACTCCACTATACTCTGCTCCACTGCAAACTAGTACACTGTACATCACCCCATTTTACGGCACTACACTCTATGCCACTGCTACATTCTACCGTACTACTCTATGCTATTCCACTGAATGAAACCTACTCTGTGCTATTCCACTATATGCCACTCCACTCTACGTCACTACACTGTATGCCAGTAACCCTCAATGTTATTCCACTCTACACCACTCCACTGTATGCTACTCCACAGTATGTGACTCCACTTTTCACCACTTCACTCTACACCACTACATTCTACGCTATTCCACTGTACACCATTCCACTCTACAGCACTCCACTCTAAGCCACTCCACAGTACACTATTACACTGTACGCCACTACAATCTTTCCCACTACACTCTACCCCACTCCACTCTACAACACTCCACTCTACGGTAGTCCACCCTGCACTGTATGCCACTCCACTCTATGCCACTCCAGTCAACGCTATTTTGGTGAACACCACTGCACTGTACCTTATTCCACTCTATGCCACTCTACTCTACACTACTCCACTGTATGGAGCCTGGTGGCTTAGTGGACTAATGCATCCACTGTTGGGGGCCTGTGTTCGACCTCGTGGTCACAGGTTAAAATCCCGGCGGGTCCACTCAGCCTTTCATCCTTCTGAGGTCGATAAAATGAGTACCATTGAGTTGAGTAACAATAAACATCTGTTATTCAGTGCCAAGAGACCCTTGGGTGAAAGTGCGCTTTACAAATACACATGTTATGGTATGTATGCCACTCTACTCTACGCAATTCCACTCTTTGCCTCTCTACTCTACCCCACTACAGTGTAAACAATTCCACTCAATGCCACTCCAGTATACCCCACTCCTCTCTACGTCACTCCACTCTACGCTATTCCAATGTATGCCACTACACTATACCTCTCTACGCTTGTCCACTCTACAACACTTCATTGTATATGCCAAGCCCCTCAATGCTACTCCACTCTGTGGCACTCTACTCTACGCTATTTCACTCTACGCCACTCAAATCTAAAGCACTCCACTGTAAGCCACTGCACTATACATCACTCCACTGTATGCTGCTCAACTGTACGACACTCCAGTATACACCACATCACTATGTGCTACTACACTGTACGCCAAGACATTCTACACTATTCCACTGTACGCAACTCCACTGTACTACACTACACTCTATGCTATTCCACTCTATGCTGCTCTAATATACGCTATTCCACTGTACGCTACTTCATTGTACGCCACTCCAGTCTGCAGCACTCTACTGTACCCCACTCCACTCTATGCCACTTCAGTCTATGCCACTGTACACCACTCCACTCTACGGCAATCTACTGTACCCTGTTACACTGTACATCACTCCATTCTGTGCCACTCCACTTTATGCCAATCCACTCTATGCTACTACACTCTACCATATTTCACTGTGCAATACTCCATTCCATGCCTCTCTACTGTATGCTATTCCACTGTGTGCCACTCCACTCTGCATAACTACACTATACGCCAGTAACACTCAATGGTATTCCACTCTACACCACTATACGCTACTCCACTGTATGCCACTCCATTCTACGCCAGTCCACTCTACGCTAGTTCACTGTACGCCACTTCACTCTATGACACTCCACAGTATGATATTACACTGTATACCACTACAGTCTACCAGCCTACCACAACACACTCTACACCTCTCCACTCTACAACAGTGCAACCTACGATATTGCACTCTACGCCACTCCACTCTACACCATTATAGTATACACCACTCCACTCTACGCCACTCCAGTTTACGCTATTCCACTGTACGCCACTACACTGCACCTCACTCCACTCTATGTCACTCTACTGTACACTAGTCCACTGTACGCCACTCCACTCTAAGCTATTTCACTTTAAGCCACACTACTCTACCCTAATCCACTGTATGCCACTACACTGTACCCTCACTCCAATCTACGCCAGTCCACTCAACACTCCAGTGTACCCCACTCCACTTCATGCCACTTCACTGTACACCACTCCACTCTATGCTATTCCACTGTATGCCACTCCACTCTATCACACTCCACTGTACTCAACTGCACTGTACCCCACTAAACTGTACGCTACTCCACTGTATGCTGCTCAACTGTACGACAATCTAGTCTACGCCGCTGCGCTGTATATCACTACACTGTATGCCAATCCACTCTAAACTATTCCACTGTATGCAATTCCACTGTACGGCACTCTACTCTACGCTATTCCTCTCTATACCACTCCACTCTACACCACTCCACTGTTCGCCACTCCAATGTATGCTATTCACTGTACGCCACTCTACCCCACCCCAGTCCACTGTATGCCACTCAACTCTACCCCACTCCAGTCTCTGCCACTTCATTCTACACTAGTCCACTCTACGATATTCCACTGTACGCAACTCCACTCTCACCACTACACTGTATGCTAGTCCACTCTACACCACTCCAAGCCACTCCACTGTATGTCACTCCACAATACGCTATTCCACTCTACTCCACTACACTCTAGGACACTCCACTCTACGCTATTGTACTGTATGCCACAACACTTTACCTCACTCCACTCTACGCCACTCCACTCATCACTGCACTCTACGCTATTACACTGTACACTATTACACTCTACCACACTACCCTCTACTCAACTCCACTGTACACTATTCTACGGTACTCAACTCCACTATATGCCACTCCACTTTAAGCTATTCCACTGTATACAACCACACTCCATGTCACTCAACTCTACCCTATTTGACTGTATGCCACTCCACTCTACCCCCTTCTACTGTATGCCACTACACTACGCTATTCCACTGTACGCTACTCCACTATACCCCACTGCACTGTACGTCACTCTACTGTACGTTATTCCAATCTACGCCACTGCGCTCTACGGCTCTCTAGTGTACGCCACTCCACTGTATGCCACTCCACTGAAGCTACTCCACTGTATGCTTCTTCAGTGTATGCTACTATTGTATACGCTCTTCCATTGTATGCCATTCTACTCTACATCACTCCCCTCTACACCACTCCTCTGTATGCCACTCCACTTTACGTTATTCCAATGTACCCCACTGCGCTCTATGGTCCTCTAGTGTATGCCAGTCCACTGTACGCCACTCCACTGATGCTACTCCACTGTATGCTACTTCAGTGTATGCTACTACAGTGTACGCCATTCCATTATATGCCACTCTACTCTACACCACTCCCTTGTACGCCACTCCACTTTATGCTATTCCAATGCACGCCACTTTACTCTATCCCACTCCACTCTACCACTCTCCACTGTAAGTCACTATACTCTATGCCACTGCAGTCAATGATACTCCACTGTACGCCACTCCACTCTACGACACTGTACTCCACGCTATCCCTCTGTAGGTAACTCCACTCTATCCCACTCTACTCTTTGCTGTTCCACTCTATGCCACTCCACTCTACTCCATTTCACTGTACGCCACTCCATTCTACACCACTCCACTCTACCCAGCTCCACTCCATGCCACTCTATGCTCTGCTCAACAACACTGTACTCCGCTCAACAACAGTCCACGCCCCACCACTGTCCCACACTATGCTCCACTGTATAGCACCACAATGTACAGCAATGTACTCCCCTCAATGACACTTTACAACACTCTAAACCACTCTACGCAACTCCCTCTACACCGTTTCCCCAGTTAATATACTCTATTCTGTCAGATACTACTCCACTGTAATCCACAAATGCACTCTAAGGCACTCCACTATATGCTACTCTATGCCACTAAACTGTACGACAGTATATCCCACTCCACTCTACCATACTTTACCGCACTCTAATCTACTCCATGCCACCCCACTGAACAACAGTTTAATCCACTCTGTGGCACTGTACTCTACTCAACCCTACTACACTTTCTAATGCTCTACAACACAGCAGTCCAGTCTACTGTACCACACACCAAACCACTCTACATCACTTTACTCCATTGTATACTACTCCACTTTACTCTACATAATTCCACACCACTTTACTCTAGAACACGCTACTGCACTCTATGCTACGCCACTCCACTGGACTACAGGACTACACTGCACTCTACTCCACTGCACAACACTATAACCCACTCCAACGTACTGTGCAACACTCCACTCTACACTGCCCCACTGTACCATACTGTACTCCACTCTATGGAACTCCTCTGTACAAGACTCTACTACACTCTGTGCCACTATACAACACTGCACTCCACTCTATGCCCCTGCACTACACTGTACAACCCTCTTCTCCACTCTATGCCCCTACACCCCAATATACAACTCTACTCCACTCTACCACACATTCCAAAATTCTACAACACACCACTGTACTGTACAAGACACCACTCCAATTTATAACAATTTACTCGACTCTACACTATGCCTGTCTACTCTAAGCCACTCAATGCCATTGTGCTACACAACATGCCGCTGTGACTACACTATATAATAATTTACTCCACTGTACACTATGCCACTCCCCTCTGCACCACTACACCCTACTATACTCTGCTCTACATTACTCCACTCCACTCTACACCACTCCACTCTACCCCACTCTCTGTACCCCACTCCACTGTATCCCACTCCACTGTACAACACTCCACTCTATACCTCTACACTGTACTCTATTTCACTGCATGTCATTCCACGGTACCACATTCCACTCTACTACACTATACTCTACAACAGGGCACTTTACGACACTCTCCTCCACTGTACTGTACCACACTCCAATTAATGACACTCCACTCGATGACAGTAAATTCTACAATTTCAAAAACATTTTTATTAAAATAAAAAAACATTGAAATTCAATAAAAAAACTAAATGTTAAACTTTTTTATAGTAAGGTAAACTTTATTTAACCTTTGTATACAAACCAAACTTAAAATACACAAACATTAGAAATTTTTAAGTTATAGTTGTACATTACAATTAAAATTTACGCACCACCTTTACATTAATATAACTTTATTTATTGTTTATCTACAAACAGAAGGTAAAGTTTAAATTTCTAAACTTATGCTCAGTGGTGGCTCCACCGCTAAGGTGGAGGAACATCGCCCCACTGCTCGTTGAGCGGCGCAAAATAAAAATAAAATGATAATAACAAGAAGTTATTATCTTTTTCTTTTTCTTTGCAAGACTCCAACCAGGTCAGGCGGGATGGGGCTGGGTTTGCTGCCGTCAGAGGGAGCAGGAGTGGTTTGCACTCCCTCCCTAAGTGCGCATGACGGCTTGGCCGACCCTCTCGGGCCGGCCAAACAGTCATGCGCACTTGGCATGTTCTCCACTGGGCTGTGTTGCACAGCCCAGAGGAGCACGTGCCCAGCCTCCCAGGTACTGCCTGAGAGGCCAAACAGGCCGCTCAGACCAATCACGATGCTGCTCCTGCAGTGCCGTGATTGGCTGGGGGAGTCCGGAAGCCTGGGTGCTTCCGGTGGCAGAGAGCGAGGACAGAGGAGAGATGTGCGGCAGTGAAGAAGGTAAGTTTATTTATTTTTTTATGCCCCGGCCCCCCTCCCCACCTCACCACCCCCGTACAGAGGCAGCTGCCACTGCTTATGCGTTTCATTTAACTCAGTCGCCCCACTATATTAATTTGCCTCTCTACCATGCAATGTGTTCTCACAAAAGATTTGATTTCCCAGTTCATTACTGTTCTTGAAAATGCTACTAATTTACATGTTATAAGTGAGATAATATAAAATGGTATAAGCAGTGAATGGAAAAGGCACAATTTATAGTTAATATAATGTGGCTACCGAGTTGAATACACTATGTATGGTTATAATAATTTGTAAGGGCTATCAGAGAGACTTAGCTATAGCGGTGATGGAGTAGTACCACCAAAGCCAAACCTTTGGTCTGCCCACTTCGAAATCGGGCAGACCATTATGTTGGCGATGAGGATACTCAGTCACCATTGGGCAGAATTATCCTTACCGCCAACATATAAATCAGCCCCTCAATCTTTTAGTTGCTGTTTGTTCATGTATGCAGGTGACTCACAAATTTATCACAAGACCCCTGGAGATTTAGCACAGTGTGTTGCTGATCTTCTCAATTGTCTTGAGAAGGTGGAGACTAGGATGTGTCTAAATCAGTTGAAGTTAAATGCAGACATGACTATGATACTTTTACTATACAGCCTCTCTCTATTTCGGGAGCTGCCTTTCCGGACCCTGTGCGTAGGAAATAAACACCTAGCGTAGCCTGTGAGAAAAATCCAGTAGTTAAATTTGACTCCTCACTTACCTTAATGAACCAAATAAATTCTGTGTTAAGCTCATGCCTGTTTCAAATCCTTACTTTAAAACGAATAATTATTTTTTCTCTTTTCTTTGTAAGTTTCACATTATGCAGCTGATGTACGTTACTGTAAAGCATTATACTTTGAATTGCCAGCTTTCACACTGCATACATTTCAACTTGTGCAGAATTTAGTGGGCAGACTGATTCTCAGTGTTAAAAGGAAAGACTATGGGCCTCCCGCGGAGCACCATGCCAGCGCTCTGCGGGAGGACCGCCAAACCCATCCACACACCGCCAGCCAGATTAGGGGTTTAATCCTAATCTAGTGGGCTTTGCAGTGACTGTCCCACAGCGGTGCCTTTCTAAAGCTCATAGGAGAGCCTTAGAAAGGCAGTGCCATGGGACCGCGGCAATACGTTCCTGCATGGCATGGAATGCACCATGTCATGCAGTCCATGCTGTGCAGGAACTGGGGTGCATACATACATGGGGTGGCACAACGTGTGCACCCCTGCATGCACCCACAGGGCCAGAGGCAACAGGGGTCCTGTAAGGAATCCCTGAGTTGCCTCACCGCCATCTTTTCAATGGCGGACTCACCGCCATGGGAAAGATGGCGGTGAGGCAACTCATAATATGCTTGGCGGTGCTGCAGCGGCACTGCCAGCATATTGGAGCCTCTGACGCTGCGCCACCACAGCAGGGTCACGGATCCCCAGCCGTTGCAGTAGTCCAGTGGCGGTCCAACCGCCAAAGTCATAAAACAACAGGTGGATGGCCAGTCTGGCGGTCCATGGACTGCCACAGCGACTGGACCACCATAGTCATAATCAGGCCCTATGTCTCCCAGTCCTTAGACTCTCTGCATTGGCGTGTTGTTTAAATCTCTTCTGCTCAGTAAATTAGGCTACGTTCTGCTGTTCCACTATTGGCGGTGGCAGAGCGCTTTCGATGGCAACTGGGTCCCAGTGAAATTTGCTTCTTCTGTTTTTGTGATCATAGCCATCCCTTCTAAAATGCAAGAAAACTCTGAAGATCTGGCTATTTCCCCAACTATCTGTTGAATAGATCGGGCTGTTTGAAAACTTTCTCATTCATAAGCATTGTTTTTTTTACTGCACCAAGGTACCTCTGTGGTATATGACTGGACTTTATAAAAACTATAAATAAATAAAAAATAAATACGACTTTGGGATCAGGTAAGTGGATACAGAGCACAAAGAAGCCATTACTGAGATATGAGGAGGGTGACTTATACAGTATCTTTCCCATGTGGATCATGGCCACTTTGCCACAAAACAAGGACTCACTTAAAGGGGAGGGGTGGCATTGTGGTGGCAAAGTATTGCCAAAAACATACATTAGCCACACTTACCACACACAAGGGGTACATGTAAGAACTTGGGGGACCACACTGAATTTATATTGATGGTACCCAAACTCCAAGGGGACACAAAAACCTATAACCAAATCACACTGTCACCAACCACGGAGTCACCTAAAGTACCCCAAGGAGATTACTCACTGGTAGATGAAATGTCACAATGAGCCACCAATGATATCACTGCCAATCCTTTAATTAGCACAGTCACGATCCACGCCTTCTGGTTTTTGCTCCTTAGCAGACGATGTGTGATATTTTGTGTCCCAAAATTTGCAGTGTCCTTATTGTGCCCTATTTGTGTTTTTTATTGATATTGCTTACCTGTTAAATCTTACTGCCTTGTTTGCTGTAAATTGGGCAACAGAGTAAACAGGCTTGAGGTGTGGTGTTCTCTTCGACTTCAATATCACTGGTGGATGCGATGGTTCAATGACTCCATTGTCTCCACCTTCTCCTCCTTTGGGGGCATGTCTTTAATACTCATAGACTTTTTGGGACATCGGTCAAATTTCACTGTCTTTGCATTTGGCAGCCCTGTCTTTCCTTATCAGCAGCTTGGCTGCAGGGTGATGATGAGTTGATCCTCCCCATGCATGTTTTTTGCGCTTCCTTTTCCCTTCAGATGGCGCAGTCACCTTGTTGCTCTTGTTCTGGAGACCTCAGCTCCCTTGGCGCATATCTGTTCGCCGACTGTAGTAATTTATTTGGAGAAGTTCTTTTAGTTTTGAGCACTCAAGATATAAGGTATAATGAGCTTATTTTGGTCCCAGTGATCAAAAGTTACAGTTAGGGTTATGCAGGTTTCAGGTTCTCAGACTACTTGCCTGTATATAACATGATTTTGGTTTTTTTTGTTTTCCATTTAAAGACTGGATAAAGGCTACTAGCTAGGGTGACCAGATTTTCAGAATGAAAAACCGGGACGGACACAGACATAGAAATAGGACTAAATGTCCTATTTAGGTTTCAGGGCTTCTTATTTACAAATATATATATATATATATATATATATATATATATACATATATATATATATATATATATATATTTATAAATATATATTTTTTTTAAAACACAAATATATAGATTTGTGTTCCTATAAAAAAATGTATTTTCACATTACCTCCCGCTGCGAAGAAGAGCTCCAGGGTCCGGCAGCTGGTGGGCCTGGCCGTGCCCTCTGGCCTCTGCAGCCCTGATTCACACCTCATTAAATCCTGCTGTGCTGCTTAAATGAGGCGAAGCAGCACAGCAGGAGAGTTTAAAGAAGTAAACTTCTATCCCGGTTTCTAAGAGGGCGGTCGAAATGTGAGCCTGCATGACACTGATTAACGTAACGTGCAGGTTCACCCGACCCTCCCTTAAAAACCGGGACATTTCTCTAAATAACCCAGGCACTGCCCAAAAACCGGGACATTTCTTCAATTTGGAGAAAAGTGTCGGGACACTTCTCCAAAAACCGGGACCGTCCGGGGAAATCCGGGACGTCTGGTCACCCGACTACTAGCCCATTTTTTATTTCTTTAGCCTAATGGATAAATTATGGAGGGCGTAGGGAAAACTGAGTTGAGGAAGCTGACTCTTCGTAAGTCGAACCTTTCTTCAGAACCATCTGCGACCCACTGACTCCTCTGTCGATAAGGAAGAATAGGTACAGTGGAAGCAGCAGTAGTAGGTAAATGATGAATCCCTCATTCGGATTCAGGACATTGCCCAGTCCGAGGCTGGGCCTCCATGAAATCAATGCTGTAGACTAGATGATGGTTAATTGCAGCCTCCTTTGAAACATTGATTTCACATTTGCCACCATGACCTCAAAATGAGGCACATTCTATTCACAAGCAAGGCTCGTCCTCCTTGGTTTCTAAAGAAGGCAGAAAGTGGTACAAAAAGAGAAAGAATGTTTCTGAGGTGCCTAAGTTAGAGGGCCATAATTGTGGATTTCAGAGTGATCCCTTTGTACACAGACAGAAATGTTCCTTTAGTTCAGTGTTTCCCAAACTGTGGGTTACGTCCCACTGGTGGGTCGCCAGCTGATTTCTGGTGGGTCGTGTAAGCGGTGGCAGCTGGTGGATTTTTGAATAGTGGTGGGGCGGAAACTTTACACCTGAGTGTAATGTGCAAGCGCAGCAAGCGAGAACTTCAAAAGAAGGGTATGGGGGATTCTCCCACCGCAAGAAAATGTTTGCAAAAATGGATTCAAATGGTTGATTTTATGGCATAGAGTCAGTCATTGAAAACTTTGTGCTTCAGTGTAAGGCAAAGACCAACAGCTAAGTGTGTAGTGTTCTCACCAAGACTTAACCACACACATAAGTATGCACTGATAAATGAACAATAAGATCTCAGTTCAAAACGTTTATTGTGTACAGTACATTTTGCTAGCAGTTTCTTTTCACAATACTGTTGCCTGGGACGCACTCCTTTAGTGCAATGGTTTTCAAACTTCCGATCCAAGGCCACCAAGATCATCTGCGGCGTACCCCAAGGCTCCTCCCTCAGCCCAACGCTGTTCAACATCTACATGGCACCCCTCGCCCACGTCGCCCGACAGCACAACCTCAACATCATCTCCTACGCCGATGACACCCAGCTGATCCTCTCCCTCACCAAAGACCCTCACACCGCCAAAGCCCACCTCCACGAAGGAATGAAGGCCGTCGCCGAATGGATGAGGACCAGCCGCCTGAAGCTGAACTCGGACAAGACGGAGGTCCTCATCCTTGGTTCCAACCCTTCAGCCTGGGACGACTCCTGGTGGCCAACATCACTGGGAACAGCCCCGCCACCCACCGACCACGTACGCAACCTAGGGGTCATCCTCGACCCCACCCTCTCCATGACTAAGCAGGTCAACGCCGTTTCCTCATCCTGCTTCAACATCCTCCGAATGCTCCGCAGGATCTTCAAGTGGATCCCCACCGAAACAAGAAAAACAGTCACCCAGGCCCTCGTCACCAGCAGGCTGGACTACGGAAACGCCCTCTACGCAGGAACGACGGCTAAGCTCCTGAGACGGCTGCAACGCATCCAGAACGCCTCTGCACGTCTTATCCTCAACATCCCCCGACGCAGCCACATCACACCCCACCTGAGAGACCTGCACTGGCTCCCTGTCAACAAGAGGATAACCTTCAAGCTCCTCACCCACGCACACAAAGCACTCCACAACTCCGGACCAGCCTACCTCAACAGACGACTCAGCTTCTACACCCCCACCCGCCAGCTCCGCTTGACCAGCCTCGCCCTCGCCACAGTCCCCCGCATCCGGAAAACGACCGCCGGCGGCAGATCCTTCTCCCACCTCGCCGCCAAGACCTGGAACACCCTCCCCACCAACCTCCGACAGACCCAAGACCTACTGGCCTTCAGAAGACTCCTCAAGACCTGGCTCTTCGATCAGTAGCAGCACCACCCCCTCTTCCCCCAGCACCTTGAGACCCTCGCGGGTATGTAGTGCGCTTTATAAGTGACATGATTGATTGATTGATTGATTGCTATGCACCCTTTTGTGTAAAAAAGATTCATTGCCCTCCCCCATAAACGAAAAACATATAATCTCACAATAATTTTATAAACTCTGCAGTTCAGAACATATTTAATCATTTAAACATTGTTGTAATGTTTAGTTATCCCTTTTAAAAATGCAGTGAAATACATGATTACCAGTATGCTACTAACAGACCGCTCTCCCTCAAATTGTAAATTTATCCACAGTCTGAGGGATTTTCAAGGGTTATTTGGATCTCCTCCCTCTCGTTGACACCTACGGGACAAGTGACAAAAACACTACTAATGCCAAAAAAAGTGAGTGGCTCACTGCCAAGGTGTTTTCTTTCACTGAAAACACAACACAGTCTTCAGCATGATGTCTGTCTTGGTTCACCCAGGCCCTAGTAAATGCTTCTCTTGGCCAGAGCTTGGAGCTCCCCTGAGAGCAATCCAAGTCTCCAGGGGGCCCGTCCCACAATATGAAGGCCTCTCCTTTAGTGGTAGGTGATCCTAGAGTAGATTTGCAGAAGCTGTGATCTGAATGCCCGAGATCTATCCTTCCCTATAAATTACCTGTCATAGACACTGCAATGGTCGCTTTTTTAGCTAAGGAAAGAAGGCAACAACTGTAAACAGGGGATTGATAATGCCCTAAAAGTATTTCAAGACAAATAAATATTCTAATTATAGGCATTCTGAGTCCTTTGGCCGTTATATTGGAGATTACTAAGGAGGCAGTGGTGTTTGGAAATCCAGTGAACCTGCCTGTGTTAAGGGGTTGGAGTCAGCACGCTATATGCCCACTTGGTAAAGCCAATATATACCTCTCAGCAAAACAAAAAGAGAACATCGTGGTGAGGGCAGATCCAAAGGTGGTGTAGATGTCAGATAAAGACTTGGTACTGATGCAGAAGGGTAAATCCTTGGAGAGAAATACATGGAAGAGATATCAGCCTATGTCCAAACCTTCTCATCTTTTGATAAAGCCCAGTGGAATTTGGAAAGACTGACTGAGGCAAAGCTTGCTTTTCCGGCTCTCCACAACAGGGTTTCTTCAAAGTTGCATTCTGTGTCCCCAGAGGAGGGCATGAGGAGGGCATTCCTCAACTTGCAATGAAAGAGGAGGCTCAGGACCTTATTTGGAGTTTGACAGATACGTTACTCCACCTCAAACTTGGCAGAGTATATTGTCCACCAAACTCCCAGTTTGCCAGTTCTATTTAGAGCCAGGCGAACTGTTGTGTTTATGTTAGCATTACTGGCTCCTACCTTAGACTAATGGGGCCATGAACCTCAGGCTGTCTGTATAAGTACCTCGGGCCATCCACCCTTTTTATGGCAGACCTTTTTTACTGTTTTGGTCTGCCGGGGAACATTCCCAGTGTGTCAGGAATATCCGTTTTTTGTTTCACAAAAACAAAGTCCCACTTCGGGAGTTTGTGTTTGTAAAACAAAGTACTTTGCTGTGTGGGTACACTGAACATGCCACCTGCACAGCAAAGCTCTGCTTTTAGCAGAGATGCTGTGGTGGCAGCCCCTCTAAATGTACAGAGATCTGTGCCAGGCGGGAGCAATTCTCCTAATATGGTGGGTGGGCTGTAGTCTGCCAGGACAGTGGAGTACATCCTTCCACTGCCCTGGTGAAACTGAGTATAGCCCCAGATGTTTTTTTATTCCCAGAGTTAGGATCACTGGTGAAACAGAACCACAGAGCTGCTTGCGCCTCAACAATGGTAGCTGATCTTCACTTAAAATGTTTTCCACTGAGAACGCTGGGTGGCAAACTCACCCTCTTTGTCACTAAGCACTGTGTCAGGAATCAGGATTTTGAGGAGTGATGTACGCCGATGTCAGCCTACAATGTTTCTCCATAGGCTTGGCGATGCTGGAGGAACACATTTACCACCAGAGACAGTTGCTTGCTGGTTGTGGCAAGGCTTTTTCTCTTTTTCTGTAATCTGGGTAACACCGTTGGGGAAAAGGGGTAGTAAACAGTAAGTAAGGAGGGGTACCTTGAATGAGAATATAAGAAACAAACACAACAAGCATTGGTAATGCATCGGGTTCGCCTATGTGAATAAAAAGCTGTTTTTATCAATCATCGTCCGGGACAAAGGAAAAAACTCCCTGACAACACGGGAATGGAGAGGATGTGGCGAAGCGGCCAGAGCTGCTAACTCAAGACCTGTGGATCCTGGTTTGAGCCACCGAGGCGAAACATCCTGTGATTCTATGCAAATCAATTAAACTTTCCGGGTGATAAATTGCAGTATAAATATGCAGCAAGAGTAAAAAGTAAAAAATAGTTCCAACAAAGCAGATGTTAACAGTATTGCGGCTACGGGAAACTGATAAGAGAAGCAGATGAGGAACAAGCATTTAATAAATGCAGGAAAATATGCTACCGCCAATAGAAATCCTCTCCTTCTACGTTCCCAACCGTCAACTCCGCTCCGCCGACCTCTCCCTGGCCACCGTCCCGCGCATCCGGAGAACCACCACCGGAGGAAGATCCTTCTCTCACCGCGCCGCCAAGATCTGGAACACCTTTCCCCTCAACCTACGACAGACCCAAGACCTTCTGACCTTCAGGAGACGACTCAAGACCTGGCTATTTGACCAGTAGCGGCAACACCCCCCCTCCTCTCCCTCAGCGCCTTGAGACCCTCGCGGGTAAGTAGTGCGCTTTACAAATCTTGTGATTGATTGATTGATTGATTGAGAAATGGAGGAAAAGTATGTGGCACGCACAGGAACCAATGAGAAGCCAGGAAAGAGAGGAGGCATATGATGTAAGCCCCTTTTAAGTTTATATTAAAAACAATAGAATTCTCAAGCACAGCGCAAGATCTGTGCAGGCAAAACCTAATCAAAAGGACAGCTTTCTGGGCATTCACCCACTGAAGCAGTACAGATCCACGAAGGTGGCCAGGGCCCATCCTCCTGAAATCTGGGAGAAGCTGATGTCACCAGCTTCACAGTAAACTGTTATGCTCACAAAGAGGCAATCTTAACAGCAGTTAAAATGGTGGCAGGAATTCGTACACCAAAGGAACCAATGTAAGGAGAAAAAGAACAAAAGTGCGGGACAAGCAAGTCCAGGTGCTGTTACAGGCTTGGATCACTTACCCACGAGGGAGGCCTGGAAGAGCACCACACCAGTGCATGCGGACCTGCTCTCCTGCTGCTGCACTCCCTTGTAGCCTCACTGAAACCAGCCTATGCAGCCACCCTCTTGCTGCCACATTTCCTCGCTGTCTCAGGCGTTTTGCCTGCTAACGATTTGGCTTTGTAGGCACGGGGATTGGGATGGGAGATGTCATACCACTGATACACTGCACTAAGTGTTTTGAGCTTGGCTATTCTGCTAGGATGGGCAAATGGGGCTGGGGGGCAGTGTTATTTTCTTACCTGATTATTCTGAAGTACCCATAGTTGAAAACCAGTTATCTGTTTTAATGTTGGTTCATAGATTTTCTTCACCTAAGATGGCAGATTCCCTTCCAGGTTACCACCCAAATTCCTTTTTTCAGGTACTCTATAAAAGCCATTCATGACCTGGCCAGGGTGCATTGCAAATTAGTCTGGGTGTTCGTCTCTTCCGATGAGTTCTTCACTTGATTACTTTATCTTGCCTTTTAGGATTTGATGAAGCATGATTTTTGCAAATTGAATCCTGCTTGATCAAATCTACTCATATTCGTGTTATTAGCAAAACAAAAGACTAATGGTGTGAAGATGATTAACATGGGTGACTTTATATAAGTTTACGTGAAAAGTGCAAGACAAAGCACAACACGTGTAGTAATGAAAGCAGCATTAAACATGCAGAAAGCATGAATAAATGAAGTATTTTCTTTATGCGGACTAAAAACATTATGAGGGAGAGAAACTGAAATAAAATGATGCATTTTAAAAAGGCTTTCATGTAGAATTATGAAATAATAATGACAAAAACGCTTATGGAAAAAGTTTCGTGAAATGCTTATTTTTCCTACTTTCATAACATAAGAGAGACATAATAATTATTAATTAGCTCAATTGGGTAATGCTTATGGGTTCAATCGGAATAATGAATCTTTGCTATAATGATTTTCTTATGTGTTTTCCTTATATTTCATTTATGATGAAGTGTGTTTTATTTCCTAGAAAAACTGACGGGTTGCAGTTCATGGTTTTCCTATTAAGGCCTCAAAATCTTGCTGGAGTGATTTTTCTTTTCTTAAAATGTAGGCCTCAAAAGAAATGTAGTTTGTCCTTCACTAGTTCTAGAATGCTGCTTAGTTTGTTTAGCTGTGCACAAAGTAATCTCTAGGAATTCCCTGCTCGAGCTAAATATTATTCTTTCGTGAATGACTTTGTCGACAAATGTTGCTAACAGATATGGAGTGTGCACGGGGATGTGGATAATGTTGCGAGATGCTTTTCCTGCTTCCTCGGAAGGATGACATCTTTCAATTAACAATGGACTATCTGAGAGAAACTTTGACGAGTTGCATGGAGTGATGATCACCTTATTTTGAGAACCAATAAGAAAGCGAAGAATCTGTGAATGATACTTTAGGGAGGATGGACATTTAACTTTTAGAGTATAATTACCCCGCCACCTGCGATCCATGCCGGCCACCAGTGCATACTCCAGTCTTCCATAGGTGCCATGTTGGATGTCTGGAAATTCTTTAAGCCCTCTGCAGTATCATGGTAGTTAAGGATTAACTAGTCCCATGAGGGAGTACTGATCTGCATATAGTGGGCTTCTATCCAGAATGGCAAAGTGGTCAAAAAACGATGAGTTGGAATCGTACTCGAGACATTGCCAGTGGTTATACTATTTGCAAGCATTCCTCCCATCACCTTTTGCATGTTTGATGGAACACAGATATCACCAGAGATCTCAAGGGACAAAAAGGGGAGGAAGAGCGAGAGAGACAAACAGAGTTGAGGATACAGACAGTCCATCATGCCAGACAAGGAAAAGAGGAAGTAAGGAGGACTACTTTTCCCCTAGGAGTTTTATGTCCACTGATGCTCTGAGAAAAGCTGGAGAACTGCATGGTAACAGGTCTCCTGTTGGGAGTTTTCAAACGAACCTGCCAAGACTTCTTTTCACTGAGGCGTTGTATGGCAAACCAGTAAGAAACACTCTACCAACAGGATCGCCCTGAATGGTGGAAGTAACTTCGAAATCCCTTATGAAGGAATTCTACTTCATAGTCAATCAGGATAGTACATAACCAGAGCCACAGAAATAAAGTCATTCTATAGAAATATCACATTACATCAGGCGAGTCTTGGCTGCAATCGACTGACAGCTGCCTGAATACAATCAAATATCCATTGGATCAACTATCCCAAATGCCAGACTGGGGACAGGAACAGTGGACTCTGCATAAAAAGAAGATGACCATGGAAGATAGGAGCTGTCACGATAATATCAAGATTTCATACTTTGGGGTCTCAGAGAACAAAGAATAGAACAAAATGAAAGCCCTCCAGGAATCCTCAATCCCACAATTTCTGTGCCAAGTCATCATGGCATCTCTGACATTTCAAAGGATGCACTGGATTTTCTTCCCAAGACCCAGTTTCCCATACTGGAAACACAGGGATTTGTTCTACTCACCCAACTAATCCTGTTTTGTTTCTGATTCTGGTTTCTGGATTCTGGATTCTGTTTCTGATTTTAATTAGCTATACCTGGGATGTTCTTCTCCGATCCGGATGGATATCTTGTATGTCAGGGGCTCTATTTTCTCTGTAACTGCATAAGGGCCATGCTGCTTAGACACCATTTTGTTCTCACTGGTAAGTTGTAAGACTAGTAATTTATCCTTCTCTTTATGGGTCCTGAGATATGCCTCTTTATTATACTGCTCTTCTTTGGCTCTTTGGGTAACTTGCATAGGTTTAGCTGATATTTGTCAGAGGGTCTGTAGTCTGGTTTTCAATTTTGATATTCACCAAATGGTACTGTACTGCTGCTATACCCACTCTTCCAGCCCATATCTAATATCGATCAAGGTCCAAAATGTAACTCAAAAGGTTAAAATTTAGTGGTAGATTGGGGCACACTACGCAAGATGAAGAGTAACAGTGGCAACACTTTATGCCAGTCCTTCCCATTTGGGCTGATTGTTTTCCATAGCATTTGTTTTAATGTCTTATTGAAACTCTCCACTAGCCCATCAGTTGGGGCGTAGCTTGGTTAGTAAAATTGGGGGGGTGTAATATTCAGCTTTCCCAACAATCACGCTGGTATATCTTCTGAAAATACATTATAAGAGAAGTAGGGTATAAGGGGGAGCTTAAGGGGCAGTGTGTATTGTTAGGAGTACTTAAAACATAATATTTTTTAAACTATCTAACATGTTTTATGACCTTTAAAACAGAGACGAGAGAGTGAGACTGTGTGTGTTTTCGTCTGTGTGTATGTTAAACTCCCAGGTGAAATCTGACACACACCTCACCCTACCTGGCTGAAAGCACTTGTACCCAACTATTTACTACAGAATACAATTTTTTTGGGGGGTAAAACAACCCAAACACGCCACCCTCCCTGAAGCTATGCCTCAGGCCCATAGTCTGTAGATGTTACACAGAGATCTACATTTGATGAAAATAAAATCGCTATCAGATCTGAGCCACGAGCTTCAACATAAAGTTATTTCCTTGCTCTCTTAGGATCTCCTGCGGCAATCCCACTTGAGAAAAATAGGGTATAAGTACATCACAGACGTGGGCCATGGAAGCTGTCTTCAGGGAAAAAGCTTCCGAATAGCGTAGTCTACCAATACTAGAATATACTTATGTCCTCCTACCTGACTGTTCCAAGAGACCTAGAAGATCCATCCGTATTCTTTATGGTTTAAATTTCTTTATTGAAGTTTTAATTATAACATTAATTGTTCGCTTTGTGACCTGTAAATACAGGTTGCAGTGGTACAATTACGTAACATCCCTCGAACTCCCCCCACCATCCCCAACCCGGACCCGGGCACCAGTTCAATGTAAGTAGTCTAAGTGTCCCTATGTCTCATGTCTCTCCTCGGTGTAGTGTCTTAGGTAGCTGCTGCATTGATTTCAGATAGGCGAAGGAGGCGCAAGTATTTAGGGCATGTGAGCTCGCGAAACTCTGTTGTCAAGAGGTTTAAGAAGGGTTTCCAGAGCTTGGGGAATGCAGAGCCCTGATTCATTAATGTGAGGGTAATTCGCTCCATCATCATTATATACCACAGTCTGTGTAGCCAAGCTTGGTGGATAGGGATATGCCCCTTGCCCCAATGTGCTAGGTTGTTCTGAAGGGCTGCCAGTAGTGCTGACCCGATCTGTCAACCTCTATGGGATTTTACTGGGAAGGTGAGTGCGTTGGGGAGACCTAGAAGGATATACGCCGGGAATCTAGGGATTTCTGTTTCTCGGTGTGTGTCTATGTCCTTAAGTACTTGCGCCCGGTAGTCCGCTAATTTCAGGCATTCCCATAATATGTGCAGTAGCGTGCCGGGGGATCTGCAGTGGCGCCAACATTCAGATGATCTAGATGGTGTAATCCTATGTAGTCTAGAGGGGGTGAGGTACCAGTAAGTTATTATCTTGGTTGCTGTTTCAATGCCTGGGATGTTACAAGCCGTGTGTCAAGCTCGATAGTGTATGTCATCCCATTCCTTTTGAGACAATTCATGACCAATTTCCAATTCCCACCGCTTCATGCCAGGGGATTTAGTGGAAGCACTGTCAGGGCTTAGGAGTTTATATAAGTGTGTGATGAGACGCGTTTTTGCTGTAGATGAGAGCAACCAACGCTCGTATGGGGTAAGGCGATGCTGTGCCCCAGGGCGAATGGAGGGTTGCATCACCCAGTGACGGATCTGCGTGTAGTGCCATCTCTCACTCTCAGGAAGTCTGTGCTCAGAGCGTAGGGATTCAAATGGAATGGGGCCCTCCGTGTCGAACATGTGTCCTACCGATCTGCATCCCGGTTTGTTCCAGGGGTAGAAGGCTGGGTCAGAGAAGGCCAGTGTAAATTCGGGGTTCCCTACCATGGGAGTCAAGGGGGAAGGGAAGGAGGTGAGGTTCCTTCTGGTCGCTACTTTGTCCCATATTGCTAGGACTGGCTTTGTGATGAGAGAAAGGTATAAGTTGGGGGGTCGCGCAGTTTTAGGGAGGAAGGGGATCCTCCACAGTGATTGCCCGGCAAGGGCCTTTCCATAAAGAGCCAATGCTTTTCCGATTCCTCCCTCGACTACTCCACCAGGATTCGCAGTTGGGGGCCTGCAAATATCGGCTAAGGCCCAGAACTCCCAATCCACCCTCCAATGGGGGTCTGTAAGCTATGTCTCTACAGAGTCGAGGGCACCTGTCTGCCCAGACAAATCTGTTCATGTCGTCCTGGAGTGTGCGCAGAGAGCCCGATGGCGGGTCAGTTGGGAGAACTTGGAATCATCCGTATTCTTTAGAAGGGTGTCATGATAACAGGCAAGGTTTGCAGTTTATTTTGGAACATATCCTGGATGTACCAATTGCCACTTTAGGTACTGTTTACAACAATTGTTGGTCTCTGCATATATCCTCAGACAATAGAAACATTGCAGAATAGCCTGCTGCATCTTTTCAGACCACAGGTGCCCCTCTGTAATGTCTCTATGGGCTAACTTCAACCTGGAGAGCCAAAAGGATTTGGGTTCCTGAATCTGCTGGATTGTGAGCCCTTTTATTTGTGGGGCCATCCTACAGACAAGCCTTTTCTTTCTCTGGAAATAAAGACACATAGAAAGAGGTGTGTTTTGTTTTCCTTTCTGGCTCATTGCTGGCCATAGGCTACAGTTGGAGCCTGATATTGATCCTCTCTGAAGTATTCTCATTCCCCTTTGTTCTATTCCACTCAACTCACTTCTGATTGGAATATTACTATTCGAGCCCTTTTCTCTTTTTCCCCTTATTCGTTCTTTCTCGAGGTTCTTTGTTCCCCAGTTCTGTAGCATTAAATGGAGCTTCTTGTAACAACTCTACGCCTGAGTGTGCGAAGAAAATAGATCTGCAAACTGGGAAATGTAGGTTCTAAACATGATGTCTTTGGGATGGTTGGCGATCAAACCTCAAATTAGGGGAATGGGGACTTCTCTTAGAGAGAGATCCTAGTAGTGGTATGAATCTGAGTATCACCATGGATACAGGTAATGGTTACTGTTCCCACAATTAGGCCGTAGCTAATCCAGGTAACATTGATGTCTGCAAACAACCACTGTTCACCAGTCCTTGAACTTTCTGACTTATTTCTGGACCATTTAAGTATGAATATGCAGAATATGCCTTACTCAGGAATACGTGGAAACAAAAGCACGAGGAAAAAGCTGGTCATTTGTTGTCTGCATCAAAAAGAATCTGTAATACCACCAGTTTGTAATCCGCAGGTTATACCGCCTACCAATTCCCAGAACATCACCCGGGAATTTGCTGCATGGATCACCTATCTACTCAACTGTGATGAATGTCAAATCGTGGGACTTGAAGAGGGAGGATGAAATAGCAGTAGCTTTTGTGGCATGATTTCTAGTAAGGCCCTGGTAGAGAATTAGTTTCCAACGGAGTACTACAAAATCAATGAGCGCATTCTGTCAAAACTGCATGGTAAGCTATTCGAGGATGTAGAATCATCTGGCATCTAATGCACCATATCCAACTGAGCAGTGATCTCCCTCTTTCCCACACTAAGTGAAGATCTTCTCTTATGTGCCATCTGCAGGTCAATATCTCTACTAAATGAAGATATAAAGATTCTTGCCAACATGCTGGCTAGTAGGCTGTTCTGGTGACAGTTACTTGTGTACACCTAGGTGGGTCTTGACCATGAAAGGCTTCTGTACTCAAAATGAAGATCCTGCTTCAATTCCCAGGGCAAATCAGAAATGACCAGGAAGATAAACTGGCCCTGTCTTTGGATGCAGAAATGACTTTTGACTTTATGAAATGGGGATACCATTTTAGGACCCTGGAACACTGGGTTATGCCCTGGCATTGTGGGAAAAGCCAACTGGCACTACCACTGCCTGTGGCTCGGATTAATTATGAAGAGGGTCTTAAACATTCCAGTTTAAGAGGCCAAGTAGGTAGGGTTTCTCCTGTCATCCTTGCTGTCTTTAATGGTGTTGGTGCCCCTGGCGACCACTATTGTGCATCCTCACAATGTAAAATGTATTGAAACACCTACGAATCCTCAGAAGATACTGCTGCCCACAGACAATATTCTCGTTACCATAGCTTAGCATGGTGTCTCCATCCTTGCCATTCTGCACATAATAACAAAATCTTGGCTTTCTTTGGGTACAGAATAAAATGGACTAAGAATGAAGCACTGCCTGTGACCAGATTCACGGGATAATTAGCTCTTCAAGTGGCTGCCGGCAAATCTGAAATATCTGGGCACCCTAGTCAGCTAAAGATTGGCCATCATAATGTTTGACAATCTCCATATGCTTTTGTCATGGACGTCAATTTGGGTCGCTAGGGGTCGCAGCTGTGACCCCTGACTTTGCTCTTGTGACCCCGGGCACTGCCTTTGTGACTGCTGGCCTCAAAGGTCCCAAATTCAGTGCCAGGAACCCTGGAGTGGCTCGCCCTTACAGGCGATGGCTGGGGCTTCACTCTCCATGTTTTCTGCAATTTTTGGCTTTTACTAATAGTGAATAATTTTATATTATTCACTATTAATGTAACAAAATGTGAAGTACAATTAGCTGAAATAGGACCTTTCCTAGAAGCTGAGGTAAGTGCAAAATGCTTTTAAATTTCTATTGTGTGTCTGCTTGGGGGACAGGGAGTGTATGTGTAAGCATGTGTGTGAATTAAAGTCAGTGAGAGTCAGTGACAGGTAGTGAGTGCTAATGTGGGAGACTGAGTGTCAGTAAGTGAGTATGAGTGAATCAGAGTGCATAAGAATGAGTAAGAGTGACTGCAAGAGAGTGAGTGAGCATGCATGAGTGTGAGGGAGTATTAGTGTGAGATTAAATGTGAGTAAGAATGAGTAAATGTGTGAGTGAGAGCTAGTTAGTGAAAGTGAGTGCAAATGAGTGTGAGTGACAAAGTATGATTGAGTCAGAGTAAGAGTGAATTTGAGTGAGAATGAGTGTAAATGAGTGGGGAGTCAGAGTGGGTGATAAAAAGTGAGAGTGAGTGAGAATTAGGGAGTGTGAGTAAGAGTGAGTGAAAGAGAGTGACTAACAATTTAGTGAAAATAAATAAGCAGGAGTGAGTGAGAGTGAGTGTGATGGGGATTATGGTATTATGCGTGTGAAACTACTATCTGCTCAGGCATACTGAAGGTAATTCTTGTCTTAAAATACTGGTGCTAGCAATCCTTAGCATGACAGGTACCTGTGACAAAATACTGATAGACTGGAGGTAATTATTGGCCAGTTGCAGCCGGCATAGCTCGCGGGTGGGGGGACTTGCGGGGGAGGGGTCACGTGTGGGTCACGATTGCGGGAGGGAGCACAATAAAAAATTTAAAAAGCACTTACCTTGCCACCGCCGGATGCCACGTCTCTGCTCCTGCTCTCCTGCTCCGACTTCAGGAACAGGAAGCAGGCAGCCAGTAAGCCAATCACAACGCTGCAATGCAGCGTTGTGATTGGTCTGAGCGCCGTGACACGCCAGGAGCTGGAGGGGTGGACATGTTCTCCATGCAGGCTGTAATACAGCCTGCATGGAGAAGTGGTAAAGTGCGCATGAGTGGTCTGGACAGCCCGAGAGGGCTGACCAAGTAGTCATTGCGCACTTAGGAGTGGGCAAACCACTCCTTCCCTGCCCTGCTCTGTTAGCAGAGCAGCCCCGCCCACCCACCTGCAGAGGAAACATAAAATGATAATAACTGAAAGTTATTATCATTTTATGTTTTCGCTTCTAGCACTGCTTGAAAGCTGTGGGCGACGCTCCTCCACCATAGCGGAGGAGCCACCACTGTTATTGGCATCATGGTAAAATAATGGTAATGGCATACTGGATGTAATAAGTACTGAAATCAGCTCTTGGCATAAGGTTAAAATGCTGGTGTTCGTTTACTGGAGGCAAATTTGGGCATAAAGGGCACATGTAGAAAATGCTGGATTGAGCATACATGAGGAAAATCTTGGCATGGGAACCCATGGCAAAATGCTGGCCTGGCACTAGCATATTGTAAGTATGGTTATGAGGAAAGACAACCATGGCACATGAGAAAAGGGCAACCATGACAAAAAGCTGGCCCTGACTTACTGAGGTAATTGTTGACATTGGGGGTCCCCAGTGGTATGTTGAGGGCATTACCAGAAACATTCTGGCTCTGGTATATTGTATGTCATTCTTGGCCTAAGCGGGAACACATAGCAAAATGCTGGTCCTGACACAATGGAGGTTATTTTTGACATATTGGAGCACATGTCACGTTACATTGTCTTGGAACACCATGAAAGGACTTGAATATTAAAGGACTTAAGGAGTATCCTTTCAGAGCTTCTGGATTTGTATCAAATTTATGTGAAAGTTGTGCTTTAAAATGCACTATTTTACCCAATTTTTAAAAACAAAATTCTCCGGGGCAGGTCATCCTGAGCCCTCGTAAAGGTCTGGCTCACTTGCTTTACTCATGTGCTAAACTTCAGGGCTAGTATTATGCCCGAGACGTTTAAAGATCATGTCAACACACTAATAGAGGTAGCATCTAAAACAGACGTGCCTGTGTTGTGTTGTTATATTAATCATGTAGTTATTATGGAACTTCATCAGGGTTATGGTCACGTGGCATGCCATCTTGAGAAAGTTCAAGGTCAAAGGTTACATGATGTCACTACCTGTGATACACATAGAAAAGCACTCCTGAAGGAATTATTCATGGCATTATTCACACTTTAATCGGTTGAGGTAGGTCAATAAGATCCAAGCCAAGGTAATTTCAATTAATGAAAAGTGGGTTACCCTATTGTGGTTTCATTATCCCTACCTACGATGTCAGTAGGGTCAAAGTGCATGTGATGTCACTTCCACTTCCCCTGGCATTTTAGTGATTAAACGTCCATGTCTCTTGTGAAGACATCTGCAGGGCTTCTTCACTAGAAGTGTCTCCTTTCATTATGGAGAAAGTGCAAATGGCGACGATGTCCATAGTACCCATGTTTAACTGCATCTTTGTCATGACTCCTCTTAAGGTGACCAAGACAATTATGACGAAATAAAGCTCCATGATCAAGAAATGTGTATGGCGTTCTGGGAAGGCTAAACTCAAAGATACAGAGGAGCATGGTGCATCAGCATCAAGGGGTTTGAACTTATTGCACCAGCACTTCTACTATGTAGGCAACCAGCTAGCATATCTTGCCAGACTACTGCCAACTTGTATGATAAATCAGTTCAAAAGAAAGGCCTGAGAACTACTGTACTGTGAAAATGTGACGACCACAGAAGACTCTAACCCCGTATCCCTTCCACAGTCCACGAGTAGTGTGCTGTACATAAATGTCTTAAAGTGTATAGTTGTACACATCTGGAAGCCCTGGCCTGGAGGAATGCAGGACTTTTGAATGGTGGGCGAAGCTTCTATTCAAAGGAACAGCATGAGGCTGGTATTTTTGCCATCGGAGGCGTGTTAACTAATTGTTAGTTGTCACATCAAACTGGTACTGAGACTCAAGATGATGCACTACTAACGTGTCCTCCTAGTATCCTTTTGCGTGGATAGAGTTCGACTTTTTCTGGATGCTGCCCTCACGGGATTGGGTTGTGGAATGAAAGATTAGTCATGAAGTCTCCTTTTGAAATGCTGGAGCTTAATTGCTTTCTGTGTGTTCTGAAGGAAGGCTGTGCCTTTTGATGTAAGCAGATGATGGCCCCCCCGCAGAAAGTAAGGAAGGTCCCTGAGACCCCTGCATCTTGCAGATATTCATAAAATTTAACTTGACTGGGTGCCCATGAAGAGTGGGGGTCCCTTTGTGACTCAGTGACTTGTGTTAGGCCACTGTTTGGGCCTTATATCAGAGCAGTTATGGGACAATGGGTGTGATTTTATATATAGGAATTCAGGTGAATCTTACTTGGTTGCAGTGCGGCAGGTGAATTTATAAAGTGGTGGGCGTCTGATGTCAAAGCTATCACAAGTAGGGTCATTTTGCTGGAATACACTTAAAACATCTCAACAATAGTTTTTATAAAACGGTAGTCAGGACTCGAAAGTGCATTTAAGGCTCGCATGGTGGCGCTCCCTGTTTATTTTTTGGATCACCCACGCCTATTGATTACTACTAATTTGCAGAACATTGAACAATCAAACAAACACTCACACACACGCTCACATGCACACACACTGGAGCATGCTTGCAGACAGGCACATAAACAACATAGGCATGCCCTCAGTCAGGAGTGAGATGCCCTCCTTTAGCCCTGACCTTCACAGCTGCGCAGCACTTAGTGCCAGCTGCAACATTTAGACCTGGGTTGGGGGACATACCTTGGCAGTTAGGAGTGAGATGCCCTCCCTTAGCCCGGACCTTCACAGCTGCGCAGCACTTAGTGCCAGCTGCAACGTTTAGTCCTGCGCAGATTGCGCACCCTTGACTTTCGCTGCTTAGGCAGTGCGCCCGGAACTTTTGGGTCATAGGGCATTTGAGCCCCTCTTTGAGATGGCCAGTTGGCCCGGGGGACTGTTAGGATTGCAGGGCGCCAGGCCCGATTGCCGCCCTAATATACCCACGCGTTGCTGGCTGATATCGTCAACCACCGTAGTGTGTACTGCGACTCTGAGTGGTGCTTGTTGGTCCAAGGAGCCATCTGGTTCCTAGTAGTCCTGCTGCGGTGAAACTATCCTGTCTATCCCTTCGTTTTGCAAGTAACAAGCACGGGATCACGGTCACTTGGGTTTAATGACTCTCACATTTTGCTGACATTTTTCTAACTGGTGTCCCTGACTGGGTGTGGTGTTTCCTATTGGGCTGTCCTGGCTCGATCGGTGGCCCATGGGATGAGTAATTCACATAATTGGCGCCCACTTTGCTCTCCTCTAATTGTGCTCTTGGTTGAGGTATGGTGTCCATTTGGGCCTCCTCCCTGGGGAGCCGAAGAATGTCCTTCCCCATCACTGCGATCCTATAGGCGACTCCCATTTCCATGCGGGTTTCCACACTGGGAGGTCCCAATCCCGGGTGGTAGGGTTTGCCCCGGTATGATCCCACACCCTCTCCACTGCTGGAGGCAAGCCAGCCTTCTATCCCACCGGTATGATGTTTTATTAGGGAGTTAGACCAGAGTCCCTGGCCCTGCATGTCTAGTAGCCTCCTGACCGCTATCTCATTGGATTATCCGCACTCATCCTCCGGCTTATGTGCCCTCCTCTTCATATTATTCTTTTTGCTCTATCGCTACCCTAGTGACCCTCTTCTCCCTATCATGGCTTCCATTCGAATTAAGTCGGGAGTTAACTGCTTCAAAGTCATCTATCCCCCAATCTGTCCAAAGCAGCAGCAAAACGGTTCAAGCACAACACCATTGAACACTTCCCTGATTCCCTCTTTGTTGATCAATTCCATAATGGGCACCTAGGGAAGCTAAAAAATGACTTAATTTTTTTCACCCATGACATCCCTTCCTGGTCCACCAGCTTCTTCAATTTCTTCGAAGTCTCCTCCTCCTCATCTATCGCGCATGGACAGCGGCTAAAAATGTCCCCCTCCTCGAGCTTTAAGGGCTCGCTCACCATAACACTCTACAATAATGGCACCGTCATGATTCAAGCGACAGACTCCTGTCTCTCCCTCTTTGACCATCTCTTCCAATCCCTTCGTCCAACCCACACAACTATGATTTCCCCCAACTCCTCTTTGAACTCCTCTCCTTTCTCCCTTTCTCCCCCCAGACCCCCGATACTCCAGCAGGCCGCTATCCCGGGAGGCACAGGCCTACCCTTGGTTCCCCCAGCCACTGCTCCCTCATCTCCCTCTCTTCCCCCTTCCCAAAATGCCCCTCCCCTATCTTGTCTTTCCGGCCTCTGGCCTCCACCCCCCTCCCCACCCTGCACCTGCTCGATTCTCCAACATTTTCGCCGCCCCCTAATCCCACTAAATCTTCCCTCCGCCCCCCTCTTAACTCACCTCTCGTACAACCTGGTCTTCCGATCAACTGTCCTTACCTTCCCCCTTCCCTCCCCTCTCGCCTCATCCCTTTCCGCTCTTCCCCGTCCCCCGTACCCTAAATTCTTCTCTTCCACCTCCCATCTATCCTCAACCCCACCTTCCTCTTCCCTTGCTTCCCAACCTTGTCTCCCTCCCTGACAATTCCTTCCTCGTCTCTCCCTCTGACCTTGCAGTCCCTTTCTCCTCTCTCTGTTTCCCTCTAGTCAATTCCCCCCACTCCAACTGTTACCTGTCCCCCTACATTCGCCTTGCATAGCCTACAGTACCTATCTTGCACCATCCTCTCCTTTCTCCCCATTCCTCTAGCCCTCCTCGGACACCCCGCCCTCCCCCTTTACAGCCCCCTTTTCTTTCGGCTCCACACACATTCGGACCTCATCTGTCCCCCCGCCCACCCCGCCCGGCTCAGTTTTGTCTCCCCTCTTCTCCCCTTACCTCCGGCCTTCTTTTGTCCCCCCCCCCTACTCCTCAACTTCCTCCTCTGACGTATGCCCTCTTCTCTTCCCCTCTGTTCAACTCCAGTAAAAATATTTCTCTTCCCACCACTGTTTCACCATCCACTCCCTCTGTCCACCATCGTTCCTCACCTCCTTCCCTTGCTCCCCAACTCCCCACCCATTCCCCCACCCCTCCCCTCCCTCCCTCACCCTCTGCACTCCCTCCCTTATCCCATTCCACCACCCCGCCCCGTCCTCCCTCACCCTCTGCACTCCCTCTCATATCCTGCTCCTCCAGCCCGCCCTCTCCTCCCTTACCTTCTGCACCACCGCCCTCAACTCGTTCCCCCACCCCTCCCTGTCCTCCCTCACCCTCTGCACTCCCTCCTTTATCCATCGAGCCACCAATCACTCCGTGCTCAGCTCTCCTCTCTCTGGAAAACAAACTTGATTCTCTCATCTATTCCATCTCCCAGCTTGTAGCGTCCATCTCACGTTTAAGCGCCAAGTTGTCCCCTGTCCCTAACACCCTCCCGAGGAGTTCCTTGCTCCGCGCCCCAATAAAACCAACCACAGTCTGCCCTCTGCAGACATCACCAATTTACGGGCCAGCCTCAAGACCACCAACGTCACTCCCCCTCCGCCTTCCTCTCCTAAGAATTTTACGCAGTTTCCTATTCAGATCATCTCCTCTGTCAGACCTCACCAACCTCCCTCTTGCCGGGCTCCCTCATTCAAGAATCTTATCCCTATCTCCCTGAACAACCCTAACACCCCCATCACCAAAACATCTGCGTCAGAGCTGCACTGCTTGCTCCACAACTGCAGATCTGCAATCAAACACAAAGTGGAAATCTCTGACACTATCACACACCAAAATCTTGACATGTTCTTCCTCACTGAGACCTGGTTTAATGACTCCTCTCATACTTTGTTTGATCTGTTGGTACCCACTGACTATTCTATCCTCAGAAATGACAGGGCAGACAAAATTGGAGGAGGTGTCGCTATCATCTTCAGAAACTCCCTTCAAATTAAAGCGTTTCCAACCACCCTCTTCCGTACATTCGAATGCCTTTCCCTAGAACTTCAAATACATCACGGCTCACCCTTTAGATTCCATGCCATCTACCACCCGCCTGGTTACTGCTCTTCCTTTGTGGAGGAACTGACTGACTTCATCAGTGACCAATTCTCTCAAAGTGACAGACAGATCTTCCTGGGTGACTTTAATCTCCACTGGGGCTCCTTGGAAGAATCGGCTGCCAACAAGCTTGCCACCTTTCTCTCAGCCAATGATCTCCTCCAACATTGCTCGGAAACCACACATTCTAAGGGCTCTATTCTGGACCTTGTCATATCCAAAGCAGACCTGCTGACCACTGCTCCCCGATCCATGTAGACTGGTCTGACCACCTCCTCATTCCCTTCCGTTTTCACCTATCGCACGTTATAACTCTCGGCCAACCTAAAAGAGCTACTACCTGGTTCCGTAACGCTAAGAACATTGATCTTGACACTTTTTGTGATTCCGCTATGCGGGCACTTCCTAGACTAGACCCTAGCGTGGATGTCAACGTTCTCACTTCTCAGTGCCTCTCAGTACTAGCAGTCGAAATCGACATTGTTGCTCCTCTCCAAAGCAAAAGGAAAAGACCCACCCCCTCAGCACCTTGGTTCAATAAAGCGCTCTACGATGAAAGGAAAAACCTTAGACTCCTGGAGAAGCATTGGAGAAAATCTCCTTCCACCTCCAATCTCTCTCTTTTACGCTCACAAGATCCAAATATCACAACCACATCTTCCTTGAAAAAGCATCACATTTCAGATCCCTCCTTGACTCAGCCAAAAACAGACCCAAAAAGCTTTTTGACCTCTTCAAAAACCCAACCTGTTCTCCCCCAACCATTAAGCCTGAGGATTCCTCAAAGAAAGCAGCAGATTTCGCTATATTCTTCGATGAAAAGGTCAAAACACTGGTGGATCAGGTCGCCCACCCCCCCATGGAGGAGCGGAAATCCTTAGTCACCTGGCAGAACTTTGACATCATCTCGGAAGATGACCTCCTCAAATGCATCCGCGAAACTAAACCCTCCAACCATTCCTCCGACCCCATCCCTAGCGACATCTCCATCGATTTCTACACCTATACTCTCTCTTACTGGACCAGGCTAGTCAATCTCTTCCTCAGTCAAGGCTCCCTCCCGGTTGCCCTCAAATCGGGTCAGGTCACCCCTCTTCTAAAAACGCCGCCGACGCGAACGACCTCAACAACTTCCGCCCTATCACCAACCTCCCTTTTCTTTCGAAAATCACCGAAAAATGTGTTGCGAAACAACTTTCCTCACATATTATGGACAATAACCTCCTCGACGTCTTCCAGTCGGGCTTCATCCAAAATTGCAGCACTGAAACAGCCCTGCTGCAAGTGATTGACGATGCGCTGCATATACTCGACTCTGGGGAATCATGTCTTCTGATTCTTCTAGACCTCTCTGCAGCCTTTGACACGGTTAATCATAGCACCCTCCTCAACACTCTTCAACAGAGAATGGGACTGGATGGCACAGTGCTCAAATGGTTTGCCTCTTTCCTCTCGGACAGATCCCAAAGGATCAAGATAGGGAACAGTCTTTCATCTCCTTTGGCCGTAGGTCAAGGCGTCCCTCAAGGTTCTATCCTGGCACCCACCTTGTTTAATCTCTACCTGGAACCTTTAGGGAACCTCCTAAGCAAATCTGGGATCCTTTACCATCTGTATGCGGACGACACGCAAATCTACCTTAAGGTGTCCTCCGCACACGATCTCTCCCTACTCAATTCTACCCTCAACTCTATTCACAACTGGATGTCAGCCCACCAACTCATTCTGAATCCCGCCAAAACTGAATTCCTCCTCCTCTCTACCTCTCTCTCACCTCCTCCTGTTCAATCTTGGGTGGATCAGCTGAACCTACTCCACAACAAACCCATCATTGTCGACAGCGCTAAATCCCTAGGTGTCATTCTTGACAAAAGACTCAACCTAATCTCCCACATCAACTCTATTGCTAAGAACGCACGGTACCAGCTGCGCCTTCTGTGGGGGATCCGTTGGTTCTTCCCGGAGAATGACTTAAAAACCTTGGTACAATCTCTGGTTCTCTCAAGACTGGATTATTGCAATTCTCTTCTGACTGGCCTACCCAAATCCCACCTCTCCCCTCTCAAATACATCCTCCATTCAGCAGCTCGCTTCATTTCAGGGTCTAAACGAAGCGACCACATCACTCCTATCCTGTCCTCTCTTCGATGGCTTCCGATCGAGGCAAGATCTATTTACAAGACTGCCTGCATCACACACAAAGCCTTACACACGTCCTCCCCTCGTTACCTGGCGAATAAATTGAAATTGTCCGGTGGCTCTCGCCCTTCTCGCAATGCGGAAAAGCTTCTGCTTGAGCCCCCCGTCTTCAAAAGGGAAAGATCGATGGCTCAATCCTTCTCGGGCAATGCAGTGAGAATCTGGAACTCGCTTCCCCACTGCTCCGTGCCACCTCCTCTACCCGGATCTTCAAAGCTGACCTCAAGTCTCTTCTCTTCCAAAGACACTTCCAGAACTAATACTTTCGTTCTCAGACCCCTCTAGGAAGTTCGCTCGTCAGTGTAAAGTTGTACTTTTGTCTGTTCTTTCCTTATTTTATGTGTTGTGTTGGTTTTTATGTGCGTGTTCCCCTCATTACAAGTCCCCTGTGAAGTCACGCCCTCTCTACTACCTCAAGGAAGCTTTTCCACTATAGGAAATTCTGTATTCCAAGCCTATAGAAGTGCCTTCCCAGTGTGTTTTGAGTTACTGCCACTTATTACAGTATTATGCCTTTGTTGTATTTTGTACCCCATATATCATGTATATTGTACCCCATGTACCCCCTGCTGTATTCACGCCCTCTCTACTACCTCAAGGAAGTTCTTCCACTATAGGAAATTCTGTACTCCAAGCCTATAGAAGTGCCTTCCCAGTGTGTTATGAGTGACTGCCACTTATTGCAGTATTATACCTCTATTTGTATTTTGTACCCCATGTTTCATGCACACCTGTCACTTTGTCCTCCTGGAACTTATTCCTCTTTTTGTATTTGGTTTGTTTGTTTTTGCACAATTGTCACTTTTCCTCATGCAATGTAACGCTTGCCTTTGTATTATGCTCATTTGTATCCTCCTCCTTATGTAATGTTGCTGTTCCTGTTGTGAAGCGCTCTGACACCCTCGGGTAAAGTCCGCGCTATATAAAATCGCATAAATAAATAAATAAATAAATAAATAAATAAATAAATAAATAGACATTTACCTGGCATAGTCTTCAGTGCACAGTTTCCTCTGCATCGATTCCCAACTTTGAGATCAAACAAACAAGGCGCCAGAGCGAGGTTCACACCCTAATGCCCAATCAGAAGCTCACATAGGACGGAAGTCTGAACTTTTTCCTTTATCATGGCTTCTGATGGGACGTAAGGGCGCATGACTGACAGGCCCCAAATCACCATTATCTGACATACTGCTTTGCCTAGTGCAGCATGACAGATATGTATTGCGTCAGTAAAAAGACAGACTGCAACAGCCCACGCCTGACACGTATGCAGTACAAGCCAGGGGAGCCCTCTTCTGGTGCAAGGTGATATTGCAGCTTTTACATGTACACAAATGATTGGTGAGAGTATTTTGTGTCATGTTAAAATTGTAATATTTTAAGTAATAAGAAGCGAGTGAGTAGTGATTGTGGGTCGTTGCCGCCCTTTTGGCCCCTATGGAGAAGACGCCTCTGCGTGGGTGATATTGTTGCTTGCTTTCTCTCCTCCCCTTCTACTTTAGCCTTGTTGTCTAGTACAGCTTGGGTTTGTGGTAGGACTATCAAGGGTATAATAGGTGTGGTGACATACATTTTCTGTATGCTGTAGGAGCTATTTCTGATACATGCATCTCAGTTTCTATGTCGTATTGAGAGAGTGCTTATGGAGGTTTCCCTACATTTATGTAATATGTATTGTTTGGTTATGTCAGATAATAAAAGGAAATGTAAATAACATTTTTGTCGCTTGCAAAATGTAGTATTACATTTATAAAAATTCATACTCACAAGCAGATTTTCATGTAATTAAATCTCCTCCAGGGGCTGGGAAGTAGTGATAACAAGGTGGAATGATTGGGAACATTCACAAATGTACTTGTTTGTGGATATTCTCAAATTCACAAACTCTTTTCTGACCCATTCCCATCCTGGAAACGGTTAGAAATAGACTGCAGTCAGGTGCAGGAGTAAATTAGTTTCCCTGGCAGGAATGGACAGGGATTACCTACATTTTTTGGTGGTAGAGGAAGGGGGTCCCTTAGGGAAACATATTTTTCTGCAGAAAACAAAAAGACAACAAGCATTGGTTATGTCAATAGACCTGGCTTATGAATGAAAGTGCCTTTTGTGTCATTGATGGGTTTAGGCATTCAGTAAGTCATCACACAAGCGCTCTGTCACTCATCCTTGACCTCGTGCATCCATCCATCCATCCATTGACTCATTCTTGCATTCACCATCTGACACAACCATAACAAAACGCACACACACTCAACAACATATGCAAGATAAATTAAACAAATACAGGTAAAAAAATGCTGCAGTCTAAACATGGTGGGCATATGATTGCAATAACAAAACTAAACATAGCAGCGGATGTCTGTATTGCAGAAGTATTGTCCACAGTCTATTGTTGTTTTAAAGTTACAGCATGGCTGTAACATTTAGGACTAAACTGTTGGTCATCTTGGAATGGTAAAACAATGATTTATTATGGACAGTAGCATTCCATAATGGTCGGTGGTGTCGAGGAAGTGGCGGCTACGTGGGATGCGAAACGCTGCGGATTAAATGAGTGGTATGCAAATGACCTGTTAGCACTGCCTAGAGACATGTAATATCACCTTAAGAAAAATGAAAATAAAAAGAGAAGAAGCAAAGAAATTAAAGAAATGACCAATGGGTCACCAAAGACCTTGCCTACTACAGTAATCTGCAAGATTCGTTGTAACAAAATACTAATGGTGGTTGGTACTCGTGGAGTTTCACTACACAAATTCAGCGAAGTTACATGAAAACTCCACAAGATTCCGCAGAGTTCTGCCAGTGGGTGGAATCGGCATGCCACGCTGAATTTTAGCGCTGGGAGCTTGTTCTGCACTGTAAAATCAGCGCGAATAGCACCATGTGGCGCACCAGAGGAACCTGCTTCTTTGCTGCTGCTCGATTCGATTTTCTACTGTAGCGGCAGCTTTCTCACCGTGAATGGTCATGACTGCCCGCAACTGCCTGCGTTGAGAAATCTCCCCGGGTGCCCTCCTAGCACACAAAAATGGCGCTAGTGGATGCCAATTCTTGCTCACGCTCGCCAATGTACAATTGGCGAAAAGCGAGTAGGAAAAAAATCAGCTGTGTTCCAGTCGTAATGAGGAGTGGGCAAAACTCCATGAGCTCCGCGGGTGGAGTGGAAATTAATTGCCCACCCCTACAAAATACTAGTCCGTGGTGTGTTAGAAGCTGGTTCTGACCATCTGAGCTGCCCAAATTTTTCGCTTTTTGAACACCTATTTGTTGAGCTTTTACTGTGGGAGAGCCTCATAAGTTGGGACTCACCCACAGTGAACTCATGATGAAAGGGACTGCATGTGTATTTTACCGGTGTCCCTCTGGCGCAAGTAGACCGCTGCGCTGCAGCCAGAGTAAGGGGCACTGGGCTGGTTACATGCAAACACGTGTGTACATGCGTGTGCACAAGTGTAAGGGCTGCGCAGGACAGATTCCTGGCGTGCGCAGCCCAGGAGCAGCTACAAAGTGAATGGTGTGGCAGGACTTATGCATAATTGGGTGGTGACATGGAATAGGCTTTCTACAATGGGAAGAAACATTTGAGGGAAAGTCAGTGTGCTTTACTGTTTTTATTCCATTATTCTCCTATGAGGATGGGGAGCACCTGGGCTAGTTTTACTTTCCTAGGGCCTACAAATTCCAGACACGCACCAAAGTCCACTGTAACCTATGTGAGAAGAAGTATTCTGCAGAGTCCAAAGTCATATTTGTACTGCTTTTTGGTCACCCAGAAATGACATATTTATCTGAGTCAGCTCATAACCAGGGCCTGGCTGGGGCTGACCGGCCAGGCTGAATTAATGACCTTCCTCCCCAAGCCAGCCCTGCACAACAAGCATTCCAAGGGCGAAAGCCTCCACTCCAAGAAGAGAAGATGGGTGGAGCTACAGGTTCATCCATCAGCAGCTGTCACCTGGTGCCAGGCACCAAGCTGCTCTGGAGAGAAGGCAGCGAGGGGGAAGGGGCTCTCAGAGACCATGTGGCATAAGACCCATGGACGACGCCATTTTGAACAAACCCAGAGGCCTGGGCAGGAAGGAGGGTGCAGGGGCAGAGAGGTGATGTGTCGCTGCCTGATAGGGCAAGAAGAGACTTCTGCCAGCCCCCTCCAAATTCTTTTAAAAGGTCTTGCACAGGAAGAGGAGCTCTCTCTGGGGTGTGGTCTGCTGAGGCAGAGGGTGCTGGAGCCTGGCGCCACGGGCAGTTGGAAGGAGGAACCCCTGACTGTCCCAGGATCCTGAATAGCGCCAGGAGAGGAGTCCAGGACCAGTGAGCAGGAGCCGGGGCCTCTGCGCAAGGAGAAGAGAGGCCCAGGAGAAGAGCCAGGTGAGAAGCTGGCGCAGGGAGCCAGTGATGACAGCTCCCTGCTGAGTTCCCCCTCCTTGAGACCAGGAGGGCAAAGGAAAGTGCTCCTAGTGGCTGGGGTGCGCCACCAGGAGCAAGAGGAGGCCAAACTTGTGAAGATCGGTCCTCTGGGGGCTGAGATATGTCCCCCAGAAGGTGGGCGACCTTTGACCTCTGATGAGATCGACGACGAGCGCGTGGGGCTCCGCCGCCGGTCTTAAAGGTGCCTCCGGGGTGGGTCAGGTCCCGGGGCTGCCCCCACAAGAAGATAAGCGCTCCCCGTGAAACTGCCCCATCAGGGGTGCCAGGAGCCCACCCTGGCCCCCGACGAAAAGGGTGACCGGAGAGCGCCGTCGCGCCCCCCGTGGACTGGAGAGAGGGGCCCGGGATCCCAACTCCGGGCCCCGAAGCGAAGTCGGGGAGCGCCGTCGCGCTCCCCGTGAAAATGCCCCCACAGGGTGCCAGGAGCCCACCCTGGCCCCCGACGAAAATGAGGAAAGGGGCGCGCCGTCGCGCAACCCCCCTTGCGGGCGAAGAGAAGTCGGGGAGCGCCGTTGCGCTCCCCGTGAAGATGTCCAGGGGCCCGGGACCCCATCTCTGGGCCCCGAAGCGATGGCAAGGCGGGGGAGTGCCGTCGAACTCCCCGAAGACCCGCCAGGCTGGAAGAGACCAGAAGAGCAGCGCTGGCTCCCGCGGCCGCACACGGAGGTGCGGGCCGGACCGGGAGCCAGCCGGAGCAGCCGGGGGTGGGCTCCCCGGGCTGCACTCACCTCCCCAGGCGCCGGACATGCGAGGGGCCCGGGTGGGACCGGCCCCCGAAAACCGAGGAGCAGCTGGGGGTGGGCTCCCCAAGCTGTAGCACTCACCTGGGGGTCCGGGTGGGACCAGGCCCCCCACAGGGAGCAGACACGGCCGGAGGCATACATCGCGGCTCTCCCCGACACAGCGGGAGAGCCGCTGCTATAATATTCATGGTGCCGGAGCACCTCGCCCCATAATGCTTTGCAGGACCGAGCTGGCCTGCAGGAAAACGCCTGGTTTTCTGCGTGTGGTGGCCCCAGGAGGACGGGGTCACCACGACATGTGTGCCAAGGTGCCGGGGGAGCTGCAGGAGCAACGCAGTCTCCCCCAGCACGAGAATGGAACGTCCCTCCCTAAGTCTCATGGGGACTCAAAAGAATAACCCCTCAAGGGCTCAGCCAGCTGTCATCAGCATCCCCATGGCTGGAACTTTTGTTCTGCAGCTGGGGGTGCCTTAGGGACTGCCTCAAGGTGTGAAGGGATGAGTTGGGGATGTCTGGAGAAGGGCATCCCCTGGAGGTGAAGAGGTGTAATTGCACCACAAATGCATTTACCTATGTTATTTCTTATTAGAGGGACTGGAAGTCACCTGTGTTATGTGAAGTACCTGTGTAAGGTGATGTCATAAGCAAAGTGGGCTTATGTTGCTGGACGTTCCTGCTAGGGTGTCTGGCTGTATTTGCGTAATCCTGTGATTTTACCCGTGATGCCTTTTAGAGGCTGTGATTGCAATGCATTATAATTGTTATCCTCTATGATAAATACCTCATTTAAAGTGATGCCCAAACATGTATTCGTGCTGCTGCGTTAGGTGAAGAACAACCCAGACTGTTAGCCCCTAAGATGTAGAGGTGTATACTATATGGTCAGTATGACATGTTCAGTCAGGGTTATGTGTCACCAGGGCAGGTGTGCCTAGTTTAAATGCTTGTTGAGATAATGGGGTGGGTCGCCACTGGGATGGTGCCAGTGCGCAGGGCCCTCCCTCCAGGTTATGTTCGACTAACTGCATTAGGGGGCAAGATGATGTGCATACATGGGAATGGTGGTATTAGACCCCACCCCCTTTGGGAGGGGTGGAAATGTTATGCAATGTCACGAAGTAATTCCAACAGCTTATGTATATTTGTAAATTGTTGCATAGTATTAAGTAGTGTGTGTGTTTAATAAATGTACTCTTACTTTTATAAAGCAAAGTACAGACTGGACAATCAATTATTGAGTGTTATTTCTGCGCACCTGTAATGGCGATTACTAGCCCACACCACCTCCTTTGAGTAAGCCTTAGACTGCTCTGCAACGCTACCCTCTGAGAGTCAGGCACTACACTAGGGTGTTTGGTTCCAAGTGAAGGACAAATGTGACATGTTATTTGTGCAGGCCTCACAGATACTGCCCCGTTTTCCAACAGGGTGCAATATAATTTGGGAAGTTTGTGTTATGCTGATTACGTGAAATTCCTGAAATCACACCATTACGCAACGTCGCACATTTACGCTGCCATTCTGCACATAATAACAAAATCTTGGCTTTCTTTGGGTACAGAATAAAATGGACTAAGAATGAAGCACTGCCTGTGACCAGATTCACGGGATAATTAGCTCTTCAAGTGGCTGCCGGCAAATCTGAAATATCTGGGCACCCTAGTCAGCTAAAGATTGGCCATCATAATGTTTGACAATCTCCATATGCTTTTGTCATGGACGTCAATTTGGGTCGCTAGGGGTCGCAGCTGTGACCCCTGACTTTGCTCTTGTGACCCCGGGCACTGCCTTTGTGACTGCTGGCCTCAAAGGTCCCAAATTCAGTGCCAGGAACCCTGGAGTGGCTCGCCCTTACAGGCGATGGCTGGGGCTTCACTCTCCATGTTTTCTGCAATTTTTGGCTTTTACTAATAGTGAATAATTTTATATTATTCACTATTAATGTAACAAAATGTGAAGTACAATTAGCTGAAATAGGACCTTTCCTAGAAGCTGAGGTAAGTGCAAAATGCTTTTAAATTTCTATTGTGTGTCTGCTTGGGGGACAGGGAGTGTATGTGTAAGCATGTGTGTGAATTAAAGTCAGTGAGAGTCAGTGACAGGTAGTGAGTGCTAATGTGGGAGACTGAGTGTCAGTAAGTGAGTATGAGTGAATCAGAGTGCATAAGAATGAGTAAGAGTGACTGCAAGAGAGTGAGTGAGCATGCATGAGTGTGAGGGAGTATTAGTGTGAGATTAAATGTGAGTAAGAATGAGTAAATGTGTGAGTGAGAGCTAGTTAGTGAAAGTGAGTGCAAATGAGTGTGAGTGACAAAGTATGATTGAGTCAGAGTAAGAGTGAATTTGAGTGAGAATGAGTGTAAATGAGTGGGGAGTCAGAGTGGGTGATAAAAAGTGAGAGTGAGTGAGAATTAGGGAGTGTGAGTAAGAGTGAGTGAAAGAGAGTGACTAACAATTTAGTGAAAATAAATAAGCAGGAGTGAGTGAGAGTGAGTGTGATGGGGATTATGGTATTATGCGTGTGAAACTACTATCTGCTCAGGCATACTGAAGGTAATTCTTGTCTTAAAATACTGGTGCTAGCAATCCTTAGCATGACAGGTACCTGTGACAAAATACTGATAGACTGGAGGTAATTATTGGCCAGTTGCAGCCGGCATAGCTCGCGGGTGGGGGGACTTGCGGGGGGAGGGGTCACGTGTGGGTCACGATTGCGGGAGGGAGCACAATAAAAAATTTAAAAAGCACTTACCTTGCCACCGCCGGATGCCACGTCTCTGCTCCTGCTCTCCTGCTCCGACTTCAGGAACAGGAAGCAGGCAGCCAGTAAGCCAATCACAACGCTGCAATGCAGCGTTGTGATTGGTCTGAGCCGCCGTGACACGCCAGGAGCTGGAGGGGTGGACATGTTCTCCATGCAGGCTGTAATACAGCCTGCATGGAGAAAGTGGTAAAGTGCGCATGAGTGGTCTGGACAGCCCGAGAGGGCTGACCAAGTAGTCATTGCGCACTTAGGAGTGGGCAAACCACTCCTTCCCTGCCCTGCTCTGTTAGCAGAGCAGCCCCGCCCACCCACCTGCAGAGGAAACATAAAATGATAATAACTGAAAGTTATTATCATTTTATGTTTTCGCTTCTAGCACTGCTTGAAAGCTGTGGGGCGACGCTCCTCCACCATAGCGGAGGAGCCACCACTGTTATTGGCATCATGGTAAAATAATGGTAATGGCATACTGGATGTAATAAGTACTGAAATCAGCTCTTGGCATAAGGTTAAAATGCTGGTGTTCGTTTACTGGAGGCAAATTTGGGCATAAAGGGCACATGTAGAAAATGCTGGATTGAGCATACATGAGGAAAATCTTGGCATGGGGAACCCATGGCAAAATGCTGGCCTGGCACTAGCATATTGTAAGTATGGTTATGAGGAAAGACAACCATGGCACATGAGAAAAGGGCAACCATGACAAAAAGCTGGCCCTGACTTACTGAGGTAATTGTTGACATTGGGGGGTCCCCAGTGGTATGTTGAGGGCATTACCAGAAACATTCTGGCTCTGGTATATTGTATGTCATTCTTGGCCTAAGCGGGAACACATAGCAAAATGCTGGTCCTGACACAATGGAGGTTATTTTTGACATATTGGAGCACATGTCACGTTACATTGTCTTTGAACACCATGAAAGGACTTGAATATTAAAGGACTTAAGGAGTATCCTTTCAGAGCTTCTGGATTTGTATCAAATTTATGTGAAAGTTGTGCTTTAAAATGCACTATTTTACCCAATTTTTTAAAAACAAAATTCTCCGGGGCAGGTCATCCTGAGCCCTCGTAAAAGGTCTGGCTCACTTGCTTTACTCATGTGCTAAACTTCAGGGCTAGTATTATGCCCGAGACGTTTAAAGATCATGTCAACACACTAATAGAGGTAGCATCTAAAACAGACGTGCCTGTGTTGTGTTGTTATATTAATCATGTAGTTATTATGGAACTTCATCAGGGTTATGGTCACGTGGCATGCCATCTTGAGAAAGTTCAAGGTCAAAGGTTACATGATGTCACTACCTGTGATACACATAGAAAAGCACTCCTGAAGGAATTATTCATGGCATTATTCACACTTTAATCGTTTGAGGTAGGTCAATAAGATCCAAGCCAAGGTAATTTCAATTAATGAAAAGTGGGTTACCCTATTGTGGTTTCATTATCCCTACCTACGATGTCAGTAGGGTCAAAGTGCATGTGATGTCACTTCCACTTCCCCTGGCATTTTAGTGATTAAACGTCCATGTCTCTTGTGAAGACATCTGCAGGGCTTCTTCACTAGAAGTGTCTCCTTTCATTATGGGGAAAGTGCAAATGGCGACGATGTCCATAGTACCCATGTTTAACTGCATCTTTGTCATGACTCCTCTTAAGGTGACCAAGACAATTATGACGAAATAAAGCTCCATGATCAAGAAATGTGTATGGCGTTCTGGGAAGGCTAAACTCAAAGATACAGAGGAGCATGGTGCATCAGCATCAAGGGGTTTGAACTTATTGCACCAGCACTTCTACTATGTAGGCAACCAGCTAGCATATCTTGCCAGACTACTGCCAACTTGTATGATAAATCAGTTCAAAAGAAAGGCCTGAGAACTACTGTACTGTGAAAATGTGACGACCACAGAAGACTCTAACCCCGTATCCCTTCCACAGTCCACGAGTAGTGTGCTGTACATAAATGTCTTAAAGTGTATAGTTGTACACATCTGGAAGCCCTGGCCTGGAGGAATGCAGGACTTTTGAATGGTGGGCGAAGCTTCTATTCAAAGGAACAGCATGAGGCTGGTATTTTTGCCATCGGAGGCGTGTTAACTAATTGTTAGTTGTCACATCAAACTGGTACTGAGACTCAAGATGATGCACTACTAACGTGTCCTCCTAGTATCCTTTTGCGTGGATAGAGTTCGACTTTTTCTGGATGCTGCCCTCACGGGATTGGGTTGTGGAATGAAAGATTAGTCATGAAGTCTCCTTTTGAAATGCTGGAGCTTAATTGCTTTCTGTGTGTTCTGAAGGAAGGCTGTGCCTTTTGATGTAAGCAGGTGATGGCCCCCCCGCAGAAAGTAAGGAAGGTCCCTGAGACCCCTGCATCTTGCAGATATTCATAAACCTTAACTTGACTGGGTGCCCATGAAGAGTGGGGGTCCCTTTGTGACTCAGTGACTTGTGTTAGGCCACTGTTTGGGCCTTATATCAGAGCAGTTATGGGACAATGGGTGTGATTTTATATATAGGAATTCAGGTGAATCTAACTTGGTTGCAGTGCGGCAGGTGAATTTATAAAGTGGTGGGCGTCTGATGTCAAAGCTATCACAAGTAGGGTCATTTTGCTGGAATACACTTAAAACATCTCAACAATAGTTTTTATAAAACGGTAGTCAGGACTCGAAAGTGCATTTAAGGCTCGCATGGTGGCGCTCCCTGTTTATTTTTTGGATCACCCATGCCTATTGATTACTACTAATTTGCAGAACATTGAACAATCAAACAAACACTCACACACACGCTCACATGCACACACACTGGAGCATGCTTGCAGACAGGCACATAAACAACATAGGCATGCCCTCAGTCAGGAGTGAGATGCCCTCCTTTAGCCCTGACCTTCACAGCTGCGCAGCACTTAGTGCCAGCTGCAACATTTAGACCTGGGTTGGGGGACATACCTTGGCAGTTAGGAGTGAGATGCCCTCCCTTAGCCCGGACCTTCACAGCTGCGCAGCACCTAGGTGCCAGCTGCAACGTTTAGTCCTGCGCAGATTGCGCACCCTTGACTTTCGCTGCTTAGGCAGCGCGCCCGGAACTTTTGGGTCATAGGGCATTTGAGCCCCTCTTTGAGATGGCCAGTTGGCCCGGGGGACTGTTAGGATTGCAGGGCGCCAGGCCCGATTGCCGGCCCTAATATACCCACGCGTTGCTGGCTGATATCGTCAACCACCGTAGTGTGTACTGCGACTCTGAGTGGTGCTTGTTGGTCCAAGGAGCCATCTGGTTCCTAGTAGTCCTGCTGCGGTGAAACTATCCTGTCTATCCCTTCGTTTTGCAAGTAACAAGCACGGGATCACGGTCACTTGGGTTTAATGACTCTCACATTTTGCTGACATTTTTCTAACTGGTGTCCCTGACTGGGTGTGGTGTTTCCTATTGGGCTGTCCTGGCTCGATCGGTGGCCCATGGGATGAGTAATTCACATAATTGGCGCCCACTTTGCTCTCCTCTAATTGTGCTCTTGGTTGAGGTATGGTGTCCATTTGGGCCTCCTCCCTGGGGAGCCGAAGAATGTCCTTCCCCATCACTGCGATCCTATAGGCGACTCCCATTTCCATGCGGGTTTCCACACTGGGAGGTCCCAATCCCGGGTGGTAGGGTTTGCCCCGGTATGATCCCACACCCTCTCCACTGCTGGAGGCAAGCCAGCCTTCTATCCCACCGGTATGATGTTTTATTAGGGAGTTAGACCAGAGTCCCTGGCCCTGCATGTCTAGTAGCCTCCTGACCGCTATCTCATTGGATTATCCGCACTCATCCTCCGGCTTATGTGCCCTCCTCTTCATATTATTCTTTTTTGCTCTATCGCTACCCTAGTGACCCTCTTCTCCCTATCATGGCTTCCATTCGAATTAAGTCGGGAGTTAACTGCTTCAAAGTCATCTATCCCCCAATCTGTCCAAAGCAGCAGCAAAACGGTTCAAGCACAACACCATTGAACACTTCCCTGATTCCCTCTTTGTTGATCAATTCCATAATGGGCACCTAGGGAAGCTAAAAAATGACTTAATTTTTTTCACCCATGACATCCCTTCCTGGTCCACCAGCTTCTTCAATTTCTTCGAAGTCTCCTCCTCCTCATCTATCGCGCATGGACAGCGGCTAAAATGTCCCCCTCCTCGAGCTTTAAGGGCTCGCTCACCATAACACTCTACAATAATGGCACCGTCATGATTCAAGCGACAGACTCCTGTCTCTCCCTCTTTGACCATCTCTTCCAATCCCTTCGTCCAACCCACACAACTATGATTTCCCCCAACTCCTCTTTGAACTCCTCTCCTTTCTCCCTTTCTCCCCCCAGACCCCCGATACTCCAGCAGGCCGCTATCCCGGGAGGCACAGGCCTACCCTTGGTTCCCCCAGCCACTGCTCCCTCATCTCCCTCTCTTCCCCCTTCCCAAAATGCCCCTCCCCCTATCTTGTCTTTCCGGCCTCTGGCCTCCACCCCCCCTCCCCACCCTGCACCTGCTCGATTCTCCAACATTTTCGCCGCCCCCCTAATCCCACTAAATCTTCCCTCCGCCCCCCCTCTTAACTCACCTCTCGTACAACCTGGTCTTCCGATCAACTGTCCTTACCTTCCCCCTTCCCTCCCCCTCTCGCCTCATCCCTTTCCGCTCTTCCCCGTCCCCGTACCCTAAATTCTTCTCTTCCACCTCCCATCTATCCTCAACCCCACCTTCCTCTTCCCTTGCTTCCCAACCTTGTCTCCCTCCCTGACAATTCCTTCCTCGTCTCTCCCTCTGACCTTGCAGTCCCTTTCTCCTCTCTCTGTTTCCCTCTAGTCAATTCCCCCCACTCCAACTGTTACCTGTCCCCCTACATTCGCCTTGCATAGCCTACAGTACCTATCTTGCACCATCCTCTCCTTTCTCCCCATTCCTCTAGCCCTCCTCGGACACCCCGCCCTCCCCCCCCTTTACAGCCCCCTTTTCTTTCGGCTCCACACACATTCGGACCTCATCTGTCCCCCCGCCCACCCCGCCCGGCTCAGTTTCGTCTCCCCTCTTCTCCCCTTACCTCCGGCCTTCTTTTGTCCCCCCCCCTACTCCTCAACTTCCTCCTCTGACGTATGCCCTCTTCTCTTCCCCTCTGTTCAACTCCAGTAAAAATATTTCTCTTCCCACCACTGTTTCACCATCCACTCCCTCTGTCCACCATCGTTCCTCACCTCCTTCCCTTGCTCCCCAACTCCCCACCCATTCCCCCACCCCTCCCCTCCCTCCCTCACCCTCTGCACTCCCTCCCTTATCCCATTCCACCACCCCGCCCCGTCCTCCCTCACCCTCTGCACTCCCTCTCATATCCTGCTCCTCCAGCCCGCCCTCTCCTCCCTTACCTTCTGCACCACCGCCCTCAACTCGTTCCCCCACCCCTCCCTGTCCTCCCTCACCCTCTGCACTCCCTCCTTTATCCATCGAGCCACCAATCACTCCGTGCTCAGCTCTCCTCTCTCTGGAAAACAAACTTGATTCTCTCATCTATTCCATCTCCCAGCTTGTAGCGTCCATCTCACGTTTAAGCGCCAAGTTGTCCCCTGTCCCTAACACCCTCCCGAGGAGTTCCTTGCTCCGCGCCCCAATAAAACCAACCACAGTCTGCCCTCTGCAGACATCACCAATTACGGGCCAGCCTCAAGACCACCAACGTCACTCCCCCTCCGCCTTCCTCTCCTAAGAATTTTACGCAGTTTCCTATTCAGATCATCTCCTCTGTCAGACCTCACCAACCTCCCTCTTGCCGGGCTCCCTCATTCAAGAATCTTATCCCTATCTCCCTGAACAACCCTAACACCCCCATCACCAAAACATCTGCGTCAGAGCTGCACTGCTTGCTCCACAACTGCAGATCTGCAATCAAACACAAAGTGGAAATCTCTGACACTATCACACACCAAAATCTTGACATGTTCTTCCTCACTGAGACCTGGTTTAATGACTCCTCTCATACTTTGTTTGATCTGTTGGTACCCACTGACTATTCTATCCTCAGAAATGACAGGGCAGACAAAATTGGAGGAGGTGTCGCTATCATCTTCAGAAACTCCCTTCAAATTAAAGCGTTTCCAACCACCCTCTTCCGTACATTCGAATGCCTTTCCCTAGAACTTCAAATACATCACGGCTCACCCTTTAGATTCCATGCCATCTACCACCCGCCTGGTTACTGCTCTTCCTTTGTGGAGGAACTGACTGACTTCATCAGTGACCAATTCTCTCAAAGTGACAGACAGATCTTCCTGGGTGACTTTAATCTCCACTGGGGCTCCTTGGAAGAATCGGCTGCCAACAAGCTTGCCACCTTTCTCTCAGCCAATGATCTCCTCCAACATTGCTCGGAAACCACACATTCTAAGGGCTCTATTCTGGACCTTGTCATATCCAAAGCAGACCTGCTGACCACTGCTCCCCGATCCATGTAGACTGGTCTGACCACCTCCTCATTCCCTTCCGTTTTCACCTATCGCACGTTATAACTCTCGGCCAACCTAAAAGAGCTACTACCTGGTTCCGTAACGCTAAGAACATTGATCTTGACACTTTTTGTGATTCCGCTATGCGGGCACTTCCCTAGACTAGACCCTAGCGTGGATGTCAACGTTCTCACTTCTCAGTGCCTCTCAGTACTAGAAGTCGAAATCGACATTGTTGCTCCTCTCCAAAGCAAAAGGAAAAGACCCACCCCCTCAGCACCTTGGTTCAATAAAGCGCTCTACGATGAAAGGAAAAACCTTAGACTCCTGGAGAAGCATTGGAGAAAATCTCCTTCCACCTCCAATCTCTCTCTTTTACGCTCACAAGATCCAAATATCACAACCACATCTTCCTTGAAAAAGCATCACATTTCAGATCCCTCCTTGACTCAGCCAAAAACAGACCCAAAAGCTTTTTGACCTCTTCAAAAACCCAACCTGTTCTCCCCCAACCATTAAGCCTGAGGATTCCTCAAAGAAAGCAGCAGATTTCGCTATATTCTTCGATGAAAAGGTCAAAACACTGGTGGATCAGGTCGCCCACCCCCCCCATGGAGGAGCGGAAATCCTTAGTCACCTGGCAGAACTTTGACATCATCTCGGAAGATGACCTCCTCAAATGCATCCGCGAAACTAAACCCTCCAACCATTCCTCCGACCCCATCCCTAGCGACATCTCCATCGATTTCTACACCTATACTTCTCTTACTGGACCAGGCTAGTCAATCTCTTCCTCAGTCAAGGCTCCCTCCCGGTTGCCCTCAAATCGGGTCAGGTCACCCCCTCTTCTAAAAAAACGCCGCCGACGCGAACGACCTCAACAACTTCCGCCCTATCACCAACCTCCCTTTTCTTTCGAAAATCACCGAAAAATGTGTTGCGAAACAACTTTCCTCACATATTATGGACAATAACCTCCTCGACGTCTTCCAGTCGGGCTTCATCCAAAATTGCAGCACTGAAACAGCCCTGCTGCAAGTGATTGACGATGCGCTGCATATACTCGACTCTGGGGAATCATGTCTTCTGATTCTTCTAGACCTCTCTGCAGCCTTTGACACGGTTAATCATAGCACCCTCCTCAACACTCTTCAACAGAGAATGGGACTGGATGGCACAGTGCTCAAATGGTTTGCCTCTTTCCTCTCGGACAGATCCCAAAGGATCAAGATAGGGAACAGTCTTTCATCTCCTTTGGCCGTAGGTCAAGGCGTCCCTCAAGGTTCTATCCTGGCACCCACCTTGTTTAATCTCTACCTGGAACCTTTAGGGAACCTCCTAAGCAAATCTGGGATCCTTTACCATCTGTATGCGGACGACACGCAAATCTACCTTAAGGTGTCCTCCGCACACGATCTCTCCCTACTCAATTCTACCCTCAACTCTATTCACAACTGGATGTCAGCCCACCAACTCATTCTGAATCCCGCCAAAACTGAATTCCTCCTCCTCTCTACCTCTCTCTCACCTCCTCCTGTTCAATCTTGGGTGGATCAGCTGAACCTACTCCACAACAAACCCATCATTGTCGACAGCGCTAAATCCCTAGGTGTCATTCTTGACAAAAGACTCAACCTAATCTCCCACATCAACTCTATTGCTAAGAACGCACGGTACCAGCTGCGCCTTCTGTGGGGGATCCGTTGGTTCTTCCCGGAGAATGACTTAAAAACCTTGGTACAATCTCTGGTTCTCTCAAGACTGGATTATTGCAATTCTCTTCTGACTGGCCTACCCAAATCCCACCTCTCCCCTCTCAAATCCATCCTCCATTCAGCAGCTCGCTTCATTTCAGGGTCTAAACGAAGCGACCACATCACTCCTATCCTGTCCTCTCTTCGATGGCTTCCGATCGAGGCAAGATCTATTTACAAGACTGCCTGCATCACACACAAAGCCTTACACACGTCCTCCCCTCGTTACCTGGCGAATAAATTGAAATTGTCCGGTGGCTCTCGCCCTTCTCGCAATGCGGAAAAGCTTCTGCTTGAGCCCCCCGTCTTCAAAAGGGAAAGATCGATGGCTCAATCCTTCTCGGGCAATGCAGTGAGAATCTGGAACTCGCTTCCCCCACTGCTCCGTGCCACCTCCTCTACCCGGATCTTCAAAGCTGACCTCAAGTCTCTTCTCTTCCAAAGACACTTCCAGAACTAATACTTTCGTTCTCAGACCCCTCTAGGAAGTTCGCTCGTCAGTGTAAAGTTGTACTTTTGTCTGTTCTTTCCTTATTTTATGTGTTGTGTTGGTTTTTATGTGCGTGTTCCCCTCATTACAAGTCCCCTGTGAAGTCACGCCCTCTCTACTACCTCAAGGAAGCTTTTCCACTATATGAAATTCTGTATTCCAAGCCTATAGAAGTGCCTTCCCAGTGTGTTTTGAGTTACTGCCACTTATTACAGTATTATGCCTTTGTTGTATTTTGTACCCCATATATCATGTATATTGTACCCCATGTACCCCCTGCTGTATTCACGCCCTCTCTACTACCTCAAGGAAGTTCTTCCACTATAGGAAATTCTGTACTCCAAGCCTATAGAAGTGCCTTCCCAGTGTGTTATGAGTGACTGCCACTTATTGCAGTATTATACCTCTATTTGTATTTTGTACCCCATGTTTCATGCACACCTGTCACTTTGTCCTCCTGGAACTTATTCCTCTTTTTGTATTTGGTTTGTTTGTTTTTGCACAATTGTCACTTTTCCTCATGCAATGTAACGCTTGCCTTTGTATTATGCTCATTTGTATCCTCCTCCTTATGTAATGTTGCTGTTCCTGTTGTGAAGCGCTCTGACACCCTCGGGTAAAGTCCGCGCTATATAAAATCGCATAAATAAATAAATAAATAAATAAATAAATAGACATTTACCTGGCATAGTCTTCAGTGCACAGTTTCCTCTGCATCGATTCCCAACTTTGAGATCAAACAAACAAGGCGCCAGAGCGAGGTTCACACCCTAATGCCCAATCAGAAGCTCACATAGGACGGAAGTCTGAACTTTTTCCTTTATCATGGCTTCTGATGGGACGTAAGGGCGCATGACTGACAGGCCCCAAATCACCATTATCTGACATACTGCTTTGCCTAGTGCAGCATGACAGATATGTATTGCGTCAGTAAAAAGACAGACTGCAACAGCCCACGCCTGACACGTATGCAGTACAAGCCAGGGGAGCCCTCTTCTGGTGCAAGGTGATATTGCAGCTTTTACATGTACACAAATGATTGGTGAGAGTATTTTGTGTCATGTTAAAATTGTAATATTTTAAGTAATAAGAAGCGAGTGAGTAGTGATTGTGGGTCGTTGCCGCCCTTTTGGCCCCTATGGAGAAGACGCCTCTGCGTGGGTGATATTGTTGCTTGCTTTCTCTCCTCCCCTTCTACTTTAGCCTTGTTGTCTAGTACAGCTTGGGTTTGTGGTAGGACTATCAAGGGTATAATAGGTGTGGTGACATACATTTTCTGTATGCTGTAGGAGCTATTTCTGATACATGCATCTCAGTTTCTATGTCGTATTGAGAGAGTGCTTATGGAGGTTTCCCTACATTTATGTAATATGTATTGTTTGGTTATGTCAGATAATAAAAGGAAATGTAAATAACATTTTTGTCGCTTGCAAAATGTAGTATTACATTTATAAAAATTCATACTCACAAGCAGATTTTCATGTAATTAAATCTCCTCCAGGGGCTGGGAAGTAGTGATAACAAGGTGGAATGATTGGGAACATTCACAAATGTACTTGTTTGTGGGTATTCTCAAATTCACAAACTCTTTTCTGACCCATTCCCATCCTGGAAACGGTTAGAAATAGACTGCAGTCAGGTGCAGGAGTAAATTAGTTTCCCTGGCAGGAATGGACAGGGATTACCTACATTTTTGGTGGTAGAGGAAGGGGGTCCCTTAGGGAAACATATTTTTCTCGCAGAAAACAAAAAGACAACAAGCATTGGTTATGTCAATAGACCTGGCTTATGAATGAAAGTGCCTTTTGTGTCATTGATGGGTTTAGGCATTCAGTAAGTCATCACACAAGCGCTCTGTCACTCATCCTTGACCTCGTGCATCCATCCATCCATCCATTGACTCATTCTTGCATTCACCATCTGACACAACCATAACAAAACGCACACACACTCAACAACATATGCAAGATAAATTAAACAAATACAGGTAAAAAAAATGCTGCAGTCTAAACATGGTGGGCATATGATTGCAATAACAAAACTAAACATAGCAGCGGATGTCTGTATTGCAGAAGTATTGTCCACAGTCTATTGTTGTTTTAAAGTTACAGCATGGCTGTAACATTTAGGACTAAACTGTTGGTCATCTTGGAATGGTAAAACAATGATTTATTATGGACAGTAGCATTCCATAATGGTCGGTGGTGTCGAGGAAGTGGCGGCTACGTGGGATGCGAAACGCTGCGGATTAAATGAGTGGTATGCAAATGACCTGTTAGCACTGCCTAGAGACATGTAATATCACCTTAAGAAAAATGAAAATAAAAAGAGAAGAAGCAAAGAAATTAAAGAAATGACCAATGGGTCACCAAAGACCTTGCCTACTACAGTAATCTGCAAGATTCGTTGTAACAAAATACTAATGGTGGTTGGTACTCGTGGAGTTTCACTACACAAATTCAGCGAAGTTACATGAAAACTCCACAAGATTCCGCAGAGTTCTGCCAGTGGGTGGAATCGGCATGCCACGCTGAATTTTAGCGCTGGGAGCTTGTTCTGCACTGTAAAATCAGCGCGAATAGCACCATGTGGCGCACCAGAGGAACCTGCTTCTTTGCTGCTGCTCGATTCGATTTTCTACTGTAGCGGCAGCTTTCTCACCGTGAATGGTCATGACTGCCCGCAACTGCCTGCGTTGAGAAATCTCCCCGGGTGCCCTCCTAGCACACAAAAATGGCGCTAGTGAATGCCAATTCTTGCTCACGCTCGCCAATGTACAATTGGCGAAAAACGAGTAGGAAAAAAATCAGCTGTGTTCCAGTCGTAATGAGGAGTGGGCAAAACTCCATGAGCTCCGCGGGTGGAGTGGAAATTAATTGCCCACCCCTACAAAATACTAGTCCGTGGTGTGTTAGAAGCTGGTTCTGACCATCTGAGCTGCCCAAATTTTTCGCTTTTTGAACACCTATTTGTTGAGCTTTTACTGTGGGAGAGCCTCATAAGTTGGGACTCACCCACAGTGAACTCATGATGAAAGGGACTGCATGTGTATTTTACCGGTGTCCCTCTGGCGCAAGTAGACCGCTGCGCTGCAGCCAGAGTAAGGGGCACTGGGCTGGTTACATGCAAACACGTGTGTACATGCGTGTGCACAAGTGTAAGGGCTGCGCAGGACAGATTCCTGGCGTGCGCAGCCCAGGAGCAGCTACAAAGTGAATGGTGTGGCAGGACTTATGCATAATTGGGTGGTGACATGGAATAGGCTTTCTACAATGGGAAGAAACATTTGAGGGAAAGTCAGTGTGCTTTACTGTTTTTATTCCATTATTCTCCTATGAGGATGGGGAGCACCTGGGCTAGTTTTACTTTCCTAGGGCCTACAAATTCCAGACACGCACCAAAGTCCACTGTAACCTATGTGAGAAGAAGTATTCTGCAGAGTCCAAAGTCATATTTGTACTGCTTTTTGGTCACCCAGAAATGACATATTTATCTGAGTCAGCTCATAACCAGGGCCTGGCTGGGGCTGACCGGCCAGGCTGAATTAATGACCTTCCTCCCCAAGCCAGCCCTGCACAACAAGCATTCCAAGGGCGAAAGCCTCCACTCCAAGAAGAGAAGATGGGTGGAGCTACAGGTTCATCCATCAGCAGCTGTCACCTGGTGCCAGGCACCAAGCTGCTCTGGAGAGAAGGCAGCGAGGGGGAAGGGGCTCTCAGAGACCATGTGGCATAAGACCCATGGACGACGCCATTTTGAACAAACCCAGAGGCCTGGGCAGGAAGGAGGGTGCAGGGGCAGAGAGGTGATGTGTCGCTGCCTGATAGGGCAAGAAGAGACTTCTGCCAGCCCCCTCCAAATTCTTTTAAAAGGTCTTGCACAGGAAGAGGAGCTCTCTCTGGGGTGTGGTCTGCTGAGGCAGAGGGTGCTGGAGCCTGGCGCCACGGGCAGTTGGAAGGAGGAACCCCTGACTGTCCCAGGATCCTGAATAGCGCCAGGAGAGGAGTCCAGGACCAGTGAGCAGGAGCCGGGGCCTCTGCGCAAGGAGAAGAGAGGCCCAGGAGAAGAGCCAGGTGAGAAGCTGGCGCAGGGAGCCAGTGATGACAGCTCCCTGCTGAGTTCCCCCTCCTTGAGACCAGGAGGGCAAAGGAAAGTGCTCCTAGTGGCTGGGGTGCGCCACCAGGAGCAAGAGGAGGCCAAACTTGTGAAGATCGGTCCTCTGGGGGCTGAGATATGTCCCCCAGAAGGTGGGCGACCTTTGACCTCTGATGAGATCGACGACGAAGCGCGTGGGGCTCCGCCGCCGGTCTTAAAGGTGCCTCCGGGGTGGGTCAGGTCCCGGGGGCTGCCCCCACAAGAAGATAAGCGCTCCCCGTGAAACTGCCCCATCAGGGGTGCCAGGAGCCCACCCTGGCCCCCGACGAAAGGGTGACCGGAGAGCGCCGTCGCGCCCCCGTGGACTGGAGAGAGGGGCCCGGGATCCCAACTCCGGGCCCCGAAGCGAAGTCGGGGAGCGCCGTCGCGCTCCCCGTGAAAATGCCCCCACAGGGTGCCAGGAGCCCACCCTGGCCCCCGACGAAAATGAGGAAAGGGGCGCGCCGTCGCGCAACCCCCCTTGCGGGCGAAGAGAAGTCGGGGAGCGCCGTTGCGCTCCCCGTGAAGATGTCCAGGGGCCCGGGACCCCATCTCTGGGCCCCGAAGCGATGGCAAAGGCGGGGGGAGTGCCGTCGAACTCCCCCGAAGACCCGCCAGGCTGGAAGAGACCAGAAGAGCAGCGCTGGCTCCCGCGGCCGCACACGGAGGTGCGGGCCGGACCGGGAGCCAGCCGGAGCAGCCGGGGGTGGGCTCCCCGGGCTGCACTCACCTCCCCAGGCGCCGGACATGCGAGGGGCCCGGGTGGGACCGGCCCCGAAAACCGAGGAGCAGCTGGGGTGGGCTCCCCAAGCTGTAGCACTCACCTGGGGGTCCGGGTGAGACCAGGCCCCCACAGGGAGCAGACACGGCCGGAGGCATACATCGCGGCTCTCCCCGACACAGCGGGAGAGCCGCTGCTATAATATTCATGGTGCCGGAGCACCTCGCCCCATAATGCTTTGCAGGACCGAGCTGGCCTGCAGGAAAACGCCTGGTTTTCTGCGTGTGGTGGCCCCAGGAGGACGGGGTCACCACGACATGTGTGCCAAGGTGCCGGGGGAGCTGCAGGAGCAACGCAGTCTCCCCAGCACGAGAATGGAACGTCCCTCCCTAAGTCTCATGGGGACTCAAAAGAATAACCCCTCAAGGGCTCAGCCAGCTGTCATCAGCATCCCCATGGCTGGAACTTTTGTTCTGCAGCTGGGGGTGCCTTAGGGACTGCCTCAAGGTGTGAAGGGATGAGTTGGGGATGTCTGGAGAAGGGCATCCCCTGGAGGTGAAGAGGTGTAATTGCACCACAAATGCATTTACCTATGTTATTTCTTATTAGAGGGACTGGAAGTCACCTGTGTTATGTGAAGTACCTGTGTAAGGTGATGTCATAAGCAAAGTGGGCTTATGTTGCTGGACGTTCCTGCTAGGGTGTCTGGCTGTATTTGCGTAATCCTGTGATTTTACCTGTGATGCCTTTTAGAGGCTGTGATTGCAATGCATTATAATTGTTATCCTCTATGATAAATACCTCATTTAAAGTGATGCCCAAACATGTATTCGTGCTGCTGCGTTAGGTGAAGAACAACCCAGACTGTTAGCCCCTAAGATGTAGAGGTGTATACTATATGGTCAGTATGACATGTTCAGTCAGGGTTATGTGTCACCAGGGCAGGTGTGCCTAGTTTAAATGCTTGTTGAGATAATGGGGTGGGTCGCCACTGGGATGGTGCCAGTGCGCAGGGCCCTCCCTCCAGGTTATGTTCGACTAACTGCATTAGGGGGCAAGATGATGTGCATACATGGGAATGGTGGTATTAGACCCCACCCCCTTTGGGAGGGGTGGAAATGTTATGCAATGTCACGAAGTAATTCCAACAGCTTATGTATATTTGTAAATTGTTGCATAGTATTAAGTAGTGTGTGTGTTTAATAAATGTACTCTTACTTTTATAAAGCAAAGTACAGACTGGACAATCAATTATTGAGTGTTATTTCTGCGCACCTGTAATGGCGATTACTAGCCCACACCACCTCCTTTGAGTAAGCCTTAGACTGCTCTGCAACGCTACCCTCTGAGAGTCAGGCACTACACTAGGGTGTTTGGTTCCAAGTGAAGGACAAATGTGACATGTTATTTGTGCAGGCCTCACAGATACTGCCCCGTTTTCCAACAGGGTGCAATATAATTTGGGAAGTTTGTGTTATGCTGATTACGTGAAATTCCTGAAATCATACCATTACGCAACGTCGCACATTTACGCTGCCATTTGCAGCAAAATTATAGCACAGGAGTGCACGAACAACACAAACATCCACAATGCGAGTGACTGTTCGTCACAGGGCAATTTCTTTAGCATAAAATGCGTCCTTGAGTCAGAAAATTGATGTGGGAACACATTTCAAGCTAAATTATAGTGTTAGATGATGGATTTGCATGTTGTGTAATAATTCACTATTTTCCTGAAATTTTGCGTAGTTACACAACAGAAATTATGTCACTTTCACATACCCCTAGAAAATACCTCCCTACAGGCTTTAGCTCAGTGCTAAACAATGCTTTTCACAATAGGTAGGTCAGATCTACTTGCTTTGTCATAACTTTTCATTATACACAGATCACACCAAGGATTCTGAGATACCTTTTCTCAGTGAAGCAATAGGGCCTATAGCCTTTACAATGGACTTCACAATACAACCAACACAGGCCTACTAAAACGTGCATAACTCTGCAACTATCATGCATACAGCTATAAAATTACATGTGTACAGAATTACAGCTGGCAGAACAATATACAACCCCTCTCAATAGGGCCTAACAAGAATAATCAGAGTAAAAAACTTCTACTCTCAGGTGTTAGCAAAAAGAGAAAGCAGCCGGGTTATAGACAACTGCACTACCTAGGTCAGTCACGTGGTGTATATGTATTGCCTGCCTCAAATGGTCAGCTGCCACTTGACCACAAATAGAAAATTCACAGAAGATAGATGAGAGGCAATAGACACTCGTAACAAGTAACACGATGCAAGATGTACAGTTTGATAAACAATCAATAGTCGTTTGTTGAATTCTTTGTGTGTCTTTATTTCAAATACGCTTGATGTGCATCTTTAGAAACAGCCAACGCGTTTCGCCCAAACATGGGCTTCTTCAGGGCATTTAGTAATGTAGGATATGTTTGGCCAATGATAATTGAACGTCTTGCCAAGCTTCGTATGTCAGCCGGACACGGATTAAGAACACGCCACACTGCGGTTTTACTCAAATTTCAAGAAATCTTGGAGACACTTGGCCTTTTTGACCCTGATACCTGGCCTTGGATCTCTTTATTAAGGAAACACAGGCGGTTCTTTGGGCCTGAGGCCTTATTGCGTCTAATACACGCCATTAAACGGACGCCACACGCCGACCACGCTCTATCAGTTTTCTTCCTTGGCCAAACATATGCTACAGTACCAAACGCCCTGAAGAAGCCCATGATTGGGCTAAACGCATTGGCTGTTTTTAAAGATGCACATTAAGCGTATTTGAAATAAAGACACACAAAGAATTCAACAAACGACTATTGATTGTTTATCAAAGTGTACACCTTGCATCGTGTTACTTGTTACTAGTGTCTATTGCCTCTACTCTCAGGTGTTGTTGGAGTGGGTGACCAGCACCACAATGCTTTCCTACTGTGAGAATACATGTAACCAAATACCACTCTACTACCTGTAACATAGTGTGATAAAAAAATCTACTGCTAGAGATCTATTAGCTTTAAGAGATATTTTTCACAATAAATAAGCCAGGCCTACTGCCTTTCCCATACCTTTTCATAATAAACAGACCAGACCTATGGTATCTGGCATAGCCTGTCCATGCGTACCAATCAGGCCTATAGGTGCTATCATTGGCTTGTCACCTTAACCAACTCAGGCCTAGTGTATTGAGGGTGGGATTTCCCACAAGTCCCACATCAAGCAAACACTCATAAAATAATAAATATATACAAGATTACATTTGGCAAAGCAAAATAGTATGACTCCTAATAAGGCTTAACAAGGATTCTCACAGTGCAAATCTTCTTTACCTGCAGTTTGCTAGAGGGGGTAATCAACCCCAAAGCCCTTTTCACGCTTCGGTAATCTGTGAGATTCTGTGTACCCAAATGCTTATCTGTAGGCTTTAATATAGAGTAATAACAATCCAACCTTAAGTGCCTATTGACTTTAATGTTTGATTCTCACAGTAAATACATCAGGATTACTGCCTTTTTCATAACAAACAAACCAGGCCTCTATTGATCCATGATCATTAGCTTACCGCCTTAACCAACTCAGCCCTGCTGCATTGAGTATAAGCTTTACCACAAACCAAAAAAGGCAATACAAGCAGTCTTTACAGTGGAAGTACGCAACTTCGACCTACTCAGATCATCTAATTAAGGCAACCACTGTGTGGATGGTGCCTAAGCTCCTCTATGAGTAGTACTCTGAAAGCTCTTTTTTGTTGATCACTTATGGTCCAGTGACAGGTGTGCATGTACATTAGTGTGTGTAGCCAGTGCTTTAAATGGACCGGTACTCACCGGTACTGAGTACCGGCACCTCTTAGATTTATCACTCTGAGTACCGGTACTCATGAAAAGGTAGGCTCATTGGCTGTGCTGGTGAGCAGGAGTGGAACGTGTCTCTGGCAGCCAAGGCGCCGCTTCTGTATCCCCGATCTGAGCCCCAGCTGAGCTATTCAGCAGGGCTCATTTGAATAATGTCCCGGTGCTCACCATCACGCTGTGTTTGACAGAGCAGGGTCCGTTCAGGTCCTGTGCTGTCAATCACAGTCACACTATCCTGTGCATTTGTGCAAACACAGGAATAATGGCAGTTCCCTGGCAGTGGCAATCAGGCTACGGCCAGTCCGGCCCTGGTGGCAATTAAAAAAGGGGTGTAATACCACTGAGACATTAGTTTGAAAGCGGTTTCTCGCTGCGAGATACAGCGATAGACCCTTGGAATGTCCTGCCAAAGGCGCTCCCACTGCGCGGGCGCAATGTCCGTGGCCAGGTCCGACTGCCACCGAGTTTGATAGAGATGCGGAGTTAGCCGCGGGGGGTGTTGGAGAATACGATAAGTGCGTGCAATAAGACCCCTGGAATTATCGAACGAACGGACCAGCCGCTCGAAGGGAGTGAGAGCACGTGTGGCCGCCGACGCCAAAGATGCATCGTGAACCCAATGCCGAAGTTGCAAGTACTGAAGCCGAGCCCCTTCAGGAAGTTGAAATTCCTGCTTGCATTGTTCAAAAGTCTTGAAGGTAGTACCGACAAAGAGGTCCCGTATCGTACGGCACCCGCCATCCAACCAGTCAATGAAAACGGTAGGGTTCAGAGCAGGAGGAAAGAGAGAGTTGCCTGCGATGGGGGTGTGAGGAGAGGGGAAGGTGGTGAGACCCTTGGGTACAGCAATCCGGTCCCAGATGTCAAGAACAGTTTTGGTAGGAACGGCTATATAAGCACTGCGGGAGCGGGAGACCCGGGAGTGCCAGGGCAAATCCCATATGGAGCGCCCGGTCACTGCCCTATCAATGTGAAACCACACCTTTTCACTCTCCCATGCAATACATTCAGAGATAAAGCGAAGGTGCGCCGCCCAATAATAGTCCAACAGGTTCGGACAAGCCAAGCCCCCTCTATCCCGGGGTGACATGAGAATTTTGTTAGAGAAGCGCGGGCGACGACCTCCCCAGATAAATCTGGTGAAATCACGCTGTAAGCTTAGAATCTGGTGACGCGGGATAGGAGTAGGAAGTGACTGGAAGACGTATAAGATTTTGGGCAAAATGGACATTTTGAGGGCATGAATACGGCCCAGCCAGGAGAGAGTGAGAGGTCTCCAGACCCGCAAGTCCTCCAGCACAGACCGACGACACTCCTGCCAGTTAGCTTGCGACCAGGTAGCAAGGGTAGGGGTCAAGTTAAGCCCAAGATAGCGAATGGAACTTTGGGCCCATTTATAGGGGACCAACGCTTGCAACGTCGAGAGCTCCGTTGCCGGGATGGTAAGGTTCAGGGCCCAGGATTTGTCATGATTAATCTTAAGGCCAGACGCCCGCTCGAATTGACACAAAAGATGGTGAAGGGCAGGAAGAGACGTGTGTGGATGCGACAGTGTGAGAAGGAGGTCGTCTGCAAACAAAGCAACCTTGTGCTGTTGGCCTCCGAGAGGGATGCCATGTATGTCTGGCGCCTGGCGAATCAAGATGGCAAGCGGCTCGACCACAAGGGCAAATAAAAGAGGAGAGAGGGGGCAGCCCTGCCTCGTACCTCTATATATAGAAATGGGGTGTGTGAGTTGGCCATTGACCCGGACTTGGGTCGTAGGGGAGAGATAAGGAGCCATGATGCGGGACACCATCAAGGGGCCAAGCCCGATTTTACAGAGCACCGCACGGAGAAAGGTCCAGTCCACACGGTCGAACGCTTTCTCCGTGTCGAGAGACAGCAGGCAGGCAGGGATATTCCAGTGTTGGGCTTTCCCAACAAGATGGGCGATTCGACGCACATTGTCAGCCCCTGTCGCTGCCGAATAAAACCGACCTGGTCGGGGTCGATCAGGCCCGGGAGGTGCGGATCCAGCCGTTTAGCTAAGATTTTGGTGTAGAGTTTAAGATCCGTATTGAGTAGGGCAATGGGGCGAAAGGAGGAGCATAGTGCGGGGTCCTTGCCTGGCTTTGGAAGTAGCGCTATTTCGGCTAATCCCACGGAAGCAGAGGGGCCCGTCGTGTCCGTGAAAGAATTGAAGAGACGGAGAAGATAGGGCTGAAGCTGTGGGAAGAAGACCCGGTAAAAGGAAAGCGGCAGACCATCCGGGCCCGGCGATTTCCCAAGAGGGAGGTCCTTCAGAGCGCCCGCAAGTTCGCTCTGTGAAAGAGGGGCTTCCAGTAGTTGTGCATGGTGAGGGATGATCGGAGCCCAAGGGCAGCTATCAAGGACAGCCCGGACCTGTTCCGGAGGGGGCGTCTCCTGAGCGTACAAAGACGAATAGTATGCATGAAACACGTCGAGTTTAGCTTTTCCAGTAATGGCCCGGGTGCCATCAGGGCACTTAATATTAGCTATATGTGCTTTAGCTGCACGTGTCCGCAATCGCCGGGCTAAAACCGTACCTACCTTATCTCCTCCCTCATAATATCGCTGCTTGAGAGCCAATAAGGCCCGTTCAGCCTTGTTGGTACGATGTACTCGGAGCTGGCCGCGCAGCATGGCCAGTCGCCGCTGTGAGCAGCCCGTGGCTGAGTCTGATCGAGGCGCTCCAGCGCCTTAATGTCACTGGAGAGTTTAACTTCAAGCAGGCGCGACTCTCTGGCCCGGGCACACGCTATAGAAGTAATATGGCCTCGTATAGTGGCCTTAAATGCGTCCCAGACCACAGGAAAAGGGGTTTCTGGCAAGTCATTCGTCTCAAAGTAAGCGACAATAGCAGACCGAAGTTCCTCAATATCAACCGGGACACGAAGCATGTGGGCCGGAAGCCGCCACCGCGGTGGGCAGTTAGAGTGAGAAAGCAAATCCCGAAAGAGGAGCTCAAGGTGCGCGTGATCTGAAATTGAAATGTCTGACGTGGAGGCCGAGAGCGTGTCCCCGATGAGGGAATGCGAGACAAAGAGATAATCGATGCGTAAATATGAGCGATGTACAGGAGAGTAATACGAGTAGTCGCGCGAATCGGGCGAGTGGTAGCGCCAGGCATCTATTAGGCCAAGCTCGGTCAATTGATTTTTGAGGGCAGAGGACATAGCACCGGTTCCGTGGAAGGAACTGTCACTACGATCATCAGTGGCACTCCACACCAGATTGAAGTCACCCCCGAGGATAAGGAGGGGATCCGAGTTCGACACGTGTTCCCGCAGGGTCTCCCGGAGGAATGAGTCTTGCGCCTGGTTGGGGGCATAAATGTTACACAGAGTTAAGGTCCTGTGGCCAAACCGAACCACCACCCTGAGGAACCTGCCATCCGGAGTGCGTACCGCCTTGGAGGCCCCCTGCTGAATGCCTGTTCGACAAAGTATTGCTACTCCAGCTACCTTGGAAGAGGTATAAGCCCAAAATTGGAGCGGAAAGCGAGGATGGGCCATGCGGGCGATATCCTCCTTAAGCAGGTGGGTCTCCTGAAGGAAGACAATATCAGGATTCAATTGGAGAAGGTATCTCCAAATCTGTCGCCGCTTGTTGGGGGAGTTGAGTCCCTTCACATTGAGGGATACGAGTTTCAAACCAGGTGTGGCAGCCATAACTGGAAGAAAGAGAGACCAAGCGCGCACATCATTTGATGGAGCAGCAGGTAGCGGCTAGGAGGGGAAGAGAAGAGGGGAAGGAGAAAGGAGACATCGCTCAGCAAACACCACAGGACGGACTAGGAACCCCAACGAGGGGAAGGTCAGCTGAGGCCCCACATAGGAGAGAGAGAGAGAGACCCCACCAAGAGCGCCAACAGGGGAAGCATACCAAGCACAGAGGGACAGGTCCCACCAGCCCCAAGCAGGGTGCCCCAACACCCCAAAGTCCCCCCAGAGCCAAGCCTCCCCGCAGGTTCAAGCAAGGACGTTGCCGAAAGGGGCCCAAAGTAGGGCAAGAAAGAAGAAAGCCAGAAATAGGAAAAGGAAAGAAGAAAATAAACTGGCCAACTGGGCCAAAGTAGTGCAGAGTCGGTGCGGAATAGCCCAGATCCCCGAAGGTAGGACATTCCGGAGAAGTCACTCTCCCTCAAGACTCGGCAAGAAGAAGTAGGGGGAAGTGGTGGGCACACTAAGGACGGGAGGCCCCCGCTACCAGTCCTCCGCCCAGCGACGATAAACATGCAACACATTTCAGCCTCCAGGCTCAGACAGAGGGCCGGGCTCTCTATAGTAGGGGCACTTTCTCGGAGATCTTTTCCAATTGCCGATGGGTGAGGTGGGAGTGAGGCGCTAATGTGTAGATGAGGGTGTGAGTAAGTGAATCTAAAATAGGGTTTGGAGTACTACCGACAACAATTTTAATCAAGGAGTCTCCTACCCTAACTAAAAACAAAAACTATAAGGCGCTGTGCTGAATATTATGCCTCAGATCATGGTGCTCTTATAGATGGTAGGTCAACATGTTTCACGCCTCTCGGATATTCTGTGGCCCTTATGCTGGACCTCCTTAAAAAGCCTCACATCTTGTAGGAACAGCATAACTCTTTTGTTTAAACCGTGTCTCTGGGCCCTTATGCTGGACCTCCTTAAAAAGTCCATGATCTGAGGCATAATATTCAGCACAGCGCCTTATAGTTTTTTGTTTTTAGTTAGGGTAGGAGACTCCTTGATTAAAATTGTTGTCGGTAGTACTCCAAACCCTATTTTAGATTCACTTACTCACACCCTCATCTACACACATTAGCGCCCTCATTCCCACCTCACCCATCGGCAATTGGAAAAAGATCTCCGAGAAAGTGCCCCTAATATAGGGAGCCCGTCGGGTATTGCACCTGCCGACCCGACGAGGAGCAGCCCGATGATGAAGCATGACACCTGAGAAGGTGTGTGAGGGCAATATAATCCAATCATATGGATTCCCAACTGTGAACCTTTAGGGTCCAGTTATTCTCCTCTTCCTTCGTTTGTTGTTTTTTGGCTCACATCTTGTAGGAACAGCATAACTCTTTTGTTTAAACCGTGTCTCTGGGCCCTTATGCTGGACCTCCTTAAAAAGCCCACTGTCCCTTTCTTTTGATCATCAGACAGAGGGCCCCCAGGAGCGAGGCCTCTTCGGGAGCATTAACAAGCGCCATGCCGCAAGGGGAAGAGCAGTCAAGGCCCCAGGGATGGGGAGGCACTCAGGGAGCGGACATGATTGACGGCGTCCCGTTTGGCCTGCGTGGAGTCGATGTCCCTCGAAGAGCGTCCAGAGCGAGGCGGGGGAACAGTGGACCACTCCGGCCGGAGCGAATCCGCGGGGCGAACACCAGAGGAGGGGGGTTCATCAGAGTCTGAGTCCACAGGCAACCGAAGAAGGCGCAGCGCCTCTTGCAGGGACCGGATAACCCGTCGTCGACCCTCCCAGGAGAACATCAGGGCAAAGGGGTGGCCCACTGGTATTTGATGTCCATGGCCCGCAATTTATCGGTGACAGGTTTAAAAGCTTTCCTCCGACGAAGCGTGGACGGTGCAAGGTCCTGGAAGATTTGAATGGACAGTCCATTGTAGGAGACTGACCGGATCCCCTGTACTTTACGCATGATGACTTCTTTGTCCGCAAAGAAATGGACTCGGGTGATAATGTCCGGCACAAAATTTGGGCGGTTGCGGGGACCCGGGACGCAATGGGCTCTGTCCAGCATAGGAGGTGTGGTACCTTCCCCCTCACGGATTGCATGTAGGAGGTCTGCGGTGTACGTCAAGGCATCAGACCCCTCTGTGCCCAATGGCACACCCCTAATACGGAGGTTGTTCCACCGTCCGCGGTTCTCCAGATCCTCCTGCTTCAATTGTAAGGAGATATTCTGGTCCTCCAGTTCTGACATCTTCCTCCAGAGGCCCTCGATGTCCTCTGTCCTGGCGTCCACCGTCCTCTCGAGACCGTCGACCCTATCACCAATTTCCACAACATCCCTGCGGACATCCTGCAGCCCAGTTTTGAAGTCCTGCCGCAGGGAGCTGATCTCCGACTTGATTTCCTGCAGAAAGGTCGTCATGTAGGCCTGAGTGATAGGGATGGCTTGAGCTGGCGTGTCCGAGAGCCCTGAAGAGACAGGGGGCCCTCTTGCGTAGAGGGGGCACCTTGGCCCACATGGAAGTCACTGGGTTATCGCGGGAAGCGGCTGCCTCTGCATCCTTGTGAGCCCTGTGTTTAGGTGGCATGGCGGCGGGACCCCAAGAGGACAGTAGCCGCCGAAGTCAGGGCCAAGGGTGAGAATCGACGGGACAGCCGAGATGTGGGCCAGTCTAATCAGCCACAGGCAGGATCCAGGGAGGCCTCCCCTAGGCAGCAAGCGCGGCCGGCAGCGTGGCGGCAGGGCAGCTCAATTCAGTGGCCCCTCCAGAGGCAAGAGCGCCCCAAGCAAAGGACTATCTTAGCAGGAGCAGTGGGGGGGACACTCAAGGCAAAGGGTAGGGGCAAGCAGCGTACACCAAACTCCCAGCAGAGTCCAAGGGCGGCCCAAGTCGTGGCGGCCGTGAAGCAGAATCCAAGGAGCCCAGGACAAGTGCCAATGAAGAGGCCCCCAGGGATGCGAGCCCCCCTCCGCCCCTTCTCACAGGCACCACACTCCAATTAGGGGACCAGGTCCAGGGACCAGGGCAAGGCCAGCGCTGAGATGCCCCCCAAGGCAGGCAGGGTCGCAGCAGCGAGCTGGGCGTCAGGGGGCCCACATTTGGGCAAAAAAGACCCCCCGACCCGGTACCTGCACCACTCCAACCGCAGCTCGGTGGCCCTCTCCGGTCGGCGCGCCGTCCAGGGTCTGCCAGGCAGGAAGAAGCCGTCGCCAGGCCCCGTATGCTCCAGGGGCCCCACACCAGGATCAGCGGTGTCACGGGGCCAGAGAGGCAGAGCGATCCACTGGCCAGAAGCGACCGCCTGCACCCCCTCACAGGGAGGCGCCGTAGGCACCAACGGGCACGCGTCCGCAGCCGGGGCCCAAAATGGCGGCCGGCGGGCAGCAGACCCGGTCCAGCGAAAGAGAAAAGGCCGCAGGGGTCCAGGCAGCGGCGTCCAGCCACCAGGGTGCAGCAGGTGTCCGGCCCCCGCGTGCCCCCGCCGCCGGTAACGGTCCCAGCTGGCGCAGCGCTCCCAGCACCGTCCGGAGCTCCACTGCGGCCAGGAGACAAGATGGCGGTCGCCAGGGCCGGCCACAGAGAACCAGGAACACCGAGCCCCCAAAGGACCCCCAAGCCTCCAAACACTGCCCGGGAGGTCCCGGCTGGGATCGGAGCAAGCCCCAGGTGAGAGCGGAGCCCGGAGACCAAGCTGGCGATACGGGCGAGAGGCGCTGGAGCGGAGACTCGATGGTGCACGTCTCACTCCATGCGCGCCCAAGCCACGCCCCTCAGGAGGTATTTTAAAGAAAATGGGTGATACTTTGTGTGTACATGTCGGCTCGGCAACATAGATTCATAAATAACATAGTAGGGAGGGTTGGTGGGTGGTTGAGTGAATGGATGAGTGAGCAAGGGTGGATGTATAGATGGATGGATGGATGAGTGAAAGCATGGATGGCTGGGTGAAAGAGGGTGGATGATTGGATAAAAGGGCTGATGATGGGTGGATAAGTGAAAGATTGGATGGATGAATGAAAGGGAGGGAAGATGGATGAAAGTGTGGATGATGGATGAGTGAAAGGAGGGATTGAGTGAAAGGGTGGATGGAATGAAAGGGTGGATGGAATAAAGGAGTGAAAGGGTTTATGGATAGATAAGTGAAAGGATTGATGAATGAGCGAAAGGGTGAATAAAGAGATGGATGAGTGAAAGGATGAATGGATAGGTTTGGAGATGGATGGATGGATGGATAGGTTTGGATATGAAGGGTGGACAGACGGAATGGTGAAAAAGTGAATGATGGATGAAAGACTGAATAGACGACAGAATGTAAAGGTTAAATGGTGGACATCAGCAGGTAAATGGTAGGATGAAAGGATCAATGGATAGATCGATGGAAGAGACAAGAGATATCTTCTGGGGAGGGTCATGATTATTTGCTTCATTTGCTTGGTGCCATAAGAGCTTTGGTTTGAAGTGGGGGTATTTTCAGTTTCTTCCTACTCACGTGCTGAAAAATATATAGTATTGTGCCAAACAACAGCAATTAACAGTATGGCATTAAGAAGGTGCAACTATTGCAAAAAAAAAGGAAATGTTAACATATTAAAGCATTTCTCTTTCATTTTGTGTAATGAGTTAACTTGCTTTGTTTATATAAACACATTTCTCATGTGTTTTGGTATGTGCTGCAACTAATATAGAAGTTGTTAAGTATCATCATGTCTTGCCCTTAGCCCCGCCCCTAGCCCCGTCCCCTCACTACACCTCTAGCTCATTTCAATGAGTACCTGCACTTATTTTTTCCCATTTAAAGCACTGTGTGTAGCCCTGTACATCCCACACTGTGCTTCAGAGTGCAGCTGTGTGTTTGAGAGCAAAGTTAATGATGGAAGGGAAGGGAATCTCTGCTCCAGCCAGAGAAAACGGAGACTAGAATTTGCTTATCTGATGCCACGTGCGTTCACCCAAAGCCCAAGCTCCATCGCATTGCAAGCTTGATGCTTTATACCTGTTAGTGAGCCTTTTCTGGGCAGACATACTGCTGCTGACTCATGCAGCTGGATAAACAAAATATAACACCAGCTTGGACGGGAAGCAATTTTGTGTCGAAGCACACTTCTGCCCAATCAGACATGTACAATTATGAACACTTAAAGCTCTTCACATGCACGTCTGAGGAGTACTTCTCGAAGCCTGTGACTGTCCAAGGTATTTAGAAGAACTTGTGCAAAACGTTGAGAGTTTCTAAAAATTGCAGATCTGCATCCATGCAAGGTAGTAAACATGTATGTGCAGATTTTTTTTCAGAATTGGGCCAAAGTGCACCGGATGTGCCCAATAGTTCCCTGTGCTGTTGGATTCAAGCTGCACCTCACAGGAAGGAAGAAACCGATGTGAGTTGCTTGTGTTCCCGTTCAGAGGGGATGTGGCCTGGCATGTCAGATTACACTGTTATTATTGGAACAGATCTGTGATTGGTTTGCATGTGATCCCTCCTGTTTGTCGTGGCACAGTGCGCAAAAACAGTGACTGAAATGAATTCAAGCTCTCCACCCTTCACGGCAGAGGCTACTTTAACGTTACACTAGGCTCTGTAAAATGGAAGATGCCTGATTGGCACTCCTAGTTTTACTGTTGCCTCCAGTTTTGACAGGTTTATTTGTCTAGCTGTAATTTAAGAACGCACATTTTTAAAGCGATACATCCATCTGGTTAGACATTATTTTTCATTATGTGTAATGACTATGTTGTTATGCTGTATCTGAAGCCAAACTTTGCACCACCTCGACTTAGTGCGTTTTGGCTGCTTCATTCATCACACCTACCACCAGAGTCAGGGAAACTGAGGGAGTGTTTACTGACCTTCGCATGTAACAGTTTCTAGTGTCATGGGCCAGAATAGAGACCCAGAAGAGCATCTCTGATACCGTCCAGTTGCAAGCCCAAGATCTGGAGAGAGAGCCTGGCACATTCTTATCACTCTTCAAGTTAACTCTGGAGGGTTCATAAAGGTTGGCACACCTGCTGCAAGGGTCAGGTCGATTCTAGAGAGAATGTGAAGATATGTACCTCTTCTAGGAGGTTCTCATTTATGGTTGGAGATGTAAGTAAAGTGCCTAGGGCCCAGCTCCCCACTTTCCTGGGACTGGTCCTCCAACAAGTCTACAGCTCTGTTAGACCTGGCCTCGCATGTGATGGAGCAGAGAAAATAAAAAATGTTAACCCCTAACAAATTTTATAAATAATTAATAAAATGTTCGTTTAAATGTATTAATCAACACTGTACGTGGGGGAAGGGTAATACGCAAGTATATGTGCTGAATAATCTATTAACGAATGTCTGTGTGTCTAATTATAACATAAAAATAATTGCGTACTAATTTATAATAAATGCATGATTTGTGCTTCATAGAAAATAAACGTGTCGTAGCAAAAACAATAGTGATGGTAAGTAAGGAACAGCTTAAATGTTGCTTTCTGCTAGGTAATAACTAATTGGGGTACGTAGACGATGGGAGGGAAACGAAAAGGCTATGTTTCTCTATTTTAATTATGTTTTGTTTATTTCAAAATAGTGCTCCTAAGTATAAACGAGTGGCGATATAAAATGGCTGCCAGTTAATGAAGTGCGCAAGTGCGGGGAAACACGTGACAAGGGAGAAAAGTTGGAGAAAAGCTAACCTCGTGATGTTGCTGAGAGGCTAGGATGCGAGAATGGTCAAGGCTGATGTGACCTAATTGAACTGATAGTGTGCCGTGGTGATCAGCAAGGAACCGTGGGAAACCATTTTAAGAGAAAGGACAATGCCTGCAGAGTTCTCGAATGTATCGAAAGAAGTTACAAATGTACTGATCGAAGCGGATGGAAACATGTCTTGAATTGTGAGAAAGGAAATGAACATATACATTCCAAGGACCAGTTGGATCCAAGAGAACTTGATTAAAGAATGAATAGATGAAATGAATGGACCAATGAAAGAAAAGCGTGTTATTAATGTTGCAACAATTAGTTAGCAAAGTTAGAATTAGGGTATAAGAGGGCCTACTCTTAGTGGGAGGGGGTCACAGTCACGATCAGAGTTGGAGAGTCGCAGTCAGAGTCGGTGTTGGTGTGGTGGCTTCCAGTGCTTGGTGGTCCTGATCGATCCATTACTGAGCGGGAGATGCTGAAAGACTGTTAGATGAGACGGGTTGCAGGTAGCTGATGCTGACGAGCTGAAGTTTCTGTTGCTGTCTTAATTTTCCAGTTGAGTATGAGAATCAGGTTATTTTTAATTCTTAAACTTAGGTTAGAAATCATTAGACTAAATTAGGAAGGTAGGCAGGTAATTAGGGTTTTGCTTCATGACAAAAATTTCCTTTCTGCAATAAAATTGATTATGCGTAATAAATATTTGAATTAATAATGAATGAATAATTGAATAAAAGTTTAAATTCTTTCTCATGCTTTTAAAATTATATAAAATTTAAGATTCTTTAAATCAAACGACTCAGTGGTTATTTTACTAAATGATTGTGACACCAGTAATTGGTTATTGTGATTTAGCTGGTCTTAATCACTATGAACTAATTTCTTACATGAATGATTCATCGACAAAACAATGAGCAGGAATATCTTAATTAATAACTGAAAGGAAAACGATAGATTTAGGTAATAAGATATCCCGGCTCCTTCCAGCGGTACATAAATGGTGTTTTCCATTTAGTTCTCATGCTTCTCCTAGGAGTACAGAATTTCGTAAAGGTGTAAAGGAAATCCAGGTGTGTGCGTGTGTGATAGGCGATGTTTATGGGCCCCATCGTCATGTGGATGTAAGAAAATATAGTTTGCCCCTGGATGACCGATAAGTGACCTAGGAGGAGAATAGTTTTATTGTACGCGCTGCATCAGATTTCTTGGTAGCAGAGTTATGGTTTTCTATAGATTAGTTTAGTGATTATTGTTTATTGATTATTGATTATTTTTGATGACTAACACTATATGTTGAGTCGCGTTATGTTATATGTGAGTTTTCACGCTTCTGGGATGTAGGAAGTGGAACACGTGTGGCAAGAGAAGTCACATGGAATTTGGTACATGGTCTGAATTCATTTTGGTAATAACACAGGTTGTGTTATGTTAGGGATTTTCTGTACGAAAGGTGTATAACTGAGATAGCAAATCACGTTTTCTTGTGAAACTTTGGCCTTAATTCTCAGGAGCCTAGTCTCCACATGTGTCTTATCCCCAGAGAAACGAGTTAATTGTTTGCTTGAAAGAAGGGTAAGGTAGAGGGAAGTGCTATTTTATCTGCGGGAGTTGATAATTCTGTGGTAGGGTAGAGGTAAGCGCTGCCTACTGGAAATACAGGATTCTTGTGTAAAAGGACAAAGCTGTCACTCTTGTTAGCGAATCAGACTATGGAATTGTTTTAATTGTTGTAACTAACGAAGAAAACAGTGAAAAGAAAATTGCCGATAAATTTTGTAAAGGAGGGGTAAAAGAGCAGGAGTAACGTAGAAAAGTGCCGCGCTAGGATTGGATAGTGCGCTAGTCAAGTGAACACAGAGTCAGGAGTGACGTAGAAAAGTGCCGCGCTAGGATTGGTTGGTTCGCGGACGAAGGGAATTGTTCTGATTGGTGCGTTAGTGTGAGTCGTGCTGTAATTGGTTGAAGTTCCGTACACGGAACAGTGCTGGTTTAAAGAGAAAAACAAATCGAAAACATGCCGTATTACGAGTATGAAAGGGAGAGAACGTCATGGACGACAAAAATAAAGAATTTCTTTAAGAAAGACAAAAAGGTGGTGACTAGAGAGGGACAAGTAATTCCTCCGCCGAAATCAGCAGCTTCACATATGATGCTGAAATATGGATATCATACATGCATATGGTTGGAAAATTGGGCAAAGTATACGAAGAATGATGGTGCATTAGCTTTCCCTGAGAATGGTTCATTTAGTGTAGCGGTTTTGCGAAATTTACGAGAAAAGATGACAAATCTCGAACCTAGACCTAGACCGACACAGTTTGAAGCGTTGACAGAATGGGAGGATGAGATGTATGAGCGAGAGAGATTCAGAGGTTTAAGAGATCATGAGTTTATGCCTGGAAGAATGTGGGGAATAAATCATGAGGATAGAATAAAACGTTGGAGATGTGCTAACATGACAGGAGGGTTGTTTCCGGCTTTTACAGTTGAGGAAGAGACTAAGAGAAAACGTACTGAGAAAAAGAAACATATGGAGAGGGAAAAATATATGCATGAGAGCGAAACGGATGATGAATTGCTGGAAGATATTTTAAATAGAAATCCACCTCCGTATCAGCAGAGTTCTACAGTGGTGACACCAAATGCGCCGCTAATAGAGACTATGCGAAATAAAAATCCGGAAAAAAGAATTGAAATAAATAGGTCACAAGATAAAATGAGAACTTCACAAAATGAAGGAATAGAAAGCGACAATGCAAGCGAATTAGCAAGGACAACAAAAGAACTAACTGAGAAGATTAGAGAATTAACGAAAAATATGGAAGCAGTGACTGTGCCTGTAACAATAGGTCCAGTAATACCAGTTTTTGAGAATCAGAAAATTGATGAACGATCTTTAGTGATTCCCATGAGTTCACAATTTCAGAGAGAAAAAGAAAGGATGGAACAAAGTGCAAATACAAGTAATTTGGCTAGTACTTACAGACCAAGTCCACCTACAAATTTGACTGTGAATGAGTGCAATGGTAGGAAAATGCATATGGTAACAGAATCTGCAACAGAGACTCCTGAAAAGAGTGGTAATTGGATAGAACTAAATAATACACCCATAGGTCCGACTCCTGATGAGTTAAATGAGTGGATGAAGGCATTTAAATTAAAAGAACCAGAAGAAAAACCATTAGATGTAATTAGGTTAAAAATTGACATGGAAGAATTAATTCTAGGAACAATTGGTACAGAAAAGATAAAAAATTACCAGGATGATGAAATAATGTTTCTGTGCAAAAGTATTACATGGAGAGCAAAGAATTTACATGACAAACTAGAAGAAGTAGCCAGTGAAATTGGAATAGACTTTGCGAAAGTGAAAACATTGCAGAAACCATATAGAGTAGACTTTTGTGAAAAAGATATTGAAAATTTGAACACGGCAGGAAGGCTGACACAGATAAAAGAGTTAATTGTGTTATTGAGAAAATGGGGTGATGTGGACAGATGGAAGGTTAGATGGACAAAAAAGAATGAGAAAACTACAGACAAAGCTTCTTTGGCTTTTATGATAACTGAAAAAGAACCTGTTGCCAGAGAATACCCTATGAGAGAAACTCCAGGTGGTAGTTATGTGCATGTTCCCTGGACTAGGCAGGATATACTGTCATTCACAAATGACTTTCCGAAGCTAAGAGAGAAACCAGTTGAATGGTACCGACAAGTAGAGAGGTTTGTAAAGGTTTCAAAGGTGTTGTGGATAGATTTAGATGGATTATTTGACATAGTGGTACCAACTGATTTGTGGTCAGAGTGTAAGATTACAGTTGACTGGCCAACTACAGAATATCCAAGAGATCCTAAGACAGGAGCTCCAGGTCCTGAGGTGATGAAGAAGTATGATAAGGTGATTACCTTTTTGAAGAATAAGATTCCTCCTAAAGAGACAGATTGGGTAAAAATTGATAGAACTACACAGGAAAGTAAGGAGTCTGTACACGCCTATTATGAGAGGTTGTTGTTGGTTTTCAAGCAGTATAGTGGATATGAGGAATTAAGTGAAAAGGATATGAGTCATTTTGTGTACAGATTTGTGTTTGGATTGAAACCAGAGATTAGTGAAATGATTAAACAGCATATGATTAATTGGCAGAATGGCACAGTAGACGAGGTGCTGAGGTATGCTAAGTATTGCAGTGATGATATTGAGAGTAGACAGCGTAAATTGAAAGAGAAGGCAATGTGGGCACAGGTGAAAGTGGCAGAAAAACAAGAAGCTCAATTGGATAATAATAGTGGGAATGAAACAGGACAGAATAAAACGCGACCTAACATAGGTAAAGGGAAAGGTCAAGTGAGTCTAGAGGAGGCAAAGAAGAAATGGCCCTGTCATAATTGCGGAAAATTAGGGCATTGGAGAAACGAGTGTAAGTTCCCACCTAAACCTAATCCGGAAAATCAATCATTAACTCCACAGGTGCAGAATGAGGTAGTTGTTCAACAAAGTCAGGTGCCACAACCACCACTTCCCAACACTGTTAACCAGCAAAGATACAGTACAGAAACAGGATTCTACGGAGGAGAGCAGGTAACACAGTTGCCGCGAGCAGCCAACATTTCTCAGTATTGGTTGCGACAGAGTGAGGATGAGACGTGGGATGAAAGTTACATGACGGTGCCTAGGAGAGGGAAAAGAGTGCGTACTTGGCGCAACTCTAGAGGTAGATCAGTCTGGTCCCTTTGTGGATGGAGAAGTGAATGGTGCAAATGTAACATTCCTTGTCGATACTGGAGCTACCCGTTCTACTGTTAGATCAGTGGAAATTCCAAACCTTCCTCTCTCAGGTGAATACATCCAAGTGGTAGGAGTAGCAAATCAGCAGATTAAAACACCACTTACTGAATTAGTGGAAGTAAAAATTGGTTCTTTTAGCAAAATGCATAGATTTGTAGTGTGCGATTGTAGTCCTGTAAATCTTTTAGGTCGTGACCTCTTGTGCAAGATGAATTGCACAATTTATTGTACACCAGATGGAATTGGATTTCAGACCTCAGATGAAGACGTATTGTATAAAGTAACTTTGATGAATCAGGAACCTGAAATGAATGGTTTGTTTCCTGCATTTGATGCAGAAAAACTTCCAGAAGAACTAAAAATTGCAGTGAAAGAAAATGTGTGGGATTTTACAGGAGAAGATATTGGATTAATGAAAGAAGTTGATCCAGTAAAAGTAACAGTAAAAGAAGGAACAACTTACCCGAATACGCCACAGTACAAATTAACTCCAGAAATAATTGAAGGAATAACTCCTGTAATAAATAAAATGATTGAACAGGGAATTCTAAAAGAAATAATGAGCAGTCCATGTAATTCACCTATTATGGGACTGAAAAAGCCAAACGGAACATATAGAATAGTACAGGATTTGAGAAAGATCAACAAAATAGTTGTGCCCTGTTGTCCAATAGTGCCAAACCCTGCAGTAATTCTATATCAAATTCCACACGAAGCTGAGTGGTACACAGTGATAGATTTGTGTCACGCATTTTCTCTATTCCTTTGCATCCAGATAGCCAGCCATTATTTGCGTTCCGGTTCGGAGAGCGTATTTTGGCATGGTGCCGAATTCCTCAGGGGTATACAGAAAGCCCCTCAATCTTTAATCAGATTCTAAAGAAATCTCTGGAAGATTTGAAAATGCCAGAAAAGTCAGTGATGGTGCAGTATATCGATGACCTGTTGGTGGCATCGAAAACAAAAGAAGCATGTGTAAGTGATACAATTGCTTTACTGAACCATCTAGAGAAAAGAGGACATAAAGTGTCCCCTTCAAAATTGCAATTTTGCCAAAAAGAAGTTCAATATTTAGGGCATAAAATTGAGAAAGGAGTGCGAAAGATAGCGACAGAAAGAGTAAGAATGATTCAAGGAATGAGAGCACCAATGACGCAAAGAGAGGTAAGAATGTTTCTGGGAATGGTTGGATATTGCCGACAATGGATAAGTGGTTTCTCTTTGATTGCAAAACCATTACAAAAATTGACCAAGAAAGATGTAAGAGACCCTTTTGAGTTAAATAACGAAGAAATGAAATCTTTCAAAGAATTGAAAAAGAAATTGTGTGAGGCCCCTGCTTTAGGCATGCCTGATTATGAGAAGGATTTTGAATTGTACTGCAGTGAAAGAGATGGATGTGCGTTTTCAGTACTGGTACAAAAACATGGAACAATGAAGAGACCAATTGCTTATTTTTCAGCTGTTTTAGATCCTATAGCAAAAGCGTTGCCCGGATGTCTGAAAGCAGTTGCTGCTACTTGTGTAAGTCTGGAACAAAGTGAAGGTATAGTGATGGGGTATCCACTGAGAGTATATGTTCCCCATTCAGTAGAAATTCTTTTGACAAGAACAAAAACACAGTACATGACACATAGTCGGCTGACTAAGTACGAAAAAGTAATCTTGAGTGCTGAAAATGTGACCATAGATAGATGCATGAATGTGAATCCTTCAACATCATTGCATAATGAAGAGAGTATAATTGAACAAGACGAAGTAGATCATGATTGTCTGAATGTGCTGGAATATTGCACAAAACCAAGAGCTGACATAAAGGATGAACCGTTAAAGGAATCAGATTATGTCATGTTTGTGGATGGCTCATGTTTGAGAACGAAAGAAGGAGTTTTAAGCGCAGCTTACGCAGTGTGCACAGTGGCAACTGTGATGGAAGCGTCTTGTCTGAAAGGAATAAGGTCTGCACAAGTTGCGGAACTGATTGCTTTGATTCAAGCATGTAAATTGGGAAGAAATGTGCGAGTTACGATTGTGACCGATAGCCAATATGGTTTCGGTATTGTACATGACTTCGGTCAGATTTGGTCACAAAGAGGTTTCTTGACGTCTGCAGGAACACCTATCAGAAATGGAGATTTTGTTAAAAAGCTGCTTGAGGCGATACAGCTGCCTAAACAAATAGCTGTAGTGAAGTGCAAGGCACATAAGAAAAACGAAGATTACATAGCTGTTGGAAACAACTATGCTGATGAGATTGCCAAATATTGTGCAGAGAACATGGTGTCCCTAAATAAGAATAGAGAAAGGGAGCATATCTCTTCTCCTTTGCTTTTTACTAACACTGTCGAGACATGGGATGAAGTGAGACAGTTACAGGAAGCTGCAAATGATGAGGAAAAAGATTACTGGATAAAAGCAGGATGTAGAAGACAGGAAAATAATGGTGTGTGGGTGTACAGAGATGAAAGACCAGTTATGCCTGATAGCATGATTGCAGACATGGCACGGATGTACCATGGACAAGCTCATATTGGGAGAGATGCAATGATCAGACTTTTCAGACAAACCTGGTATAACCCAAAATTCAGAGCGATAGCTGAAAGCCTTTGTCAAAGATGTCTTATTTGTCAGCAGTTTAATCCAGGAAGAAAGACGGTAGTGAGTCTAGGAACAATAGGACGAGAAGGAGGTCCGTTCACTAGAATGCAATTGGACTTTATCGAAATGCCCCCTTGTAACAGATTAAAATATGTTCTAGTGGTCGTCTGTTTGTTTTCTCGTTGGGTGGAGGCATACCCCACTAGAAGGAATGATGGAACAACGGTGGCAAAACTTATGCTGCGAGAGTTCATTCCAAGGTATGGTTTTCCAGTCACGGTTGAGACAGATAGAGGAACACATTTTCAAAATGAGTTGATCCAATTGATTTGTGAAGCATTGAGTATTAAACAAAAACTACATTGTGCATACAGACCAGAGGCTTCTGGGGTAGTAGAGCAAATTAATGGAACAATTAAGAACAGATTAGGAAAAATGTGTCAAGCTACAGGACTCAAATGGCCAGATGCACTGCCCCTTGTTCTGATGACCATCAGAAGCATCCCTGAAAAGAAAACTGGACTTAGTCCTCATGAGATGATCATGGGACGAGCAATGAGACAAGCACAAGTACCTGTCAACAAGTTATTGACTATAACTGATGATCTAGTACTGGATTATTGCAAGGGACTGGCTGATGTGGTGCGTTCTGTGTTTCATCAGGTTGGACCGGATGCGACCACTCTTGAAAGAAAACCAGCCCACGACTTGAATCCAGGAGACTGGGTCCGCATAAAAATCCACAGGAGAAGAAACTGTCTAGTTCCTCGCTGGGACGAGCCACGACAGGTAATCCTAGTGACAACGACTGCAGTCAAGTGTGCAGGAATAAAGAACTGGGTCCATGCCAGCCACACAATCAGAGTTCAAGAACCTACTGATCGACATGTGAGTCGACGTCTGGAAGTGTGGGATAAAAGTTTAACGACTGGGACAACAGGAATAAGAGAAAGGGTGCCAGAACTTGAAGATCGACCTGAAAGTCGACATCTGGAAACCCCAACTGCGAGCACCTCTAGAGAAGAAGAGGAGGAAGAAGAAGAAGGAAGAAATTCAGAAATTCCAGAACCTGAAGATCGACCTGTAAGTCGACATCTGGAAATATCTGATACAAGTTCAGGATCTGATGATTCAGTTGCAAACTGTGAAGAATTTCGAAGGAGAACTTGGGGTTATAAACCAATTAGAGAAGAAAATGAACAAGAAAATGATCTAGATGAGCAACCAAGTACAAGTTATGGTGGAAATCCTTCAGAAATAATATTAATAGACGAAGTAGGGAAAGAAGTACACAAAAAGTTAGAGAATCGAGAAGAACCCCGAGGAGCAATAGGGACAGATAGAGAAACAAAAGAACAGGGAAATTTAGAAGTAGAGAGTGAGGAAAACACCAAATCGGAAGAACACCGAGGAGGGATAGTAATAAGGGAACACAAGAAGGAGAAGACAGATCCACCAGTAAGAGACGACGAGATCATAAGCTTCAAAATAAGAGACAATAGTGAAAAAGTTGAAACCGAATCTGAAGAGAGTGGAGAAGAGGAGAAAACAAAAACTGAGTCAAGAAAAAGAAATTGGAAATCAGAAAGAGACGAAAAAGAAGGTGAAGCCAAAAGGCCAAGAAAAGGAGATAATTGGCCCAGCAACTATATAAGAAAATTGAGATATAGAATAATAAGAACAGGAGAAAAAAGTGCTGAACAAGTGAATGAAATAACAAGTCAAAAGGGACAAGAAAAGCCAAGTGGAAAACGACTGCAAAAGTCTAAAAGAACGAAGAAAGTGAATGCAAAGTACAAGTCACCTGAGTGGCTATATATCGCACTGATGGATTACAAAGAAGAAGGAAACACTCACGAGAACCCGAGACTAAGAAATCGAATGGGTAAAGGTGAGATGCAACAAACCTGAAGTGAAGACTTATAGTGCTTCTGCCGGACATGACAATTTTACTGGATATGACAAATCACCGGATGTGACAACGAAAGAATTCTGGAAAGAATTAAAAGAAAGTACCAAGCAAAGACTTTTTGAAAGCAGAGTGGCATCTAAGTCATTTCTGAGGTGTAGTGACACAATTTTCTGAAACTTAACAAAAAGATAAAAGCAAAATGGAAAATACTAGGGATAGAAGAGATAAATGTGAGTTTGTAAAAAGATGGTGTAAAATGTGCTGCTTTTGTACAGGTTTATTAATGACCGTATGGATAGTTTTAGCAATCACAATTCCTATTAGTTTAGCTGTAATAGAAGCGAAGAATGATACTAAACCAGAAAAAGAAACTAATATTAAAGAACCAGTTATTTTAAGAAGTAGTGCAGAATTACATAAGGATAAGTCAGTAACAGACTTTTCTAAAAATGTTTTTACAAAATTGTTGTACGAATATGTAGAGACAATGGATGTGAGAGATTGTTATGTTTGTATGCAGTTGCCTGCATCAGTGTCAGAAGGTGTAACTTATCATCACCTACCTCTAACTTATGGAATAACCTGTAGTGTAATAGCAAGTTTATTTTATAAAACAGGTAGATTAGAGTCTTATTATACTGATATAGATAAGATTTTTGCAAACGTTCCGGTAGTACCAGAACTTAACAAAGTAAAACAAGCAAAAGTTTTAGGAGAATTCTTTCTAGAACATAGAAAATTAACCTTAGAAGAAATAGCTAAGAACAACCTTACCTGTGAATTAAAGAAAGAAGAAAAGGTATTTTTAGAAATGGTTGAAGAAAGAAGAATGAAATTTCAAAAAGAAGCAATAAAAGAGGAAGGAACACATCTATGGACGTTTGAGGAAGGAAATCATGAAGGGAAAAAGATAAATGCAGCAATGACATTAGATTGGCCGCAAACAGGAAAGTTGTGTATTAGGAGAAATAAGACAGTCTATGACAATTACTTTGTAGGTTCCAGTATCTGCCATGACAATTATCAAATTTTGGGAGGTTGGGGATTCAAAGGTGGAAAAGATCCAATATTTCCAGGTATCTATTATATTTGTGGGAATAGAGCTTATTACAGGTTACCGGACCATTGGTATGGAACTTGCTATGTAGGCCTGGTCTTTCCAAAAAAATTCATATGGACAGAGAAGAAAAAGGAACATACAAGATGATTAATAGCTTTACACGTAGAAAGAGGGAAAGTTTTTCAGAAACTGTAGGTGATATTTTTGGAGCATTAATACCAGCAGTGGGAATATCTTTGAATGCATTTAAAATTCGGAAGTTATCCACAGTAGTAGATCGTTTGTCTACAGATACTGCGGGAGGGTTCTTGATGGTAAATACCGAAATGGTTGCCATGAGAGCTATGGTGATGCAAAATCGGCTTGCCCTTGATATTCTTTTGGCAAAAGATGGTGGAGTCTGTGGAATGCTGAAAGTCCAACATTGTTGCACTTACATTCCTGATAAAAGTGAAAATATACAGAGGTATATTACAAATATTACAAATTTGCACAAAGAACTAGTTCCACTGGAGGTTGAAAGTGTCTTGGGAAAACTTGGTAGAGGGTTTTCTTCCGTAGCAAATTGGTTGACCAGAATGAGTAGACTAATGATAGGGAAAGTTATAATAATAGCAACTATAGTAATATTGTTAGCCATGGTGTTGAAAATTGTAATAACATGTATAAAAAGAAAAATAAGACAAAATAAGATAAAAAGAAATAACAGAATAATGAAAGAGAGAGAGAGAGAAATGGGTGAAATTGAGTTAGAGAAAATGAAAGAAAGCATGTATAAGGAGACAAGAAGACAAGATGAAAGGGAAACAGATGTGTAACTAACAAAAAGCAAAAGGATGAAAGACATATGCTGCCTGAAAAAGAAGTATAACTTGGGTTTTATGTGGTGATTTAAAAATCACCAAAGGGGGAGTTGATGGAGCAGAGAAAATAAAAAATTTAACCCCTAACAAATTTTATAAATAATTAATAAAATGTTCGTTTAAATGTATTAATCAACACTGTACGTGGGGGAAGGGTAATACGCAAGTATATGTGCTGAATAATCTATTAACGAATGTCTGTGTGTCTAATTATAACATAAAAATAATTGCGTACTAATTTATAATAAATGCATGATTTGTGCTTCATAGAAAATAAACGTGTCGTAGCAAAAACAATAGTGATGGTAAGTAAGGAACAGCTTAAATGTTGCTTTCTGCTAGGTAATAACTAATTGGGGTACGTAGACGATGGGAGGGAAACGAAAAGGCTATGTTTCTCTATTTTAATTATGTTTTGTTTATTTCAAAATAGTGCTCCTAAGTATAAACGAGTGGCGATATAAAATGGCTGCCAGTTAATGAAGTGCGCAAGTGCGGGAAACACGTGACAAGGGAGAAAAGTTGGAGAAAAGCTAACCTCGTGATGTTGCTGAGAGGCTAGGATGCGAGAATGGTCAAGGCTGATGTGACCTAATTGAACTGATAGTGTGCCGTGGTGATCAGCAAGAAACCGTGGGAAACCATTTTAAGAGAAAGGACAATGCCTGCAGAGTTCTCGAATGTATCGAAAGAAGTTACAAATGTACTGATCGAAGCGGATGGAAACATGTCTTGAATTGTGAGAAAGGAAATGAACATATACATTCCAAGGACCAGTTGGATCCAAGAGAACTTGATTAAAGAATGAATAGATGAAATGAATGGACCAATGAAAGAAAAGCGTGTTATTAATGTTGCAACAATTAGTTAGCAAAGTTAGAATTAGGGTATTAGAGGGCCTACTCTTAGTGGGAGGGGGTCACAGTCACGATCAGAGTTGGAGAGTCGCAGTCAGAGTCGGTGTTGGTGTTGGTGGCTTCCAGTGCTTGGTGGTCCTGATCGATCCATTACTGAGCGGGAGATGCTGAAAGACTGTTAGATGAGACGGGTTGCAGGTAGCTGATGCTGACGAGCTGAAGTTTCTGTTGCTGTCTTAATTTTCCAGTTGAGTATGAGAATCAGGTTATTTTTAATTCTTAAACTTAGGTTAGAAATCATTAGACTAATTTAGGAAGGTAGGCAGGTAATTAGGGTTTTGCTTCATGACAAAAATTTCCTTTCTGCAATAAAATTGATTATGCTTAATAAATATTTGAATTAATAATGAATGAATAATTGAATAAAAAGTTTAAATTCTTTCTCATGCTTTTAAAATTATATAAAATTTAAGATTCTTTAAATCAAACGACTCAGTGGTTATTTTACTAAATGATTGTGACACCAGTAATTGGTTATTGTGATTTAGCTGGTCTTAATCACTATGAACTAATTTCTTACATGAATGATTCATCGACAAAACAATGAGCAGGAATATCTTAATTAATAACTGAAAGGAAAACGATAGATTTAGGTAATAAGATATCCCGGCTCCTTCCAGCGGTACATAAATGGTGTTTTCCATTTAGTTCTCATGCTTCTCCTAGGAGTACAGAATTTCGTAAAGGTGTAAAGGAAATCCAGGTGTGTGCGTGTGTGATAGGCGATGTTTATGGGCCCCATCGTCATGTGGATGTAAGAAAATATAGTTTGCCCCTGGATGACCGATAAGTGACCTAGGAGGAGAATAGTTTTATTGTACGCGATGCATCACATGCCACAGCGGCCCTCTGCTCTACTCTCGCGCCTTGGTGCCGTTGCCGCTCTCCGCGCCTCTGTGCCTTCTCTCTTTCTCTCATACTCCTTTTCCTCTTTTTCTCACTCTTTGCCTTAATTTTGTGCCACTTTCTCTCACTCCTTGCCTTCCCTTTCTGACTGTCTCTCATTCTTTGCCTTTGCTTTGCACCTGTCTCTTTCACACTTTGCCTTTGCTTTGTGCCTCTTTCTCTCACTCATTTCCATTACCTGTGCCTCTTTCTCTCTAGCTTTGCCTTTGCTTTGGGCCTCTTTTCTCATTTGTTTCCATCACTTGTGCCTTTTTCTCCCAAGCTTTGCTTTTGCTTTGTGCCTCTTCATTTTGTGCCTCTTTTCTTTGTGCCTCTTTTTTTTGTGCCTCTTTTCTTTGTGCCTCTTTACTTTGTGCCTCTTTACTTTGTGCCTCTTTTTTGTGCCTCTTTACTTTCTACCTCCATCTTTCCACCAGCCCCCCAATGCCTCCTCCAGTGCTTTTCCTCTTCCTGCCTCCCCCTGCTCTTTACCTGCTCTCCCGCGTTTACCTCCCAAGTATTCTTACTGCATCTTCTTCTTCCAACCTTCCCTTGGCCCAACCCACCACCCCTGCCCTTCTTCCCCCACCGAGGACCTACTTAATTGAGGCTGCTGTGCGACTGCTCAGCGGGAGTGCCAAAAGCAAGTCGGTCTATGCCCCTCTGCGCTTGGACCGCGCCCAGCACCACGACCCCTGGTCAGATCACCCATGGCCGCTAATATGTAGTGACCCTCCACATGCTCAACCCTGGACACCCCTTCACCCGCTGCACCGCACCTTACAGCAAGGTAGAACCTCTCCCTTGCTCCCACTGTCACTTCACCTACAGCAACTCTGCACCACATACTCCCCTCACTCAGACTCACACGCCACCATTTCACAACCTCACGTCATCCAACACAACTCCTGAATCCGGCATACTCTTACATTCATGCTCCTAAACACTTGCTCTCTCAAAAAACACACCATCAAAATTTGGGACCTTCTTAACAGTAGTCCACCAGACCTCCTCTCCATAATGGAAATCTGGATGAACCCCGCCTCCGCTCACAATATTGCTGTGGCTGTCCCAGCAGGATACAAAATTGCACGCCAGGACTGTCTCCACAAGCCCAGCGGAGGTCTCGCCATCATCTACAAAGACACCCTCAAATGCACAACTATAACTGAACCAGACATCCTTTTCATGGCACACATGCACTTCAACCTACAAGCAAACAACAGCAGCACCATGAAGGGCACCCTAACTTAAAGACCACACTGTCTGCGAGGGAACTTTAGAAACCTAATCTCAGACTTCATCGCCCCCTGACCATTAACTCCAAGAACTTCCTTTTTCTCTGCGACTTCACTTTCCATCTGGAAAACCCCTCTAACCACTGCTCCTCCGAACTCCTCAAATGTCTACAGAACTTAGGACTTTTCCAGCTCGTCACGGACTCTACACACAATGCAGGACACACTTTAGAGGCAATCTTCACCTCCGGCATCTGCATCAGCTACCGCTCCCTCTCACCACTCACATGGACCGACCACTACATTATCCATTTCAATTTCTCCATGACACTAACCAAAGCTCCCATCAACACCAACCAACCCAGCCAGAACTGGAGCAGAATAATGGAAACAGACTTGTGGTACACTCTCGAAACAAATTACCCGACACCACCAACGACCGAGATGAGGACATCGCCAACTTCAACCAATGGATCTACAACTGGGCTGGCGCTCTTGCATCCATCAAAACTCCACCGGCCCCTTGGTACAAATAACAAATTTGGGACTCCAAAAGATAGTGCAAACAGATGGAAAGGAACTGGAGAACCAACCACAATGCCAGATCAACCTACAAGGCCACCCTCAGACACTACCACCACCTCCTGACAGTTACCAAGAGAAGAACCCTCATGGATAGAATTGAAGTCAGCAGCAAAGAGACATTTGCCATTATCAATTCACAACCTGAGATGCCTCAACCAACTATATCACCCCTCCCAGGAACTCTGTAATGACCTTTCAAAGTACTGCAACTACAAAACTGAGAAATCTACAATAACTTTGAAAAGCAACCAAACCCTGAGGACATCAGTAGCAAACTGCACACCTACCACTCGGACAGACACCCAACCAACTGGAGAACACTCACCGAGGTAGGTACCATCTCAATCATGACGACCGTCCAATCCGGGGCCCCAAAGACTCATGTCCACTCCATATCTACAACCTAGGACCCGTGATCAGCAAAATCCTCACCCATATCATCAACTCCTCCATCGAGTCTGCAGCTTTTCCAGAGTGGGAGCATGCTGCAGTCACAGCCCTCCATAAAAAAAACATCAGCTGACTCCAATGAACTAAGGGGCATATTTACAAGGAAATGGCGGAGCTGTGGCAAAATTTGCAGTGCCGCGCTCTGCCATTTCCAAAACACAGGGATGCACCACATTTACAACAATACGGCACAGCCCTGTTTTTCCCCATTGCTGACACTAAAAATAGCTCCCTAGCACCAATACAGACATTCTTGCACCATAGTGCAAGGGTGCCTGCCTTGCAGGGAATTATTGTTTATGTGCAGGAAGGTGTCCCTTCCTGCACATAAACAATCAATAATGACGGTTTGTTACTTCTATGTGTGCTGCAGAAGTAGCAAATCGTCATTATTTAATGATTGTTTATGTGCCGGAAGGGACACCTTCCTACACATAAACAATCATTAATGGTGTTTTGCTCTTTCTATGCAGAATGCAGCATACATAGAAAAAGCAAAAACGAGGAGAAATAAAGGTATTTCTCCTTGTTGCGCCATTCTAATGCCTACTATTGCATGGCGTTAGTTTTTGGCAAGGCCACAGATTTACACATCCTTGTAAATCTGAGGCAGCTCAAAAAGCAATAGGTGTTGTGGTGGAATGAACACAGCAATACCCATTGCACGCCTCTTTCATGCAGAAAACTGTGTGAAAGGGTACCATATTCACAAAGCGGCGTTAAGCCACAAAAAGTGGCTTAACTTCACTTTGTAAATATGGAGCAGGGTATTGCGCCACAGGAACCTCGGTAAAAGTGATGTTCCAGTGGTGCAATCCCCTTGTAAATATGCCCTTAATCAACTTCCAACCCATCCCCCTACTACCTTACCCAGCAAAGGAGATAGAGAAAGCAATCAACGAGCAACTCACCAACCACCTGGAACTCCACAATCTTCTCGACCACTCACAATCTGGCTTTCGTAACAATCACAGTACGGAGACATAATTTATCGCCGCCACAGATGAGATCCGCACCCCTATAAACCGAGGAGAAACCTTCGCCCTCATACTGCTGAACCTCTCAGCAGCATTTGACATCAAGTTACACTCCAGTCTCATCAAAAGATTACACGATACAGGGATCCAAGGCTAAGCCCTCGTATGGCTATGTTCCTTCCTCATAAGGAAAAAACAGCGAGTCAGGCTCCCCCTCCTACACATTGGAGCCTAAGGACCTCATCTGTGGAGTCCCTCAAAGATCATCCCTCTGCCCCACCCTGTTCAACATTTACATGACACCACTCACTGACTTCATCAGATCCCACCTCGTCTCCTACGCAGATGACACCCAGCTCATCCTCTCTATGTCAGATGCGTCCCCCATGAGCAGATCCAACTTCACCAAATGCATGATCCACGTAGCAGAATGTATGAGAACCAACTGCCTGAAACTCAACACTGATAAGACAGAAATGCTGATCGTCAGGAACAAGAACTCCCCCTGGGACTCCACCTGTTGGCCTTCAAAGTCCGGTCCAACTGTATCACCCACCAACCATGCATGTAACCTAGGGCTCAAATTAGATGACAAACTCAACATAGCCACACAGGTAAATCCAGTTAGCTCCTCCTGCTTCCACATGCTATGCATCCCCCCAAAAAATATTCGGATGGATTCCCAAGAGCACCAGACCTATTGTCACTCAAGCCCTATTCATCAGCAGACTTGACTACGGCAACACACTTAATGCTGGAATCCCCAACCACATCCTCCACCGTCTTCAGACCATCCAGAACGCCGCTGCCAGACTCATCCTGGACCTCCCACTGCACATCCACATCACTCCTCACCTCAGAGATCACCACTGGCTGCTAATACACACTTGCTGCCAATTCAGACTTCTCACACACATACAAGGCACCGCACAACATTGGACCAGCACACCTCAACTGCTGCCTCACTTCCACCAGCTTACCAGACACCTAGGCTCTGCCTCTCTCTCGCACACACAGTGGCGGCTCCTCCGCTAAGGCGGAGGAGCGTCGCCCCACTGCGATGCAGCAGTGAAATAAACATAACATAAAATGATAATAACTTGGTTATTATCATTTTATATTCTCCTTCTGTGGCAGCTTTGCGGTCAAGGCGGGCCAGGCTGCTCACAAAAGAGCAGGGGGAGGAGTGGTTTGCCCACTTCAAGTAGGCAAAAATGTTTGGCCGGCTGTCATTCATGAGCACTTTGCATGTTGTCCACCCAGGCTGCATTACAGCCTGGGTGGAGAACATGCTCAGGCTCCCACTGCCTGTCTGAGCGCCGAAACACGGCGCTCAGACCAATCACAGCCTTGCATTACAGCATTGTGATTGCCTTAGAGGAGCCAATCACAACCCTGCATTGCAGCGTTGTGATTGGCTATGGGGAGCCTGGTGCTTCCTCCTTCCTATTCTGGCCGGGAGAGATGACGAGGGACACGGAGGAGAGATGCGGCAAGCAGGTATTTTTTTTCTATTTATTCTTTTACACCCCCTCAACCTCCACCCCCGCCCCCCAACCCCTGATCGTTGCCGGGCGCCACAGCGCACACATACCCTGTATCCGCAAAAGCAGAACACAAGGCCTAGCTTTCTTATACCTCAGACCCAAAACATGGACCAACCTCCCTCTACGCTTCAGGGCCTCATCCTCCTCGCTTCTGGATTTCCGGAAGAAGCTGAAGACCTGGCTCTTCAACTAAGACCCTGCAGACGGCCTTCACACCTGCTCCAGAGCCTGGATACCCCTCGGGGATCAGTCGCGCTTTACCAATCCTGATACATAATTATAACAAGTCAAGTTAACCTCGGTTATATACATGATTTGGGTCAGGGTGCTCTCATACTGGAGCACGTCTGTTAGCAGGCAGGGCTGAGGCAAAGTCAGTCCCATACCAGAATGGTGTCTCCGAAATTCCAGTGGGGGCGGGGTGGAGTCAGTCATGTCTGAGCAGCACTTCTCAAATGCTGGCGGGACTAGGACATTCAGCCACGCAACAGACCATTCTATCCAGTATATAAGCATGTTACCCAATTAAAAGGGCACTCCTGTTATCGTCCTTAAAAGGGTGAAAAACAGGTTGTGTTGCACTGTTGTCCTTCAATGTAAACAGAGATGTGTGCAACAGGCTGGGCTAACCGCTGACCTCCGTGGTGCTTCTATAGCCCTGCTCACCCTTGGCGATGAATAACATGTGTTTATTGTTTAGCCAACTCAATGGCACTCATTGTTTTGACCTTGGAAGGATGAAAGACCGAGTATACACGCCAGGAATCCAACCTGTGACCACGAGGTCAACACAGATTTCCTTGCAGAGGATGAATGAGTCCACGCAGGGCACTCATTCTGCATATAGTGCATCCCAGCGTGGAGTGAACTACCCGGGCACACCTACAGCTGCCCTGGGGAGGGTGGGAGCAGGAGGGAGGCGCCTGCTAAACTGTACTTTTACAAGTACGACTCGTGCTCTCTGCATCTCCGGATACGAAATACTGACGACGTATAGGGAGCACCAGGCTCATGCCATCTGTCGGCGGCAGCACCACGCTCTCTACCTAGTCTCCAGCTCTGTCTGTGCAGTCACGCGGCAGTGACGTTGTAGATAAAGCCACGGTAGGTCAGTGTCAGCGCCAAACACTGATTTTCCTACCTGTTGTAATGCAAGGGACCCTGCTAAATCCCTAGCACTCCTCTTGCTTTCTCACGAATGCTGCACCCGTGTCTGTTCTGTAACTCCCTGCATGGCGTTCCTGCACAGCAGTCCGACTCAGGGGGGACCCTGCACCCAGAGCTGGGTCTCCGCTCCCGGCGGGGGAAGGCTGGCCCGTGCAGCTTCGTGCTGCATGCTAAGGCGGCCGGCGGAGGCGGGAGCAGAAGGAAGGCGGGATGGGTGCCAGCAGCGGAGGGGTTGTGGCGGGGAAGTTTTCACAGCGTGTCCTCCGTTTTCATATCTTCCCTCAGAGGAGCAGAACCTCGGGTCTCTGGGTGGAGGGGAGGGCGCGGGTCTGACTCAGGGTGGAGCTCCCTAATCTCAGCTGTCTGCAGACATCTAACTACAGCTCCTGACAGGACCCTGCAGCTGCCCGCACAGCTGGCTGCAGGAGGGTTTGTTGTTCACTCTTCTTTCCAAATCCAGCTTTTCTTTCCCCGACGGCGTTTCCGCTCCAGTTCAAGCCGGGACAGGGATCGGGAGGGTGAGTTGAAGCATCTCTGGAGAGTCTCTCTGGTTCTCTGCCCCTCCTCGTCTCCCTCTGTTTTATTTCTATTCTCCTCTCCTCTCCTCTGTCCTCTTATCTACCCTGTTTCATCCCACTCCGTCACTCCACTCCACCCTCTTCTCCCACCTCACCAGTTTGCTCTGTTCATCTCACTTCTACTTTCCCACCCTCTCTGTCTTATTGTTTCCTATCCGTTCCTCCCATTTTGTTCTTTACCCTCTCATGTACCCTCTCATTCACACCCGCCCTTTGTTTTTAAACGTTGTTTGTTAACCCTCATCTTTTATTAACTTCTTAGTTCGCTCTCTCCTGATTCTCTACTCCTCTCCACCCTCTATTGACCCGTTCTCGCTGTTTTAACTTGTCTCTCCCGCTCCAACTTTTCGGTACCTCCTGCATTGTTTCATTTCCCTGATTTGTCCACTTTAATTATCTGATTCGTGCTCTCTTCTCATCTCTCCTGCACTTCCCCATCTTTTCGCCCTCTCTCACATCTCGCTTTAGCACCCCTTCCTTCTCCCTTCCTTCCTTCCTCCCTTCCTTCCTTCCTTTCTTCCTTCCTTCCTTCCTTTCCTTCTTCCTGCCTTCCTTCCTCCCCCCTCCCTTCCTTCCTTCCTTCCTTCCTCTTCCTTTCTTCCTTCCCTCTCCCGTCCTTCCACCCCCCCTCCCTTCCTTCCGTCCATCCTTCCTTCCTCCCCTCTCCCTCCCCCTACTCCTCCCCCCTACCTTCCCCTGCCTTCCTTCCTTCCTTCCTCCCTCCCTCCCTCTTCCTTCCTTTATCTTCCTTCTTTCATTCCTTCATTCCTCCTCCCTTCCTTCTTTCCTTCCTTCCTTCCATCTCCCCCTCCCTCGCTCCCTCCCTTCCTTCCTTCCCTCCTTCCCTCCCTTCCTTCCTCCCTCTTTAAGCTCTCGACACAACCATTTCACCCCTTCCTTTTTTCTTCCCCTTTCCTCTTCCCTCTCTCTCCTCATTCTTTTCTGCCCATTTCCTCACACACATTCTTTTTCGAACCACCTCTCCATTCTTTTTCCCTCTTGATATGCTTTCCTGCCACGTTCCTCCTCCCCCTCCCCCGCCTCCCATCACCTCATGTGTGGCTCAGCCGCCCGTGTGTGTGTTTACATTCTCTCCCTTCAGACTCTCTCTCCTGCCGTGTATATGGCTGCATGCGTATATGGTCTGCTCAGTTCCCTGACGTGCTCTTCCTCTCACCACAATCGAATTATTTATTTCTGTGTATTTCTTCGTGACCTGCGTAGAACTCCGAGGTCGGGTCCTTAAGGCACCACACTCTCCCAGGCGCCATATACCTTCTCTCCTCAACACCAGGAGCCGGGAGGGACCAGTGCCCGCACCAGTGGGAGCCAGAATGGACTTAAGCCTGAGAGGACCAGTGTCCCCGCCAGCCGGAACCAAAAAGGGTCTTCGGGTTAGAGGGGACCTGTGTCCTCACCACCAGGTGCAAGGAAGGACTAGTGACCCAGAGTACCCGCCAACAGATGTCAGAAGGGACCTAAGAGCCAGAGGAGAAGACAGCCGGAAGGGGACCGTGAACCAAAGGATTCCAGTGGCTCCACCGCCAGAAAGCAGAGGGGCCCAAAGGGGCCGTTGGTTCACACCACCAGGAGCCCAAGGGACCACTGTCCTCCACCACCAGGGGCAGAAGGAACAGTGGGATAGAGTCGACCACTTCCCCCACCACTAGAAACGGGGAGAAGAGGGCAGGGAACCTGAGGCTTCTGGTGACCTTTGTCGCTAGAAATCCACAGGGACCAGTAGTTCTTGTAGTCAGGATCCAGTGGAGACACGTGTTCCTCACCCACCACCAAGAGCCAGAGGGCACCAGTGCTCTTTACCACCAAGAGCCAGAGGGCACCAGTGCTCTTTACCACCAAGAGCCAGAGGGCACCAGTGCTCTTTACCACCAAGAGCCAGAGGGCACCAGTGCTCTTTACCACCGAGAGCCAGAGGCCACCAGTGCTCTTTACCACCGGGAGCCAGAGGGCACCAGTGCTCTTTACCACCAGGAGCCAGAGGGCACCAGTGCTCTTTACCACCGAGAGCCAGAGGGCACCAGTGCTCTTTACCACCAAGAGCCAGAGGGCACCAGTGCTCTTTACCACCTAGAGCCAGAGGGCACCAGTGCTCTTTACCACCGAGAGCCAGAGGGCACCAGTGCTCTTTACCACCGGGAGCCAGAGGGCACCAGTGCTCTTTACCACCAAGAGCCAGAGGGCACCAGTGCTCTTTATCACCGAGAGCCAAAGGGCACCAGTGCTCTTTACCACCAGGTGCCAGAGGGCACCAGTGCTCTTTACCACAGAGAGAGCCAGAGGGCACCAGTGCTCTTTACCACCGGGAGCCAGAGGGCACCAGTGCTCTTTACCACAGAGAGCCAGAGGGCACCAGTGCTCTTTACCAACGGGAGCCAGAGGCCAAAAGTGCTCTTTACCACCGAGAGCCAGAGGGCACCAATGCTCTTTACCACCGAGAGCCAGAGGGCACAAGTGCTCTTTACCACCAAGAGCCAGAGGGCACCAGTGTTTTTTACCACCAAGAGCCAGAGGGCACCAGTGGTTTTTACCACCAAGACCCACAGGGCACCAGTGCTCTTTACCACCGAGATCCAGAGTGCACCATTGCTCTTTACCACCAAGAGCCAAAGGGCACCAGTGCTCTTTACCACCGAGAGCCAGAGGGCACCAGTGCTCTTTACCACCAAGAGCCAGAGGACACCAGTGTTTTTTTACCACCAAGAGCCAGAGGGCACCAGTGCTCTTTACCACCGGGAGCCAGAGGGCACCAGTGCTCTTTACCACCAAGAGCCAGAGGGCACCAGTGCTCTTTACCACCGAGAGCCAGAGGGCACCAGTGCTCTTTACCACCGGGAGCCAGAGGGCACCAGTGCTCTTTACCACCAAGAGCCAGAGGGCACCAGTGCTCTTTACCACCGAGAGCCAGAGGGCACCAGTGCTCTTTATCACCGAGAGCCAAAGGGCACCAGTGCTCTTTACCACCAGGAGCCAGAGGGCACCAGTGCTCTTTACCACAGAGAGCCAGAGGGCACCAGTGCTCTTTACCACCGAGAGCCAAAGGGCACCAGTGCTCTTTACCACCGAGAGCCAGAGGGCACCAATGCTCTTTACCACGGAGAGCCAGAGGGCACAAGTGCTCTTTACCACCAAGAGCCAGAGGGCACCAGTGTTTTTTACCACCAAGAGCCAGAGGGCACCAGTGCTCTTTACCGCCGGGAACAAGAGGGCACCAGTGGTTTTTACCACCAAGACCCAGAGGGCACCAGTGCTCTTTACCACCGAGATCCAGAGTGCACCATTGCTCTTTACCACCAAGAGCCAAAGGGCACCAGTGCTCGTTACCACCGAGAGCCAGAGGGCACCAGTGCTCTTTACCACCAAGAGCCAGAGGGCACCAGTGTTTTTTTACCACCAAGAGCCAGAGGGCACCAGTGCTCTTTACCACCGGGAGCCAGAGGGCACCAGTGCTCTTTACCACCGGGAGCCAGAGAGCACCAGTGCTCTTTACCACCGGGAGGCGGAGGGCACCAGTTCTCTTCACCACCAAGAGCCAGGGGGCACTTGTGCTCTTTACCACCGGGAGCCAGAGGGCACCAGTTCTCTTCACCACCAAGAGCCAGAGGCACCAGTTCTCTTCACCACCCAGAGCCAGAGGGCACCAGTGCTCTTTACTACCGAGAGCCAGAGGGCACCAGTGCTCTTTACCACCGAGAGCCAGAGGGCACCAGTGCTCTTTACCAATGAGAGCCAGAAGGCCCTAGTGCTCTTTACCACCGAGAGCCATAGGGCACCAGTGGTCTTTACCACCAGGATCCAGCGGGCACTAGTCTCTTTATCACTGACAGCCAGAGGACACCAGTGCTCTTTACCACCAAGAGCCAGAGGGCACCAGTGTTTTTTTACCACCAAGAGCCAGAGGGCACCAGTGCTCTTTACCACCGGGAGCCAGAGGGCACCAGTGCTTTTTACCACCGGGAGCCAGAGAGCACCAGTGCTCTTTACCACCGGGAGGCAGAGGGCACCAGTTCTCTTCACCACCAAGAGCCAGGGGGCACTAGTGCTCTTTACCACCAAGAGCCAGAGGGTACCAGTGCTCTTTACCACCAAGAGCCAGAAGGCACCAGTGCTCTTTACCACTGAGAGCCTGAAGGCACCAGTGCTCTTTACCACCGAGAGCCAGAGGGCACCAGTGCTCTTTACCACCAAGAGCCAGAGGGCACCAGTGCTCTTTACCACCAAGAGCCATAGGGCACCAGTGCTCTTTACTACCGAGAGCCATAGGGCACCAGTGCTCTTTGCCACCAAGAGCCAGAGGGCACCAGTGCTCTTTACCACCAAGAGCCATAGGGCACCAGTGCTCTTTACTACCGAGAGCCAGAGGGCACCAGTGCTCTTTACCACCAAGAGCCATAGGGCACCAGTGCTCTTTACCACCAAGAGCCAGAGGGCACCAGTGCTCTTTACTACCGAGAGCCAGAGGGCACCAGTGCTCTTTACCACCAAGAGCCATAGGGCACCAGTGCTCTTTACTACAGAGAGCCAGAGGGCACCAGTGCTCTTTACTACCGAGAGCCAGAGGGCACCAGTGCTCTTTACCACCAAGAGCCAGAGGGCACCAGTGCTCTTTACCACCAAGAGCCCGAGGGCACCAGTGCTCTTTACTACCGAGAGCCAGAGGGCACCAGTGCTCTTTATCACAGAGAGCGAAAGGGCACCAGTGCTGTTTACCACCAAGAGCCAGAGGGCACCAGTGCTCTTTACCACCGGGAGCCAGAGGGCACCAGTGCTCTTTACCACCAGAAGCCAGAGGGTACCAGTGCTCATTATCACCAAGAGCCATAGGGCACCAGTGCTCTTTAGTACCGAGAGCCAGAGGGCACCAGTGCTCTTTACTACCGAGAGCCAGAGGGCACCAGTGCTCTTCACAACCAAGAGCCAGAAGGCACCAGTGCTCTTTACCACCAAGAGCCAGAGGGCACCAGTGCTCTTTACCACCAAGAGCCATAGGGCACTAGTGATCTTTACTACCGAGAGCCAGAGGGCACCAGTGCTCTTCACAACCAAGAGCCAGAAGGCACCAGTGCTCTTTACCACCAAGAGCCAGAGGGCACCAGTGCTCTTTACCACCAAGAGCCATAGGGCACTAGTGCTCTTTACTACTGAGAGCCTGAGGGCACCAATGCTCTTTACCACAGAGAGCCAAAGGGCACCAGTGCTCTTCACAACCAAGAGCCAGAGGGCACCAGTGCTCTTTACCAATGAGAGCCAGAGGGCACCAGTGCTCTTTACCACCAAGAGCCAGAGGGCACCAGTGCTCTTTACCAATGAGAGCCAGAGGGCACCAGTGCTCTTTACCACCGAGAGCCAGAGGGCATCAGTGCTCTTTAACACCAAGAGCCAGAGGGCACCAGTGCTCTTCACAACCAAGAGCCATAGGGCATCAGTGCTCTTTACCACCAAGAGCCAGAGGGCACCAATGCTCTTTACCACCGAGAACCAAAGGGAACCAGTGCTCTTTACCAATGAGAGCCAGAGGGCACCAGTGCTCTTTACCACCGAGAGCCAGAGGGCATCAGTGCTCTTAACCACCAAGAGCCAAAGGGCACCAGTGCTCCTTACCACCAGGAGCCAGCGGGCACCAATGCTCTTTACCACCGAGAGCTAGAAGGCACCAGTGCCCTTTACCACCAGGAGCCAGCGGGCACTAGTCTCTTTATCACTGACAGCCAGAGGATACCAGTGCTCTTTTCCACCTGCCTCGTTAGTTAAAGGTTTTCCCAGCAGCCCCCTCCCTCCCCCCCCCCCCCTTCCGCTTTACGCCACTTCCTACCATACACATATTCCCATACACACAAACACAGCCCCTTATTACAGGGAGGCTCGAATCCACCTGTCCAGCAGAACACAGCCGTGAAGCGTCTCTCGCCCCCGTGCTGTCTGCAGTAAGTGTCGCCCCTCCCCTCTCTGGAGCGGTTTAGGCGCCTCAGCAGAGACCTCTTGGCGCTTCTGCTCGATATACTCAGGGGAAACCCCAGCCAAAGGTAAGTTTGTATTCTACCATCTCGTGTGACAGCTCAGTATGTTAATGCGTAGCGTTTGTTGTTGACACCTGTGGCTAACGAACCTGCGAATTGAGAGGCGCAGGATGCTGACAGGGCCCCGGGGCTAAGGACGCACAACTCCCCCCGTCCCGCCGCCCCTTCATGCCGCGACAGCTCTGTATCCGTTCAGGGACCACAGAAGTCGAACAGAGACCATGCCTGTGGCAACCTCCAGGTGTCGCCTGGCACCGATTCCAGCTGGACGCAGTGTCATTTTAAGGATTTCGGGTGGTCCTGTGTAAGAAATATTTTGAGGCGCCCCTTTTTGGAACAACTGTATTGTTTTACGCATTTTTTGCTAATTCAAGCACTATGTTGTTTGGCATATTGAATTATACCAAAACTACACAGACGTGAGCTGGAGAGAAAGTTTCCTTTCCCAGGGGGGCCTTGGAAGGTTGGGGCCCTGGGCCTGGGGCCTACTTTGTCCATGCCTTAAAACGCCTCTGCCCCGACGCAGATTGGCTTTCTATGGAACTTCCAGTTACCTTTATTGGCATGACATGTGAGGCAGGTAGCGCCAAAGTATACATACACAGGCGCGAGGTGGTTCAGGAACTACAACATGAGGGGGCAGATTTACAAGCCCCTTGCGCCACTTTTGCGTCACTTTTCCCATGTTAAAAGTGACGCAAAAGTGGCGCAAGGGGCTTGTAAATAAGCCCCGATGTTTCTAAGTGGTTTTGTGGACCGAGTTGTTACCATATGTGATGCCAACAACAGAGACTGGACTCACTCCAACCCCAATTCCCCAACATATCCGAGTACCCACCAAAATATCCGCGTATCTATATTTTAGGCAGTGGGATCCCGGGCCGCTTATTTAGCTTGTCAAGTGCAATGCAATATTATAGCTTGTGCAGATTCCAGCAACACGGACAGTGAACTAACCGGCCTGCATGCTGCACTGTGTTCTAACAGCAGACCAAACATTGCTAATCTGGACAGGGGCCTCACGCAGGCACCCCCTTTGATTCCAAGGCTATCGGTATCTGTGAGACAAGGACGGTCGCAGGTCCTCGTGCCAGCTCCCCTTTGACAGGTCTCCTGACACTGCCGTTCAGTCGCCCGCACTCCTCTTTCGCGCACATCTCTAGGTGCTGCATTTTTGCTCTTCTGTCTCTGTTGCCCTCTGTTTGCATTTTTCGTTCTCTTTTTTTCCTTTATGCTCTTTCGCCCGCTGTTTGCCTTTTGTCCTCTGTTTTGCCTATTTGCTCTGTCGTCTCTTTTGCCCTCTGTTTGCCTTTTGTCCTCTGTTTTGCTTCTTTGCTCGTTCGTCTCTTTGCCCTCTGTTTTCCTCTGTGTCTTCTGTTTGATTTTTGTCCTCTGTTGCCTATTTTGCCCTGTTTGCCTTTTTGTCTCTTTGCTCTTTACTGTTGCCCTTGTGTGCCTTCCTCTCACCTCGCTCTCCCATCCGCTTCCCGCTTCCCGCTGTTCCCTTCCTCCTGCCTCCTTCCACCCAGCACCCCTCTCTCTCCCAAGGAACAACTTAATGAAGGCCGCAGCGCAGCTGCGCGGCCGCGCCTCCTGCACTGACAGGGCGCACCAAAGGCAAGACTGTTGCGCCCATCCGCACCTGGACCGTGCCCAGCGCCAGGAAACCTGGCCCTCCCGCCACCGACCACTACACCGCCGAGGAGCTCCTTGCCCTGGACCCCGGATGATGCAATAGCAACTGCTGCACCTCCCCCACTCGAGCAACCAAAGGACCCTGCATCTGCCTACACTGCCCCTTCTCCTACAACACAGGACAGCCAACCCACACAGGATCCTGTGCCACACCTGCCCAGAAGACTACGAACAACCCGGAACCGCTCCAGTGCATCCTGCTCAACGCCCGATCCCACTGCAAACAGGCCACAGAAATCTGGGACACCATCAGCAACCTCTTCCCCGACGTAGCTTTCATCACCGAATCATGACTCAGCCCCTCCTCGAACCCCGACATCGCCACTGCAACACCCAACGGCTACAAGATGATACACCAAGACCGTACCAACAAACACGGCAGAGGCATCGCCATTATCTTCAAGGAAGCCATCTGATGCCTCACCACCGATGACGACCCCACACCTCTCAAGGAACACCTCAACTTCCAACTACAGATCGACGCCAACACAATGTTAAGAGGCACCCTCGTATACAGACCCCTGAGACCTTGACTGGCCTTCTGCGACGCCATTTCCGACTTCATTGCCCTTCTAGCCATTAATTCCAATCACTACATCCTACTCAGCAACCTCAATTTCCACGTCGATGACCCCAACAACGCCAACCCTGCCACTCTTCTGGAGCACATGAACAACATCGGCCGCACCCAACTGGTCACCGAACCCACGCACAAAGCTAGACACACAATTGACCCCATTTTCACCTCCAGCGGCAGGGTTAAATTCAACCACGTCACAGAACTCACCTAGTCCGACCACACCATCGTTCACTTCACCATCTCTGGCGCACAGCATACCATCACCAAGCATCACAGCTCCTCCCACTTGCAGCTAGGGCAGGGTAACAGAGGCACAGTGGACTCAGCCCTCAGCACCACCCAACCTGAAACTTCATCAGACCTGTCCAGAACTTCTCCACCTGGATCGCCAAATGCACCGACAAAGTCGCCCCGATGAAGCCAGCAAGAACCAACGAAACCTCAAGATGAGCCAGCTGGTACACCCCAGAGCTCAGAACCACCAAGCGCAACTGCTACCCACTAGAGAAACGATGGCGCTCCACCAGGAACCCCTCTGAGAGAGCGGCTCACAGAGCAGCCCTCAGCAATTGCCATCTGCATATCAAGGAAGCCAAGAAAGCAGCCATCGAAGCCCTCATCGATACAGCAGCCAACCACACGAAAGAACTATTCAAAATAGTCAAGGAAAACTCCAACCTGACAGCCACAGAGAACACAATCTACCTGTCCCAAAAACTCTGCGACACCCTCTCGGACTATTTCAACAGCAAGATTGCCACCATTTACAACAACTTCGATCCCCAACCCACCGTTCTCAACCTCAACTGTCTTAACCAACCAACGCACACCAGCCAAATTATCAACACTTGGACCCCGCTCACCTCACAGACCACAACGACCATCATGTCACCAATCCACTCCGGAGCACCCACCGACCCATGTCCCCATCATTATTTCAACCTCAAAACCAATCAAATCAGCATGGAACTCACCAGTATTCTCAACACCTCCATCACCATGGCAGCCTTCCCAGACAGATGGAAACACGCAGAGATCAGACCCCTCCTAAAGAAACCCTTGTCCGATCCCAGCGAAGTCAAAAATTATCGACCAATCTCTCTGCTTCCTTACCCTGCCAAAGTAATCGAGAAGGCCATCAACTAACAGCTCACCGAATGCCTGGAACAAAACAACCTGCTTGACGTCCCCCAATCAGGATTCTGAGCCAACCACAGCATGGAGACCACACTGATCGCTGGTACAGACGACATCAGAACCCTCCTCAACCAGGGTGAGACTGCAGCCCTGATCCTCCTCAACCTCTCAGCTGCATTCAAAACCATATCCCACCACACCCTCATCAACAGACTCTACAACATCGGCTTACAACAAAACGCCCTCAAGTGGATCACCTCCTTCCTTACAGGACCTATGCAGAGCATGCGGCTGCCTCCCTTCACCCCTGAACCCAAGAACATCATATGCAGTGTACCCCAAGGATCATCCCCCAGTCCCACATTGTTCAACACCTACATGGCCCCCCTTGCAGACATCGTCAGATCCCACGGTCTCAACGTCATATCCTACGCAGATACATAACTTATCCTCTCTCTCACCGAAGACCTCCCCCCACTACCAGAACTAACTTCTGCGACGCCATGGCCAATATATTCAACTGGATGAGAGCCAATTCCCTTAAACTCAACTCCGACAGGACAGAAGTACTGATCTTCGGGAGAAACACGTCCATATGGGGCTGCGGCTGGTGGCCAGTTGAACTCGGAACAACACCTGCACCAACAGGCCACGCATGCAACCTAGGCATCATCCTCGACAGCAAACTGACCATGAAGCAACAGATCAACGCAGTCACCTCCTCCTGCTTCCACACCCTCCGCATTCTCCACAGGATCCTCAAATGGATCCCAGTCAACACCATAAAGACTATCACCCGTGTCTTTGTCACCAGCCGCCTTAACTACGGCAACGCACTCCACTCCGGCATCTCCACCCAGATCCTCAAAAGACTCTAGACCATACAGAATACTGCAGCCAGACTCATCCTGGACCTCTCCAAATGGACCCACATCACCCCCCACCTCAGCCATCTACACTGGCTCCCCATCCAGAAGAGATGTCAGTTCAAGATCCTCACGCATGCATACATAGCCCTACACGATCAAGGACCTGCTTACATCAACCACTGACTGAACTTCCAGCAACCCACAAAACACCTGTGCTCCACCTCACTAGCCTCGCGCACATCCCCGCATCTGTCACAACCACAGCGGTGGCCTTTCATTCTCCTACATTGCTGCTAAGACCTGGAAAGACCTACCCCTCCACCTTCGAACAGCACTCTTCCTTGCGGACTTCAGAAAGAAACTCAAGACCTGGGTTTTTGACAGAGACCTCGCATCCCAGCGCCCAGATAACCTCAGGGTGACAGTGCGGCGCTCTACAAATGCTAATTGATTAATGTGACTCTCAGGAGCCCCTCGACACACCCTAGGGCAAGGAGGTGGATTAATTCTCCTGCTCCAGACATATTTCCACATCGTGCAAATCAATGGTGAGGTTACGTTTTTGGTCCATAAATCTGTGTGGAATCGGTAAAACATGAGTTTAAATCCAAGTCTGAAATCTCAGCGCTGGGCCAATGTGCGTACGACAGAGAGCTGGCGTAACTGACATGTCTCTGGTTTGAATCCTCAGTGAGTAACTCAGTCAGTTCATGCATCTGTTGGTCAGATTAGAGCAAATTTTATGTCCCATATTTTAATTGCAGTGACATTGCTCTGTAGAGTGTTGTGTCTGCTTCAGATATCAATGTGCAAACTGCAATCTCAGGTTCCAGTTGAATTAAGAACGCAGCAGGGCAGTGCATCGTCTCCAGGAGCCTGTATTTAACCTTCAAGCCAGAGGTACCAATCCCGGCAAGGTCAGCAGATCCCTTCGTCCGTTCGAGGTCATCTTTTCAAGGTCAATACAATGAGTGCGGTAATAACACATAGGCTACCCTCCAGAGGCACTGGCCTGGCGTGTGACTGACTGGAGCCCGCCAATCCTAATCAATGGCCTTAAACATAAAGCCTCTGTTGGAGACATGTCACGATCTTCGCCTCATGCAGTCGGTCTGCAGTCCTAACGGCAAGGTTAGATTGACAAGAGGAAGATGTGGAAAGAATTCTCAAATTTCCTCTACGGTGTATTTAATCCCTGAAGAGTCTAAATGCCTCTCAAAGATCGACCCTCCCCCTCTCATCTATTGTGCTTATAACTTCTGAGGAATTTAAATGTCTCTCTCATTTATCCCAGTCATTTGAGTGTCGTGCTCACATCACCGCTCTCCTCCGCTGTCACATTTAAACCCATGAGATATGCAAAGTTTTTCCTCAGGTCTCCCTCCTTCAGCGTCTCTGCTCATACACCCCTTGTGTACTCGAATGTCTCTCGTTGATCACTTCTCTCCCTCCTCCACTGCATTGTGTTGTAATTGTATTAATCTAGCGCTTCATTTCTATCCTTGATGTATTTCCTTGTGGTGTTTAAATACATTCCCGAGACCACCCCTCCTTCCTCAATTACATCTACACCCCACCCTTTATAAATGGATCCTCCAGACTCCCTCCCATACTGTTTATACCCATGATGTGTTTAAATGTCTCTCTCACATTATCCCTTTCCTCTTCTATTGCAATTGATTGATAGTTAATTGCAAATGAATTTAAAGGCCCCTCTCATATCACCCCTGTTCCAGCTGTACTTCATTTATACCACTTGTGTATTCTCTCCCATCATACCTCTCCCTCCTATATTGCTTGTATACCCTTGATGTATTTAAATGTCTCTTGCCTACTACCTCCCACCTCATCTAGTGCATTCATACCGCAGATGTATTTTAATGCCCCTCTCATATCACTGCAGTCCTCCATTTATACCTCTCATGTATGTGAAAATCTTTTATCAGTCACACCTCGCTGTCCTCTATCGCTTTTATTCCCCGGACGTATTTAAATGTCTCTCTCATATTACCCTCACAGTCTTTGTTGAATTTATACCGCAAATGTATTCAAATGTCCCTCTAATCTCACTTGAGTACTCTATTTATACCTTTAATTTATTTAAATATCTCTCTCTCGCCACCCCTCTCACTCCTCGAATGCTTCTATACCCCTGATGTATTTAAATGTCTCTTTCATACCATCCCCACTTCCTCTATTGCTATTATACCGCAGATGTATTTACATTTTAATGTATAGCACTCCAATACCTTCGGGTCGAGTCCGCGCTATATAAACCTGCAACAATAAACAAAAATAAATCAATCAATGAATGTCCTTCTCATCTCACTCGAGTACTCCATTGATACCTCTCATGCATTTAAATATCTCTTTCTCTCATCATCCATCTACCTTCTCTTGTGCTTGTATCCCCCTGATGTTTTGAAATGTCTCATATTATCTTCTACCTCCCATATTGCATTTATACCTCAGGTGTATTTAAATACTTCTCTCGTACCACCCCAGTACTCCATTTATACCTCTTATGTATTTAAATATCTCCCCCATCACCTCCCCTCTATGGCATGTATACGGATCATGCATTTAAATGGTTTACTCATCTTTTCTCTCCCTCCTCATCAGTGTTTATATTTCCCTTCCATGTCGCCCCCTGCTCTGCCTGCGGTAACTGATACCTCATCACTTCAGCTTGCCCAGAGGGGGAGAACAGGACAGAACCTCTGATAGCACATCCCACGCAGCCCTCTTGACAGGTCTTCATCACCTTGCAAGTCTTCAGGAGCCCAGCTCTGCCTCACAAGTAGTGATGAGCAGGTCATACAGATCTAGAGTCAGGACAGGAAGCTTTGCTTTCAGCCTCCCAGCGTGGCCCCCCCCCCCTGCATCCTGCCCAGTCCCTGCCCTATCTGCAGAATCCAGAGAAGTGGTGCAGCAAGAATATCACCCCCAGTGTACCTTACTCGCAGACCCTCTCACCTGCTCCTGCTCTCTCTTCCAACTAGACATTTCCTCTTCACTGCCCTTGCCCTCTCCACCTGCAGGACACCCTTGTTATGTTATGTTTAATTGTAAAGCGCACTATCACCGTTGTGGGAATCCTGGCACTTAGCAGGTATGTGTGCCGAGCCCTGCCTAGGGTAGGTTGGTTAATTCAAAAGCCAGGTCTTCAACTTCTTGCAGAATTCAAGTAGAGAGGAGACTCTTATGTGGAGTGGGAGGTTGTTTCACACTTCAGGAGCGATGTAAGAGAACGCTCGTCCTCCTGATCTGATATGTGCGTGGCATGTATGCGAGTAGGAATCCTGCAGAGGGGAGGTGTCTAAGTGGTTGGTGGAAGGAGATGCGACTGTTCAGGTAGGTGGGCCTAAGTTTTGTAGTGCCTTCAATTTGTGTGTGAGGAGTTTAAAATGAGGATATTTGTGTATTGCGAGCCAATGGAGCTCCCTGAGGTGTAGTGCAATGTGAGTTCTATGTGGGAGGTTGAGGATGAGTCTGGCTGCCGAGTTTTGGTTGTTTTGTAGTCTTCTGGTGAGTTGGTTCCTTGGTGATCTAGGCGTAGAGGGTATGCCAGTATTCCAACTTGTTGGTGACTAGGGTGTGAGTGGCAGTTTTTCTGGTGTTGCTTGGGAGCCATTTGAAGATCTTCCTCAGCATCATGGAACCAGGATGCAGTGACGGCATTGACTTGTGTGATCATGCCCAGTTTGTTGTCCATGATGATTCCGAGGTTCCTAGTGTGGGTCAAACTTCTGCCGGCCACCAGTTGGTGTCCCATGGTGAGGTGTTCTTGCTGAAGATCACCACTTCTGTATTGTCAGTGTTGAGCTTGAGACAGTTGGCTTTCATCCAGTTAGCGACATCAGTCAAGCAGTCGGTGAACTCATTTCTTGTGTTGGGGGTCTTGTCCAAGAGGTAGAGTATGTGTAAGCAGATGACATTGGCCATATGGATCAGTATGTGTTGAAGAGGGTAGAGCTGGGCGATGAACCTTGAGGCACTCTGCAGATGAGTTTGCTGGCTTCCAAGGAGTACGTTGCTAGGCTGACAGCTTGTGTTCTATCCGTTAAGAAAGAGCAGATCCAGTGGAGGGTGGGTTCTTGAATGCCAATTTCGTGCAGGAGCCTAATGAGACTGTGTCAAATGTTGAAGAGAGAATCAGGAGATTGAGGGCTGCCATGTCTCCTCTGTCAAGGAATGCAGATGTCGTCTGTGGCGGCAATGAATGCTTTTTCTGTACTATGATTTAGCCTAAATCCGTACTGTGTTTCTCTAAGACCTTGGCCAGAAATGGTAGGAGGGAGATGGGTCTGTAGTTGGAGAGTGTGACTGGGTCAGCGGATGGTTTCTTGAGCAGGGGTGTGATGATGGCATGTTTCCAGGTGTCCAGGAATGTGGCTGAGTCGATAGAGGCATTAAGGATGGGTGTTAGAGCTTCGCTGATCAGTGGAAATCCTTTGGTGAAGGTTTGGTGAGGGAAAGGGTCAGATGGGCCCCAGAGTAGATGGTATTCATTGTAGGGAATGTTTTGCCGGTGATGACGGCAGTCTACAAGATCAGGGTTCGCTCTTCGGCCATGATGAAAAGATGAGTGGCAACAGTGATGAGGTCCGGTTGAGAGTCGAAGCTGCCTTATATGGAGATTATTTTGTTACAGAAGAATTCAGAGAGCTTGTTGAAAAGGTCTTGCCAGGGGCTAATTTTGCAGGAGGCAGCAGGAGGCATGGTGAAATCTTTGTCTGAAATAATTTCATGCCGGACACTATATACATCCTTCCTGGTATGCCTTAATTTGTTATTTCCGTTTCTGTTTGTATTGTTTTGTTTGGAAAAGCTGTGACACTCCTTAGGGGTTGGGCCAACTCCTCCTCATATATATTAATCGTAAAAGTGCTGAGTATCTGTTTTCAAACTATCCAAATAGAATAGATTCAAGAGTCACTTTGAAATGGTGAAATCATTGCGTGTGGCGAAGATTTCCTCGGTGCTGTTTGTGCTGGTGTCGATGCAATCTGCAAGAGGCCTTCAATACGTCCAGGGGAAGGACTAGGAGCCTTTCCAGCAGTGAGGGAAAGGCGAGAAGTCGCACTGTCAGGAAGCATTAGAGGGCCATGAAAGGAGTAGTGCTTTATCCCAGAGCTCTGCAGAGCTTTACGGTTCGCCTAGGCACCCTGATGTGACTTGCGGTTTGTCCAGCACAGTGCAATGTGTTGCTGACAGTGCATACTGAGACAGTGTCAGCGGTTTGTTGATCCATTCGTAGTAAAGGAGAGCTAGATTGTTCATTCTGGGCATATATACCTAGCTCCGTGCCACACAAAGAACCAGGTTAGCTCACATGCAGTTTCCCTTCGCAGAGAAACTGCATGTGAGCTAACCTGAAGCTGGTGTTCAGCTCAAGTTTCCAGGGCTTGGGTAGTACAGTGTAGGATGGCAATGCCAGGCCTACAGGAGTTTATTTCTTAAAATAAACTATTTATGACCAATAAAATAATCCTAACCTGACTGTTAGACCTGTTGAACAACCATAAAAGTGCAACCTGCTTTTTAAACCCACAGGTCACACATATGACGCCAGACAGTCACCATCAACTCATCTTATTCAAGCTGCTTTACACTGATGAGGATAGACACCAAAGCCATTAGAGATCTGCAATATATGTATGGCATCTTGGGTGATTTCAATACAATCCAACCTGCAATTTCCACCCTCATCCGTCACTATTTTCAAAACGGACATAGTAAAGCATTATAAATTCCTTGAGAACAACAATGCATATTTAAGGGATAACTGTAACACAGACAATCCATGTGAATCTATGTCCTCCCTCTCCCATCTCTACACAAGATTTCTTAATTGCTGTTCCCATCATATGAGGTGGTTTGAAAGTCATTTGGAAATCACCATAAACTCAACAGGGGACTTGCAGTGTAATTTATAGCAGACAGCTAATTATAACCTGTGTCCACTCTGTCTCTTCCATATCTTCCTCCTTTTAATCTTGACATGTTTAGAGCACCAAGGATGTGTTGGGACGGGAATGCCTGTGCATGGTGTATGGTCGTGCTCCTCTGCTCCATGTGTCCGACTGTGTGTATCTGGTATCCTAGTTGATGATCTTTTGCCCAGCCTCACACTAATCTACGGTGTATGCAGAGCGCTGGGCCTGTCCCTTGGCATGAGTGAGGGTTTGGACCTCCCCTGTCACCTGCAGGGGCACACCAAGCATGTACTCATATCACTGACAGTGTACTAATGTCCCTGTCATGGGTTTAGTACATAGTGCAGTGGTTGCAGTGTTTTGTGAAACCATACTTTTGACCAGACCTTTTTATCTGTGTCACTGGAGTGTACTGGACCACTTGTGTTAAGTTCAACTTCCATGCCATCACCCAGATCCTAGCACCAACATTCCAAGTGTATGTTGTGCATCCTGGTACAGGTGGGCTGAATGGTACATGCATTGTGTGTATGGGTGTGCCTGTAGAATCCATTTTGGATGCCCAGAGCCCAACACCATGGGCAAGATGGAGGTGAAGTTGTTTTCCCATACAGTGAAACTGCTGACAATTCTGAAGGTGGAGGGAGGAGACCTAGACTCTAGAATGGGGAGAGAGGAGAAAGGCTTCTTTAGCAATTCGATTAGGCCCTTAGCTTGAGGTTCTACTGATTACTCTTCCTGTAGCACTGCTATTTGGCAGATGGTGGGGGTAAAGGGTAAGACTGCAATTTCTGTTGTTCAGGGAGGCTCATGATAGCCGGGTGCAGAAAACTCACACTTTGTGCTTCTATTGTGGGTGCTCCAGACTACCCTGCTGTGAGGAGCATCCCTCTACACAAAGGTGGTGTCTGAAAAGGACACTTGAAAGGAGAACCTCCCCAGCCAGTTCTGAAAGTGCAGACAGTGGATCCACATCTCCTGTCTGTTTTGACTGTGTAAAAGCGGGACTCACTTGACCCACTTTCAAGGTCTCTATGACCACGGAAGAGTGTGCTCTGCAGAGTGCTCAAAGGACTGCTGTGCAACCAGAGCTGGTGTTCACCTAACAGCCAGCTTCCCAGATCTGATGGGACATCGCATGAGTCTTACCTTGCTGGAAGAAGCTGTTAATCTGCCCTGAAGCACCTAGAATTCAGCCTGCCTCATGAGGAAGGAAAGGAGCCTGCTAACCCTGCAGGAGGAGTTTCTGTCCAGTGGGAGTCAGGTGCAGCAAGACCCCAGTGCAGGTGGGGTCTCCCAGATAAAGGAGATCGTCCGTGTGCCCCACGTGTCGGCCGCTGACAGGCTCTCCTGTTTGTGGTTCCAGGCAAGAACAGCAGAATCACAGCTGCCCGGTGCTGCTGCAATGAGGTCTGCGAGCGCAGTTGATCCTGTGCCATTGTGACCAAAATAACTGTGATAGCGCCTGATCCTGTGCCACTGTGATCAAAAGAACTGTTGCGGCTACCATGTACTGCTACACGCCACCCAATTCACCCAGATCCTAGTACCAACATTCCAAGTGTATGTTGTGCATCCTGGTACACGTGGGCTGCATGGTACATGCATTGAGCCTAGTGCCTTGAAGAGGAGCCTTGAGAAGCCTAGCACTCAGATCCTGGTCAGAGTGTGGCCAAGACAAGATCCAGCCTAGTGGGCCTACTACGACTCCAGGTGTCCTGTTTTGCTTACTCTGTTGTCACTCTGACGTCTGCTTCTGGTGCCACACTTCAGCCGCGACATTGCTGCAGCCAGAGGAGGCTGCATCAGAAATGTGGAGTGCATGCCCACCGAGAAGCAGGAGAAGGGCTGCGTGCTGCTGCCAACAAGCTGCCACCAGACAACCAACTACCTTTAGGACTCATTGTGGTGAGAGAGAAACTTCATGAACTATAAAAGAGTGAGCACAACGACATGCATGTGGGCCGAAATTCACACTATTACAACTACTCCTGCCATTGCCACTGATACCACTAAGTTTCAAGTGTTGAATGGGTAGTATTCAGTCCAGTTTGCACAGCCATGGTAGGACACAGACCCCAGGACATCAGAGGCAAATGAACCAACCCCCTTGGTTGAGGCCCAGCAACCCTTGCTTGCTCTGTGGCCCCCAATTAGTGTTTGCCATCAGGTCACTCATGCACCTCACCAAAACACTCCCCATAGAGGCCCACAGCAAACACACCACTCTTAGCTCTCTTCCGAGCACTCTATTACGTTATAGTGTGTTACCAGCTCATCTGCTTCACCTCCTCACAATAGGGTAAGAAGTGCTATACAAATGCAATTAAAATACAACAAAAACCTAAACTACCAAGCACGTTTAGGCCACAAGGGCCCAACTGTAGTAAAATAAACAGAACCCTCCACATAGAAATACTTGGCAATGCGTTATACACCACAAATTGGCATTTCTGCCAGGTGGCGGACATCCTGCTTTGTCTATCTTTGGATCAGTTTGAGTCTACATTTCAATTTAGTTTCTGATTGAGGTGTTCTCCTGCTGGAGTAAAAATTCTCCATTTGTTAACACAAGGTTAGGTTACATTCATTCTCAATGTCTTTGAATCGATCTGTGGTTGCGTGAAATGTAATTCACACAGCTAGGTGCTCTGTATGGTTGGTGTGCTTGGTTGGTGTCCTATTTGGAAAAAGGATGGTGGATGTATATGCTTAGCGGTCCAGAGTATGTCAAACACTCTGGGAGTGGCGCAATGGAAAATGGTAATTTCTGTAAGACAACCCTGGGCTTATCTTTGCACCCGCCCTTAAAACGCTACCTCAAGGGAGCCATGGTAGGCTCTTTGAACTCCTGGACCTGACAAACTAGGCAGGGATGAGACCTGTAGTATGGCAGCATTTCTTTGGAGTAGACTGTGCTTAGGTACTTTGGGGGGTGGTGGGCTTCTAAAAATGACAGTGGTGTTCGGACTCCCACCCACAAGCCCTCACTGGATGCCCAGTCTGGTTCCAGAAGGGAGGACCCATGCTGGCCTTAGGTGGTCGGTAGAGTGCCAGGTCTCGGCTTACAGGCATGGTTTGTACCATGATGAGTCCTTGCAGCTGGAGGTGGTCTCAGCATCTTGAATTTGAAGGCGTACCTTTGGTAGCCTTTCGGGGAAGAGATGTAGGCACTGCAGGTAGGCAACACACAGTCGATTGGATTAGAGGGTCCCCACTGCTCAAGACTTCACAACTTAAAAGTAAAATAGTTAAAAGAATAAAGAATGTAACTACAAACCAAGTTCATGAAAGGTAAAAAAAAATGTACTGGGTAACCACCCGCTGGATTGAAGACGTTAGGAAGGGAAAGCGGAGTAAAATTACTTCAACAGTTTTCAGTGAAAGCGAATGAGGCCATCTGGTGACATAGAAAAATGAATGGGAAAGAAAGGGTGGGAAAGTCAGAAAAATGTTGCCATCGGCATTTTTAGTGGAACTGCTGCCAAAGAAAGGACGACTTGAGGGTGCTCTTGGCTGTGGAGTAATGGTGAACAGTGGCCTTTGGATTTAGCAGTCCTTCATGGAGCTCACACCCCTGCGACTGAGTGTCCAGACTGAAGATTGACACTATCTGTTCTGAAAAGGGCCAGCAAGATAACATCCCGAAGTAAAAGAGGTGGGCTGAGACAGCTCATGCAGAGACGGATTTAGGATTGAGGAGTTCTTTTCTACCACGTCCTCAGTGGAAATTCACATGCAGAGCATCTGGATCAAAGTCACAAAATGGAGACGATGAGTCTGTTTTAAAGAGCGGCTTTGGCAGAGCTGGAACCCAGTCATAGAGGAGTGACCACATCATACACTATTTGATGCATCTTCTCTCTCTCGTTTTTCTGCATGGCATCAATTCATCTGTTGCCTTTACGCATTAGTCCAACACACCCATTGCTAACTACCTCTTCACTCATTTAAACCCTCTTGTCATACTCTTGCCGTACCCCCTCCTCCCAGGCTGCTTAGTGATGATGGCTAAAGGTGTCGTGTAGTTCCTATATAACCTATACAGCATCTGCGTGTTTGGATAACATAAACTGTGGTATTGGCGGCAGACTGATTCTGTGCACCTCACCGGATACGTTAGCCTGTCTGTATCTGCTAGCTCACTGTGCCACTATAATCTCCTCTTATTAGGGAGAGAATAGATTCTGGCAACCTCAGAACATGACAACCCTGATCCCCCAGAATCGTGGAAACAATATACTACCTTTTGCTCAGTCACTCGTGCTCACTTAGTTTGTCTCAGAGATACACAGAATAAACATACCGGGCATTTGCCAATAAGGATTTATTGAACAGTTGTTATTCTAGTGTAGAATAGATGAGCTGCAACAACCATTAGACAGTAGCAGAGATATATGATTAGAAGCACTAAGAAAGTAATTGGATGGTATAGCTCTACCATCTTGCAATAATCATGAATACATACAAGTATATAAAACACATGATAAAAGGTGCGTACTCCTACGATGCCTCCCTAACTAGATGTACCTAAATGTATCTAGCATCTGTGTAGGTGTTATGCCAAGAATCCCTCTAGGATCTAGTCAACCCCATTACCTGAGAATGAGAGAATATGGGACCCCGACCTGGTCTCGAGTTGGGCACCCCGCGAGGGATGTTAGACCACTGCGAGCTGGAGTGTCTGCATGCAGGAACCTCAGCGTCTCTGGTCAGTGTGTCAGCCGGGAAGTCTCGGTCTCCTCTATCTTCCTAAGCAAGACATGATGTATATATACCCATAGGTCTCCCCAGGGGTCCTGTGTTACTGTGTCGGCCTAAAGGATGACGTCGGGCCTGAACTTTATACAGAGATATTATACAGGAGATGTCAGTCCTGCTGTTAGTCCTGCTGTGCTTCCAATAAGCCTCATGCATAATGTATGAGATTCGAACTAGGGAAAACCCACGTTCTGAATGCAGTGTTGTATCTAGGTAAAAGGTCAGTCCCTATGAACCGTTATGTATGTAATGTAGGGAAGAATATAGGTGAAAGGTTGCAATGTTACCTGCGCCTATATAGGGTACCTATATGGAATATTACACCCACTCCTCTTCCGACTGGACGACATATGTAACTTATTACCATACTACCAGCATAACTAGATATCGGTACGCACAAAGTTTATAAAAACATCTCTTTAGTTAAAATGTTTAAAACTTCTAAAAAATTTCAAAAAAAACGTAAAAGCGTCTAAAAAAAATTTTTTCAAGCCATAGCTCTAAAGTGTCCGTAGTTATAGTCCGAACCACTGTAAGCATTTGAAAGCCATGTATGCCCAAGAAATGACAGGAATGTCAATGTCAATTTTGTTTCTGAGTTCCAAATCGAGCTTGTTTAAAAAAGGGCGAATTTCTTCCAGCACACGACAAGCCAAATGAATCAAATGTTTATGTGTCCTGGCTGGTAGACGCAACATTTTTGTTGCTTGCTTCCGCAGTAGACGGCCCATGTAGCACCTCGCAGAGTACGTCATTTGAGCACAGATGATGTTCCACACTGTCCGCAGCCGGTGCTGGGGCAGCCTGTGTGCCGTCCAAAGCCTGGGTGTCAGAGGAGGAGCCGGTGTCCATACCAACAGGTGCAGTTACTACCTGCGGTGGCTCAAGGAATGCTGCCATCAACATTGGAATACGCTGAGGACACTGCAGAACATGGGCCGTTATCGGGTCCAGTAGAGCATTCACATCCAGTTGCGCACATGATGGGAGTGTCAAACAAAGGTCTAACACGCATTCTTCTCCACAAAACAGGCATCGGAGGACAGGTAAGATGCAGTCCATCCAGACTGGTCGAAATGACAAGAACCAAGATGCACTTAGTTCTCTTAGGCGAGGGGTGCCTAGATGTTGTACCATGCGGTCACGGTATTTATGCTCCAGAAGTGCTTTTTCCATCTCCTTGGTGACTGGGACGTCCATTGCGTAGCAGGTAGAAAACAATCAGGATACCTGCTTTTAGAAACAGGATTAGCGGAAGTCCTCCAAAGATGCTTCCAAATACGGAACGTATGAAGTTTGGTATAACTCCAAGTACCATCTGAAAGGTGCCTAGAAGTTCGGAACCTATGGTCTTAAATAGGTGGACTATGCCCGTCGTATCAGACATGTTAAAGATACGATTTACCATTTCTGCGAAATGGAAAGGGCAGTTTGTATGAATAAGCGCCTGTATCTCTGCCGAAGACCTTGCGATCTGGAGATCAAAAGTCTCTCGAGCGGAGGTTAAGGGCACAGACTTCAGTAAAAGCATGGCTTTCATTCTGCTTAGAGTATCAAACTGTATTAAAGAAACATTCAGTGAAGGCCATAACGGCGCCTCCCTGACTATATGTGTCTTTGGAAACAATACTTGCATACAACTAGTAACCCTGGAGCTCACGGTTACTAGATATGCGATGCCCGGGAGCATTCCGCAGCAGCCTTGACTGTTCAGCATCAAGTAACTCCCATTCGAAAGTAGCCCAAATGCTGGAGTAATCACTGTAGCTGGGGCACCTCTCAGATGACAGGACAAGTTCGCTACAGAACCATTACAAGCCCCGTGCAGCATTATATCCTGACATATGAGTGATCCACTTAAAGCGTTCTCACAGTTTGTACTGCTTAGAAACACTTCTCGATCCCCACTCTGGCATCGAAATCTGTATGGTAATTCCCAAGATTCCTTAATGTATTCCTTACCCATTTTTTCATATCTGCCTGCCTGCTTTTGTTCAAGGCAATACTGAAACTGAAAAGTAGTGACCGGTAGAGTTATGTGGCCATGGATTAGCCATTCTGTGGATGGTGATTCTGCCACTGTAAATGGTAATCTATCCAGTTTTTCAATACGCAGCATTGTATATTTTGCTCCCCTTTGTGCCATTTCTATCTGTTTATCTGTTAGATTGTATTCAGAAAACAGAGACGTGCTGTTGATAAAACGCCAAGGCACATAGCCTGCACGCAAAGATTGCAGCGTCAAGCTTAACAACATAATAGAACGTTATTGAGATTGCCCGTGTTGTAATATGGCTAAATCCTGTTCTAGTATGTCTATCGCAGAAGATACAATGTTACCTAAGGAATATATCCTGGAGGTCAATGTAGTTAACCAATTGTCTACCACTGCTAGAGATTTTTCTAGATTTATACGGTCTATATCCCGTAGTCTCTCCGCGGCCTCTTGTTGGGATATTTTCCATATTTCATTGTAGGCAGCATAAATGCCCGCATAAATTAAACGTTTCTGGCGTGGCTTCCTGGAACCTAGTAAAAAATCCCTAAGATCCACATCCTGTGACAGTAAGGATAAGTGTTGTTTCACCTGTGTAAGTGTTGAGGTTTCTAGCCATTCAAGGCACAACTTCCCAACACAGTAGGATGTCACTACCCCTGGATGTTCTCTCTGTACATAACACGGATCTGGCCTATGGATACTAAACCCTTCAGTTTTACCCATGAATCTTGCCTGACAACTATTGGTGTCTGTGAGCCAAATCAACCATTTCTTCCAATCAGGGTCTGATCTATTGCATTGTATGATGTCATCTATTGTAATTCCTTTTTGTGATGTTTCGTTTCCCTCGGTGTGTGATGGAGTTGGCAGCCGAGGTGTGTTCAAGTGTTTGTTCTTGGCTAGTCCAAAGCAAGATGTTTGTTGCACTGTCTCGTTCAAAAACATCATCTGTTGAGGGATAAGGCATGCTCTAAAGAAAGCTTCCATTCCCTGAACTTGCCACTCTCTACTACCCCAGACCGATTTCAAGTCTATAGTGTATTTCCATAAGTCGTAACCTTGTTCAAACAACTGGGCAATAAAGGAAGCAGAGTAAATCTGTTTGGTGTTTGTTAACATATTTTTCTGTGCTGATGTTGGCGTAACCTTATAATAATATGAGGCTGGGTCAGACATATTAAACCCTGAAAAATATGGAAACTTTTCTGTAAATGTTTTTGAACTGCCTTTCGGTGGTGTTGGACAATGTTCCCACTGGTGATATGTGAACACATTTCTAGGATTAGCAGATTTATGCAAAAAATTATGACCATAATGTTGATAACAATACATTGTTTCGAAATCTGGTGTGTTTTCCAATGTTTCACTATTAGTAAATGCAGCAGATTTTTCCAAATCAGACAACATTTTATTTACAGTTTCAAAGTCCCAATCATCGGAAAATGTACGTGAGGTAATGATATCACTCAACGATATTTTAAATAAATGTGGAATTTTTTAAAGTTTGGTCGGGCCAAATATATCGAAATCAACCTTGTCCCACACTATATCATCCGGTATAGGAACTGCTGTAATGTTCACTAATGACAAGTCTCTTTGTTCTCGATGAGATGATTGATGTGGTTTTAAAATTAAATTCACCTTTTGGGCTGCAGAGCTTTGTCGGATGTATTGTCCATTAATAAGCATGCTAAAAACTATTACCAAGCCTACCCAGAAAATAAAGAAAAGTATCCCAGTGATTACCCATAGCTCTACCCAAGGTGACACCAGGTAAGTCTTTCTAAGAAAGGTCAGAAAGTCTTTAACTTGCTGCTTGCGTGTTTGTTGAGCTGGCATAGTTTCAGGTTCACTTGGATCCAAAGAAAACATATCAAAGTTTATGAAGTAGCCAGAAGCAGTTCGATCAATTGTTGGTATTGCATCAGGATTTGTTGAAATCGCAGTTTGCTCTTGTCGAGGCATGTTGATGTAGACTTCTGTATTTGGTCAAATAGAAATTTGTTGTTCATTTCGGTTTTGAATTCGAACTTCAGGTTCAAGAGGAACGAGTTCCATAGCATTATTGCATAGTCCTTCATTCCGTGCAGGGGACTCTTCGAACGTGATGAGTCTTTCCGTTTGAACTTCTTGAATTGTAGGGAGAGGAGGGCGTCTGCTACTTTGGAGTCCACGTGCCTACTACTCAGTATCGGCCACATAGTGTGGTTTGATTAGGTCGATTGAGACAAATGTTTTCTCCTTTTTTCCGGCAAGAGGCGGTAGAAGTACAGTTCTAGTTCCTTCAACTGCTAGGACCTGTACAGGCTTTCTGTAGGATGGCCCAAATTCTTTCTTGCCCGCTATTTTCTCTCTGACCAGACCCCCGAATTTTGGGATTCAGACAGGTCTTGCCGTGACTGATTTGACTTCCCCAGTGGCGGCTTGCTTCAGGTGGACATTACTTTGTTGTGTCCTGGATTCATTTAGTCCTGTAAAACAGCCAAACGATCATGGATGTCAAAAGGTATTTTATCCGCCACTGCGCCTTCACAATCAAGATCAGGTACCCACATTCTTGTCTCAAATAGGACCTCATATGGAGTGACCCCCCCTAGAGAACTTCTTGGCATGTTGTTCAAAGCTCGCTGCACTCCATACAGATGTTTTACCCAACTCTCACCCGTGCCTAATACTCTAGCTGTTAAAGACTGCTTTAAGTCTCGGTTTTTCCTCTCCACGAACGAATTTCCCTCAGGATGGTACGGAGAGGAGTACCGCAATGCTACACCCAATCCTCGCATGGCCTCCTTATAAGCCCGAGAGCTAAACGCAGGGCCCTGATCAGAATGTAATGTGCCAATTGCGTATGTCCCTATAAAGACTCGCAAATCTTTTATAACAGTTCAAGCATCAGCCGAGCGTTGGGGCCACACCCATAGGAATCTTGAGCAGGAATCCACTGCAACCATGATATACCTGTATGCCCCATCTCTTTGTAAGGGGCCGCAGTGGTCCAAATAAATACACGCTAGTGGTTTGTCAGATATTAATAAAGGTGTCTGCGCTGGACGTGTTACGGTGGAACCTTTCATCTGCTGGCAGATGTCACATTTTAAGACATAGTCTTTAGTCTGCTTTGTTAATCCAGGCCACCAATAGCATTGTTTCAATAAAGAAACAGTTGACGTAACTCCTGCATGTGCAGAACCTAACCCTTCGTGTGCTGCTAGAATTAAACCTAACCTCCGATCCATGTTTGGAATTACTCTATCCCCCACTCCAGGAATCTGAGCAAATGGAATGTTATTGGCATCTAACTTGTAGGAGTACTTGAGTGGAAACTTTTTATTAAATCGTAGAAAGGTTTTACTCTTTCTGCGTAATCTAAAATGTATGTTCTACCAAAATTTCGGAATCCCAGGATTGATTGTAAATTTTTCAATGATTTAGGAGGTTGGAGCAGTGCACATTTTTCTAAAAAATTGGCTGCCAGCTTATCCCTTCACTTGAAAGCTCATATCCTAAAAACAGGACACTCAGGTGGGCAATTTTTGATTTTTTAAAGTTGAATTTGTAGCCCTCAGATGCAAATCCCAAAATTATGGTATTCACCTGTTCAAGTGCTCCTCTAGGTCATCGTCCGTCAGATAAATATCATCCACATAGGACAATGCCTCTTCATCCAAATTTTGAAGTAACTCAGTTACTCTGGCCAAAAACAACCCCGGGCTATTCTTATACCCTTGGGGTAGTCGACAAAATTGCCGCTGGGACCCTAGCGCTGAGAATGCTATTAGATACCTGCTTTCAGGCGCTATATTTTGGCAGAAAAATCCATTTGAGATATCAAGTGTTGTTTTATATTTTTTCCGCACAATGTTATTCATTAATGTGGCACTGTGTGCATTTTGAACTGCAAATGTCTTAGTGCAAGTGTTTAAATGTCTATAATCTAAAACCAAATGATATGAATTGTCAGGTTTCATGACTGGAAACAAAGGATTGTTCATTGATGAAGTGCAATTTTCGAACACCCCTTGGTATTCAAGTTGATCTAAGATCTCCCTGACCTGTTTTTTAGCTTCTTGCTTTATTGGATACTGCCTCTGTGCAGTTGGAGTATTCTTTAAAGGAATTATGTGGTGGGTTGAATCCTCATCCCATCCAACATGGTTCTTATATAATGCCGGAGCCTGGGCTACCGCCCACTCCTGCGCATATGTGTGTTGTAAGTGCCTGGGAATATGGTCTGAGAATGCCGACAGGATTACCGATTCTCCTTTAGGGCTATCCATGACAAGTGCTGGCGGCCAATCCTGTTCAGCTAATAAAATGTCATAGCCAAACGTCAGGTTCTCCCAAAAGAGACCTCTCACTGTTCTACATTTGTCCCCCTCCATCTGGAGCGTTATTTCATATACTTTATGCGAGACACTTACCCTAGTATCGGGTGTTTCTACCGTGATATAATCATTCAAATCCGCTGTCACCAGAAATTCCATCAGGTTCTGGCGAACTATTGCTACTTCTGCCGCACTGTCTAGCATCGTCAGAGCCCATTCCCCGTTCAGTATTCGAGTCCTCAGAATTCTGGACATGTCTGATCTTTAGACCTGCAACCTTCTTCTTTTTGAACTGTGGCTTTTGCTTTGGTTTCTCTTCTTTTTTAGAAGTATAATCTTGAGCGTGCTGCTTGTCTCTGGACTCTGTACGCTCTTCTTGTCTGTCTGACCGTCCTTCCCTCTCTGAGTTTTTCGATGAACCCTGAAAGGAACGAGAGGAACGTGTATCAGTATCCTGATACCTGTCAGGTTTCCTAATATTATCCTTATTCCTAAGGTTGTACCTCTTTTCGGAGGGCTCCTGTGGAGGAGATCTACCTCGGGATTGAGATCTGTTTCCTTTAAAGTTTTGTTGTTTTTTATTGTCCCACTTCTTTTTAGTTGAAGCAGGTGTCTGCTTGGAAATGTCCTTTTCAGGACTGCCCATCAGTTGTGGTTTTAAAGCTCTCCCACCCAAACTGTCTCTGCCTAATTCTGCATATGCAGTTTCAATTATTTTTGGTAGTTCGTGTTCTTGTTCTAAAGGACTGAACTCCCTTAGGCGTTGGCGGATAGCCACTGAAGCTGCTTCTCCTTTAATATTAGCTAGTATTATGGCTGACACCTGGGCATAGTTACCTAGTAACTTCATCCTAAGTTCAGAGCAGGTTCTGCTCCATACTCATTTTGTATTTGTCTCAATACATCCGGTATCACTGCTAATGAAGGAATACCATGAGTCCTGGTATAAATGGCAGCAAAGACTGTACCTCAAGTGGTACAATCTTCTACTTGTGGTGTTATCCCCATGGGCAAGCAGATTGTTAGCATTCTGTGTTTTTCAAACAGGGTAGTATTCGGGAATACTGCCTCGAGCTGTGTTATTTTCTGAGCTACCCAGAATGGCATTTGTTCACGTTTTGTGGGCATTTTGCCCATCACTGCGTGTAATGTTTGTGGTGTGATTTTAGTTGCTGTACCCTGAGCTTGAGTTCCATTTGTTGCAACTATTGCTGGTTGGACTGTAAGTGTCCTCATGACGAATTGCGTCAAGTTTCTATAGATTTTAATTAAATCTTTGTGTTGTGTGAGTAAGTCTCCTACTGGCATTGTTTCAATGTCAGGATGTGGTGTGTAGGCTGCTAATATCGGCCATGTTGCCCCTTCTCTTCCGAGCGGGCCGAGTCTCACTCTTCTTCTTATGTGGGGTAGGGCGCCTTTAAACTAGTATAAGTGTTCCTGGTAGGTAAGCGGAACCTCTATGTCTTCAAACTGACAATATTCCGCTGGTGCATCTCCTTCTGTGTAGGAGTGAAATGTTTTTGATCTGGCATTTGCTGCTGGGAATGTAACCCATGAATAAAATACCTCTGTTCTGCATGATTCGTGTGCCTCAATCACGAAAACTACTATGCCACCCCTAGGTGTTAAACCATGCTCTAGCAGTTTCAGGTTGACCGTATTTCTAAAATTCAGTGCAATGTCTATTGCTTCTGCATTTTCCTCTTCAGAGAAGGGCAGAGCTTGTAGCAGTGGGTCTAAGACCTGGTTAGTCATTGTTTTTAGAACACTAAATAATTTTTCAAGGGAACCAAGATAAGGTGTTTATGCACAATTCTTAGGAACGCTGTGTCCTTCAAGCTTGATTAACCAACAGCCAATAAATAGGATTTGTTTAGCCTACTCAGCTGTGGCGGAGTTTGTGCCCACCCACTCCAGACGTCTCGGGTGTTTTGTGAGTAGGGGTCTCTGAGAATAGAACGACTGAACTACTCAGATTCTACTGTTAAATAAGTGCCTAACCAACGTTGGCGGTGCCATGTCGTGTAGTTCCTATATAACCTATACAGGATCTGCGCGTTTGGATAACATGAACTGTGGGATTGGCGGCAGACTGATTCTGTGCACCCCCCACTGGATACGTTAGCCTGTCTGTATCAGCTAGCTCACAGTGCAACTATAATCTCCTCTTATCGGGGAGAGAATAGATTCTGGCAACCTCAGAATATGACAACCCTGATCCCTCAGAATCGTGGAAACAATATACTACCTTTCGCGCAGTCACTCATGCTCACTTAGTTTGTCTCAGAGATACACAGAATAAACATACTGGGCGTTTGTCAATAAGGATTTATTGAACAGTTGTTATTCTAGTGTAGAATAGATGAGCTGCAACAACCATTAGACAGTAGCAGAGATATATGATTAGAAGCACTAAGAAAGTAAATGGATGGTATAGCTCTACCATCTTGCAATAATCATGATACATACAAGTATATAAAACACATGATAAAAGGTGCGTACTCCTACGATGCCTCCCTAACTAGATGTACCTAAATGTACCTAGCATCTGTGTAGGTGTTATGCCAAGAATCCCTCTAGGATCTAGTCAACCCCATTACCTGAGAATGAGAGAATATGGGACCCCGTCCTGGTCTCGAGTTGGGCACCCCGCGAGGGATGTTAGACCACTGCGAGCTGGAGCGTCTGCATGCAGGAACCTCAGCGTCTCTGGTCAGTGTGTCAGCCGGGAAGTCTCGGTCTCCTCTATCTTCCTAAGCAAGACATGATGTATATATACCCATAGGTCTCCCCAGGGGTCCTGTGTTACTGTGTCGGCCTAAAGGATGACGTCGGGCCTGAACTTTATACAGAGATATTATACAGGAGATGTCAGTCCTGCTGTTAGTCCTACTGTGCTTCCAAGAAGCCTCATGCATAATGTATGAGATTCGAACTAGGGAAAACCCGCGTTCTGAATGCAGTGTCGTATCTAGGTAAAAGGTCAGTCCCTATGAACCATTATGTATGTAATGTAGGGAAGAATATAGGTGAAAGGGTGCAATGTTACCTGCGCCTATATAGGGTACCTATATGGAATATAACAAAGGCATTAGAGAATCAGGGTGTGCTTATGCATGACACATACATCTGATCTGGAGCATCCCCCAAGGCTCATCTCTCAGCCCACACTCTTCAGGATCTACATGGCTCCGCTCCCCAAGATCCTCCGCACCTATGGGCTCAACATCATCTCATACGCCAACAACACAGCTCATCCTCTCCCGCTCTGATGACAATACAAACAGCTAAGCAAAGGTTCACCGAATACCAATGGCGTAGAAAGGGGGGGGTGTGGTGGGGGGAGGCCAAAGGTCTAACTATGCCACTGCCGAATACATGTCAGAAGTCGCCCTGTGAATGAAGACCAACTGCCTGAAGCTCAACTCACACAAGCCTGAGGTGGTACTCTTCGCGAAAGACACCTTGTTCTGGTCTTCAGACTGGTGGCCATCTGAACTAAGATTCACCCCATGTTTCTTAGCTAGGAACCTAGGGATCATGATCAACAGCAACATCTCAATGTCCAGCCAGGTTAACTCAATCGCCTCCTCCTGCTTCAACTTCCTCAAGCTCCTCAGGAAAATCTTCAGATGGCTCCCCTTCAATATCCGTTGTGCTATCACCCAAGCTCTAATCACCATTAAGTTAGACTACGGCAACGCACTTAACATGGAAATCTCCACCCAACTCACAAAAAGGGTCCAGGTCATCCAGAACGAAGCAGCCAGGCAGACTTACATTCAATCTTTCCACCTCCCGCACCCACATTTCCACTCACCTCAAAAACCTCCTCTGGCTCCACATCCACAAATTCTCCCTTTTCAAACTACTCATGCACCCATGCAAAGCACTGCAAAACCTAGGTCCCACTTGCCTTAACAGCTGTGTCAGCTTTCACACCCCTGCCAGACACATCTGCTCCACCAACCTCCAGCTTGCCTCTGTGCCCCCGAAGAGGTGGTGGTCACACCTTTTCATACCTGGCTCCTAAGGTATGTACCAATCTCCCCCCTCACATTGGAGCCACCAGCATAGTACTAGAATTCTGGTAGAAACTTGGCTATTCCAATAAACTCCAGGCAGGGCAGTTTCCTCTTCTCTTAGCTCCAGGATACTCTTTTGGTGAAATGCGTACTCTACAAATTTACATAATATAATATAACATAGTGTAGCATAGCATAATATAACATAACATACATCCTGACGGACCCGCATGCCTACAGGTATAGTACATGCAGTACTGTGCTAAATCTGAAATAGTAGTAAGCTTAAAAAAAGATTGTCCAGCAATGTCCCTCTTCCCACCTGTCTACGCCTCAGCATTACCTCCTATTCAATTCCTGGTCCCAGTCCTTAAGACATGTGTGTGCACACCCTAAAAACAGGTACCTGGCTGCCTAGCTAAAATAAAAAAAATATTCAAACCATTCCCCCACCAGGTGTGTCTAAAAACGTCCAACTCTATCCAGAAACAACCTTTTTTTGTTGGTGGAAGGCAGTCATTGTGTGCTTCCTGCCTACCTTTAGACCCTGTTTGGTCCTTTACTGCCACTTCACACCCACCGCTGGGTCCCAGTTCTTGCTTTGCCTACCTCCTTATCCCATTGCTGACTGCCTCTGGGTGTAGAAGGATGATGTGGACTGCCTTAGTGTGACTTTTTCTTCTTGCTTCTGTTCCCTCTCCTTTTTTTGAATTGGGGTCTTTCAGATGTGGTGTGTGGCTCTGGCTGTGGGTTTACCCATGCCTGGCACTTGTGCACTAGTGGGCCTCCACCTGCTCCAGTGTGCGGGATGTTGTTGTTTTTGTGCCTTTTATGATTGTCCTTCCTCTCTCCACTTTACTAGGATTGCTTGGTTTTTGCTGCAAAGGATCTGCAAATTAATTCTGCTCATCCTCTGATGGGTCGTCCTTCCATGGCCTCTGGTAGCCCCTTTGGGTTTCTGTGGTCCTGTCTGCTGGATAGGCCTTGGAGTCTGGGTCATTCAATGTGCTTCTTCTGATTCATGCACCTTCTTTGTTGACTGATGGCGCTAGATACTGGTAGTGTTCTCCAATTTTTCTCCTTGTAGGTGGAAGCTTAGCCTACCCTGGGTCTGGTTTATCTCCTACTCCATGCCGTTTTTGTTTGGGCAATTGGACTCCATTTTCCTCTTCCCTTTCTTGGAGTGGGAATAGTCATGCATTGGCCCTGTCCTCCAAGAATGACACAAGGCAGGGACTGAACCTGCTTGTGGCTGAGGTCCTTTTGCTCCTTGCTTGAGATTCTCTAGTGTTTCTCTGTCCACTTTGAATTATGTTCTGGAGGTCATTTACAAGGCTGACCTCAGGTGGGACCACTGATGACTCTAGTGATGCAACATGCACAACACCTTTCCACTCCTCACCCCTGCTTGCAGGGATGGGTGCTGGTGATAGTCTCCGGCCTGGGCTCTCATTTTTGATTGGGTTGAATTGTGCCTGTTCGGCTGCAGGGTCTTTGCGTTGCTGCCTTTGGTACATACTGCTCTTTTTCCAGCCTTTCTGGCATTTGGTGCCTTGACTGGTGGCTTCCATTTGCTTTCTCGGCTCTCCTCTTACCTCCTGTAGGGTGCTATTGTAGATGTCCTCTGATTTGGGCCAGCTCCTCGGGAACATGGGTTGCGACTTCTGCTTTTTTAAGCTTCTAGTGCTTGTTGCCTTATTTTGGGACTGTCTCTTTGGGTTTTGTTTTGTTGGCCTTTTGGGTTCAGTCCTTTTTACTGTGTGTGTCCTTTTGGCAGGCTACTTTGGTGGGTAATCTATGCCAGCCATGCCTTCTTTGGTAGATCCTGATGGCGTAATGTTGGGACACTGAAGTGATAAGGAGGCAATGTTTTGATTACGTAGCAATAATACCATTACTATGATTGTACTTCCTTGCCCCAGTCCTTACAATGCTTGCACCCTCCCTGCTGTGTACCTGGCTTTGATGGTGCTCTGTTGGGCAAATTTGGTAGTCGACTATGGAGGTTTCTGGGTAGAGGTGGTCCTTTCTAGATATCCTTGGAGGGTGAGGAGTTTTCTTTTTTAGGTACGCAGTGGGGAGCCTGTGGATAGGGTGCGGACACACCTAATGACGTAAGCAGTGGGATGAGGAGGTAGAACGGGAGTAATGGGTATTACCAGTAAGTAATCAAAGCATTATCAAAAGCGATTCTTACACCATTACTTTGAAGGGACATTTTCAAGAGAATCTTCTTGGTTATGAGGGTGCTCTTGCTCTAGAGGCAATAACATTCACGACCTAACTCAAACCCGACTGAAACGTTAAAAGTCATAGACTGCCTGGACATAACCATTCCTTCCATTCATGCATTTCTGGTAAGTTTCGGCGCTCTTCCTCTTCCCCTTGTGACCAGACATCCACATCAATTAAAAAAATGAATTTAGGTGCAATGTTAACCCATTGTTTATTTTTCAACATAAAACGAGGTGAATAGGCTCCACCCTCTTTTCAGAGCATTGCCATTCTACAAGAATGCCTGGTACCACGACAGGCCTCCTCTTCACACCTGTTAGACAGTTCTGCTCTTCTTCTCTGCCCGCCTGAGACCCCTGGTAAAGATGGGCACACCTTCTTTGAGCCCCATCTTGAGATGGATTAACCTGCTCTTAGCCACTGTTAAGAGACAAGTACCTTGCTCGTATATCCCTCGATTAGAGAAGGACTCACCTCGTCTTGGCCCACGTTGAAGACAGACTTTCTCGATCTTAGTCCCAGTTAGAGATGGACATGTCTGATTGTATCCCCCTTTAGAGGTGGACATGCCTGATCCTATCCACATTATTGATGGATGTGTCTGCTCGTATCCCCTGTAGAGACGGACATGCTAATATCCATGTTAGAGATGGACATCCCTTCTACTATAGGCTTTAGATGTAGACTCTCCTGCTCTCAGCCACCATTAGATATGGACACTCCATCTTCCATCCCCATGAAGGACTCTCCTGATCTTACACCTGTTAGAGAAGAACACCCTTGTCTCACCCTCCCAACAGATGGAGAGTCTCTTGTCAGGCTCCACTGGAGATGTCTCTCCAAATCTTACCACCTGTGCACATTTAGGCTCTCATTCGCCTACTCCAGTTGGAGATGGACTCTCCTCTCCCAGACACTGCTAATAAAATGACTCCTAGTGGAGACAAACCCTTCTCGCTTTCTTTCCTTGTAACGCTAGTCTCTACTTTTCTTTCTTAGGCAAAGCTGTGCAAGGATGAATCAGTTGGCCCGCGGGTCCCCCATCTTCATGTACCTGCTGCTCATGGAGCTGTTGTTCAATGGCAGTGTGGCAGCTCAGCGGAGCAACCCCCGACGGTCTCAGGGGCATGCCGACAAGCCACAGCGTGATGTTCCTCGCAAGCAGCCTCCTGCACCCACGTCATCCACACAACCCCAAAGCCAGACCTCCAGGTGAGACCCATTTACAAATTATTTAGTAGTCTTCTTTTAGATGGAAAAAATAAAAAAACAATGACGTCTGGAACTGCTGGGCGAGCCAGAGACCATGGGGAGGTATAGCACAGTTGCTGGAAGATTTATCTTTATATATTCATTATTAACTTAACTTACTGGAGTTGTGCACTAAACATAAACATAGATGTGTAAATAAACTACTGACTAAACGAATTATGTAGTTGTTGCTCCTTACAGAGTGAGTGGGTAAGTACTTGCAGTAACCAGGTCACAGGCGTACATTAGAAGGCTCAGTGACAATTGGATGTGTGCTCCTGTTTATTCCCTTAAGTGCCAGTCTTGTACACAGCCTAGTGGGAGAGATATAACAGACAGATATCCCTGAACACCACAAGGGTCCTGGGTGGATGCTCTCTTCAGTCCTGGCAGTCTGGATGGCAATATCCTGGATGTGTGATTAGAAATCTCAGGCAGCACTTCCCCATATTGGGTCTCTGAAAAAGGGTTGTGAGGAAGGACACCAGGTACATCCTTAGGCACAGTGACCATGGGTGACCTAGGTGAGTTGAAAGGGCAAGAAGCAGAAGGGAAGACTGCAGCTGAGGTAGGTGCACTGGTTGATTCTCTACAGTCTCCACAGCTGCATGTTCTAACCCAGGCAGAGGGAGGGGCGCAGCTCCACTGGGCAAATAGAGTGGATTCACCATGTGTTTTGTGCGGGCAGTAGGACATGGTGTATTATCGGATTTCAAAGACACACAGGCTGTGTTGGATAGAAAAGGTAATCCAAATTCTTCTTCATTTTTATCTTCAATCGAGCCCACCATCGCACGTTCTCCAATGCCAGAATCAGATCTTTAACTGTAGAGTTGAAGACTTGATTTTAGAGTTAGAATCATCACTGCCTTCACGCGACTATTAATTCACACGGTTAATACTTGTTTACATTCCCGACAACACATGGCCATGGAGTTGGAGTTCCTCTCCTTCACTGTACCTCATGGGTCCTTTGTTCATATTGGAAGGGACCTTGTACGCATAACAACAACTCGTGAACAACACTCCAATCCAACTCCGGAGACAGGTCATGGAAAGACTTGGGTACAATGCACAAAGCAAGGGTGAGAAGCAGCTAACATCAACAGGAGAGCATTCCTACACCAGCCTCAGAGCATTGCTACACCAGCCTCCTGCATTGACCAATCTCTTTTATGAGAAGAAAGCCTCTGGTCCTGTACACATTAGTCATCATAATCCTGGAACTCTGGAGACCATGAGATTCCCCTCAGGGAACTTAGACGTTTGGAGCACCAGGGAAGACGCATAATACAATACACCAGATATAACAAGTTTACAGGAGGAAAGTATCAGGGGATCCTGATTGTGATGGAGAACAGACGTCCATCAGGGAGGAGCCCCCCTTTTCTAATCAGAGAGGAACTGATATCACAAATGGTGGCCACAGATAATGGGGAGGGAGTCTGGCTGCTCCCCGGCAATTTGTGCACATGCCCTCCTAGCTCCTTTTCTTCTTTCTGGGAACTGTGACCTTGGTGTCTCTTCTGTAGCTCCAGTCTACCTACAGTACAAACATCAGTTCTTTTGTTCCTCAGTTATTCTCTAGCTGTTGCTGGGCAGCAGTTACACTGTTGCGAAGAGACACCACATACCTGTGAAAGATTCATTGAGTGTCACCCATTGTGTTGGGCAGCATCATAAAATCTTTGACATAGTTTCCGTTTGAGTGGGTGAGAAAAAACAAATTTCCACACATCTTCAGATGTCCTGCAAATGTTTTACATTTGTTGTTTATTGTAGTACATGCATTGCAGTCTAGTGTTTCAAGAATGTTCTGGTTAATGCATTCTATTTCTTTGTTCAAAGGTGAGCGTTCTCTTCTAAGTCAGTTGTTTTCCTGACCAGCTCAGAGGAGTCCGCTCTCATCTTGTCTCCAACTCGAATAAAGTACTGAAGCTTACCTGTGCCGTCTGCCATTTTCATTTACTACATTTATCTTCCCTTTTCTGTCATGAATGAGAGTCTCAGAAGTGATAGTGGATTGGTGGATCAGCATTTGTTAGGTTATATAACTAGTGAATGATTGGTTTCTGATTAGGTAGGAAAATAGGTGGTGCCACCTTGGGCCTGTCCTGTGATCATGAAGGGGATGCCCCAGAGAAGAAGGCGACAAGAGAGTCTGTAGGTTGCTGTGGACCAAAGTCTGACAGAATGCAATTTTCAGGTCATGTCATGTGAACGCCGGGCACTTTGGGACACCAGTGTTTCCTATATACGACTGTGATCCCTGTACATAGTGTAGATAATTGGCCTGTATGCATTTTAAGGACTTCTTTAAAGAAATCAGGTTTGCAAGTGTATGGAGATTGCTAGCTCCTGAGGTGGGCACCGATCCCGGACTGGCAGCAGACCAGGTACCTGGGATAGTGATTCTCCTAATTATATGCCAAGAGAATCTGAATTTCATTAAAGACACAGAGGCTAACAATATGCATTTTTCCTTTAATGCAACTCCACACAGCCCCTTTGAAGTATTATCTCACAAAGAACACTATTCCAAAACAGAATACTGCTGGCACATAATAGGCATGCACACAGTACAATCTGCCTCTTTGAAATGTGGTCCAAATTCCTCCATCATGCATCATGAAGAATCCAAAAATGGCATGAGAACAACAGGATAAAGAAATAACTACATAAATAACGAAGAAACTTCATAGTAGATCAAAGGAGAGAAAAACATCCAACGCGCCGATCCTCCAGGTGATGAAACATCCATGAAGAACCAATCTACTGGACATTATCTGAAATTAAAGAGGAATGTTAGTACATCCTCTCCAGCCAACTGTGTAAAAGACCAAAAAACTATCAACATATGAACTTATGCAATAAACATAATGTAAATTGTTAACTTTCTAAAACATTTTTTTATAAACTTTTATACTTATCTAAACACCCCAAGCCAACTCCAGGGATTGGAGGGTGGAATAATGTTAGCCTCTGTGTATTTAATGAAATTCAGATTCTCTTGGCATATAATTGGGAGAATTGCTATTTCATTACAAGACCAGAGGCTACCATTATGCATATTGGTAGTTCTGCAAACCCACATCTGACGTGCTCAATCAGCTTACAATAATATTTTGCAAAAGTAGCAGATTTTGACCAATCGGCGGCCCTAAGGATGTCCTCTAGTCTGCCACACTTCCAGAAGGACTGACTATCCGAAGCACTCCTCATACAGTGAGCTTGACACTTATTAAGGTCAATGCCCGCTAACTGCATAGTCCATTTAACCCATCTTGCTATTGTTGCAGAGATAACAGCTCTAAAGGGTTTTACAAAGGAAATGAGAAGTTGATTAACACCATCTGGATGATGTTTACTCATTCTTGTGTCACACACAATTTCTTGCATGAATCAAAATTGGGACAAAATATGGTAAGGGGCATAGTTTTAGTCCTTCTAATGATCTCAAAATTAATTCCAAAGGCATCATAAACTCTGTTACTTTCCTCTAATGCTTTAACATCCTCATGGGCATATTTCAGTAAGTGATATGGTGATTGCATTTATATTATGTGTAGGAAATCTGCCTTATCTGCACAGTCACCTCTGAGTTTTCACCTTTTGCCAGGCCCTATATTTTTGATGGCTTTATAACTCTGTGTCCTTTACTCCTGCTAACCAGAAATACTCCCCCTTTAAACATGGTAAAATTGGCTTATTCCTAATTGGCACATTTAACTTGCCTGTAAGTCCTTAGAGTATGTTATTAAAGGTGCACCCAGGGCATGGAAGCAAAAGGTCACTTGTGGACTCCAGCACCTATTGTCTCATCTGACTATAGTGACAGTGCAAACATGGCTTCAGGCCTACCCTGTGTAGCGGACTACTGCACTGTAAAACCTGCAGTACAATCTGTTACAATAACCCTGTTTGACAGATAAAAGCTTCTCTTTTAAATATTTGTAAGCCATCCCTATGTAAGTCTTGCAACCCACAAGGAAGGGTGCATGGTGTTTAAAAGTGGGATATGTAGAAAATTATCTTATCTTGCCCCTACAGTGACAAGACTCAAAAAGCGATCTTCACTATGGCAAGCCTGGTTGTCCTATGTAGAAAACTAGAGTAAAGATTAAAATAATAAAACGGTATCTCAGGAATGGCACAGCTGGAAAATTAATTAAACCATTATTTTTAATAGTTATTAAAAATCCAATTCAATGGTGAAGACAGAGTTTTAATAAATATTAAGGAAAAATAACTTTTAGAAAGTTACCCTTTACCTGCCTGAACTGTCAGGAGGCTAACTAGCATAAGCCTCTGCCAACTCTCAGCCTGTGCCCAGCTTTGAATAGGTGTGAAATGCCTCCCAGGAGCAAATAATAGGCTGACTTGAATGGGCATAGATGACTCCTTTGAGATCAACAACATGAGCAGGGTGGGGGCTGGGGCATTTTTTTTGACACTACAGTGTAAAATTCTGATTGACATGTCTGTTGAGCTACATGTCACCTGTTAGCACCATTCCACTGGAGAAACAGGATGCCAAGACAATTCTTGTGTATCCCTGGTCTGGTTGCGAAAGGGCCCTGCTTTTGTCCTACCAGACTTGTGTCTCCGGGTTTCTTGCGGGTACAGTCCTTGCTTCAAACTAGATTTTAGATGTGGGAGAATGCTGGTGATTTCCCTATGACACTCCCACACACACACACCACCAGCCCTCAGAGCTCACGTTTAAAGTTCAACAGATGGGTTATTCCATCACAAATGTGGCACCCACTCCAGAACACGAAGACCAGAAGAGGGGACTCAACCTGCTATCTGTGACCTAGGAGGAGCCCTGGAGTGGACTCACTCCCTCTTGGACCCAGGACAAAGAAGTGGACTTAAATGGTTAGGTGGCTGACCTCCTGTGCAGGTCCAGACTGGGGAACCAAAAGTAGAGCAGCCCTGGCAAAAATGCTCAAGCCAACCCCGCTCAGGCGGTCAGCCTGAAATTGAGCCTATGTCCCCGGTCTACCGCTACCAAGACTATCATTGGCATTTAGCACCTTTTGGCGGTATTTCTGCTTAAAACTTTAAAATATCATACCTTCGGTTCCTCCTATTGGATTGCTATAATTTTAGTGTCATTTTGTTCATTTAATGTGTCTCAGTTCAGTTCAGTTCAATTACTTTATTTCGACAACAAGTCATAAAAGTTTGCTTACAATATGCCAATGATATTGGAGTGATACAATAAAGTGTGGGTCTTAATCAGAAGCCTGGTAAAGACCTAAAGATGTACAACAATAATGCTACGAATTCTGCCGTTTCTACATTCGCTCTTAGCAATCTTATGATCTGTACTGTCGTGTAGCTCCTATAGTACCCCTGCAGGACCTGCGCGTTTGGATAACATATACTGCGGGCTTGGTGGCAGACTGATTCCGTGCACCCCCACCGTATATGTTAGCCTAGTTTTGCATTAGCTAGCTCGCAGTGCCACTAGTGTCTCCTCTTATCGGGGAGAGATTAGTTTCTGGCAACCTTAGATCATGACAACCCTGATTCCCTCAGAATCGTGGAAACAATGTACTCCCTTTCGCTCAGTCACTCGTGCTCACTTATTCGGTTTGTCTCAGAGAGTTACACAGAATAAACAGTCGGGCGTTTCAAAAAGTATTTATTGAACAGTTGTTATTCAAGTGTAAAATATATGTGCTGCGGTAACCAGCAGACAATAGCAGAGATATATTATCAGCAGTACGATAAAAGCAAAGGGATAGAACAGTTCTACCATATTGCGATAATCATGAGTACATACATGAATATAAAAGCATTATGCAAGTGCGCGTACTCCTACGATGCCTAACTAGATGTACCTGTGTGTACCTAGCATATGTGTAGGTCTAAAAGCTAAGAGCCAAGAATCCTTCTAGGATTTAGTCGAATCCCCATACCTGAATAGAGAGAGTGTGGGACCCCGTCCTGATCTCGAGTTGGACACCCCGTCAGGGCTGTGTCAGACCACTGTCAGCTGGAGCGACTGCATGCAGGAGCCTCAGCGTCTCTGGTCAGTGTGTCAGCATGGAAGCCTCGGTTCCCTCTGTCTTACCGGGGCAAGATGTGGTGTATTTATACCCTAAAGAGTCTCGGTCCTCAGTATGGTTTGTATTGGACATGAGGAAGACGTCAGGGGTGAACTTTGTACATACATATTATGTAACCCTGGGCAAAGCACTACGCTACGCTCGCGTAGTTTGCGAAGTTTGCGCTACTTCGCACAACGCGAATTGCACGTAGCACAGTGCAAACACGCGTAGCGTAGCGTAGTGCAGCGGTCATTTTGCTTGCTCGCGGTCCTCAACGTCAAGTTGGCGACCGCGAGCAAGCAAAATGACATCCCGGCGAGACTTTTTCCTCGTTCGCGATCAGCAACATCAAGTTCCCGATCGCGAGCATGGAAAATAAACCTCCCGGCGAGATTCTCAACGCGGGAGGTCAGGTTTCTCATTGCGAGTGGTCGCGTATGCTCGCGACCGCTCACGATGAGAAACTACCAGTCCGCGTTGAGAAAGCTGCCGCTCGAGTAAAAATCTACTCGAGCGGCAGTAAAAGACAGCTCGCACTGTGCAAGATGCCGTTTTCAATGATTGCACAGTGCGGACAAGCATCCGGCACTGTGCAATCATTGCGAACAGTGCACTACGCAGTTCGCGTAGTGCTACGCGTAGCTCGCGTAGTGCGAACTGCACTTTGCGTAGCTTCGCGTAGCGCTACTTCGCGAACTACGCCCAGGCTTAATGAGAACAGTGTGGGCCTGTGTTTGGAAAAACCCTGCTTTATTCAAAACCACAGGATAGATAACATTCAGCCCTCAGAGCTCGTTGCGTACTAGCTGGGACCAATGTAGGTGAAAGATCATGCCTATATAAGGAATCATGACTATAATAGGACATGTACAGTTGTGACCATAATTGGGCATATGCGGCCATGACCATAATAGGCCAAGTGCGAATATGACCATATTAGGGTAAATATGAATACGCCCATTTTAGGGCATGTACGAACTGGTCTACATTAGGGCCTCTATGCGGGATATAACAGTACAATTTATGCATCAACCTAATAAAAGCCAATAAAATAGATGACAACAATATTCGGTTGGTAGCCTTAGATAAAGTGCGCAGTCGTGCAATAAAATTATTTACAATTAAATACAATCAGTGATTGTTCACGTTGGCTTCTTTTCTCCAATACCATCCGGTAATTTGCATTATAAAAAGCAGGAATAATAGATGCAATGTGAAAATGATAAAATCATGGTAATTTGAATCAGTGTATAGAATTCATCAAATGTAATAAAACATGATAAAACCAAAATAAAAACATTGAAATACAGAGGATAGAAAATACATCTTGTACAACCACAATTGTCACCTTCTGTACAAGTTTGGAAACTAAAACCTGAGTAATTTGGTTGAGGCTTCACTTTATATTCACCCTCTGAACCCTGCCTCTAATACCCCACATTTGGCCCAAGAATTTTGCCACTGCACAAGCAAACAGTTGCCTGGCATTGGACTTCAAGATCCTCAGTGCGATTCCATAATTGTCAGTTCCCAGTAGCTTGCAAATTGGAGTAAGCCAATTTTTCCTTGGCATCACGTATAATGGGCAGGCAAACATTATATGGGCAAGGGTCTCTTGATGATTTTTACTTCCAGGGCAGCTAAGAGGTCTCTATTTTTCTAATTCATTTTGGGATTTGTTGTTTGACATTTTGATTTTATTAGTATTTTGGAACAACATAAATACTTTACACATTATCCCTAAATTAAGGCTGTCTGATTTGTGCCATAGCTACCAGGGGGTTGAGCTCAGGTTAATTTATTGACTTTAAGGGTTCGCCTGACAAGAGTTGTGATTACTCCAAATAAGAATCCAATTTCTCACATTATGCTGAGAATGATGGGCGCCATCCTGGTGGCGCAGGTTGATGATGGACTGTCGGGAGGTGCAGGTATCATGCACCCTGCCTGGGTGGTTGGCGACGTCGTTGGCGGAGATTCCACGGTGGTCCACTATTGCCTGCACATTGGTGGGATCCATGCGCTTTCTGTTGCGCTTCTTGTGTGCAGTGTCGCAAGGGGCCACTAGTAGGACATGTGTGCAGTCACTTGCCCCCTGACACGTGCGGAAAGTCAGCTGTGGCGTACACGCCTTGCTTGGTCTCCGGCTGTTCATGCGCAGTGTGTGTGAGGTATGGATAGTGGGGTACCAAGCTGATGGTGTCATCCATGACTGTTGTGGGGGACTTGGATTGGCCAGGCTGTGTGACTCCTCCGTCTCAGGCGGAGGTTGGTTGGAGGGTACCAGAGGCCAACACGTGCAGCACGGCCAGCAGCTTTGTCTGCGGTGGGATGTTGGTTGTCCACTGTGTTGGTACCGTCAGCCTGTGGGCTATGGTGGTCAGGATGCGGAGGAGGGTTGTCCCTTTGGGCATATAGTGGGCAATGGCATTCTCTGGGGTTGGGTCTGTGGGGTTGGTGCCTTTTTGGAGGGTCGCTGCCTTTGTCTGCGCTGCCTCAGTGTTGGTCCGGGGGGGAGGGGGGGTGGGTGTCCAGGGGGTGGGGGTGGTGGCGCTTGGGTGTCGTTGCCCTCTCGGGGCTCCGGGATGCATGGTGGGTAGCTCCATGGCATCTGTTGTTCTTCATGTGTGGCTGTGGGCTCGGCTCCCTTTGATGGTGCAGGTTGTCGTCCGACTTTACACCAGGTCAGAGCAGGTGTTAGATTCCTGCTGCTAATGCGCCTTATTGCCTGTTTTGTGGTCTTACCGCCGATGTGGCTGGTCGTTGAGAATGTTGAGGTGTGGTGTTGTCGCGGCTTTTTGCTCGGGAACGCCTACTCTGCATCTCATTAGCGATAGTTGCAGGGGTCATCTGTGGCGATGTTTTTTGAGGATGCTTTTGCAGGTAAACTGGTGTTATCGGCTGTTAGCACCAGCTTGTGAATGGGGCGATAAATTTATCGCAACTTTGGCTGCGATAAAGTGCCGTTAACTCAGCGATGGCTCCTTGAGAATATGCCCCATAGTGCACTGCCTTCTCTTAAAAAATGTATTGTATATGCACCATTTTTTTCTTTAAGGAAAATGGGCTGCATTTCAAAGAAAAAAAGGTTGCTTTATTTATAGGCAAACACAGGCATGGTGGTCTGTTGACCCCAAACGACCACCATCCCTGTGATGGCTATCATTCCTAATGGGTTGCAAACTGCAACCTACCTCATTAATATTCATGAGATAGGTCGAGTTGCGACTCACTAGGAATCACTAATTGAAACTCAACATGTTTCATACATTAGGATTAGCGATTTCCTAATTGTCAATTTGCAGAAAATCGCAATTAGGAAATTGCTATTCCTAATATTAGTACATCTGGTCCTAACTAGTTATTTACTGCATGTGGATAGAGTTGGATAGATCCCAAGGGCCATGTGTAAAAAAGTAGGAATTGCGATTTCTAAGTAATCGCAATTCCTATGAAAGCTAATAAATATTAAATAGTGATTCCTAATGGGTCACAAATAAACCTACCTCATGAATACAAATGAGGTAGGTCACAGTTTGCAACTCATTAGAAATGACGTTCATCACAGGGATGATGGCCAGCTGGGGTCAGCAGACCACCATGTCTGTGATTGCTTATACATAAAGCAGCCTTTTTTCTTTTTAAATGCTGACCATTAAAACGGAAAACGGGATGCTTTTATAAAATAGAAAAAGAATATTTTAAGTTTCGTTTTTTAAGACTGGGCAGTGGTCCCTGGGACCAGTGCCTGCTCTTAAAAAATATTTTTGTTTACATTCTCAAAGGGGAAGGGGTCACTTGGGACCCCTTCCTATTTGAGAATGGTTACCACTCGCTTTTAGTAGTTGATATAAAATTATTGTTTTACGACCATAATGTGGTCGCTAAACATTAATACATACCACTGCGATTCTGTAGTTGGAAGGCACGCCCTAAGCACGCCCCTTCCAAATACTGAATCAGTATTTATTCCCAATTCCAAATTGCAATTCGGAATTGTAATTTGGGATTTATACATATCAGAATGTCGACCTCGAAGCTGGGGAACCGGGTTCGAGTCTCGGCAAAGACGCTCAACATCCTGTGATTCTGGGCAAATCACTTAATCTCCCCGTGCCTAACAAAAATGAATGTGTCCTTCTGTAACGAAACTGGTGCTCATGTAAAGCGCTCTGATACCCGAAGTCTCGGGTCTAGTTAGCGCTACATAAAACTCAAAAAAAAAAAAAAAAGAATGCTTTTTTGCATTTGCCAAAGGGCCGATTCTACTTTTGCAACCGCAGAAAAGTTTCGTACATAAGACACCAAGACCTATGAGAGTTGATGTACATTTCTGAATGAGAAAATACAAGTCGGGGAAGAAAGCAGAAGGAATTCAGTAGTGGTAGAGGTTGGGCAGACTATATGAGTAGTAGCCTGATGTGGCTGACTTTCCCCAGGCCCTCCAGTCTTTCCCAAAGCCCCGCCTCTCCTGGACCATCAGCATATCCCCTGCAGTCTTTGAGTTCCATATATCTGGGCCGTGTCAGTGTCTCAATCACGGATTCCCTGTTGCAGCTGCTGCCAGAGCCTGCTCGGACACGCCCGGCCTGCTGCGCGTGCGGTTAGACAGCCCGAACCTGGGCACGTCAGCAATCCTCACTGCAATTAACATACCACGTATGTCCCCGGTGCAATGTTTGACCTTCTGAAGCAGGTTCACTGAGGTTCAGAGATTAAAAGTTTATGTGTACATGAATGGCGACACGGAATTAACACTAAACAACGCGCACAAGCCGAGAGCTAGGAATGTTACCTTTGTTGGCTGTCGTTACTGACATCTGTGCAGCATTTATACTATAGTGCTTCGAGGTGCAAGACGTGGCAGCTAGCACTATATAAACTGCGTTAATAATATCGTTATTACTATTGTTACTGTCATTGTTATGATTGTTGTCATTGTAGTTGTTATTAATAGAGTTGTTGTTGTTGCAGAATGGACCAAGAGCCCGTCATGGCGACGCCAAAACCTGACTCTCCGCCTCCTCCGCAGTGTGTGCGATGCTGCGACCCCCCGTTGCACACCACCATGTACCAGGCAGTGCCCCAGATTAACATCACTATCCTCAAAGGTACGTCAGGAGGTCACTGTCCAGCACTCTTGATCTGAGGAATGAGGGAGGGGGGGCGGGGTGGGGGATGTAGGTATTGCGGCTAGACGGGCTGCTAGGCTCACGTCGGGCGGGCGGGACTCCAGAAAGTGGCGAATGGAAGCAGCCTTCACTCGGCTGGCGGCTTCACCCCGTATAAGATTGTAACCCAGCAGGAGGCAGGGAGAGGGGTGCAGAATATGCAATATAAAGCAGCAATCATGACTGAATCAAAGAAAAGATTGTTTAGAAAAAAATAAGAAACCATGGGGCATATTATCAAGAACGGCGTTAAAATTATCGCCGCTTTAGCGGCAGAAAACTGCCGCTAAAGCGGCGATAATGGGCTTGATAATATGCCCTGGAGAATTCCAATAGAAGCCCATGTTGCGATAATTTTAACGCAGTTTCTTGATAATATGCACATATATATATATATATGTTTAATTAATACTAATGACTGACTAACATAAGTATGGAAAGTTTCTGTGGAGTTAGAATCCCTCATTCCTTGCCTTGGAAACTGGAAAAAGTCCTACCGGGGTGAAAACTCTGCCTAAACTACCAAGACAAAATGGATAAAAGGACTTGGGGTCCGACTTCAGTTTAAGGTTCGCCTGTTTCCTTTGGCTAGAGGAAACAGCCTACCGGGGACTTTTAGATCTGGGTGCTTGCAGGTGTGTCAGAAGCTTTTGTGTGGTCCGGGTCACAAAGATCATACAGGGCCCATCCCTGGTTTTGTGGGAACATGAGCATCTCATTAAAAATAGACACAGTTCGAGTCACCTCCTGCAAAGTTCGCCACCTGGTGGCAAATGAGGTTAAGTGCATCATCAAGAATAGATCACGAAAGCAGGTTTTGCGATGTATATACACATTTACACACATGCAAACATTGTAGAGCAACAAATTGGGAGATTAAAAAACAAGCATTTGCAATGCAATAGATCTCGCATTTACGAAAGTCTCTTAAATGCGACACCTATTGCATTGCAAATGCTTGTTTGTAAAAGGGCCCATACAACACTTTCACTTTAGTGTTGGCCACATCCTTTTTCTTAGACGAGCCGTGTCTAAGGAAAGGGGCGCGGCCGCCATTAAAGTGAAAGTGCGGCATGGGGCAGTTTAAAAAAAAAAGTTAATAAATACAACAAAAAAAAGTTGCCCGCGTTCGGTGCCACAAAGAAACAGAAGGCCCGGCCGCCACTGTATGAGCGTCCCGTGCTATGAAAAAAAAATTAACGCAATGGGGGAGAGTGTGTCTTGAGTTCAACAGCAGGTGGGAGAAAACCATTTAAGCAAATAGTGCTCGGAGGCTGTAATTAAAGCCTACCGAGTAAGAACACTTGTAAAAGGGGGTGTTCTCATGGGAGGTTACAAAATGAGACAAGGCGGTACTAAGGAGGGACTACTAAGCCTATTGACCAATGAAAAGCCACAGTTCCCAAAGGACAATGACACAAGTCAATGAAAAATTTGGGCGGAAAGTGGGCGGAGCTTCAAGTCCATACCTGAATACAGCATGCCTCGCAGAGCCGCGCATGAGCTGCCCAGGCTTGACCTAAAATTCGGGAGACTGCATTTTCCCCATTGACATATTGAAACAGAGGAAATGTTAGGCAGAAGACAGCTGAATTAAAGCCATTTTCGGCTTCAAAAGCCGGGAATCTTCGGCCTGAATCGGGACTATAGTCACTTGTGCGATTTAGGAGTGGCTATGCAGTGTCTGTAAAAGAGCGTGTTTGCGCAAACGCAGCGCTGAAGCTCCCCAATGTGATGGCCCTGAGTGTTTGTTTAAAATAAAGGGAGACATACAACTTGCATCCATTTTACAGAAATGCCTATCGGAAGATGAGGACATGGCCCTCTGTGCTTGCATGGGCAGTTAGGGCTTCCTCATTTTTACAGACAGGTAATATAAGAGTATAAAACGTCCCTGATTGCTAAACAGGGAGAACATCTTCAAAGTAATGAAGGGGGACTCAAGCAGGGCCGTACTGGCTACCGGGCTTTCCTTAATAAACAATGCAAAACAAATGTTTTAAAAAGTAGGCTTTAAAGCTATTTGTTTTGCATTGTTTATTTAGAAGCGCCTGCAGTTCCCTAGCAACAAAATCGGCCCCTCTGCAGTGAACCTGGGCCCCACTCTGCCTCCCCAGCAAAAAATGCCTGGTAGCCAGTCCGGCCCTGGACTCAAGCTGATCAGCGTGGCAAAGGAAGCAGGGCAAGATGAACAAACCCCCTCCTCCCCTGTCTCGGTTATCTGTAGACTGCTAGGGCGAGCAGAGGGACTCTCCAAGGTGGGGCTGGGCCCAGCAGAACTATACAGAGAGTTTGCAGTGCACATCACATTCACTTTCTCTGCCTCTCCTCCTGTTCTCAAGTGCAGGGCCCCTTACCAGAGGACTGCAGAAGAATGGGAAAAACAGTATGTCTATGTGGGTGGCCTGGCCAGAACCCAAGGAGCTTCATTGACAGTGGTTGCAGGAAGGTGTTTCTGACATAGCTGTCAAGTTTCCCAGGTCAATGCAAGACTAGTTGGGCCTACCCAGTTTTTTCTTAAAATTGTGGAACTTGTAGTCTTATTTAACCCCGTATAAAACTAAAACTACAAGTTCCAGAAATCAAGCGAAAAACGGGAGTGGACTAACTAGTCACGTATAGTCTGAGATACTTGGCAGCTATGCTCCAAGGGCTGAGGTCCCTGAACTACGTTACCCAGATGAGTGGTATTCCTGCAAGGTTTTAATACTTCATTTAAATGACATGCAGGCAAAATCCACTAGAACGACAACTCTCCCCCTTGCTCCAGCTAGCTACCCCTTGCACTATAATGTGGATTTCAAACATCAATACAACTAAATAAATGTCAATGAGCTTTTTAAAAAGCGCTTATTGCAGATAACCTGGAGACCGATATTTACAGCTCAGTGTACCGCTGCCAGATCAGAAACGGGCGTATTATAGTACATATTCTAACTGCATCTGATGCTACTCTGAGATTAACTGTGCAAAGGGTTGCACACTCTTAGCTGTCAAGTGGCCCCATGTTTTATGAGACACTTTCAACCACTCCTAGCATTCTAGCCAACATCACTCTGCATTCTGGAGCTTGTAGTTCTGTTTCATTTTTGTAAGAATTAGATTAGAAATCCCTGTATGCACAGTGCTTTTGGATAAATTGATATCGGGCGTGGCTTTTGGGATGGAAAAGTCCCTGCATCATGGCGGATTGCGCCCCTGCCTGAGTGCCCCAGCTGCATGAATATCTGAATCTCTGCTAATGAGTTTTGGTCCTTGGTGCGTGGTCCGTGTGCGCCATGACATAGACCTGTCTCATGGTAATATGGTCTTGTTGGACTGGGAGAGGTGCACCGAGTTATACCCTCATAATGGTAGAAGGCTAGTGCCTTTACCAGGAGTTAAGCAACACAAGCATAGTGGTGGCAGCATACCTGTTTGATGCTTCATAGTGATCAGTAGAGTGAAAAGGCCTTTTTACCTATATCATAGGAGTGGTGCATACTGGCCCACTCCTATGAAGTTCTGTGGCTGTGTACTCAACTCACCCTTGGCCTGCATGGTTACTTGCATGTGCGTGCTGGAATGTGTGTGTGCTTGTGTATGGTACATAACGTGGAGACCTGTTGGTTCCATTTTGGAAACACAGGGTCTAGAGAGGCTAAGAGAGATGAGGACTGCAGTCCCCAGAGAGGGGATATGTATTGCTGACATGGGAGCACAAACAGAAGGTAGGGGAGCAAAGCATCCTCTGTTAACATCAAAGGTCGCATTGATTACAGGACGAGTTACTGGTCAGTGGGGCCTGGGTTCATTGTCAGGGAGATAGTAGGACTGATAATGTTGGCACTGTGGATGAGGGAATCTTACTGGGGAGGAAGGCTTATGCCTTCAAACCTTTATGAGGCATATTTTAGTGGAGACTGAAATCCAGGTGTAATCTTTGGTTACTCTCTTGGCTTGTGTTGTGGGTCAGTCAGAATTGGAGCTACTCCTGCTGAGGCAGACTGTCCCTTTGACAGAGGGCAGTGAAGAAGAGAGAGCTCTTCAAAGGAGATGACACCCACAACCCTAATTTTAAAGGATCAGATACTAAGTCACATTTGTATCTGGAGTTGGACTATAAAGGTGGGAGTATGAGACCCACAAGTTGTTCAACAGCACTGTTCTTGGCTAATGGCCTATCACCCAGCAGGGAGACTAGCAGAGCTTTGTCCCTAGTCCTGCTTTCAGTAGCTAGAATTATTGGCAATCTTCTTTCTCCTGAAGAACAGTGCTGTTGAACAACTTGTGGAACCCCCCGTTTCACCAGGAAGAGGGTCACCGTGAAGACAAGGCCATCGCCCGTAGGCAGGCTGAAGTCGGCGACCGCCTTGTGAGCAGGTTTAGGGTCACAGTGAGTCAGGGCCATTGCCCTGGTTCGTCATGCTGAAGAAGTCTGAAGGAACACTTACAGATCACCGCAGGAGCTGGGTGAGTACGTCCAACACTGATGCGGGCCATCTGAGGACCGAGGAATCCAAAGCATCATAGGTAGAAGATTGCAAAAGGTTATAGGCCCTCAGTGTCTGGAGTGTCCCAATCCTCCTGAGAATGTTAGTTGCCATCAAGTCGGGTAAGACTGTTCCAGGCCATCGGGCCCGGCTGGGAACTTGCATGACCTTACTACCTAAGTGCTGTTAACATTGACCCTTAAGGTGAGGCATAGACTTTGTTGCATGTGGACTAGCGTGGCCGCATCTGGGAGTTGCCTCCAGTACAAAATGGGGAATAACTAACCCAACGAGCCAGAACAGAGGGTCTCGGAGAGTCCACCCGGGACGACGCTAGCACACTGACCATAAGAGGCTGGGCGATTATTTAATGTGTTGATTGTATGTTTTGTGCGATCACAAAAAATGACTTCTTTTTTTATCAAATAAATTTTTGGGCTGGACAATCATCTTGTTGCAAGTACTGTCTGTATGTTATGTCTTGGGCCTATATATGCCTCACACCAACCTAACTTTCAAAGAGCCTTAGACTGCTCAACACGAGCTATCACTGTGAGTCAAGTGCTGAAAGGGGTAATACTTGGCCCAGTTACTCAGGACCATAATAGGTAGGGCCCCGGCACATCAGGAGTAAAAAGCCTCCATGCCCACAGTTGGGCCTAGTAACTCCTGCTGCCCTGTGGCCCTATGAAAGGGGTTCTGACAGTGGCCTATACAAATGACAAATAAAAAACATAAGGAAACATTACTGGCTACATCTGTCAAACATGACATGGTGCCACTTGGCAAATGTTCACACTTTTCCCTACACTGCTGTCCTGCTGACCTGTTTTGGTTGATAGACTAGCTCTGCTGCTGTAGGAATATTTCTGGTTTAGTGAGAAAGGTTTGCACAGCCATGGGTGGCCAGAAAAGCCTCACCTGACACTGACTGGTCGTCCCGCCAGCTGTATGGGTAGGATTCCCTCGAGCGGCATTGGCTGGGTGTCCATTAACAGCATAGGCAGAATGTCCCTCGAGTGGTCCTGACAGATATCACTCATATGGTCTCGGCTGAACATGAGGTGTGCAGGAATGCTTGCAAGGGGCATCCTTTCTTCTCAAAATGACTAGGAAATGCAGCACAAAGTGTATCCTGCTAACTGCAAAAGTTTAAAGAAAGTGTTCTTACTATTAGAAATGCTGGTAAGAGGAGGTAAGAACTCGTCTGAGTGATGCGGTCATGAGCCAGCAGTAGATTGGCCCTAAGCTAGCACGAAAGTGGCTCCAGCATTTGCAAGGCAGCATTGCCCACATGGTATGCACTTATCAGATATCCCCTGCGCACAGCTGCTGCCCATGCTGGTATGTTTTGAGAGGAAGGTGTGTACAGTTCCTTGCCTCCTGTACTGTATCACCCTTGTTATTTTCTGTGTTTTGCGAGGGAGTTCTGTTGAGGCTGCTGCCCATAATTTTCAAGTTATCTACGAGAGAAGCTTGAACAGCTCCGGCCCATGCTGTTCCAGGCATGCACAGAGGCTGGGCTGCTGCTACTATGCTATTTGTACTAGGGTCTTTTTCACAGTTGGTTCCTATGCTGTTCATATTCATTGTGAGCAAAGTCTGCCCTGCTGCTGCGCATGGTGTGCCTGTCGTGTGTGTGAAGGAAGCTGGCATAGCTGCTGTCTCAGAAAAGATTTAAGTGTAGCTGAATGTGCTAAACGTGTTTTGCGGGACTGAAACTTGCTCCGATGATGCCCGTGTTGCACCTACATTTTGTGTGAGGGAATCTTGCACTTCTGCCAATGCTGTACATTCTTTTTATGCGAGTAAAGCTTGCAGTGCGAGTAACTTGCACTGCCACTGCCTGCGCTGTACCTTTTCTTAGGCAGAGAAACTTGCCACATGGCAACTTTTGTTAATGCATCCTTTTGCAAGTGATGAAGTAAATCCTATGACTCTGCTTCTCAGCTTTGTTCTCAGAAAGAAATTAGGTGGGTAACAAAACGATAAAGGAGATGAAAGATGAAAGAATAGCATGCGAGGAGGAAAAAGAGTCAAAACATGTATGAAACGGAACTAAGAGAAAGAAGGGAACAATAAAGAGAAGGGGATAGAAATAAATAACAATAAATTAATTAATTTTAGAAAGAAAGTGAGAGATAAAGGATAGAGAGAATGAGTAAGAAAAAGTCAAAAAATAGGACGAGAGTGTTAGTGAGAAACAGAGATGGTGGGATTGGTAGGTGAACTGATGCTGGGCGTGACTGCTGTTAAGACTGCTTTGCTTTTGTTGGTTGCTTCATTGATTAGTAGGCCTTCACAAGGTGACGTTGGCCCCACTCCACTGACTGATCTGTAGGCAAAGAGGAGCGCTTTGAGTTGGATGAGATAAGTTGGGCGTTTGGTCAGTCTCCATTTCTTTGGTCTTCTTATGGAGTGCTTATTCACTGCAAGCTCTAGCAAACCAGAGGGTTGAATGTTTGGAGGAGCGTGCTTGCAGTGCTGAATTAAAATCTACGTGGTTTGCCATCATGGTGTTGTATACAACGAAGAGACATCTTGATGAGTACTTAATGGAGCGAGTCTGTGGGAAACTCCTTGAAGAAGTGGTATGTGTGTTTTTATTTATTGGTGTTGCATGTTGGGGACTGCAAGGTTGTTAGTCCAGATCAAGTGTGTCAGGGGTTGGATTGGATTGAAGGTGAAGTTCTCTTGAGATTGAGGGTGTTTTGTTGTAGGTTTGGTGATGGAATGTTTGATATCCTGAGGAGAGACGTAGTGTGTAGAGGGGCTTCCATTTTCTTAGTGCGCGAATCTTTGGGGAGGTTGAAGCCTCCCAAGTAATGTGGAGTGGCAGTGTTGAATCTTGAATGGAGGCCAAGGTAATGAGGTCTGAGATTTCTTCTGTGAAGTCCTTGTTAATGACAGCGGGTCTGTAGATCAGGATGAAGGTGCTGATTTGAACTACAGAGAGGGGGAAGTGGAAAGTATTCTGGTTTACAAAGGGTACAGGATCACTTGAATTTAGGAATGACGGCTGGGCTCCCATCTGTCTTATGAGTGTGATCTGTGCTATTGGATGCTGTAGCCTGTTGGGTCAGGAGTCAGGAAGTTTAAGATGTGTGTATGTAAATATGCCATGTTTTTGTGATGAAAAGGCCCTCTAGACTGTTTTATGTATTATCAGGATGTCCTCAAAATGAGGAGTGGGTAAAAATGCCAAACGTGCATTGATAAACATGAGCAGGAAAGTATGTTGTTGTTGGTTGGGTGCATAAACTGTTGAGTAGAATGTGGAAAATAATCTGAAAGTTTGCCGAGTGAGTGTCATGTGAGTGTATGCATGGTCTGTGTTTAAGGGTGGCGATAAAGTGACGTGAATGGATTTCGAGGCACATGATAAGTTTGCCTTACCTGTACATAGGGGAGCTGATCCCACAGCTTTTCTGAGAGACGCACAGGAAGTGGCAATTTTAGAAAGGGGGAAATGGAAGGAGCAGGCTGATTTCCCTGGTGGACTGTGGCTGCGGTGTCTGGCTGTTCCCTGTGGCTTTGCCCCGTAGAAGTTTGCAGGAGTGAGGAACTTGAACATGGCAGTACCAGGGTGATTATACTGTAATTTGCACGCGGGTCCCCTAAGATTTTGTTACACCACTGACATGCATAAAAAGCTGCACTGAGACGGAGTGGGTCAGGGCTGGATTGGCACTCAGAACCAAAGATGGGAACCTCCCCCAAGGCAGCCTTGCGTTGTGTTCTCTGATAGATCGCACTATCATGAGGCTTAGAGTGTAAAACAACATTAGAGTGTTGCTGCTTGCCCTGCGTAAACCAGAGTCCTTCCAAAATCTGGTTGTTAGTGGCAGCCACCGTTGATTCTGTGTCACAGTGAGTGAGGCCAAACGGCTTAGCCGGCTAAATCTACAAATTAAAAATCAGCCCATTGTTGATCTCCTGTACATCTCCCAATATTTATGCCTTCACAGTGGCAGTGCTGCGCTGCTGACAGTTTAACCGCTCTGATGCTGTGGATGGCCTGCTGACATCCAGGGCATTACTTCTGCAGTGTGGAGGACATCAGCAGGTCATTCAAATAATTAAAGCTGCAAGCACCAGAAGAATTATCTTCAAAAAACCAAAATCACAATATAGGGGAAAGCTTCCCTTGTGTTGTCAGGTTTTTTGTTGTTTGGTATGATGTGCAGTGTGCACAGTGCACTCACGTTATGCCAAACAAAGTGAAATGGCATGGTCTGCTTTCACTTGAGATCAGTGCTGGGGAAGGGCAGGGTCGGTGGGGTTTGACATGGGGGTGGGGCATAACTGCCTTCGTGAATCAATCTCTGCGGGCAAGGCAGCGCTGGACAGCGGTCAATCTCCCGGTTCCATTTCTGTCTTTGCCTAGCTGATCCCTGCTTGGGATTGGCTTCAGAGGATGATTATCAAGCAGACGTCCACCCCCTTGACACCAGGGACATATCTGTGGAGGGAAGAGGGGGCGGTACCTCTGGGCACGTGCCAGAGCCTGGGGTGTAACAATCTTTCTGTCCTCCCAATCTACCCCAGGGGGAGCAAAAAGTCTGTTGCTCCTGGTTTGGGGATAGGTGTGACCCACCCAGGCATCGGGCTCTTTCCACACCCCAAAATGGGCCCAACAGTCTTTCAGGGGGCAGCCGAGCCTGGGCCTAAATTCCACAGCTACCCACATCGGCAAAAATTGTCGTTTTACATGCCAAAAATGTGATGTCTTCATGTAGTGTTTTGGGACCGTTCCTGTTGCTGGCCCTAGGCTTAGCCACACAAGTCTGGTACCATTTGTTTGGGAGAATGAATTGTGTGAATGGTGGAAATTTTGTGGATTCCCACAGATTCTAGAACTTTCCCTCACAGAATTGTAAGGGAAATGTGTCACTTCCGCCCAAGTTTGAAATTTGCAGGGCCCTGTGGGTAAGAACACTTAGTAGCATCTATGCACGTCACACTACCTTGAACTCTTGTGGGAGTCTAATTTTCAGAAATGTCAGAGTTTGGTGGGTTTTCCTGGGTGGCACTCGAGCCTGAGTCCACAGTCTGCAGCTACCCACATCGCCAGAAATGGCAATTTTTCATGCCAAAATTTGATGTTGCCTTTTCTTGCTCTGTGGTCTTTCCTGTTCAGTATGATCGGCCCACTCGCACAAATGGGCTACCTTTTTATCAGGAGAAATCTGGGAACACATAATAGTAGAACATTTGTTATTTCCAATTGGATTTCCCTCCGTTTTTGGCTTCCAAACGTAAGTCAGTGTTCAAAAAAGAAAACAATTTGTAAAATAGCCTTTGTATCAAATGATACTATATAGCCCAAAATTCAAACGGGTAAAAATAACCACTAGTACTAAACTCTGTATGTTGTGCATATTTAAAAAAAAAAAAAAAAACGGGGATTTCCTTTATACCCATTTTTCAATCATTAGATTTTACCATTTGAATTGTTGGAAGATCGGTACACAATCGAAAATCATTGTTCAGTTGCAGCTAGTTGTTGACTCTGGGTATCGTATGTTTTTGGACAACCAGCTAACACTTTATATACCTGCGACCAAAAGAATCTGGTGGACAGTCTGCTACTTTTTTAAATTGGCCTTCATGGCAAAAAACAACAGCTGAAAATGTTGTTGCCAATTGCAAGCTTTTTCTAGTTGTCATTATTTTTATTTCAACAATTATTTTTTTGAGAAAACAATAAGCAATCTACATAAATTTCCCCTTGCTGAATTTGGAATTTTGTATAATTTTCAGACATGTATAACTTTCCGGGTTCACCCATGTATTTCACGAGAGTTTCCACCACACACTGCAAGTAGAAAATAAAAAAAGTGGACCATCAGTTGGAAAAATGCTAAACTGTAGAAAGAAAAAAAAATTCTTTTGCAAATCTGCTTGTTCCTGAAAGCTGGTAATCTTAGCCTTTTAGGAAAAATCCATTACGCTTTCTTACCCCACACTTTTTTTCAATTTTTCCAAACAAACTCTTAAAATTGTGCTACATTTTGGCTATTTTCTTGGTTCCCTCCGGGCAAATCCACAAACCCTGGGTACCTTTAGAATCCCCAAGATGCTGGAAAAAAAGATGCAAATTTATTCTGGATACATTTTTTTAAGAAGGTTTAAGTGCAAAGTGCCCCAAACATTAGAAAAACGGCTCAGCACTGGGGCAGGAAAGGCTTCTGCAGTTAAGGGGTTAACACTCTCTGGCAATGACATTTGCCACCTTGTTCTTCAGCCAGTGCTTCAGCGTTCTTAAAAAGGTAGAACATGGTCATGCAAGACTGCCCCTGTGAATTACCATTGTGTCATTATTGTGAAAAAGCAAACAAAGTCATGGTTTAACTAATAAAAAGCAATTCTGTGTGCTCAAATGTTATGGTTTTTTGGGAGTGGACCAAAGTTCACGGTGAATGAAGGAGTATAACTTTGGCTGTTGGATGATGATGTTCTTTCCAGCAGTCCCCTTTATGCATATGTGTCAGGTAAGGTTGAGTAAAGCAGTATTTCTCATGATTTTATAGTCTCACCCTGAGTGATCTGTGCATTATGTGATGTCATTTCTAATTTTCTTGTATAAAAAAGTATTTATTGAGACTAAAGATTTGCTCAGCAGTTTTAAAAAATGCATCCAATTTTTGCTGCAACCGAACAAAGATTGCTTCCCTGCAAGCGCTGGTAAGGAAAATACAACTACACTAATCTTAACTACCGATAACAAAATAAGGCTTCCATCTGTATTATACCGTCAAGGGTCAGGAGCAGTGCTTTAATTGGAAATATAGACGTGCAGGTACTCACTATTTATAGAACCTGTTTGCTCCTGAGAAGTGTCAGTACTCTCCCATTAAATGTATTGTAGCAGTGCTGAGAAGTGCAGGTACTCTCCCTTTCAAATTAAAGAAATGCAGGTACTCAGTACCGGACAGCACCGGCCCATTTGAAGCAGTGGCCGAGAGAAAAAATAAAGCATGTCAATCTCCTTGAAATGAGTTTCTCAAAAAATACAATAAAAACTGGCAAATACACACCTTCAGCAGCACTAGCAGTGTCAACATGAGTGTCAAAAAGATTACTTGAGGAGGCTGAAGGTTACCTCAATCAATCAATCAATCAATCAGGGGAATTGTAAGCGCTTTACTCACCCGTGAGGGTCTCAAGGCGCTGGGGGGGGCAATGGGGGGGTGGTAAGCAGCTCCGTTTAGTCGAAGAGCCAGGTCTTGAGTGTCTTCCTGTAGATGTTCATGGAGGGGGCGCGTCTGATGTCGATCGGGAGCCCGTTCCAGGTCTTGGCCGCGATGTAGGAGAAAGCTCTTCCCCCTGTTCTGGCTCTGCAGATCCCCGGGATTTCGGCAAGGGCGAGGTTGGCGGATCGGAGGTTTCGTTTGGGTGCGTGGAAGGAGATTCTCTCATTGAGGTATTTGGGTCCGGTGTTGTGAAGGCATTTGTAGGCGTGGGTGAGTATCTTGAAGGTGATTCTCTTTTCTATGGGGAGCCAGTGGAGGTTCCGCAGGTGTTGGGTGATGCGCTCGTGCCGAGGGATGCCGAGGACGAGTTTGGCTGCGGTGTTCTGTATGGTCTGGAGTTTGTGGAGCAGGGACTTGTTGATCCCGGCGTAGAGGGCGTTTCCGTAGTCTAGTCTGCTGGTTATGAGTGCGTGGGTGACGGCCTTCCTTGATTCGGAGGGGATCCATTTGAAGGTGTTTCGGAGGATGCGGAGGGTGTGGAAAGCAGCTGGAGGCGACGGCATTGACCTGTCGGGTCATGGAGAAGGAGGAGTCGAGTATGATGCCGAGGTTACGGGCGTGGTCCGTGGGGGTGGGAGGGCTGCCGGGGGCGGTGGGCCACCAGGTGTTGTCCCATGCAGAGGGGGAGGGTCCAAGCACGAGGACCTCTGTCTTCTCCGAGTTGAGCTTCAGGCAACTGCTGCTCATCCAGGATGCGACGTCCTTCATTCTTTCCTGGAAGTTGAGCCTGGTGGTGATGGGGTCCTTGGTGAGGGAGAGGATGAGCTGGGTGTCGTTGGCGTAGGATACTATGCTGAGTCCGTGCTGTCTGACGATGGCGGCGAGGGGGGCCATGTAGATGTTGAAGAGCTTGGGGCTGAGCGACGATCCTTGGGGTACTCCGCAGTTGATTTCCGTTGGTTCGGAGAGGAAGGGAGGCAGTCTGATTCTTTAGGTTCTGCCGGTGAGGAAGAAGCAGATCCAGTTGAGGGCGGTTCCCTGTATTCCGGCGTCGTGGAGTCTGGCGGTGGGAGACGGTGTTGAATGCTGCAGAGAGGTCGAGTAGGATCAGGGCCGCGGTGTGTCTTTGGTTGAGGAGCATGTGGATGCCGTCTGTGGCGGCGAGTAGAGCGGTCTCTGTGCTGTGGTTGCTGCGGAATCCGGATTGGGAGGGGTCGAGGGTGGAGTTTTCTTTGATGAATCTTGTCAGCTGGGCATTGACGGTCTTCTCAGTGACTTTGGCCGCGAACGGGAGGAGGGAGATGGGTCGGTAGTTCTTGAGGTCTGTGGGATCTGCTGAGGGCTTCTTGAGCAGGGGTCTGACTTCTGCGCGTTTCCAGTCGTCGGGATAGATGCCGGTCTTAAAGGTGGTGTTGATTGTGTGTCGTAGTGCTGGGGCGATGGCGGTGGCAGCTCTGTGGAAGATGTGCAGCGGGGAGGGCATCCGTGGGGGCTCCTGAGTGGATGTCTTTCATGGTTGAGGTGGTGTCTTCGGTGGTGACTGGGGGCCCAGGAGGAAATGGTGGGCTGGCTAGTGTTGCTGGAGGAGGATGTGGTTTAAGGGTCAGGCGCCTTGTCGTTGTAGTTGTCGTAGAGGTCCTTGATTTTCAGATGGAAGTAGGATCCAAGCTTGTTGCAGAGGTCGTGGGAAGGGGTGATGGCCATGGGTTGGTTTCACTGGGGGCTTTGGTGAATTCCTGGATGATGCTGAAGAGTTCCTTCGAGTTGCTGGAGTTGGTGAGGCTCTTGTTTTGGATGAAGGTCCTTTTGGCGGATCTGATGCGTTGGTGGTGTTCCGTCATAGCGTTCTTGTAGGTGGTGCGATCTTCAGACGTTTTGCTGTTTCTCCAGTTCTTCTCGAGGTGTCTGCAGGTGCGTCTTGATTCTTGGAGATCTGCGCTGAACCATGTGGCCTTCCTGGGGCGCTGTCTGTCGGGGTTACGTAGGGTTGCGAGCTCGTCTGCGCAGTTGGAGATCCATTTGTGGAGTTGCTTGGCTGCGAGGTTGGCGTCGGTCGAGGTGGTGGGGGTGTCTCCGTTGAAGGTGGAGTTGAGCTGCTCCTGGGTGACTTTGCTCCAGTTCCTTCATGGAGGGCGTGGTGCAGGTTTGGGCAGTGTGGGTTTGTCGACGCGGAAGTGTACGCGGTGGTGGTCATTCCATGGGGGTTGCGTGGTGTGGTTGAAGTGTATGATGTTACCTCCTGAGAATATGGGGTCCAGGGTGTGTCCTGCTTTGTGGGTAGGTGTGGTGACTAGCTGTTTCAGTCCTATGTTGGCGAGGTTGTCCAGGAGGGTGGCGGAGTTGGGGTCGCTGGGGTTGTCGAGGTGGAAGTTCTGGTCTCCGATGAGTATGTAGTCCATGGAGGTGATGGCGTGGGGGGCGATGAGGTCAGTGGTAGTAGTGGCAAACGGAGCACGAGGTCCGGGGGGTCTGTAGGCGAGTGTGCCACGAAGTGTGGTTCTGGGGCTGGTCTGGATCTGGAAGTGCAGGTGTTCAGTGGTGGAGAAGGAGTCGCTGGTGGTGGAGGTGGAGAGTCGGAGGGAGCTCTTGTGTGCGATGGCGAGTCCTCCCCCTGGTCGGGTGGGGCGGTCCTTCCTCTGGATCTTGTATCCGTCGGGGATGTCGGGGGCGGAGGAGGCGTTTGTCCAGGTTTCTGTGAAGAAGGCGACGTCTGGTGAGAGGGTGACGAGGAGGTCCCAGATCTCTACGGCGTGTCTGTGCAGGGAGCGTACGTTGAGGAGGATGCATTTCAGGGATTCAGTGGTGTTGGCGTTCGGTGTGGGGGAGTGGCCATGGGGGTGCGTGCGGTTGTGAAGGTATGGCGGCAGTGGCGGCAGGAGAACTGTCCGTGGTGGTGCTCGGCGTGGCCTGCTGGCAGTTGTTGCTCCTTCCGGGGTCGAGTGCGAGGCGGGTGGCTGCGTCGTAGCGATGGATGGTGGGAGATGCAGGGTTCCTGGCGGTCGGGTCGCGGACCGGCGCAGACGGGCTTGCCTTTGGCGTGCCAGCAGCGCGGCCAAGCAGCAGCCTGCATTAAATAGGGCAGGGGGAGGTAAGCACAGCTGGGAGGCGGGCGCGAGAACGGCAGGGGGGAGGGGCCACGGGAGGCAGCGGCGGGAAAAGGGCAGCGAGAGCGGGCAAAAACAACGAAGGGCAGAAAGAAGAGAATACAGACAAAAACAGGCACAGGATTACAGTGAATAAGGCAGTAAGACAGTGAAAAAAGCAGTAAAGACAGGAAAAGACACCCCACAGAAAACGGGCACAACAAGGCAGACAGACAGAAGTGGAGCAGCAGAAGAGCAAGGCTCTCCCACTGGACCACCAGGGATGAGGCGCAGGTAGGAGCTTGCGGGTGGAGGAGAGCCTCGAACACCTACCAGGAGAGAGGTGTCTAGGGCAGCGGCAGGCGAGGCTTGGTCGGAGCTGCTTGGGCAGAGAGCGGGACCCTGGCCAGGAGGTCAGAGGTCCTGCTCATACACCCAAGCAGCGGCCGGCATTAAATAGTGCAGGGGGGAGGGAAGCACAGCTGGGAGGCGGGCGTGAGAACGGCAGGGGGGAGGGGCCGAGGGGGCAGCGGCGGGAAAAGGGCAGCGAGAGCGGGCAAAAACAACGAAGGGCAGAAAGAAGAGAATACAGACAAAAACAGGCACAGAAGTACAGTGAAAAAGGCAGTAAGACAGTGAAAAAAGCAGTAAAGACAGGAAAAGACACCACACAGAAAACGGGCACAGCAAGGCAGACAGACAGAAGTGGAGCAGCAGAAGAGCAAGGCTCTCCCACTGGACCACCAGGGATGAGGAGCAGACAGGAGCCTGCAGGGTGGAGGAGGACCTCGAACACCTACCAGGAAAGAGGTATCTAGGGCAGCGGCAGGCGAGGCTTGGTCGGAGCTACTTGGGTGGAGAGCGGGACCCTGGCCAGGAGGTCAGAGGTGAAGGCGGTGGAGAAGGCTATGGTTAAACACACTGAAGACAATGAAGTCAATCCACTCAGGGGCCCCCACGGACCCCTGCCCCCACCACATCTTCAACAGAGCCGCCGACACCATCGCACCCATGCTCCGCCACACCATCAACCGCTCCCTGGCGACCGCCTCGTTCCCCGATGACTGGAAACACGCCGAGGTCAACCCCCTCCTAAAGAAACCCTCAGCGGACCCCACCGACCTCAAAAACTACAGACCCATCTCCCTGCTCCCGTTCCCAGCGAAAGTCATCGAGAAAGCCATCAACAGCCAGCTCGCCACATTCATTGAAGAACACAACATCCTCGACTCCTCCCAATCCGGCTTCAGAAAAACCACAGTACGGAAACCTCCCTCCTCGCCGCAACAGACGACATCCGCACCCTACTGGACAAAGGAGAAACAGTAGCCCTCATCCTCCTCGATCTATCAGCGGCGTTCGACACAGTCTCCCACCGCACCCTAATACGCAGACTCTACGACGCAGGAATCCAGGACAAGGCCCTCGACTGGATCCGCTCCTTCCTCTCCGGCAGGACGCAGCGGGTCAGACTCCCCCCTTTCCTCTCAGACCCCACACCTACCACCTGCGGAGTCCCCCAGGGCTCCTCCCTCAGCCCGACGCTCTTCAACGTCTACATGGCTCCACTCGCCCCCATCGTCAGAACCTACGGACTCAACATCGTGTCATACGCAGACGACACCCAGCTCATCCTCTCCCTATCCAACGAGCCCAACACCGCCAGACGCAACTTTCGAGAAGGCATGGAAGCCGTCGCCAAATGGATGAAAAACAGCTGCCTACAACTAAACACCAACAAAACAGAAGTACTCATCATGGGCCCAAACCCCGATGCCTGGAGCGACACCTGGTGGCCCCCCGCCCTCGGAAACCCGCCAACCCCCACGGACCACGCACGCAACCTGGGAATCATCCTGGACTCTGAGCTCAAAATGGACCGCCAGATCAACTCTGTCTCGTCTTCCTGCTTCCACACCCTCCGCCTCCTTCGTAAGACCTTCAAATGCATCCCCTCGAACACCGAAAGACCGTCACTCACGCCCTGGTCACCAGCAGACTCGACTACGGCAACGCACTCTACGCCGGAATAAACAAAAACCTCACCCGCAAGCTACAGAACATCCAGAACGCCGCCGCAAGACTGGTCCTCAACCTGCCAAAACACTGCCACATCTCCCAGCACCTGCGCACACTCCACTGGCTCCCTGTCGAGGCGAGAATCACCTTCAAGATGCTCACCCACGCACACAAGGCCCTCCACTGCACCGGACCAGCATACCTGAACAGCCGACTCAAATTCCACGCACCCCAAAGGACCCTACGATCAGCCCAGCTCTCCTACGCCGTGGTCCCCCGCACCAGAAAGACCAGATCGGGAGGCCGCTCCTTCTCCTTCCTCGCGGCCAAAGCATGGAACGCCCTTCCGCTCGACCTCAGACAGACAACATCGCTCCCCTTCTTCGCAAGAAACCTCAAAACCTGGCTCTTCGACAGACCCCCTCCTTGATGGATGGAACCTGCACCCCCCCCCCACCCCTAGCGCCTTGAGACCCTTACGGGTGAGTAGTCGCGCTTTAACAAACCCCTGATTGATTGATTGAAAGGGAGCTTGGGGGTTAGACACCTGAGTGTAAGAGGTAATGTCAGATGGGGATGACAAATAGTACCTGTAAAAGGAGGGAGGAGAGAGGGAGAAAGGACACCTGAGAGCAGGTGAATCCAGGAATACTTAGGGAGAATGGAAGAGAGATGTTTGGGAAATGGTGCGGATAGTGAATACCTGACAGGGATGCAGTAGAGGGAGTGCAGTGGAGACAGAAAAAAAGAGTATCTGAGAATAATGGATTAGAGAACGCGAGGGATGGGCAAGAGAAAAGTACCTGAGGGATATGGTGAAAAGAGAGTGCCGCAAGGATTAGAGGTGATAGAGTACAATACTTTATGTGAGACAGATACTGATACTCCTCCTGGCAGAATGGAGGAGAGATTACTTGGAGATGGGGCAGACATAGATTACTTGAGCAGCGAAGAAGCAGAAACTCTCTGAGTGGGGATAAATAAGAGGGTATCTAAGGGGTACTGAAAAAGAGAACACAAAAGATCGGCAAGAGGCAATGTACTGCAGGAGAATACCTCTGAATAATGGCTGAGATGTTTCTGGGAGATGGGGGATAGAGGTTACATGAGCAGGAATGGAGTAGAATACATGAGGGAAACGCAAGAGAAAATGTGCAGGAATGGTGTTCTGGCGAGAGAGTGCCTGGGTGATGGAGGAAAGAGCTTATGCTAAGAGGCAGGATAGGATTCAAAGGAAATGAAGAATTTGATTTGAACTTAAATATTAGCATTCAGAGAGTGCTCAGTATTGTAAAAATTGTGTAATTTCCATAATTGACATTAAAACATAGATCCAGTTGCTCTCCTCAGCTTGTGATGAAGTATCATTCAAGGTGCCACAGAAAAGACATAGGAATGTTACACGTGAGTGCACAGAAACATGATTATGTAACTGTAAGAAAATGCCTCTTTTTGCGTGATCACCTCTATTTTTTGGACTGATGATGTTGGTCTTTGGATGGCATAGAGGTTGTGCTCATTAACTGCACAAGCTTCTAAGGGGCATTCCCGGTCACAGACAGATGTAACTCATACTTACGTTTGCCCCTTCCATTGTCCAGGTAGTCAGGATGGCACCAATCCCACAGGGGGGAAACCTGTATCAGAACTGGTTCACAAGGGGAGTGTTTCATTTCACTAGACACACTTCAGGGATGTGGCCAGAGCTCTGCCCGTGTAAAGGAAGGGTTAGCCGAATTGGATTTTGGCTCTGTGGGATTGTTTAGGGTCAAACTCCCATGAAATGATGTCCAAGTGAGCAGGGTTTTTGACCCTGGGAACTTTTTCCGTATTGCTCAGCGTTTCTTCCCCACCAACAAGCTAGCACCAGTCATAAATGTGGCACCACTGGATACCCTCTTCAGAACTCATCTGGACCTGTCGAAGACAGAAGGAGGACCGTGCCTGCTGAAGAACCTGTGGAGAAAACACTCAAGAGCTGGACCTGTTCTCAATTCTACCAAGGACCAAGACATGGACTCCAACGGTCAGTTGGCAGACCACCCGTTAAGCTGCAGGGCTGCAAGAGCTGCAAGAATCCTACTTTTTCCAAGACCCCAGTTGATCAACTGGATTTGCCCTGGATCCTGCTTGTGGCTTCTGGATGAGTAAGTCCTAACCTCCAAGTGGTGCCCATGAGGTCCTGAACCCTTGGCTGGTGTGAGAGTGCACTCCTTTGACCCTAAAACCTGCAAAACTTAAAAACTATTTCAGAACATTGCCTCCAGAGAACCAGCGGAGACCATGACCGATGCCAAAACCACAGCCACTGATGTCAAATCGCAGGTCGGATTCAACTCGCCTGCTTCCTCCGCTGAAAAGATTTCAACTTCCAGAAAAGTTTAAAAGTACGAACGTAGAGGGGCTCCACCAAGGCCGACGTTAAACAACATCTGACTGCCAATGAGACCTCCCTGAGTACGGATTCCGGACATCTCCCGCTCAGAGCTGCCAGCATTCGACATCAACACTGTCAAGTTTCCCACCCAAGCCGAGGCTCCCGGCAAGGGCCTGCACTTCACCAGGCTGCCGTCTTTGAGCCGATTTTTGGACCCAGCCTGCAGCCTAACCTGCTGACTACCCATTGATGAGGACCTTTCTCCAGAAAATCTTCTAAGTCAGAAGGTAAACTTTCCACCGGGACAAACCTGGTCCCTGTACCTGGCCAGCAGTAGATCATGGTAGGCCTTAACTTCTGGCTTGAGCGCATCCAGATAACGGAGGTTGGCACTTTGACCGTCACGCTTTTAGATGCTATTTTGACTTAAAACTTTTAAAAATCATATCTCATTTTCCCTACATCTGGTTTTGTTGTTTTGGTCTTTATTTGTTCATTAAGTTTTACAACGTTTTGATAAATTGGAGTATGATTTTTATTATTTGTGTTTTCTACTTTTTACTTGTTTTGGTACTGAAAAATGCTTTATATGTTTCACCTAAGTAAGCTAAGCCTGTTTGCACTGTGCTACAGCTACCAAGGGTTGAGCGCGGTTTAAATTATTGAGATCTAACCTGACCTAGTACATAATTATGACATTATTACTTGGTGAGTACTCACAGCCCCTTCAGCTAATAATCCATGTTCTCACATTGGTGGTCAGCAGTGAGATCCAGAACGTGTGTTTAGCAGTACCACTCAGCTATTAAGCTAAGAAATTAAAAATCCCAAAATTCACAGAATGCCAAAATTGGTTTTGGATTTTAATCGGTATTAAGTCTTTAATTGGGTCATTTTTTATTTTTCTAAAATATTCCTAACTTCAAATTTTGCACCTGTTAAACGTCTAAAGGGAACATGAAGTTAGACCCTCATGGTCTGTGAAGATGCTCACCTAGACCAGATCACCTCTGAGACAGAGGAAACTGCAGAGAATGAAGATGAAGGAGATGAGGACACCATGTCCCAATCTACTACTTTAAGAGTACCCTCTAGGGTTGGAAGTGAGCTAAACTCAGTGAGTACCAGCACTTCTGAGATGACACTCCGCCAGAGAGAGCTGAAAACCCAGCTGACAGCATTGGTAATGGAGGAAAGAAAACTGTCTCTTGAAGAAAAGAAATTGGCCTTAGAGGGGAAGACGGACAAGCTGGACCTGAGGCCCAATTACAATGATGCAAAAGACACACAATTGATGGACGGAACTGCTCAAGACAGATTTGTGCCGGGTATGCCCAGACGTGGGTCTCGATCTTACTGTGCCACTGGATTCAAGCTAGCCTGGCTGATGAGGGGTGATGCCCTGAAACCGGTCCCAGGATGCTTGTTTCCGGTCCAGGGAGGACCTGGCTTGGCAGTTCGGTCTGTACTGTTCCTATGAGGCACAGGGTCAAGACTGATTTGCATATGGCTGGGTCTAAACTGGGGTGGCATGGTGAGCAAAAGAATGATGGATTTAACCCAGGTCTATTGACTGGGGGAGAATGTTTGATTTGCTCTGCATTCCGTCCATCATCGTGTGTCTTTTGCTTTCTTGCCCTAAGTGCGCCAGGTATGCCCAAACGTGGGTCCCGGGCTCACTGTGCCACTGGATTCAAGCTAGCCTGGCTGATGAGGGGTGATGCCCCAAAACCGGTCCCAGGATGCTTGTTTCCGGTCCAGGGAGGACCTGGCTTGGCAGTTCAGTCTGTACTGTTCCCATGAGGCACAGGGTCAAGACTGATTTGCATATGGCTGGGTCTAAACTGGGGTGGCATGGTGAGCAAAAGAACGAAGGATTTAACCCAGATCTATTGACTGGGGGAGAATGTTTGATTTGCTCTGCATTCCGTCCATCATCTGTGTGTCTTTTGCTTTCTCGCCCTAAGTGCGCCATGGTATGCCCAGACGTGGGTCCCAGGCTCACTGTGCCACTGCATTCAAGCTAGCCTGGCTGATAAGGGGTGATGCCCCGAAACCGGTCCCAGGATGCTTGTTTCCTGTCCAGGGAGGAACTGGCTTGGCAGTTCAGTCTGTACTGTTCCCATGAGGCACAGGGTCAAGACTGATTTGCATATGGCTGGGTCTAAACTGGGGTGGCATGGTGAGCAAAAGAATGATGGATTTAACCCAGATCTATTGACTGGGGGAGAATGTTTGATTTGCTCTGCATTCCGTCCATCATCTGTGTGTCTTTTGGTTTCTCGCCCTAAGTGCGCCAGGTATGCCCAGACGTGGGTCCCGGGATCACTGTGCCACTGAATTCAAGCTAGCCTGGCTGATGAAGGGTGATGCCCCATAACCGGTCCCAGGATGCTTGTTTCCGGTCCAGGGAGGACCTGGCTTGGCAATTTGGTCTGTTGCCATGAGGCACAGGGTCAAGACTGATTTGCATAAGGCTGGGTCTAAACTGGGGTGGCATGGTGAGCAAAAGAACGATGGATTTAACTCAGATTTATTGACTGGGGGAGAATGTTTGATTTGCTCTGCATTCCGTCCATCCTCTGTGCGTCTTTTGCTTTCTCGCCCTAAGTGCGCCGGGTATGCCCAGAGGTGGGTCCCGGGCTCACTGTGCCACTGGATTCAAGCTAGCCTGGCTGATGAAGGGTGATGCCCCGAAACCGGTCCCAGGATGCTTGTTTCCGGTCCAGGGAGGACCTGGCTTGGCAGTTCTGTCTGTACTGTACCCATGAGGCAGAGGGTCAAGACTGATTTGCATATGGCTGGGTCTAAACTGGGGTGGCATGGTGAGCAAAAGAACAATGGATTTAACCCAGATCTATTGACTGGGGGAGAATGTTTGATTTGCTCTGCATTCCGTCCATCATCTGTGTGTCTTTCAGTTACAATGATGGCAGCAATGAAGAGGTATCTGCAGGTTGTCCACACCCTACGCTTGCCCAAGTGCATTGTGCCTAGCTATGTGATGGGGGGTGACATAGATAAATGTTTTTCCTCTTTTCAGAGTGCTTGCAGAAGGTGCAGTGTTGGTCCACAACACACTGTGGTTTTCTATTCTAGAATCTAGTGCTTGTCGAGGAGAGGGATTAGGCTCCTGACTCTAGAGGAGGGTAGAGATGAATCCTATTAACACATGAAAGATGCCTTAGTGGAGGAATTTGGGCTCACACCTGACCAGTATCGCAAAAGGTTCAGCAACACCCACAAAGATGAATAACAGTCCTGGGTAGACTTTGTGGATATTTCAGTGAAGCATTAGAAGGCTGGATAAAAGGCAATCAGGTTACAGCTTATGATGGGCTGTATAAATTGATTGTCAAAGAGCACATTTTAAGTAACTGTTCTTCAGAGTTGTTACACCAGCATCTATTGGATTCAAAGTTATCTAACCCCACAGAACTGGGTAAGACAGCTGATGAGTGGGTGCAACACGTATATCGAAAAAATCCCTGGTGAGGGTGATCCTAGGAAAGAGGGTCAGGCTCCCCAACAGGGGAGCAACAAGGATAAAAAAAAGGAGTTTGCACAAGGGCCCCAAAAGCCTACCAATGAAGGGGACTCCTGTGCCTTTGCCAAAACAAAGTAGGGAGTTTACAAGGGGAAGAAACCTTTTGACCCTGTGAAGGCTGGGGTGTGCCCAGATTAGCATCAGTCCGGACATAAGAAGGAGCGCTCTGTCTGTTCCAAAAAGTCCATCACCGGTTGGCAGTCCCAAGGGAGTGCAAGTGTAGGAATTGGGGTGAAAGCTTTACCAAGGGAAACCAGGGGTTACACTGAAGCCACTTTAGCATCCTTGGGAGAAGTTGATGTTGAAGAACTGGCCGCCTTACTTCCTAGCATGGAGAAGTACAGGCAATGGCCTACCATCAACAGCACCGAAGTAGAAGTTCTGAGGGATACAGGAGCCAGCATAACCACTGTGGTGAATAGACTTATTTCCCCAGAAATAATTATCTCAGGTGTCCTCCATAAAGTGGTCAGCACTAGCAATGAGGTGAAGTTCCATCCCATGGCAATGGTCAACGTTGAGTGAGAGGGGGTTATTGGCCTGAAGAAGCTAGCTATGAAGCGTGCCATTGCAGTGGAGTGTCTCTGTCAGGTCTGTCAGGAACTCTGGCAAGGACTGGTGGCAGGATAGACAAAGTAAACAGAATATTGGGCACAGAGCCGCCCAAGATCATACAGGTTGTGATAGGAGAAAGGGGATCCATAGGGGAAGCTCTGCACAAGAGAACAATAAAGTCAAAGATCATAAAGAACAGGCATTCCGACTAGCTAACACCCAGGACAGACGTGCAAGACATTTATATATATGTTGTTTCATGAGATTAAAAAAAGACGAGGGAAAATTGAAAGGGTTAAAGCGCGGGAACACCTGGTGGATAGTTTGTTGGCCTCGGAAGACACATATTCATGTAATAGCTCCCTGAGTCCTTGCGGGTAAGGGAAGGGAAATCTAGTTTAATACTGCTAAATTGGGTGATAATGGGTACTACTGTGATATACTTGTGCATGTGGAATAATTTGACACTTTATTTCGGCTGCTTTTCTTGATTAGGGGTAACTGTGGGTGGGGGGATTGATGTTATAGTTTTATTGTACTAATTTTAGTAGACTTAAGATATGTACGAAATATACAGTAAGTGAAATATTGTTGAATGCTTGTGGAAGAAAGTCATATGAGATATATTGATATCACTTTTAATCTGTAAATTATAGTTATATGGGTATTTCTCCTTTTGAACCTATATTTTAATCTATTTATTTTAAATACGTGTGTACCTTTTTAAAGCAAATTACTGTATATATAGTGCACATCATTTATGATCTGTATTATATGCCTATATATGCCTATTATATGTCAATATTGCACTAAGGTCTATTTAATGAAACTAATAAAAATTATTTATACTAAGACTAACAATAAAAGGAATTTGGTGTAAAGCACTCGGGAGTTCCACATGGTAAGAATGAAGCTCAGTACATTACTGACCCACGATTACAGTTACAGATACTGACTGCAAATACCCACAAATAGGATGTACATGTAAAGGCAGGAACTGTGGAGCTGATACCTGTGGTGATGTTGTAAACGTAACTCAAAGACAATGCTCACAGTGTATGAACACCACCTAGGCTGTCAGCTGTGCTCACGAATCCTGGTGATCAAACAGGAACATGCATGGGGATAACAGTAAGGGTGAAGAACTAAAATACACAACCACGATAGACGAGGAACTAGCAAGGAGGAGTGCTTAACATTAGATAAGGGAAAACAAGGGCACACTTAGCAGAAAGCAAATAACAAACCACACAAGGGAACTGGAAGCTAAGATAGCAGGAACAGGAAGATAGCAAACTAGAAACTGGTACTAATGTAAATGGAAAGAAGGTAGGACCTGGGAAAAAGTTAAATACAGAAGGAATGAAAGTTCAAGGATACACTAGATAGTGATGGTTCAGAAATCAAAGAATCAAGGTAGCACTGCAAGTGGTGCTAGTTCAAGGAAAAGGGGATCAGTTACAGCTCAGGAATCTTCAGGTAAAAAGACCAGCAAAAGCTCAGGAACTCTGGAAACAAGGAGTCACTCAAACAGAGCTACAATGACCAATGCTGGATTGAAGGAAACTGGGGTTTAAAGACCTTACAGTGATCAAATGCTTATGGTGCAAGCAAGCCAGCACCTGGCAGCCATTGCGTGCTGAATTCCTCTACCCATCCTTGGCCTGTGGGGGTGGAGATGAAGCAGTGAGTAGGGAATTATAGGTATTGGTGTTTTTAACATAAGCAGACTGGCTTCCACAAATCCCGGCATGGATCAGAAATGAACTGGAATTTCCCAATTGCATCCAAGAGCCTGGAAATCAGTATATGGGTATGGTAGAAGGTACAGAAGCTTATTTGAACACTGGAAGTGCCACATGTAGGCCATCTGTGGTGGGCACAAGCGTGCAGGGAGTGAATCATGACAGTCTGCTGGGAAATATGACTTAGAAGCCTATGCTTGGTCTACGGTCAAAAGGAAGATCCATGCAGAAATGTGGGTATGTGTGGCCTCAAGGGTCCAGAAAGCACATCAGGGGAATGGAAGCCTGGACTCTACAACAAGGGCCCATGCTCCCACAAAGAGAGTAAGGGCAAGAGGTGTGGGAAACCAGCCTCAAAGTTTCTACAATCTAGAGGGAATCTAACCCCGAAGAAGAGGATCTGGAACCTAAAGGGGAAGACGTTCCCCTGAGAGGCCTGTCATAGCTTGCTGAATTACAAGGAGCCGGGGTACTCTTCAGGGAAGAATTCTGCTAAGTGCAGGAAACCCAGGCACCAGGGAATACCAGTGGAACCCACAGGATCTACTGGGAGGAAGGTGTCCTCTACAGTGAGGCTAGGAGTCCAACACCTGGGGCATCCAGGAGACTGATGGTCCCAGAATAATATGGGGGCTTCCTCTTAAACTTAGCCCATGACATCCCATTGGCTGAACGTTTCGGAAAGACCAAGACCTGGGACAGGTTGGTCAACTACTTTTACTGGCCCCAAATGTCTGAGAAGGTGACAGGGTTCTGTTGCTCCTGCACTGCCTGTCAAGCCAGAGGCAAGACAGGAGGGCAACTCAAGGCTCTCTTAATTCCATTTCCCGGGGTTGAGACATTTTTTGAGAGGGCGGGGACTGGCATTATTGGTCCCCTGGACTCTGCAACTGCTTCAGGGAATAGGTTCATTTTAGTGGTGGTGGACCATGCACCATGGTATCCTAAAGCAATAGCTCTGAGGACAGTAACTTCACCCCCAGTGGCCAGGGCCCTGCTTGGTGCCTTCACCAGAATGGGGTTCCATAAAGAGGTAATATTCATCAAGGACACAAACTTTATGTCTGCGTGCTTGAATGATATGTGTGAAGAGTGCAGGATGGCTTACGAGTTCACCATCCCATATCACCATAGTTTTGCGGAGAGAATCAACAAGACCATAAAAGGCATAATTATTGGGTTGTCTGAGAAACTCTGTAGGAAATGGGATGTCCTACTCTCATGCCTTTTATTTGCCTACAGGGATTTACCACAGTAGGAAGTGAACTTCAGCCCCTTTGAACTTTTATATGGGCACCCTGTTAGAGGTCCTTTAAGTATTGTCTTAGAAGGATAATAGAAACCTCGCAAAGAATCCAAGCAGGACCTAGAGGACTGTGTGCTAGCCCTGTGCTCCTTCATGGCAGAGTACATGAAGAAGGCTGATCAAAACCTACAGGCAAGCCAGGAACGTGTTAAGCACTGGTATGGCCAAACAGCTTCCTTGGTAGAATACCAGCCAAGTAACAAAGTGTGTGTGATGGAGCCTGTGGCTCCCATTGCTCTCCAGGACAAGTGGGCTGGGCCCTAAACAGTGCTGGAAAAGATGGGAGAGGTCCCCTACCTAGTGGACCTTTGCACTCCCAACACCCTCACTGGGTGATCCATGTCAATTGGTTGAAACCACACTATGACAGGGCAGACATGATTATGCTCATGGTGACTGATGGAGGATAAGAAGAGAGTGAGCCTCTCATAGACCTCTTATCCCATAATGCCAAGGAGGTTCTGTAGAAGGAGTTGTCCTCTCTCCAACACTGACTGAACTGCTGCAGAAGGACTGTCACCAATTACTGGTACAGTTTGCTGGACTGTTTTTCCTGGCACCTGGCCAGACCCAGTGGTGTGTCCATTACATAGACACTGGTGAGAGTTTACCTTATTTAAACAAAATCTATGGGGTGTCAAACAAATTCAAGGCTAGCATTCAGGCAGACATTGCCAAAATGTTGGACCTGTGTGTGATTGATCCATGCAGTAGTCCCTTGTCCAGTCCTGTGGTGCTGGTGTCCTAGGCCAACCGGAAAAGAAGGGGGGCGCAGAACTCAAGTTAGTTCTGTGTGGACTACAGAGGGCCCAATGTCTTCAAAAAGACTGGCGCACACTCCATCCCCAGAGCAGATGAGCTAATTGACAAACTAGGGGCTGCCAATCACCTCAGTACATTTGATCTCATTTCTGTATGCTGGCAGATTGCACTGACTGAGAAAGCAAAGTAGAGGTCAGCATTTTCCACTCCTGAGTGCCACTTTCAGGCCTTTGGTCTAAAAAATGCCCCTGTCACACATTCTAGAGGCTGTTAAACAGGATACTGCCTGGGTTGGTGGAGACCTTTAGTGCAGCCTATCTTAATGATGTAGCTGTTTTTGGCCTCACTTGGCAGGAACACCTGACCCACCTCAAAGCAATGCTTCCTGCACTGCAACAAGAAGGCCTGAGTGTCAACACCAGCAAGTGCCAGACTGGGCGAGGGTCTGTGGTGTACCTGGGCCACCTTGTTGGTGGAGGACATGCACAGCCTCACCAACCCACGATCCAAACCATCATGGATTGTGAGCCTCCCAAAACACAGACTCAGGTCAGAGCCTTCCTGGGCCTGACTGGGTACTACATGAGATTTGTGAAAAGGTATGGCACCATTGCTGCCCCTGACAGAACTCACCAGAAAGAAACAGCCCAAGAAAAACATTTAGACTGTAGAGGTGTCTGAAAGAGGTGTTGTGCACTGACCTGTACCCAAGGCACCTGACTTTAGCAGAGAGTTTGTGGTCCAAACAGATGCTTGAGAACATGGAATTGAAGCAATATTATCACTGCTGAAAGGTGAGGGCCCAGATCAACCAGTTGTAAGTCACGATATCCCAGTAGATATGGCTACGGACTAGAGAGCGTGCATTGAAAGACTCTGTGTCAGGTGTGGTGCCAATGAAATACACTACTACAGAGATATCAATGTATTTGGAAGGTGTCCCGCACCCGTACAGGGATCAACGTGCGTATGTGCCCGTGATGCGCACTAAGAGGCCAAGTATGTGAGTCAGACTGTTGAAAGTGTGACAAGGGTGTGTGCCCGAGTGCAATATAAAGCAAACAAGTATACGAACTTATCAAAACTCGGGTGGTGACCATCAGGAAGAATATCAGTAGTGACTATTGGAAAGCATCAGTCTGGTGCCCCAGAGTGAGTGGAAACTGAAAATCACAGTGCGTGGCTTTGCAATAAGTCAATGTCTGCCGGCAGCTCAACAGAGGTTGGAGAGGACGCAGCAGGAACGTTTTCAGGAGCCATCTGGGAAGTCACTGCTGCCGAGGTCTGAAGGGAGTGCACCGAAGACAGGGACCGGTCTCGTAACCTGGGTCACAGTGAGAAGGAGTTAGGCCGTTTGATGCTGCGTCCCCCATGTGATCAGGTGCGATTTCATCTTGGCGACGGTGCATTCGTTGTCAATACCGGGCCAGTTGATCTTGGCTCCCGGGGGGAAGACCCACCAGGTCCGTGGAGTGTACGTTCCTCAGTGAGGCATGTCCATGCAGCCTTCGGGGTGTCGAAGAAATGGGTTTTATTTGCAAGGACAACACGGAGCCTGGCTGGGAACAGGAGTCAATATGGAAGACCAAGTGCCCTGAGCTTCTGCTTGACCGCCAGTTAGGAACATCATTGCTGTTGGCACTCTCTGGTGTAGTCAGGAAAAAGGAGAACCTTGGCATTGCCACATGGGAGTTTGGGGCAGGAGCGGGCCTCTCTCAAGATAGCATCTCTGTCCCTGAAATTAAGGATTCGGGCGATCATTGGCCTGTGCTGGGCTCCCAGTGGTGGCTTAGGAGTCAAAGCCCTGTTGCCCTCTCTTTCGCAAACCAGGGGGACAATTGATCCGCTGGCATCCAGGACTTAATCCAGGTTTCAAGAAATTTGGCAACTTGCTGGGATTCGCTGCCCTTCGGGATCCCAATCGCGTTTATGTTATTGCGCCAGAAGTGGCTGTCCACATCCTCCACAGGGTGATGGAGCTCCATAGTACGCGTGAGGAGACTGAAGACTTGGGATTTCAAAGTAACAATATCGTCTTACACCATGGACAAACGGGTCTCGGCCTCCGTGATCCTGGCTGAAGTGTTGCACAGATCTTGGTGCAAGAGGGCAACATCGATAAGCACCTCATCGATCTTGGCTTACATGGCTGCTTGGGAGGTCTAGATGGCTTGGAGGATCGTGGCCAGATACCCTTCCGAAGGGGAGAACTTCTCAGCGCCACCGCCCCCGGCCTGGTCAGCACCAGGGCTGGTGGTATACTGGTCTATGCAAGCCTGGGAGGCCACTGGGCAGCAGGCCTATCCTTGCCCATGGCAGCAGAGGGGAGCTGCAGCACAAAATCCACAAGCAGAAGGCATATGGCGGGCAGATTTTGAGCAAAGTGAGGCTCCTAATGATGTGCAGATGGTAGCTGATGTTGGAATGGTCTGGAGCACTTAGAGTGCGACCACCATCTTGATGCTCCAAACTTGACAGAAATCAAAATGTTATTGGGTGTGATAAAAAAGCAACAGTTACGGTTATTACCAGAAAATGGAACATAGCAGGCACAATTTGGTGCTTTCTGCAGCAAAGTCCTCATGTCCCATTATTTGCCAGACATTTTTCCACCTGGCAAATGTTGACACCTTTGACCTACTGAAATTTACCTGGGTAAAATTGTGGGGATGCAGTGCTTACCGCACAACTCGTAATTTCAGTATGTGCCATTACAGAAGTTACTGCACATATCGAAATTAATATGGCCAACTGTAGTCTATCTATCTATCTATCTATCTATCTATCTATCTATCTATCTATCTATCTATCTATCTTCCTACCTACCCGTCTGTCCTGTCTTTCTATCTGTCTGTCGGTCGGCCTATCTATTACAGAATCAGTGATAGCAACTCTGTAGTTACAGTTCAGTCCATTTGTCAATTGGAATGGTGTCTGTTATGTTACTTATAGTTTTTGACCGAATACGATGAATCTGCACAAAACATTCCAAAAGAAGTACACGTTTATGAAAGCATGAGTTTAGAAACATTCACACGGATTAGTCAGTCAGCGGAACAATTATAAAAAGTGTCTAAAAAGTTACATTTTCCATTCAGACCTCCTTTGGGAACTTTTGCTGAATGACTGCTTGGCAGGTCAACACCAGGATGTGCCGGAAGATGGAGAGATGCCAATGTAGTGTCAAGCTACAGTTTACTGGAGTCAGAGTAGTGTGTTTTGACAAAACATAAAGAAGGATAACATTAGTATTTCGTCAGCTAGGTCTGAGGACTTGAAATTTGACTCTCAGCTGGCCGACACGGGGCTACGGACAGGGCTTCCAAGGTATTGCTGCCCAGAGCCCCCTTCAGCACGTGAGAATCCGTGGACTGGAACAAACCGGTTCAGAGAATTGATTACTTTTGATTCCTTGCCAGTGGCGGTTCTTTTATATGGGCGGAGGGGCTACGCCCTCGTCCTTTTTCTGCCCCCTAATTTGTGCTTTTTATTCTACAATTACGAGTCAAAGCAACTTTGTGCCAGTAAACTGACTCAGGCTGTCTGGTGACTTCAGGCAGCGTTCGCAAGTCAGGTTTATTATGGCAGGCACAAATCATGCACTCTGAGCATGCGCCAGCAATCCTAGATTTGCCGGGCTGACGAGCTCACAGCCCTGAGGCTTGTGACGTCACCAGCTCGGCAAAGCCATTGAAGTCCTTGCTGAAGGACCTCCCCCGCCAATAAAGCTAGCCCTGGGCGCTGTCGGCTTCAGCTCTGCAGAGGCCAGGGCTACACATCAATCACAGTTGAGCAAGCCTCACTGTTAACCCCACCCTACCCTGACTGTGACCAATCAAATAAGGGCGGGTTAAAGTTAAAGAAAGAAGCTGCGCCATGATTCCTCGCACCTCCGGTAAGGGACATTGAGGAATAGACCCCATCGCATTCGGGCACAGGCAGAAATGAGCACATGGACACGGGGCAACGGGCAGTGGCGGTGCGTCCATTGGGGTGTTGGGGCGTTGCCCCACTAATGCCACATGGCCACATTCTTCCTTGTTAACTTAACGAGGAAGATTAACTTCTCCGGCGTCCTGACTCGAAATCGGGCCAGCCGGAGTCAGTCAGGACACGTCGCTGAAGGGGGTGGGGCAGCACTGCAGGGTTGGGTTTGTTGTTGACTGACAGCAGCAGGGCAGGCCCAGTGCGCATGTTCGGGTTTGGGCTGGCCATTTTTCTGACCAGTCCGAACATGCGCACTACTGTGCCCTGCATTAGGAGAGCGAGCGAGGGCGAGGGTTGCTACTGCCCAGTGGCCGCAGCCCCCGGTCTCCTATGGGCGGGGACAGTCCCTGCTCAAGCCAATCCTGGCGCTGCTGGAGCAGCGTCTGGATTGGCTGAGAGGGGTTGCCACCAGCCACTCACGAAGGCGCCAACGCGGACCCCGGCCCAGGAGCACACAGCAGAGGCGGCGCGTACTCGGCGGTCAGGTAAGTTTTCGAGGTTTTTTTTTAACTTTATTTTTAAACCCCTCCGGCCCCCCACCCCCCTGCGAGTATTGCGAGCTGCGACAGTATTGTGCGTCTATCTTTAGGTAAGCATTTGTGTAATAACACCAAGCATCGAGTGGTAAAACCACGGCACAGTTTCCGTGAGAAAATGTTAATCTGTTTTTCTTTGCACTGGAAACGCTTTGCCCTCGGATGTCAGGCTGTGCCACTGGTGATGCACTTTTTCCTTAGGCGACCCTTCACCCTTCTATGTTTTAGAATTCAGCAATCGTTTGCAAACTCATCTATGTGCTTTTCCGCAGTGGGACCCCCTCCCCCCCCAAAAAAAACCCATATACTTTGCGGCCTTCCCTGTCCATTTAATATACAAAGCACGCCGCTGAATTGCATTACTTGCCAAATGTATGTGTTTTTCCTCGTACATATGTTGCTGTCTCCAATCGATTCTTTTCACCTGAAAACTAGTGTTCAAATGCCTTTAACATCTCTAGTACGTTCCCTGTTTGACTGCTCTGGCATGTCTGTGGTTATTACCGTCACCGTGAGCTGGGGATGTCATTCGTGCTGAAGAAGAACTATTTGTGCATTAATGCACATGGAACGCGCTCTCATACATGTGACCAAGGCTACGTTGCAGTTTATGCAATCCGCAGTCCAGAGTTTTAAAATGTGTTTTCCAACACCATCAAAATTGTGTGATCCTGGACAAATCGTGTTTCTCTGTCTTGATTCTACTGCTCCCGGCTTCGGCAGTGGCGAGGGCTGACAGCGTGGCACAGGCTGCAGTTGTTTGTTGAAAAATTATTCCTTTCCTACCTCTTCCCTAAAGTAGCATTTAAACTAAACTCACCACAGTTAAAAGTGAGCGCCTAGAAGTGAAAATATGTGTGCAAACTGCAGGCACCTTGCTTCTGAGGGGAACGCTCCAGAGCGATTTAGTTTCCCAGGCGTATGTGTGGGTGTCTCATCCAGTTCAGTTCTTCTGTGCTTTCTGGCATTTGTAGTAGTGCACCATTAAATAGGGTGACTGACATATGTAACTCACAGCGCTTAAGCAGCAGAGTGAGATATGATTATGAAGCGCTAAACAGAAACAACGTATTATTCCTGAAAACATTTATGCATACATGAGATTCTCGTGCAGGGACCCGGGAAACTTTAGAGCGCTTTTTCTTAATAAAGGACCGTTTCACCGCTTTCTGGTATGCGGCAGAATATTATCACTAATTTACACCTCCACCCCCCACCCCATTACCACAACCCAGATCCCTGCAGTTGTAACACTATTTGATGTTATGTTAGCCGCGTAGATTCCTTTCCACGCATGACACCTTCAGGCACATGTCGGCTTTTCATGAACAGCCCATTGCATGCTGGGAGTTTTCAACCCATAATTACAACGTGAACTACAGGTCCCAGAATGCAACGGGTCCTTAGCTAAAAAGCACAGACTGGCTGAAAGTGCTACACCTGGAAGATGTCACCTGGCAGCTATTTCCAGTATTAAAGAATGTTGTTGGGAGATTGTAAGGGGGTCGTACAGGGGCTGATACTTGTCAAGGGTTGAAGATCAGGAGGTTGTAAAAGGCTGAACTTTGTAAGTGGAAAAGGAGGTTTAAAGTTAACTGCTGGTTCGAAGGAGGATGATAGGTGGTCGTGTAAATATTTTCAGAGGGTTAGATTGTGCATGTTGTAAAGGGGTGAAGTTTGTATGTAGCCGTGGCGATTGTAAGGGGCTGACGGTTGTAAAGGGACTCAAGGAGGTAAGTAGCTGAAGGTTATTAGAGACCCTCGTGGTTGAAAGGGGGCTGACATTTTTAAGGGAGCTTATAGATGACTGTAAGGAGACTGTAAGGGGGCTTTACAGGGGCTTAGTTTGGTTGTAAGGGAATGAGAGTTGTAAGGGGCCCTAGGGTTTGTACGGCCTCTGTTTATAAGAAATGGGGTTTGGACATATTCTAAGTATACCTACTTATAAGGAAGTACCAATATAGTTCTATCAAATGTATCTGCAATGGTTAACTTATCTCTACATGTTCTTGCAAGCATACGGCCACTACATCTAGGCAGGTGTGTGTTTTCTTTTCTTTTTTTTCTTCTTTATTTTTGTCATGGTCAGGTCTGTTGGCTTTGACAAAGTTTGTGTATTAATGAATTGCTTTGATTACATGATGCTGGTAAGACAGCTAAATCTGTCTCTGAGCGAGACATAAAAAGGAGAGAGGTGAAGTTTTGAGAAATATATCGGAGAACATGAAAAGAGAAAATGATTCAGACAGAAGCTGAAAAAGAAAGATATAAGTTGAGATGAAAATAGATGTTTGCAATTCCAATGCACTGTATTGTCATGTTTGTTTTTTAAACCTGTGTTTAAGATTGTTGCTGTACACGCAAATGCACTGCTTGATACGAAAACTCCAGCTGCTAATTTATTCTATAGCGTTTATATGAAAGCTCGTGCGCACCTCCACAGGGACCCTACTTTAGGTGTCTGTTCGGTGCTGGGAGTGTTCCCCATAGTAAGGGAATGCGTTGGAAAGAGATAAAAGGTACAATACATACAAAAATCTCGAGTGGAAAAAGTAACTGCAGTTAATTGTTTTCGATCACCCCCAGTCCTTTATAATAATACAGTTATTTTTTCTTAAATGTGTATTATGAATTAGACGGTTATGTTGTGTGGCTGTATGACTATGAGTACAACACTGGATGAGCTGTATGCCCTCATGAGTGAGGGTTGAGTTGAGTGGTGTGAATACACTGGATGAGTGGTGTGCCCTTCTGAGTGCAGGGTGAGCAGTCTACTTTTGTGAGTGTAGGGAGAGAGAAACAGTGTGCATCTTTGAGTGCAGTGCAGCGAAGGGTGAGTGATGTCTGTGTGAGTGCAGGTTGAGCAGTGTGCCTGTGTGAGTCCAGGGTGAGTCATGTGGATGGGTGAATGCAGGCTTAGTGATGTGTCAGGGAAGGGTGAGTAATGGGTCTATGAGTGCAGGGTGAGTAGTGTGCCTATGTGAATGCAGGGAGAGTGATGTATCTGTGCAAGTGCAAAGAGACTTGTCTGGCTACTCCCAGAGATGTGTTCGCCAAGCCACCTCTTTCTCAAAATTGCTTGAAAATGCACCATTTGCCCACTCTTTTTTCAAAATTTTCTCGGGTGGAGAACCCCCCCGAACCCCCCGTAGGTGGTTCGGACTCGCTCGCTACGCTCGCTCGCCACAGTGCAGTATTTACGCCACACCACTTTCAAATGTCACGAGCCACCACTGGCAACGGGCACCACCGCTACGTGCAGACTCACGGAGGGATGGGCACAATCACAGGCCGATGCAAGTAGGAATCTTAACATTGTATGGCTTATTATTTTATAGTGCTTTACGTAACCATAAAGTTGCCCGAGGCACTTAGTTGGGGGAAACAGCAGTGATGCAATCTCGGACAGGGAGCAAAAGACACAACATGCAAGCACCTTGAGAAAAGGCACAGTTGTACTCAAGCATATAGAGAAATGTCAATTTCAGACCCTGTAGGGGACACGCTTAAAGAGAAGCTGGCACGGTTTGAGGTCAGTACTGTAAGTGACTGCGACGTTTGAAAAAGCAATGGAAATAAGCAGACAGGCCTTAAAGTAAATAAAGTGCAGGAACATTCAGAGAGAGGTATGTGGGGCGAGGTTACCAAATTACTCCATGTCACGAGGGCACACCTTTTCCGCTCCATGACTTGTTCAATTAAACCGTATTTTTCTCAGGTGTGAAAGTGTACTTGTAACTGAGCTGAAGGAACACTAAAAATCCCAGAATTCACAGACGTTGTACATAAAAACCTGCTGATGAAAAACGGGTGCCCTCATGACTTAAGAATCAGATGGGGATTTTAAATTGGAGCAGCAGACACTGACAGACTCAAACTGAGGCAAGCACATGGTCTAGCAGACACAGTTGCATGGGCAGGCCGTGGAGACAGTGGCTTGCAGCAGACACGGTGCAGGTTTTCTGGACGCCTACTTTTTTTTGTTGCGCTGGTCTGTATTTACTGTGCAAAAGCGAGGGAGGAAAGTTAGCAAATTCTTGTCTGCTGACTCAGGGCTGTTGGATTGCTCCTGCATTCACTGTGAAGGAAGGGTTGGCATGGGGTGATTGGCATCGCGTTTGGAACTTCTGTAACTCCAGTTAATGTATATTTAAAGTTTGCAGTTTGCGAAACCACAGTCCGTGTTGTGCGCAACTTACAGACATGGCAAGATGCACTTCAGAACAAGTTACTTAAGCGCAATAGAAGTGCCCCCTCATCACGCATGGATCACACGCTTACACGTATTAGCGAAATGGCGAGGGGCTCATCTTCCCATTCAATATTCTAAAAGTGGGAAATAACTTAAGACGTGAAGATACAAGGCGAACTTCAGAGGATGTTGTCTGTGTATATATGTATTTGAACCTCTGTGTGCCTGAAGGTGAGTCCTAGGTCACGTTTTTCTCTCCGTTTGCGGTGCAGTTTTTGTCAGAGACCCAAGTTGAAGCGTGGATGTCTGCACTTAGAAGTGCTCCACGCCCTGCACCGTCACAGATCAGCCACCCCACCGCCACTGTTCACTCTTAAGGGTTCATTTACCCCAGTGGCTGTATGAATACTCACATACCCGGAGAGGTGGACGAAGGAGAGAGAGCAAGATAGCAATTTACAGAAAAAAAGGGGGTAAGAGATCGAGAGAGGGTGCACTGATGAAGGGGTAGAGAGAGGCTGATAGAAAGAGAACACAGGAGCAGTATTAATCTGCAGTATCAGGGCTCAGGGACAATGACCACATGTGCGACACAGAAGACAATTTACAGTTTCTCACACCGTCCCTGCCGCATGTGGGTGACTAACCCCTCCCCCCCCCCTTCGCCGGCTAGGTCCTAACAAGTGTCAGACAGACAGGAGTCAGTGGCCATGGACGACAAACGCACCAGGCAGGTTGGAGCCCCGCTACCTATGGGTGGGATGGTAGCTGAAGTTCTCTTTTGTTTCTGTTTAGGACCCGGAACCCAGTTACTTTAATATCCTGTTTGAAGTTTGCTACGTTCGCTTAACTTGTGCTATGTTAAGTTGCATCTTTTATGCAGGCAACTGAGGCAAGCGTTACACATACACTCCAGAGATATAATAGATTTGTATAGCACAAGACGCCGTTTTGTAAACCTTACAAAAACATTTCCTGGATTTTTTTCACCTTGGGCCTGATTTAGGGTTTGGCAGGCTGGAGTCTGACAGTGAGGGTGCCAGAGGACTGTATATCTGCCACCATGACGGACAGCTGTCTGCCAAATTTAGAGATCACCGCCAGCCCAGGGGTTACATTGATTGCATTAGTGTAGTATCTGGCTTGGGCTGATGTGATGAATTGTCTGCGTTTTGAGCAAAGAGACTTTAGTGTGACGTCCTTGGTGATCTGCTTTTCTTTCATTTCCATTCTAGTTTGCAAACGGTTTATTTATTGAACCTAAGTTATTTTAAATTCTATGGGGTAGACGGTTTACATCTGCACTTGTGTGTTTCACTGGTGCATGGATTTTTCTTTTTATATGTTTATTTCAGGAGTGTGTTTTCTAGAACGGTAGGGAGGGTATTGATGTCAGTGGCTGGGTTGGTGATATTGGGTGAGATCTTAGTTTGTCCTATAACTTGGGCATACAGAAATACTTGAAGGGTCTGATGGTTTCTATTTCTGTCTTGGAATGACCTTGGTGTGTTGTTTGGGCTTGAAGTAAAGTGAAGTGGCAACGTGGCCAGTCTACCCCAAGAATATGTGACCTTGCATTGGCTGATGATGTCGAGAAGGACAAAGTTGAAGATGTCGCCCTTGTCACGGATTGATTTAGTGACGTATTGCCTCACATTGTACTGATACGGTTGAGGTGGGTGCTTCTGTTTTTTTTAGCTAGAACTGTCAGCGAGGTGAAGTCTGCTAGAAGGGTGGTGTGCGTGAATTGGATGGATGAAAAGATCATAAAATTCATCTATGAAGACAGCCCTGTGTGCCTCCCAAAGTAAAACAGATTATGTGAAACAATCATCTATATACACGTTTCTTGTAATAAAGGATGCACTGCACATATTTACAGCATCCCATTTATGTTCTAAAGTATGTGTTCAGTTTTGCGTTTCCTATCTGTTCCCAGTACAGAGCCTAAGGAAGCACATGAGTACACTAAAAAACAGACCTGCAGAGCAGCATTTTATGTTTATTATGTCTCACTATTTTTGATTTGATTCTAATGTTTTCTTCACACTTGTGCTTCAAAATGCTATATTTGGATCCCCCTTTTTTCAACAATTTGCAGTAAATATGTGGTGTAAAACCCACCATTTGAGTCCATTTTTTTCAAAATTTTCTTGCGGTTGGAGAACCCCCCGCACCCTCCTCTTGCAGTTCGGGCTCGCTCGCTTCGCTCGCTCGCTCGCTTATTACATTAGCGTACAATATTTTTCGCCTCACCACTTTAAAAATCCACCAGCCGCCACTGTCCTTGACATGCCCGTGGAGAGATTATCAGGGCTTTAAGTGGGCCGGGTCTCACCGGTGCTGAGAACCGGCAGTTTTTTAAAGGGGGCCTCGAAACGCGTCTCTATCGGGCTCTATTTTGTGGCCTGGCAAAAGCGGTCCGTTTATTTCCACACTGCATTGACAGCAGGCACATCCATGTGCGCATGCTCACACTGCTCACTTCTCACTAGTGGAGAAGTTCCGGCATGACGTCATGCCAGGCGAGCGTTGTAGGGGAAGGGGAATCCTTTAAATAGAGCCATTTTCTCTTTGGATTTCCCTTCTCTTTTTGAAACTCAGGAGCAGCAACATTGTCGTGGTGTCACCAGGGCTATAAGTTGAACCTTTTTCAATATACAATCCATATTTGCTGCTTATTTATCTTATGCAACTAACAACCATTGACAAAGCCAATAGTTGTGACTTGTTGTAGGTATGATGTTACTTGTAAAGCTAATAGTCGGGACTTGTTGTAGGTATGATGTTACTTGTAAAGCCAATAGTCGTGACTTGTTGTAGGTATGATGTTACTTGTTGTATCATATCTGGATGTAATGACAGAAACAGCAAAATACAAGTCAGGCGGCACACTGTGCTAAGCACAGATTTTTAGCTTACATGTTTTTAAGCCACGCCCTTAATTACATTGGCCACGCCCCTTTGAGAGCCCCCCCAGTTTTTTCATCCCACTTAAAGCCCTGGAGATTATGTTAGCTTGTACATCTAGCTGTGCATTCAGTGGGATTGTGCACTCGCATCTGTATGCACTGCATTTCAGGCCCGGTCAGAGGGCTCTAACACATTTCCACACTGCTTTTCCTCCGAGGCAATAAACCCAGGGCACAAGTCGGGGGTCCACGCGGGTGGACGGCGTCCTCCCACTTATTTTACAGGGTGGACGCCGTCCACCCTGCTCAAAAGCTGGACTTTCTTAGATGGCGTAATTTGCCGGCCGGCCGCCCCTAACTTTCTTAGATGGCGTTGACTTACCCGCCCATCTCCCGGCTGTCAATCTAGTGTAGCGCGCGAATGCGCTACCTATCAAAGCTCTGCCTTGCCCCTTGAACTTGCCCCCATCGCCTTACAACCTTGCAGGGCGCCTACCAGTAGACGCTGTGACCTGCGACCAATCAGTGTTCAAATGAAAAAACGTGCTATTGAACACTTTAAAATTCTATTGAGAACTTACTCTGAGGGGTTGTTTTTCAGTATAATTATTATTATTATAGAAGGGAGACAGTTTCTGGTATTAGGAGAGGGCAGGCTTGGCAGTCTCTGTGACAGGAAGAGACATGGCACCGCAGTCTCTCTGGCATGGAACAGCCGAGCTGTGCAGTCTCGGGCACAGGAGAAGGCCAGGCTCTGCAGTGTCTGCAAGCCGGAGAGGACAGGCTGGACAGTCTCTGTGACAGGAAGAGACACAGCACTGCAGTCTCTCTAGCACGGAACAACCGGGCTGTGCAGTCTCAGCCATGGGAGAAGGCCAGAGGGCCGAGATTGCAACAGGAAAAGACAGACACAGCAGTCTCTGCCAGAGGAAGAGATATGGCACCGCAGTCTCTCTGGCATGGAACAGCCGAGCTGTGCAGTCTCAAGGGAAGGCCAGAGTCTGCAACAGGGAGAAGACCGGCATGGCAGTCTCTGCGACAGGGAACGGGAGGCTTTTCAGCCCGATTAACAGGGAGAGGGCCAGCCCTCGAGCCTGTGACAGGGAGCAGCCGATGGCGCCTGGGCTCTACAGTGTCCGTGACAGAGAGGCCGGGCTCCGCAGCCCCTCTGACAGAGCAGGGATGATTTGCTATTTTCTTGGCTATTTGTCATGTCAGTAACGCTAGCATTACTTGTAATCCGTGCCAGGCCAACAGAAGGGCATCTGCATTTTAATTGAATTTCAGACAGAGGATAGCGAGGGGGAGGGGCGTGGGTCTGCAGAATTGAGTTGGGAGGGAAGGAGTGAGCGTGCAATACCGAGTGGGCCTGGGGAGGGAAGGAGTGAGTTGGCAGTATTGAGTGCCGGTATGGAAGGGGCTGCAAGACTTGAGCAACGCCGAGAATTAGTCACAGGGAATGAACAGCAAGAACTAAGTCATAGAGAATCAGATACTTGGAATGGGCCACAGGGGAAAAGGGCATGCAAGGAGTGAGCCACAGGAATTGAGTGACATACCGAATGAACCATAAGGAATCAACCACGCTGGGAATGAGCCACAGAGAATGGGCAACGGGGAATGAGCCACAAAGAATGCACCCAAATGGAATGGGCTCCAAGAATTGAGCAACACCGAAAATTAGTCACAGGTAATGAACAGGAAGAACTAATCCAGAGAGAATGAGATACTGAGAATGGGCCACAGAGGAAAAGGGCATGCAAGGAGTGAGCCACAAGGAATGAGCTGCAGTGAATGAGCCACATATGGCAGGACGAACTGAGTTACCAAAATCAATTTGGTAGTTGGCTGAAATCTTCATGGAAAATAGCATTTAACTCCCCTATTACTGATCAGATACCTCCACAAACAGTGTCCTGGGAGGCACAGGCCATGAGGGTGAGTGGGCCTGCAGTGGACTCTGGTATCTTGCTCATGTTGAGACCTGAAAAACGCTATCAGTGGACCATCCGATACAAGTTGTCCGCAAGCGGTTCCTTAGCTGCAGTTGGTAGTCCCATGAAGATTTTTCGACTGCAATAGGAGGAGGCTTCTCTTTCGTCCTGCAAAATCTGAAGAGTAAGATGTGTGGTCAGTCCTTGTGTCTCGACTTGCCAATCTTGTTCAACCCTCCCATGGAGCATAGGTACTTTACCATCGCTTTTAATTGGCTGGCTTTTAGAAAGTTAAATTTTCCTTGCTTAAAGCATGTGTAGGCTAATCAGTATTTGCTCTCCAATTTCTCCCAACTACTGTCCCATAATGTCTGCAATAACAGATGTAAAGAGTATCCGGTTGAAACTGTACAGTGTGCACCTTGCATTTTTTTATCATGGTCATAGTGTATTAAACTTGTCAGTATATTTAAATGTGGTGTTCTAGGTAGCATAATAAAATTTATAGTTTTGATAATCACAATTGTAGCTTCTAGCATGTGGCTTTTTTGGTTTTTTTACAACGCACAAACTCTGCTTTTGTTCATGGTGCCATGTTTTAGTATGCCTCGCTTACAGCACTTAGTGGCTTGATTAATGTAGTTGTACACCAAACCTCATCCACATTTGGGCTGTTAATTCCTCCATACAGGGACCTTAAGTCACAGGCTTAAGTACTGAGCAGCTTCAATTGTTAAATCTTGCAATACGTGCAAATGTAAATCCAGTATTTGTAAAGTGCGAACAGCTACCCGAAGGCATCCCGGCGCTGGGGGCCGTCAGGAAGATTAAGCAAGCTATTGCCCAGAGTCACATGGTGCTGGGCTGACCTGCCGCCGGTGCCAGGAATCGAACCGTGAGCCCCAGATTCCAGCGTCAGTCGCCCTGGCCGCGGCGCCACACCTCATCCCTCCATGCTAGACCTGCTGCACATGTGGTCACTTCCTGTTGTGATGTCACTTCCTGTTGTGATGTCACGTCCCGCGACGTCACTTCCTGTGACACCACCTAACTTGGAGAGTCCCCCCACTTCTTTTTTTAGGACTTGTGCCCTGAATAAACCTGCCAGTGAGTTCCTTACTGCAGAAGTTGCCCTCTGTGTTTGTCCCCTTTCCCCTGACTAGCTGTCTCTCCCTTGAATCCCATATACAGGCGTGCAACGCCCATAGGGCTCGAAGGGCTTCAGCCCCCCGCTTCGCCCCCCCCCCCCTGTCGTGTGTGCCAGCCGAGGCAGCTACCCGGGCACACACACACACACACAGTTTTTGAGCTTATCGCAGCCGCACCCGAGTACTTCACAGGTTTTTAAAAGACCATTTACGTGTTAACGAGGCTTTGTTGTTATTTCTCCACCCTGCCTATTGCTGGAAGAAGTAGCCCCCCCCACCCGAAATTTTTAGTAGCCCTCCCACCCCCGAAATTTGGCTTTAGTTGCGCCTAGGCCCATATACATTCTGAGGTGCTTCTCCTGTGCGCTGCACCCTTCCCTGTCCCAGGTGTTTACCCCCATCCCTGTGTTAACACATTCCCGTTTCTGTCATCACTGTTGCCGTGTTGTTTTGTCGGTTGTGGTTCTCTGTGCATGCCGGGTAGCACTACCTCCTGGGGTAGGATCCCTGTGACCTCTCTCTCATGCCCATCTTCTTTGTTTTGTTTTCGTGATATCCTTCCTTACCCCTGTTTGCGCCTCCCCGCCTCCCTCTTGTCGAGCTGTTATATAGTAAAGGCTTTACGCTAAACAAATAAACACACACACATATATATATATATATATATATATATATATATATATATATATATATTTATATATATACTACAGTAAAAGTGATGTTTAGTAACTTCACTCACTGATGACATTTCAAATTACTTCATGGATGACTTCACTTATGATATTGATGTCAACAGTGTATGAATAAAAATTATTGTATTGCATTGCAGCATTTATATAGTGCTTACTAACCCTATGTGGGGCACTGAAGTGCTTGCCAACCTGAATAGCAAGCTAGAACTCTAACAAAGGTGGCTATGCCCGATGTATGCACATCTAACCACTGTCTAAGGCAGTAAAAACACAACCAAATATTCAAAATGACACGCAATGTCCGTCTTTGTTGTGGTGCTCTTGTGGTGCCAGCACCTGTAATGCGTGGCAGTACAGAATGATATCACATCAACAACAGCACCGAAGCACACACATTGTAGTATTTTGTCTCAAATCCCAATCCTTGATAAGAAAATCCAGATCAAACGTAAATGATGTGATGTTCTCTTTTTAATTCATGGTTGGTTCCAAGTATATCATTTTTCAACACGGAGCAGCGGACACGTGTTTCATACTCCCGGACTTTTTCAAGGCTGCAAAACTATTTACCATGATTATTTGTTCGAAATATATTCACACTAATTAGTAATGTCACCACCTTGTGAATGTGCCGACATTTCAATGTGGTAGAAACACCACAAGTGGAGTTTTCTTTAAAATTGTTCATTCAAAAAGAAGAAAACCCCATAGAGAAGGGCAGTGTTTAAAAGCCATCACCAAGTCAGGCTTAGCACATGATTGCCTATTTTGTGACTGGCAATGAATAAAATCAGGCCTGTCCACCCAGTACTCGAAATGTGAAACCCATGCAATGATATTCTTGGAACCATCTATGAATTAGAAAGAGAACATCACATCATTTACCTTTTATCTGGATTTTCTTATCAAGGATTGGGATTTGAGACAAATTACTACAATGTGTGTGCTTCGATGCCATTGTTGATATGAGTAGCAAGCTACACCATGTAGAGTGTGTGGTTGGAAGGATGCTGTTTTTGTTTTGATCCTATGTAGGAAGTGTTTATGTCGTGGGTGATGACAACTGAGGTGCGGTTATCGTGTTATGGGATGCAGAGTGTAGCAGTATGTTGGATGATGAAGTGTAAGAGACAGAAGCGCAGTTTATGGTTTTCCGTTAGCTGGCAACTTTGAACAGCTCTGTAGGTCCTTTGTGGTGTTTCGTATGAAATTGTCTGCTTGGCTGGTTACTGCACTGGGTTGTCGAATCTTAGATTTAGTGTATAGTTGTTGTCCTGAGTTGGCATGGTTGGAGGGAAAGAGAAGTGAAATTATGTGTAATGCAGAGTGTGTGCATGATCACCCTGGACACATAAATCACTGCACCATGAATGTTGCTGTACACATTGGGGGTTCAACACAAGGCGGCACTGATATAACCCACAGGGCACAGCCTTCAGCTGTGCACAGCATGGGCTTAGTACAGGACATAGGCTTGTTGCCAGCCCTGCACCCAGGGATCATGTGGACTCACCCACCTGGCCTTTGACCATACAGAGTACAGGTGTGCATAGTGTAATATGATATTATATGGTTTAGTGTGGGGAGGGGCCATAATTCTCAACAAGTGAAGCCGCAAGTCCCTCAAAAACAGTCATAATAGCTCATTACACAACTCATCTGCATGTATGCCTTTAGTCATGCTGTATTTTCATGTGCATCACTTATAAAGGTATGTAAATAACCATAGCGTAATGGGTGAAGTCTGTGAGATCAAATCACAGACAAGTACTAACTGCATGATAGTGTTAGAGTAAGTCCATAATGAAATCTTTACTTGTGCCTTTAGGAGACAAGGGGGACAGTGGAGATCGCGGAATCGCTGGCAAGAGTGGCAAAGCAGGGTCTACAGGGCCCAGGGGTCAGAATGGGATCAAGGGACAGAAGGGGAATCTAGGATCCCCAGGAGATCCCTGCAAGAATGTGTACTCAGCCTTCTCGGTGGGCCGCAAGAAATCCCTGCACAGCAACGACTACTTCCAGCCGCTAATCTTTGACACTGAGCTGGTGAACCTCTATGGCCACTTTAACATGTTCTCTGGCAAATTCTACTGTTATGTGGCTGGTGTTTACTTCTTCAACATCAACGTGCACACCTGGAACCAGAAGGAGACCTACCTGCATGTGATGCGGAATGAAGAGGAGATGGTCATCCTTTATGCCCAGCCAAGTGACCGCAGCATCATGCAGAGCCAAAGTCTGATGCTGGAACTGAAGGAGAATGATGAGGTGTGGGTGCGGCTCTTCAAGGGCGAGCGCGAGAACGCCATCTTCAGCGATGACTTTGACACCTATATCACCTTCAATGGTTATTTGATCAAAGCCAGCACTGAGGGGTAGGCAGCGCCCATCACTTCTTTTAACCTCCTCTTTTAATATATCTATATATGTGTAAAAATATATCAAAGTATACACGTCAGGTCACGTGGCTTGTATGTCCGGCGGCACCATCACAAGTACTTTGGTGATGCTCAAGCCTCACTGTTGACCAATGGTTGGCTTGTGATATAATATTGTAGATGCTTAATCAACAGAGTCCTCTCAAATTGAGTGCGAGAGAGAGAGAGAAAAGGGAGAAAGTGAAAGAGAGAGATAGGGAGAAAGAGAAAGGGATGAGAGATAGAGAGAGAGAGAGAGAAGCAAAGGGAGGAATGAGAGACAGCGAGTGAGCTTTATACTGGGGCTCAGATTGAGACCCTACCATCCCAACACACCACTGACAAAGAGTATCCAGAGCTTTTTAAAGGGAACAACGTAATGAACTGTTGACTAAAAATATCAACATAGCCCTACACACAGCACTACTAAAACATTCTGCAATGTACTATACATACCATCTGAGGCGAGGCCTTTGAAAATAACCCTTTGAGGGAACTCTTCAAGAGTGCTGCACTTAGAGGTGTATGGAAGGTGCTCCCACCTGTTTTCTTGCCTCCTGAAGTATACCTGTGTTGTCAGTGTGTGGGTAACCCACTCCGGTCTTATTGACAATATCACCAACACTGTCCCCCCCCTTATGGTAACCGTGCCCCCCTGCAGATTAGAGTTCTTTGGCGGGTATGTCTCCACCGCTGGTGTTCACCAGAGGTAGCATTGACATTCCTGTAAGTTTCTACGTGCCCAAGATTTCCCGTTCAATTGGTGAAATCAGATTACCATGACAGGCAGTCACGTGGGAGTGCTGGGGTTGTTTGGGCAGTTGTCAAAAATTATCCAAATTGTCCTCTGACTGTTCCAAATCTTCAAAACCTTGTAATATTGGACCACATGGGGACGACATATAAAGATCATATGAAGATATATAGAACGCTCTGGGTGCATCCGTTCATTCAGGGCCTCAGCCCTGAAGATAGGGTAACCCGGGATCAATAGTGTATGACTCAAGCCAATGAAAATGCCCTCCCAAATCCTTGGGACTTGACTTAAAGTCTCCTGTTCTCTCACTGCGTGTGTGTCTCTCTCTCTCGTTCTCGTTATAATTGTATTGTATTTATTGTCTGATCTCACATTAAACGTTCCTTCTGTGATACCGCCGAGCAAATAATGTAGAAGATTAAAGTATTTCTCATGAAATTAATCCTGTCGAAAAGTGCTGTTATTGTTCCGTTGGGCCTGCCATCTCGTAGGGGTGGTTGTGTATATCTTGCCTCAGCACTGGCTCTCACTGTACTTCCGGCCCTAGTGTCAGCACGCGATAAGTACCGCAGCAGATTCTCTCGTGGTGAATTTCTCCCTTGGTCCCTTTGTGTCACCGAGCATGACCAGAGGCCCCATAGTTTGGGAACATACTACCCGGAGCCAGGGCTTTAAGTGGCCCGGGTCCTGCCGGTGCTGAGCATCGGCCTTTCTAAAAAGCAGGTGCTGAGATGGGTCCCTAACGGGCTCTACATTTTTGCCCTGACCTCACCCTCAGGATGTAAAAAAAATTCTTAACTCTGCAGCAGTACCACCCTCCACTGCCTGTGATGTAACTTCAAAGAGACTCGGCATAGTTCTTTCGCAGTCTCATCATTTCAAAACTGGAGCATTTTCAGCGTTCTATACAACGGAGCCATAGTTGTTGCTTATATATCTTCAGCATCTAACAACCATTGACAACGCCATTAGTTCTGGCTTGTTGTAGTATTGTTATTTGTTGTATTATATATTTGGATGCGAGGAGAGAAGCAGCAAAATACCAGTCGGCGGGACACTATGCTAAGCACAGATTTTTAGCTGAAGGGCCACGCCCCTTGGAGAGTCCCCCCCCCCCCCGGTTTTTAATTTCTCTTAAAGCCTACTCCTTGGAGTCAGCGAGCAGGTCCAGGAGCAGCGGGGCCTGTCACGGAGAGTAGGTTTTGATGAATTGTATTTTGTCTATTATCTTAGCACCCTTACAGAAGTTCAGCCCCGGGTTAGACTAACGCGTATAGCGAGCGCGAGCGCCAGCGCCCCACATCAAATGCAGCTGTCAGCTTAACTAATAGCTCCTGTGTGTGTTAGTGCAGCTCTGCAGCACCTGCCCGGCGCCCGAGGCAATCCGAGAGAGCCTTGGCTTGAGGACAGGTAAGCCTGTTGCCATGGATATGGCAGTTATGAAACAGTCTATCTTGAGCCCACACTTCACGTTTGCTGCAAGGCAGCTCTTTCTCATTTTGACCCCTCCGGCCACTAAGGCCGCATTCAGCGTTGCAGGCAGTCCTGGGCATTCTAGTGAATCTATGACCATGCACTTCGCGGTCCTGGGACCACCAGAGAGGTCATGTCCCCCCGTGAAGGCCAAGCAGCACACCTCGACAGTTTCAGGAACAGTCAAGAAGCTTTGGAGACTGCCATGACACCTGTCACCGTGACCCAGAATGGGGACCACCTTGACCAGCACCACAGCAGCCCAAGCCTTACCATGAATGCCTGAACCCAGCCAAGGTGGACTCTTTAAGCAGAGAGCGCAGCATAGCGCCCAGCTGAGCTCAGGGCAGCCTCAGCCTGTCCCCACGCACCTGCCTGCCATCAGAGCCACGGGGAATGTACGTAACTTTCATCACTGTAACAATGAGTACTGTCAGCCAATCAGATAAGGATGATTTCATTTTGACTCATAGTCGTACACTCAAAAAACGGCTAGAGGGGGTGGGAGGGGACTAGAAAGAATAGGACAGCATTATATGGTTTCTCTGGTAGTGGTGTTTCAGTGATCACATGTGAGCAGAGGCCTCATGTGACAAAGGGCCCCTAAAGGATTTATTTTTGGGGACGCTGCAACAAACCCTGAACTAATCTGTCCAGAAAAAAAACACCAATTAAACCTTTAGGGTGCAGAGATTCTAGTGTCAGGGTGCGGCCCTGTACCTCTGCAAGAAACAGAAACTGCAGACTTGTAAGTAGTTTTGTCGAAGTTTTATTCAATAATTTGCAGGAGCCCCTCCGGCCGCGATCCGATTCCATGAAATCCACAACCGCATCTAACGTGCGGCCGTGGAAACCATGGAGAAGGATCCCAGTCAAGAAACTCACGAGCAGTACATGTTTCAAAAGAAAGCAACACGCGTGTTCATGCCGGAGTAATCACGAGCACGACCACGCGCATGTGACACACTACAACATCTTCCTTTTTATAACAGCAACAAAAATGAAATCTTAAAAAAAATAAAAAATTTAGAAGCCGATAAGCATAAAAACATAGTGCATAAGTTTATCTTTAGAAAGGACATTTGCATCAAAAGCATTAACCAACATAAAAATCTTTCAACCTAGTAGGCATGGAAACATTGCACATAGATCTTGTTGCAACTTGTTCATCTGGATAAACAGCACTTGAGGGTGCATGTCTATCAGAAGGAGGTACTTGAACAAGATCAGAAACATCCACATCTGCTAAGTTATCGCTAGTGAGAGAGACTGACGGAAGAGTGTGCAAATTACTTGTAGAAGGCATGTCTAGAGGAGTAAGATCGTTCCCCATATCAAACCATTGAGTGTCTTCACTCTTCTTGTGCTTACCAATATCACGTGCTTGCTCAAGGGATAATTTAACTAGGTCACTTTTAGACCACCACCGCTTACCTTGGAGAAAAACAGCACCTTTCGCAACCTTTTCTACTTTGATTGGATTTGAAAACTTAGACTCTCCCTTTTTAGGTCTTGCCTGAGCCAGCGCATGCGCTGGTCTGGCGAGACATTTAGTGAGTGGGCTTTAGAAATCCCACCACAAGCTTTTGCTGGCCTAGAGCGTGCGGTTACGCGCGCGTGCACGTGCATTCCTCGCATCGCTAGATCAGGCGCCATCTGGCTTTCCTTTTGAACGCTCCTCCCCCTCCCCCACCACAGAGCGCGTCCCGCTCCTCCCGCTGGCTGCTGCTGCTCCCGGCGCCACCTGGCCACTTTCACTTTCAGGGCCGCGCGGCCGCGTCACTTTCACGGCCAATGTTTGTTAGGAATCTTTCCGGTGCACTCATCTCGAACTCCCTGTCCAGGCATTCTTTCCTCAACAAGCCTGCGGGCGCCATGGCATGATGCATTCGTTCACAAATCCAGGGGCTGCGAGGAGACGTGACTGGTCACGGAGAGTAGTGCTGGAAGTGTCCCTACGCGCTCATGTTTGCTTTCTCTTCCAAAGCATAGTAATAGCTAGAAATGCTGGCGCTCCCACGGCTGTCTATAAACCCTTCATTTCCCTTCACCCCTCATGTTTTCCCCCCACAGTGACTTGGCAGGCAGACATTTAGAAGTTCTCCTCCTGTCCCATAAACCAGGCTTCACCGCGGTCTGAAACGTCTCTAATACCGCGGTTTCAGCCGGCAGCTTTTTGTAGTGAGACGGGGATGACGTTTTTGGAAATCTGGCTTCACCTGCAGTCCTAGAACTTCTGGGCTTGCTTGCCTGACCAGAACCTTAGTTATTGGTTCCATTTGCTCATTCTTGTAACGAAGCTACCCCGAGCCAAATGCTCTTTTACGTAATTACTAGTGAGAAAACTGAAACCGAGTAGGGACATGGGCACTGTGCGCCCGACAGTTCTTCGTTTAAACCGGTCATGTCGGTGCAGACACTCTGCGGATGTGAAGTGGTCGCTTTCAGCGGTTTGTTGATGTAGCGAGACATTTAAAGAGGTGATAATGCTGCCCACAAAAAGCAAACATCCCTATTTGATGGGACGGACTTCTGTCTCTATCATGTAATTCAAACAGGGTGCAAAGAATTTTTTTTTTTTGTCTGGATTTTTTTCCCCCTACAAATTCGTGTATATGTCACGGACAGTGTTCTGAATGCAGTATCTTTCAACAAGGTTATTCTAAATTTAAAAATACCACTGACAAGATGACTTCTTAAGATCTAATGTTTTACATTTCAAAGTACCTCTTAGGCTGCACGGGTATTAATATACAGTATGGTATACTCTTCTGCAGAGCTGCTTTTTAATGGACAGAGGTGCTCCAGAGGCCCCCTTTGAGTGAACACATGGTAAGCCTGAATCGGAAATCAGTGTTAGAGATGTGCCGAACATATGAGGCACACCTTTCATTACATAAGCGTGTACATGTAGACTTGTTTTCTGTTCAGCGCAATGTTTTAGATGGTGCATCCAACCAAGTTTTTTTTTCTCTGGGATTTGGAAAGGACAGAGTTACTAAAGTGGCCTTCCTGTACTTCAGTGCTAGACAAAATATATAAGTGTTGTTGGACAACATTTTGAAGAGGAGCTGGCAAAGGTTTATAGTTTCGTTTCTTTAAAAACATTCATTGTTATAGCACAGAAATAGCAGGTTTATCAACTGTGTTAAAACTTCAAAATAACTAGACCGTGCCACATAATTAGCAACATTTTCCATTAATCTCATAATATAATGCATCATTTCACTGTTTTGCCACAATTGGCCGACCCCGTCATTAAATTTTGACCGCCAGCTTCCACATAATTGCCGTGGCCCTTATTCTGTGGTACAAAATCTATGCGTTCAGAGCTTCCACTGTATTTCACTTATGCCGTTTATCTGACTCAAAGGAGACTATTTGAAATTCGGAAAAAGCCTGAAACTCCTTATTTCCAGAAGGATAATCCGTGTTGGACTGCAGCTGTCCACCATTTCTAACTTTTTGCTATAGGCTTTGTTATCCTATACAAAGCTCAGCCCTCCCTTCACAGAGCTCTTTGAATAAACAGGCAGGCAACTCGTGCTAGAAAAACGGGAAATGCATTTTTTTAAATTTAAAATGGGTTTTAATTTACAGTAGCTTTTTTCCATTTTAATTATTTCATGAGTATTGCATTGTATTAAACTGCGTTGAGGTCATACGGTAATGTTCATCCTGTAGGAAACAGTAAAATAAATTCTAAAATTAAGGTCTATCGTATGAGGTATTCAACCATTCTTGGCTTGAGTGTAGAGCAGGAGGCGCTCTGATCTAAAGTCTGTTCTTGTGGTTGCCATGAAAACCGGAGGCTCTCGCTGTGAAAGGCAGCGAGTCTTCTAAGACCCTCAATGCTGCCCGGTGCAGGGTTCCACCTCTAATTCACTTTGGGTTCGCTATCAAAATAATTAGGCAAGGCGCTGGAAACTGGAAGACAAGAAAGAGGTTTATTTCTCATGAGGAGATCACGTCAACTGAGACACCGGGATGTCTGAGGGAAGTGTTCTGCTGACAACTCCCTTGGCTCTTCCTTTTATACAGGTTTGACACAATGCATTTGTTTGATCAGCATGGTTACACAAGCTTGGGGTCCCCGCCCCGGGCAGGTTGTCACACAAGCCCAACAGTAATTCTCTTCCCACCCAGGTCAAACAGACAATCTTATCTTGCAGCTGGACCTTGCTTCAGGGTCTAAAACATGTGAGACCGGCCAGATCTAAGAGTCCGTTCTGTTGATAAAAACAGGTCCCATTGTTGGTAACAACAAGTCTTGCTGTTTGCAGTGCAATAAATCATTTTGCAAGAGTCTTTTTGGTGTTTGGAACCTGTTTGTGTAACTAGGTGTAGTGAAGGGTAGAGCGTCCAAAGGCTTGTCTGAAAACAGGGATGAGAGGAAAAACGAGTTTGTGGCAGCAAGTGGCGCTGAGGTTTGTTGTGGCAATAGAGTTTATAGCCCCCAGCACAGTACCAGGTCGGTCAGAGGGATGCTAGTAAGGGCAGGGTGAAACAAAGGTGACCAACAGAGTACAAAATGGCTGTGATAGATTAAAATGACTGTAACTTATGTGCACATAGAATTCCACCAGACAAGATGGCGCAGGTAATGTTCATAATTGTCATTTTGCTTTTAACAGTGGCCCCTTTGAACATAACTAGCCAGCTTGTCAGTCTATTTCGATCTCCATAATGTCCTGTATCTCTTGATCATACATTACTCTCATTTTTGTTAGCTGAGTGTCCATAGTCTTAGGGTGCAAGGTAGTTATGCAAACATAACACAAAGGTGCTATACAGTGTATACCCAAACAACAACCACATATTGTCAACACTGGGACCAAGAGAATCATTGATATTTTCCAACCCCACTCCTTCAAGATGCCCCAAAGCCAACTTCCAATTGTCCAAGTCTCTGATCCTTGATGAATTTCTGAAGATAGTCTATGGAGATGTTCGATTGCTTCATAGACAGAAGGTGAATTATCAGGCTGCGTCGAGGAACTGTGATGAGGCAGAGTCTGTTTGATCAATGTCTTTAGAACGCTTTTCTCGATGATGCTCTGCAGGGGCTGTGTAGGTTGGTGGCAGAACAAAGGCGATGTAGCACGTGCCCCCCAGTTTCCTGGGAGCCAGGTGTAGGCTTTGGTTCCACAAACAAAGTACATATTGGGTGATGCAACAAGCGCTGGGGGTTGGCAGTGTTCAAAGTCCCCACAATGCTACAGGTGCTGTGACCCATATTCTCAGTCCCACGGCCTTCAATGCATACAAGGCCAGAGACGTTCACCACAGATAGGGCCACAGTCAGTGTTGCAGCAGTTCTTTTCTTCAGGTAGGAAAATGTGGCTCTGTTAGGATTATTGAACACTTGCATTTCCACTCGTTCTTTGGAGGGGACATTAATCTGGAATGTCGCATTGAAGGTGTGAGGGCAGAAGGCGGCGGCTGTCCTTCCTGTTTTGTTTCGCCAGAACTCGTTGTAGAACTGGGCGATTGTTCCGTCGGAAGTGGCATTGTCTTTGTAACTTTCTTGTAGGAGCATCATCCAGGCAAGGCAAGATCCGTGAATAGAAAAGGGCGAAGGGATGAAAGGGATGGAATGTTCAGTGGCATGTGGTAACAGCCCACAGACCCAACAGTTGGTAGCATTGGTGGCAAGATTGTGCTGGTGCAACATCTGCACGAAAGAATTATTCCAGAATTCTTTGCGTCGTTCTTGGAGATGTGGCGGTAGTGATACCAGGTAGTGTTCTTTCTTGGTGGTTGGTTGCATGGTGGGTGACAATGTTCTGTATGCAGGTGCATTCTCTTCAATGATCCAGAGTGCGACCATTAGCAGGAGACAGGTGAGAAATGCAGCTACAAGTGCAATTGTCTTTGTGCTGTGCAGGTTAGCAGTCTTGGTGTCTTTGCGGTGGTTTTGCAGGTGTTCAGTTTCTTCCATCATCTTCGAGGAGCTCAACAACTGTTAGGACCACAGACTTTTGTCTGGCGCTTTCCTGGTAGCGTTGTTTGACTGTGCTACCGATCTGAGACCTTGACTCAGTTAGTGGCCTGGTCGTTGGAGCTCCCTCCTTTCGTGATCTTAGGTTGTACCCTTTCCTGGATGGCACCGTGGGATCGGGAAATTCTGATAGTTCAAGGGTGTCTTCTTGTGGGTAGCAACTCAGAGCTGGTCGGTCTCTCGCGAGTACTTCCTCTTGCACCTTCACCCCTTCACAGGTTGCCAGGGTTGGAGGGACTCGTTTGCAGTGATGGGCATGCAGCCAGTTTTGTTTTCCTTTCACTCGGAGGGCAGTTCGGGTGGTGATCAGGACTTGCCTGGGGCCCGTCCACCTAGGCTCCAGATTCTTCGTTCTTTGGAAGTTGCGGATTAAACATGGTCGCCTGGCTTTATTTCATGTCCCGGGCCCCTGGATACGTCAGGCAAGGCTTGCTGCACCTGTTGGTGGATAATTGTTAGCTCGTTTGTCAATTTATGCAAGTAATCTGCGTAGTTCTGTCTCCTGCCGTGGCTCGGGCAGTAACGTCTGCTAGTGCATTTCCCAGTCCAATAAGATCAGTCACTTTCCTATGTGCTTGGCGTTTTATCACTGCTAACTTCTTGGGGAGGAGGACTGCTTGCGTCAAGGCGGAGACTAAATCTCCATGCAGGATGGGTGTACCGTGTGAAGTCAGGAACCCTCTTTCTTTCCATAAGATCCCAAAATGGTGAACCACCCCGAAGGCATATTGGCTGTCGGTGTATATGTTAACTGTCGTGTCAGTCGCTAAGATCGGTCGGGACAAAGGGTTGGTGGAGGGCGTACCGTCAAATCCTATTGAGGTCACATGTGAGCCTGACAAGGGTGCCCTTGGAATCAGTCGTTTGGATAGTGCACTACGTGTTGCTCCTGTGTCTACCAGAAATGGCGACTTTGTGCCCAGGACCTCAGTGGTAACATAAGGGCCTTGCTGATCAACATAGAGCTCGACTGGATCCCTCCCTTGCCCCTGGCTGTCCTATGCAAAGTCGTACGTATTGTCATAATCTGTCTGTTGGTACTGATTCTGTTTGGGATGGTCAAATGTGTTCACTCTTCTTGGCCTTTCCTCGCTTGCTTCACTCGTGTACCCTCTCCCACGTCCTCTTCCTCTCTGTCCACTTGCTATTTCCCTCGCCCCTCTGCCCCTACCAGCTCCTAACAAAGCCGGGCATTGGTTTTTCCAGTGTCCATATTCTTTGCAAAATGCACATTGATCCTGTCCTAGGTCTTGGCGTCCTACATATGATGTCGATGAATTGTTACTAGGTGGCTGTACTCTAGGGGTATTCTGCTGGTATCCTCCCCTATATTGCTCCCTTCCTGTATTCGCCCCCTGGAGTTGTGCTACCATTACCCTTTCCTTCAAGTCCTTCTTTTTCCTTTCTGTAGCCCTGTCATTTTCGTTTTTCTGATGCTCATAGTACTGGGCCATTTGGAGAATGGCCGCCGGTTTAGATGCTGCCCAACTACTTTCGCTGGCTTGTAATTTCTGGGATACATCTGGCAGTAGTCCTTTGACATAGTTCTGCACAAATAAGTGGTGTCCGGTTGCGGTGGACATGTCTTGTCCACTGTAATCGGAGAACACCGTTTCAAATCTGGAGAAATACTCTGAGACATCCTCTTGTGGTTTCTGGCGGCACGCGGTTACTATGGACCAGTCTATCTTTTTCTCTGGGATCAGCGTTTTCACTTTCTGCACTATTTTATCAGGGAGGTCCAATATTGCTTTAACCGGTTTTTGACCAGGGTTCCGCTGTTTATCTAGTGTGTTAAGTTGTTCCCAGGTATGACCAAGCAGTTCGGTATGGTCTATTTTCCTAATCTGTTTCCACACATCTGCTGGCAAACATAACCCGAAGAACAAGTCTATGTCGGCAAGTGTCATTATTGTTGATCCCAGAGCGGTACCTAGCTCGGTGTAAAAGGCGGTGGGGTTCTTTCGTAAATCCGGTAAAGATTTACGGAACGTCAAAATGTCCTGTCTGTCCCATGGTTGATACACCCAATTGTAGACCACCCTTCCTCTAGCATCTTGATGGTTCATATCGTCATGAGTCCCTTGTCCTCTAGGAGGTACCCAATAAGGGGCAGCTTCTTTTATCGGCATCATGCTATCTGGTTTTTCCACCGGGGGTCCTGCTATCTTAGATGTCCTGTCCTTATCTATCCGTCCTTGTTCCACGAGGTGACGGAATACCTCCAGTGTGGATGAAAAGAGCTCTGTAACATCGTTGTCGCCTTCATCTCCGGTGTCTACCTTCCTATAGAGAGCCACTAGTCGCTCGGGCCCTACATCTTGGTACTTCTCTTCATATGCAGTAAGAGTGTGGTAACAGAGACGTACAATAAAGTATCGTTTGCGTTTTTCAACATAGGAGTTGCATATGTCAGTTACATACTCTTCTGTCTCCTTCCTATCTATGAGGGATTTAACTACTTTATCAATGCCTGCTCGCTCATTTTTACTTAATCGCGGGACCCTGGGCGCTCCTGTTTCTTTTGATCCTACCTCTACTACTGTATCCTTTGATGAGGCATTTGGTGTGGGTGACTCGGTGGGAGCAGAGGCGGTGGAGACTGAGGCGATCGTGCCATCTCCCGCTATACTTTGGTGGTCCTGTCGTTGTACTACCGGATGAGTAGGGGCGTAAGGGGGTGGCATGTATATGATTGGGGGACCTAACAATAAATCATCATCTACCCTTTGTTTTGCTGGTAACTTGGGGTAAAGAGTCGAGGGTGTTCTAACAGGGCATTGATCTGATATTTTTGATTCCTGTTCCTTTTTATCGATTTCCCTTTCTTTTAGTTTTTCTTCTAATCTTTTACAGGCTTGGTAAGCTGATTTTCGCGTTTCTTTATCTTGTCTAGCTTCGTCCCTTTTCTTTCTTTGAGCTGCCTCTTTTCGCCATAAGCCAAAACTGTCAAACATGGCTGGTCTAGTTTTCTTTTTGTGGAGAGCTAATTCTAACGTTTCTATTTTAGCGGGATCGAAAGATCCCGTCAGTGGCCACTGATTTACCCGGTCCTTCCTAGTGTATTTATGCCATAGTTTGCTATAAGCTACGCTGGCTAATCCATACTTTACGTACATGTCCTTGTTAGGGGTGCCTTCCGGTTGTGCCGGCTGACTGACCTCTAACGAACGGTCTGGTCCAAAACAATTACAATCAAACAATCTAGAGAAAACAGGCATGACGTATTTATCGGTCAAAATGAATATCTCAATCAATCAATTTAGACAAAAAGTCTGCACTACCTGTCCTTCGCTGCCTGCAAAGAGAGAGAATATTCCTATTCTTTGTTGTTTGCAAGCAGGGAAATGTCGCAAATAACTCAATATCAAAAAAGGAATACTAGTATTTCAATCAAACTATTCAATCAATCAATCAATCAATTTAAGTCATTTTTTCACGACCTTACCGGACCGTATCAACAGTTCTTCGTCTTCCCCTTCCAGCGCCTGGTTGTCCTCTCACTCCAACAATCAATGCGGCGTTCCTCTAAGGTCCCAGTCAGGACCGCAGGTCACTCGAGAGAGGTCCGTTCGGAACCGGTGAAGTTCAGTCGATCGGCAGCCAGACAAGGGTCTTCTCAGGCAGGTATACCCCAATCGTTTAGTTGTTCACTCCGTCGTTAGGACCTCTCTACCGGACCCACGCGTCGCTGATCGGCCCCTACGATTGGGCTCCAATTTGTGAAAGGCAGCGAATCTTCTAAGACCCTCAATGCTGCCCGGTGCAGGGTTCCACCTCTAATTCACTTTGGGTTCGCTATCAAAATAATGAGGCAAGGCGCTGGAAACTGGAAGACAAGAAAGAGGTTATTTCTCATGAGGAGATCACGTCAACTGAGACACCGGGATGTCTGAGGGAAGTGTTCTGCTGACAACTCCCTTGGCTCTTCCTTTTATACAGGTTTGACACAATGCATTTGTTTGATCAGCATGGTTACACAAGCTTGGGGTCCCCGCCCCGGGCAGGTTGTCACACAAGCCCAACAGTAATTCTCTTCCCACCCAGGTCAAACAGACAATCTTATCTTGCAGCTGGACCTTGCTTCAGGGTCTAAAACATGTGAGACCGGCCAGATCTAAGAGTCCGTTCTGTTGATAAAAACAGGTCCCATTGTTGGTAACAACAAGTCTTGCTGTTTTCAGTGCAATAAATCATTTTGCAAGAGTCTTTTTGGTGTTTGGAACCTGTTTGTGTAACTAGGTGTAGTGAAGGGTAGAGCGTCCAAAGGCTTGTCTGAAAACAGGGATGAGAGGAAAAACGAGTTTGTGGCAGCAAGTGGCGCTGAGGTTTGTTGTGGCAATAGAGTTTATAGCCCCCAGCACAGTACCAGGTCGGTCAGAGGGATGCTAGTAAGGGCAGGGTGAAACAAAGGTGACCAACAGAGTACAAAATGGCTGTGATAGATTAAAATGACTGTAACTTATGTGCACATAGAATTCCACCAGACAAGATGGCGCAGGTAATGTTCATAATTGTCATTTTGCTTTTAACATCGCTGCTGCAGTTTTTATTCCATTTCAAAGTCCTAGGTATTCATACCATATTACAATTATTTAAAGATTGCATTTTCAAAGCCATGGAAGATTCTGTCGCACAGAAATGTCTGAACACTTACTTGCATGTAGATACTGTGGCATCTTTTCAGAAATACTGGAAGGCGTTGAGAGTTTGGCATTTGAAGGCCTTGGTCATTTATTGATAAATTGACAAGGTCCGCATAGGATAATTTGCATAAAAAGTGTTTGACTTGATTGTACATTTAAGAGGGTGAGTTTTTCATAATATTTGCTTGTTTGGTGTTGGATTTGAATAAACCATTAAGCTTCCGGTTTCCATAAAATTTTGGAATTCAACATATTACACCCTCTTTGATAGACTCTCCCGTTGGTTCCCTGTTTTTTTTTGGGTACTTTATTTGTTTTGTGAGAGAAGTGCCTATTAACGGAGCACACCAACATTATGCTGAAAGAAATGCCAAACCAGAAAAGAGGTGCCCCCATCCCATGCATGTTTTGATATAGGCAGAGTTGGGCTTTCCAAATTGGTGTAATTTTGTTACAAACTTTTGAACTTAATAAAGTTTAATTAAAACAAAAAAGTAGTCCCTGGTGTGCAACTTCTGACTGACTGCTTTTTCCACGAAGCCATTCAGTTCGAAGAGACAGCCTTGAGCGGTATCAGTAAGTTGGCACCCACTGAACAGTCATTGTTGTCCCCTAAATTCATGTCAATAAGCACAAGGGGGAGATGAGAGGCAATATAAGCTGACAATAGATAAAAACAGTACTATATACAAGTTGAAAAACAGAGTAGACGTTTTCGTTGTACTCTTTGTGAGTCTTTATTTCAAGTATGCTTGATTTACAGAAATAGACAGCCAACGCGTTTCGCCCAAACATGGGCTTCTTCAGGGCAAAGGTAAAGTTGCTGATGTCTCACCAAGGAAATGAGTAGCCATAATACGCTGTCTGCGTGGTCCGCCCTTGTCGGGGTGAGGAATATAGAAAGGACGGCCTCAAAAAGAAGGGACCGCCTATATGTCCATATAGGGGAAGATCCCAGGCCAGTATTAGAGTAGTGCGCCAAGGTATCCTCAGTGTAAATGGGGAATTTCTTAGAAAACGCTGTGTTGCGCGAAAAATGTGTCCGGCTGGTGTCCTGTCACGGCGAGAAGTGAAGGTCACCTAGGCAGTGCAGTCGTCTTTAACCCGGCTGCCTTCTCGTTTCTGATTACATTCATGTCAATAACCTCACATCCACAATTCGCTGCAGCTGGATTTCCCACCTTTCCTCTGAAGGACATCGGGCCACAGGAAATAGTCACTTGCAGCAGTCAACTACAGCAGGATGCATATGCCCTGGTTTGAATGCTTCGCTCTAGGCAAAATCTAGAAACGTGGCTTGTGAAGACAAAGTTCTCTGAAAGTTTCTACTATGAACAATACATAAACAAATGCATACCCTGCTCTCCACATGCTGTGGCAATATTTGTGATGCGCAACTATGCCTAGACACTGTTAAGTGTAAAAATTAGAAAATAATGAACACTATCACAGAATGTACCACATGCTGCATAATTCGCCTTTTCTTACCATTTAATTTAGTCAACCCTGCCGCATAAATTAGCCGCATAAATTAGCCCCCTGCTGCCGCATAATTCCAGTGGCTCTGGCTATACTTCAGTTAGTGCTGGCAGTGAACTACTTTAAGCAGAATGATACCAATACATAACCAAAATACACAACTTGTATGTTTTGACACATCTAATTTCTCTCTTTTGCAGTTTCCAAAAAGAATGGTATTCTATTTCTCTACAACGTATTAATATTGCTGATTGAAGAGCAACTCAATCAATAATAAATAATACTTTATAGTGTGGTACCCACTGTTGCTTGCCTGTAACTTTACATATGTTTTTATTTTAATTGTCACTCGACATGCTTGCAGTGATAAACAAGCATTTGCAATGCAATAGGTCTCGCATTTACGCAAGTTTGAGCTATTGCCATTGTAAATGACATTGTCTTTTATTTATGTGTTGATTTTAAAAACATAAATAAAAGGCATTGTTATTTACAATGCCAATAGCTTAAACTCTCGCAAATGCGAGACCTATTGCATTGCAAATGCTTGTTTTAACTCTGTGAGGAAGTCTAAGCAAAACCCAATCATTCACATGAAAATCAACAGTTTTTGTAGCATGGGACACATCATACTGAGATTTCTGTTTGGTTTGTGACAATTTTACTCTCTCTTTGACAAGTTCAGAGATAGTACAAAAACAATGGTTATCCGTTGGTAAGGTATCTCTTAACCAATCTGGACAGAGTTGTGCCCTGGGATTTCTCTTCCTTAGCAGAGTGAAGGGAGGTACACCTGTAGTAGAATGTGGAGTGAGGTGATAGTTCCAAACCTTTTCTTTAAGGAAGACTTCAACTTGACACCCAAATGCAATTGCTGTTTGTACCCCTTCCTTCAAAAATGTATTAACCCTTTCAACTAGACCATTTGAAGTTGGGGAATATAATGCAACCTTGAGATGTTTAATGTGGTGTTTTGCAACAAAATCTTTCATTTGTGTGGAAACAAAGTGAGTGCCATTATCTGTAACGAGCTCCCTTGGAGGACCTTCACAAGTGAAAATATTATCCAAAAATGTGATTACTGAAGAAGTGTTTGCAGAGGGAACAAAGTAAAAAAAATCAATTTAGAGAAATAGTCAACTAAGACTATCAAAAATCTCTTATCAGGTGGTAGCAAGTGAAAAGGGCCTGAAAAAGCCAGAGCAACCTTGGTCCACGGTTCTTCTGGTAAAGGTACTGTATGCAAAGGTGTTTTATGTGTGAGCCAGTGTTTGTCAGATAGTAAACAAGTATTGAAGTATTGCAGGATGATATCCAAGCAGCAATTTGAGAGTCCATAGAGGGCCACCAAAAATATTGTTTGATGTTTTTGGAAGTGGCTCCCACCCCTAGGTGACCGGAATGAGCTGCTTGAAAAAGTTTAGATCTGATTGACATTGGAGGAACCACCAAGTCATTCCGAAATAACAGCCCATTAACTATGGGCAGTTCACTAGAAACTTGAGAAAAAGGTTTTATGGGCGAAGGCAAACACCTCACTTAGGGCAATCCTTGAGTAATAAATTTCATTATTTGAGACAAAATATTATCTTCAGAAACAGCCGTAATCCAGTCATCACGAGAAATTAAACCGTGAGCATTTAAATATCATCTATTGATGCAACCACAGACTCAATTTACTCATGTTTATCATCTGTATCATCATCTTGAATAGGCATCCTTGACAAAAAAATCAGCCCTGGTATTCTTGTTGCCTGGTATGATCCACATCTGAAACAAAAAGTACTTTTTTTGTTAAAGGACTTATTAGAATTATTTTTAGATCTGTAAGACAAAGCATTATTAACATCTGGCGTTTCTACATTGTTGACGTTGTTGAGGGGTTCAAAATTTGTATCAGAGGAAATACACTTGCTGGAAAATATCGAGCGTTCAATAGCTTTTGCCATGTCAATTACTTCTGAAAGTGTTGGATCTCTGTAGGAAAGTAAGCGTTCTTTAATTTTTTTTGAGTTACACCCAAAAACAAAGTGATCTCTAATAGAAATGCCAATAGATGGTCCGAAGTTGCACTTTGTTACCAAAATGCTAAGGGCTGAAATATACTCTTCTACTGACTAATCTGTTAATTGATTCCTCTTATTGAAGTTGAACCTTTCTAATAAAATTTTGAGTTGTTCAGAAAATTTGTTCTTCAATCTGGTAATAGCTTCTAAGTATTCATTCCATCCTTCACCTTGTCCTGCAGAAGATATTGCTCGAAGACTGTTGAAAACTTCTTGACCCTCAAGACCAAGATTGCTATATAAGATGGCCCTCTTCCTTTTTGCGTTGAATTTATCCGCATCAATGGCAACAAGGACGTTTTCAAAGGTATTGTGCCATTTATCCCAGTGTTGTGCAGGTTTGCCAGGGTTCTGTAAGAACGGATGAATTTGCACAAACTGTTGGAGGTTGGACATTTCAATAAAGTTGTTTGAATTTATTTTTTAATATAAAAAAAAATAATTATTGATAGTTTTGGATATATACGAATAAAAAAGGTTTCCCAATCCAAAATGGTGTCCAAAGTTTATTTGCTATGTTTAAAATAGCTGTGTGAACAACCTTTCCCAATTTAAGATGGCCGCCACTTTGAAGCAGGCTTGAATGTGGCCAAATACAGCAGAGCGTCTAAAAAGCCATTCCAATATGGCCACCATGTGACGTCGTTAATGACGTGTGCCTGATCGTGTGCCTATATTATAAGGCCTTTAGAAACCCAATCCAAGATGGCCGCCGCGTGACGTGTTGGGTGACGTCAGCGACCAACGAAAAAAAGAAAGGAAACACAGTGAAATACTTGCGCAGCTCCTTTGCGCAGGGAGAAGATCTCCGATTGCCTCTGATGGTGGTGCAGTCACAGCCAGCAAAGAGGAAGTGCAGCGAAATTGAAGAAATTGCATCGGGGTTCGGATTTAAAGATGGTTGTGGGGAGCTCCTGCTCCCGCTTGTCGCCAAATGTAAGAAACGGAAACTGCAGACTTGTAAGTAGTTTTGTCGAAGTTTTATTCAATAATTGCAGAAGCCCCTCCGGCCGCGATCCGACTCCATGAAATCCACAACCGCATCTAACGTGCGGCCGTGGAAACCATGGAGAAGGAACCCAGTCGAGAAACTCAAAAGCAGTACATGTTTCAAAAGAAAGCACAGCGCGTGTTCATGCCGGAGTAATCACGAGCACGATCACGCGCATGTGACACACTACAACCTCACTTTTTGCAACTGCACCTTAGTGAAGGCCTCTAAGTGTAGTGACTCTGAGGGGATGGGCCTTCCCCGCTTACACCCCCAAGTGAAGATCATAGGGTGGAGTCACCATCCTCAGTCAATGACAAGCTGTGGTGCAGCTTGTTCTCACTCTCTGTCCCCATTAAAGACCACTGGTCGTTGTGAGAGTGTAGACTGGGGGGCAGCTGCCTACCACAAGAGTAAAGGACGAGCTCGTTGCGTGCAGTTAGTTAATCTGTATAGCTGAGCTGCACCCCCTCTGCCAGTGAATGAATATCTTAGCGCTCAGTCAGGTCTCTTGGCGTTAGAAGAAGAAGGTACTGCGTCTTACTCTCTGCCTCTTCACTGATAGCCTCAGGGACGGTCGATGTCATATGACCCTCAACAACTTAGCGCAAAGGAAAAGCTATATTATAAGTGGGGGCTAGAGTTTCCAGCTTGCTGAAAAGATACCAGTTTTTGATCATGCTTTGACATTCCCTAAGTGATATATTGCGTAAAACCCAGTGCTTGCTCAATTTGTTTTAGGCTGTCCAGCTTGAGTTCGTCCTGTATTTTTCCACCAGTACTGGATTTATGTAAACAGGCCTTTAATTATTGTTCTCATCTTGTCACATTTGCTGTGTATTCAAAGACAGAGGTCAAATGTCAGGATCTGTCTTTCAGAGAACTTGGTGCTTACTTTTCTTTCCCTGACTTCAAAGGGAGAGGATGTATGTGATAATAATGCTGGCTAGTGGGGGCGTGATTGTGGAAGGCTGTACGATGTTATGTTTTTTTAGCACATCACAGAATTTAAAAGTCTGTAAATGAACTGTGCAGATATTTGAAAATATATCAGAATTAGAAAAGCACAAATGAAGCACATTTTTTGGTAATTCTGAAGTATGGTGGAAACATATTTTAATCCGATCAAAATAAATCAATACATTAGGGAATTACATTTCCACACACTATTGTTTGTGCGCTGTATACTTTTATCAGTAGAACTGTATGTCTGTGCAAATTTAATGGTAATTTAAATTGAAGATGTAATGTCTGTAATGACAGCGTGCTACCAAACCATGCATACTCCACTTTATCCCACTCCACTTTACTCTGCACCACGCCGCACGACTTCACGCCACTCCACACTGAGTCCCTGCACTCTACTCTGCACTACTCCACTCTACGTCACTTCACTCTAGGTCTCTCTACTCTACACCACTCTACTCTTTGCCAATGCACTCTACCCCACACTACTCTACTATGCACCACTGCACTTTTCACCGTTTCATTGTACACTACTCCACTCTGCGCTACTCCACTCTATGTCACTCTACTCTGCAACACTGCGCTCTATGCCACTGTACTCTATGCCAATCCACTCTACGCCTCTCTAAACTACTCTGCATTCTATGCCACTCTACTCTAGGCCACTGTACTCTACTGTGCACCACACCACTCTATTCTGAAACAATCTACTCTGCGCCACTAAACTTCGTGCCACTGCAGTTAGAGCCATTGCACTCAGCACCACTCCACTCTGCGCGACTCCACTCTACTATGCGTCACTGCATTCTACTCTGCATCACTGCACTCTGTGCCAATGCACTCTACACAACTTTACTCAAAACCAATGCACTCTACGGCACTGCACTGTACACCATTGTACTTGTTAGAACTGGGGGTCTCTAGTTGGCAATGGTATACACCTTTGTCCAAATAGGGACCCTTGCTTCTAAGTCAGGGAAAGGGGATTACACACTTGGATAACCCCTGCTCACCCCCTTGGTAGCTTGGCACGAGCAGGCAGGCTTATCTAAGAGGCAGTGTGTTAAGCATTTGTGAACACATACAGTAATACAGTGAAAGCACTACAGATGGACACCACACAGGTTTTATAAAAGTAAGTATTCTTTATATAGATTTATCACAAGACCACAAACGACAAAAATCCACAATACTGTAATCAATAATACTTCAAGATGGTAGAAATGGTTTAAAAATAGATTCTTCACTTAAAAGCAGTCTTTAGCAACAAATAACCCCAACTGGAGTTATCACGACGTCGAGGTCAAAGAAATCCCAAAGTACGGCGCCGACCGAGAGGTGCGCGGCGTCGGGCCCGGAGTCGAAACAGACCCACAAAGAACAGTACCTTGGAAAAGCGAAAACAAAGACAGCTCACGGCGTCGGGGAGGTGCGGCGTCGTTGGCGCGTTGCGGCGTAGGTTCCTTGCTTCGGAGGAGATGATGCGTCGGGACCTGGATGCTTGCGCAGGCAGGGGAGGCGTCGGTTCCGGACCGGAGAGGAGGTGACGTCACAATGGCGCCGAGGCCACGGTTCCGTACGATGTCACGATGTCGATAAATTCTTGACCACCCACGTCGACGATCGGCTCCGCGATGATATCTGCTTCGGAGTCGATGCGGCACAGCAGCAGGCGTCGGGCCGGCGTCGTAAGTCGGAGCAGCGCTCACGGCTATAGCAGGCTTACAATGTCGCTCGCTGGCGTCGATGTGGCACGGCGGTCGGCGTCGAGTCTTTGTTGCAAGTCGGAGCAGCGCTCACGGCTTCGATGCAGGAGACGACGTCGCTCGCCGGCGTCGGTGTTGCAATTTCCTTCTGTAGCACCAGAACAGCAAGTTCCAGATGCAGGCAAACAGAAGGGGGTGAAGTCTGGTATCCCTGAGACTTCGGTCAGGAGGCAAGCTCAAATCAAGCCCTTGGAGTAATATTCTGCAAGATGATGAAAGTTCTTTAAAAGTTCCTTCTCCTTTCCTTGGCAATGAAGAAACCACTGCAGGCCAACCCAGCAAACAGCACGCTTGGCAGAGGGGCAGTCCAACTCCTGCAGCTTCCTTGGTTCTTCTCCTTGGCAAAAGGGTCGTCTTGTTGTTCCAGAAGTGATCTGATTTCCCAGGGGTCTGGGTCCCCTTTTATACACCTTTTCTCTTTGTTCTCTGAAGGCAGGGAGGCCTTTGCCTAGTCCAAAACCAGTTCTGGTCAGTCCTGGAGCACTTTGTTTACAGGACTCCTTCTTTCCTTTCAGAATGTGGGGCAGGGTGCTCAGTCGCCCAGCAGGAGGCGGAGCCAGCATTGTGAAAGGCAGGCACAGCTCTATTCAGACCCAGGTGCTTACTCCTCCCACCACTTGGATGCAGATCTCTCTATTCAGTCCTGTGCTGACTCACCCTGTCTCCTGGAGCCACCCCCAACCCCTGTCACTCACAAAGCCAGACACACAATACACAACTTAGCAGAGGCAGGTTTGGAAGGTTAGGCAAGAAAATACACACTTTCTAAAAGTGGGATTTTCAAACACAGAATGTTAAAATCAACTTCACTAAAAGATGTATTTTATCCTTCTGAGTTCAGGCATACTAAATTCGTTTTTCTACCATGTTCCCTGGGTCAGTTAGGATTATAAGATGTAATAATCAAACTGCCCATTCTGGCCTATGGGGAACAGGTAGCCTTGCAATAGTGAAAAACGAAAATGGCTGTAATTCACTATTAGGACATGCCACCCACACCAGGGCATGTCCTACCTTATACTTACAATGCACCCTGCCCTTGGGCCTACCTTAGGGGTGTCTGGTATGAAGATAAGGGAAGGTTTAGGGACTGGCAAGTGGGTGCACTTGCCAAGTCGACATGGCAGTCACAGACTGCCCACAGGCTCTGCAATGGCAGGCCTGAGACACACTTTACAAGCTGCTTCTGTGGGTGGCACAACCAGTGCTGCAAGCCCACCAGCAGTATTTGATTTACTGGCCCTGGGCACACATGGTGCACTATACTAGGGTCTGACAAGTAAATCAAATAACCCAATCATGGAGTCACTATTAGATACATCAATTTAACATAGGGAGCACTTGCACTGTGGCACTGAATAGCAGTGGCACAGTGCCCAAAGCATAAAACCAGCAAAAACATATCAAAACAGAGGAGGCAATCAGTAAAAAATGGAAGGGAGACTCACGCCAATGATACCAGGTCTAACAGTACTCTACGTCCCTGCACTCTATGCCACTCTTTTCTACTCTGCACCACTGTACTCTATACCACTCAACTCTGCTATGCTCTATGACACTGCACTCCACGCCAATGCGCTCTACCCCACTCTACTATACACCCCTGCCACTTTCTACTCTGCAGCAATGCATTCTCTGCGACTGAATTCTATGCCACTGTACTCTACGCTGCACCACTTTACGCCACTCTACTCTACTTTGCGCAATTCAACTCTATTCCACTGCCCGCTACAACACTCTACTTTAAACCACTGCACTTTATGCCAATGCAATAAACACCACTTTACTCAAAGCCAATGCACTCTATGCCACTGCACTCTACGCCAACTACTCTGCACCACTGCACTCTACGCCACTATACTCTACACTGCAACACTCTATGCCACTGCATGCTACGCCACTGCATGCTAAGCCACTCTGTTCTACTGTCACCACTGTACTCTGCGTCACTGCTCTCTGCACCACTCTACTCTACGCACTCTACTCTATGACACTCTACTCTGCAGGACTGCACTATCTGCCACTGAATTCAATGCCACTCTACTCTGCACCCCTGCACCCTAAGCTACTGCATGCTGAGCCACTGCACACTATGCCACTCTACACCATTGTGCTCTGTCACTGCACTCTACTCTACACCACTTCACTCTACGTCACTTCACTCTAGGTCTCTCTACTCTACACCACTCTACTCTTTGCCAATGCACTCTACCCCACACTACTCTACTATGCACCACTGCACTCTTCACGTTGCATTGTACACTACTCCACTCTGCGCTACTTCACTCTATCCAACTGCTCTCTGCAACACTGCACTCTATGCCACTGTACTCTATGCCAATCCACTCTACGCCTCTCTAAACTACTCTGCAATCTATGCCACTCTACTCTATGCCACTGTACTCTACTGTGCACCACACCACTCTATTCTGAAACAATCTACTCAACGCCACTAAACTACGTGCCACTGCAGTCAGAGCTATTGCACTCAGCGCCACTCCACTCTGCGCCACTCCACTCTACTCTGCGTCACTGCATTCTACTCTGCATCACTGCACTCTGTGCCAATGCACTACACATCTTTACTCAAAGCCAATGCACTCTACGGCACTGCACTGTACACCATTGTACTCTACGTCACTGCACTCTATGCCACTCTTTTCTACTCTGCACCACTGTACTCTATACCACTCAACTCTGCTACACTTTATGACACTGCACTCCACGCCAATGCACTCTACCCCACTCTACTATACACCACTGCACTCTACCACATTCTACTCTGCAGCAATGCACTCTCTGCGACTGAATTCTATGCCACTGTACTCTACGCTGCACCACTGTATGCCACTCTACTCTACTTTGCGCAATTCAACTCTATTCCACTGCCCTCTACGACACTCTACTTTAAACCACTGCACTTTACGCCAATGCAATAAACACCACTTTACTCAAAGCCAATGCACTCTATGCCACTGCACTCTACGCCAACTACTCTGCACCACTGCACTCTACGCCACTATACTCTACACTGCAACACTCTATGCCACTGCATGCTAAGCCACTGCATGCTAAGCCACTCTGTTCTACTCTCACCACTGTACTCTACGTCACTGCTCTCTGCACCACTCTACTCCGTGCCACTCTACTCTACGCACTCTACTCTATGACACTCTACTCTGCAGGACTGCACTCTCTGCCACTAAATTCAATGCCACTCTACTCTGCACCCCTGCACCCTAAGCTACTGCATGCTGAGCCACTGCACACTATGCCACTCTACACCATTGTGCTCTGTCGCTGCACTCTACTCCACTCTATTCTATTCTGTGCCACAGTACTCTATGCCACTGCTCTCTGCACCACTATACTCTGCGCCACTCTACTCTACGCCACTGTACTCTGTGCCACTGCACTCTATGCCACTGCACTCTCTACCACTGAAATCAGCGCCACTCCACTCTGCGCCACTGTACGTTATGCCACTCTACACCATTGCGCTCTACGTCACTCCACACTATTAAACTCTGTTCTACTCTGCATCACTGTACTCTATACCACTGCACTCTGTACCACTCTATTCTGCCCCACTCTACTCTATGCAATGGCACTCTACGTCACTGCACTCTACGCCACTGCACTCTACCCCATTCAGCTGTACGCCACTCTACTGTACTCTATGCCAATGCACCCTAAGCCACTACACTCTGCATCACTCCATGCACTAATCTATTCTTCACCACCGCACGCCAATGCCTTCTACACCACTGTACGCTACTGCACTCTACTCTACACCTCTGCACTCTACCCTGCACCACTTCACTCTACCCTGAACCACTCCACTCTACCCTAAACCACTCCACTCTACGCCCCTTCACTCTGGCTACTGCAATCTACTCTGCACCACTCTACGCCACTACACTGTGCCACTCTATTCTATGTCACTGTACTCTACACCAATGCACTGTGCACCACTTCACTCAAAACCAATGCACTCTACGCCACTGCACTCTATGCCAATCGACTCTGCACCATTGTAGTTTACAACTGCGTGGGGCTGGCGAGCCGGTCCCTTAGATGTGTGCACTTTTTCATGAAACAATCCGTTTCTTATCTTCCTTCCACTCTTCTCAAACAAAAAGTTCAAATGCTTATTGATTTTGAATCAGTCCGTGAATTTATTCATTCATTTTCCAAGAAAAATTCTTTAAAGATGTACGTTATTCATTTTTAACAAAACGACAGCATTGCTTTTTTTTTTATACCCAATGCATTTCGGGTTATAGAACGGACCCTTCCTCAGGGATCTATAACAAAGAAGAAATAAAAAAACCAGATCAGGCTAATACTTTCTTATGTTGCAATAAACAGAATAATGCATTCACGACTATTTCAATATGCCCAAAACCATAAATGTGTGTGGCCCTAGTTGCGCTATCTGAAATGCATACTCATGGAAAAGTTACATCACATTAAATGCTGTGTAAATGAGGTCCCTTTGGATCCGATGACATTCACGCTGCGTAACCAACAAAACACTTAATATTGTACTTCATGGCGCGTTCAACCAAATTTTAGAACATAACGATAATTGGTTCCGTGGTTTCTCTAATCACTTACTTCCAAAGCATAAACTTCAGCGCCGGACTCGCCTGGCAATCTGTTGAACGAAAACCTTACTGCTGTGTACACCAATTCAAAAAGCTCGTGATGAGCCAATCATCATTCTCCTTCTTACGGTCACTCAGCGTGTGATGTGAGAGAGTGGCGCTAACAACCACCCTTCTCACGTGATAATTTTAACCAATCGTCATGGGGAGAGCGAGCGCTCCCTCTACACGTGACGCGAGCAGTTACTTAGCAACGTCGCTATACTTGCGCGCAAGTTTCCCGTATCACCCCCGTGTACATTTCAATATAAAACTCTGACTGATGGAAAATAAACCTTAAATTGCATTCTACATAATATCGGGCAACATAAAACATCGAGTGCTTAACCTATTAAACAATCACATAGTTCTCAATAATACTTCAACAGTATAGTGCATCCAAATGCCATATGTTATGAAGTTCTCAACAAAGCCAGTACAAATACAAAGAAAATCAAAATGTCTTTTTTATAGAAAACATGCAAGTTCTACACGGTTATTCATGCCATGGGGTTGCATGGAATGTAACTTTCTGATCCAGAAAAATTCAGCTCTTAATAATTGTTTGCGCGGATCCATATCACAACGTTGTTGAATAGCTTCCAAAATTGTAAATCTTAATTGTGCAATTTGGTGGCCAGCTTCCTGCCAATGCATGGCAACTGTTGACTTCTCATTTCTCATTCTGATATTACTTTTATGCTCCGTCATTCTTATTTTTACCTTGCGTTCTGTCTGGCCTACGTATAGTCTACCACATGGGCATTTAATGGCGTATATGACGTTCTTAGTATCACATGTACTAGAATGTAATAGAGGAATCTTAGTGCCTTTGGTTGGATGCGTTATTTCGTTGCCTAGCATTACGTTGTTGCAATGGATGCAGTTCTCACATTTCCGCATGCCTTTGAATACATGTTTTTCTCTCTTCTTTTTATTGCATAGATATTCTTTAATGTTCTTCGGTCTTTGAAAGGCAAATGTAATTTTTTCATCAAACAAAGGTTTCAAATCCGGTTCCAAATTGATCAATGCCCACTGTTTCTTGATAATGTTCCTTATTTTATTTGCTTGAGTAGAATGTTTCAAAACACAAACTGTTCGTGTCTTTTCACTAGAGGTTTTAGCTGTTAATAAAGTTTCTCTATCCAAATTTCCCACTTTGGTGATGGATTCCTCAATGATGTTCCTTGGGTATCCCCTCTTCGTGTATCTCAAGGCTTGATTGTGAATCGTTGTTAGAGCATCTGTCGGATTGGAAGTGATGCGTTTTAATCTGATGAACTGTGACAAAGGCAAGTGCTTTTTAAGGGATTCTTGGTGGAAACTTTTAAAGTGCAGACAACTGTTACAATCCGTTGCTTTGATGTATACATTGGTTTTTATGATATTGTTCTCAATTGATACTAGAACGTCCAAAAATGCGATTTGCCGTTTGTCCATTTGATGGGTAAATTTAATTAGTTCATGACATGTGTTAAGACGAGAAATATTATTTTGTAGTACCTTCTGATCACCTCTCCAAATGATGAATATATCATCGATATATCTTTTGAATAGTATCAGTCCTTCACTCCATTCTGGATCTTGTAAAATGTGTTCTGACTCAAATTTAGACATAAAAATATTCGCATATGATGGTGCCCCTGCGAATCCCATAGATGTTCCATTACATTGCCCAAAAAACATATTTTGCCATTGAAAGTAGCTATGATATAATGCAAAATGCATCAATTCTAGCAAAAAAACTTTATTCACTTCTTCCATGTCGTTTCTTAACAAAAACCATTCAAGAGCTTCCAAGCCTTCGTTGTGAGGAATCGATGTGTACAGAGCAGTGACATCAACTGTACACAGCCACCAATCTTGTGTGTACTCGGTTTCTACTGTTTTTAACATATTAAGGAATGCTGTAGTATCCTTTATGTATGTTTCCCATTTTTGTATCAAATGTTGCAGGAACCAATCTAAATATTTACCTATAGGTTCAGATATAGAGCCACACGCTGAAACTATGGGCCTAAATGGTGGTTTCTTTGCGTTTTTATTAACTTTGGGGAGCATATAAAATTGTGGTCGTCTAGGATATTTAGTGTCCTACTTACTGTGAATATACCCGATTGTCTACCCCTTTCGGAGTGCACCAAAGATAATCATGTTTTTTTAAGAAATCGCACAGATTACAACTAATAAGGCGGAAACATTAGCCTTTTCAGCAGAAGCAGCAGAAGAAATCTATGGACTAATACAAGAAACCAGAGAATTCAGTCCACAAATAAGCACAGTGACCCAGCTATTGAAACAACTGGAATATGTTAGTAAAAGAGAAATTAATCAAAGGCTGCATGCCACTACGTTAATACATTATCATAAAAATAAACGTATTCCGAGGGGTTTAAGAATTGCACTGAAACCTATGTTATGCAGAAACAACAAAGCATTTTTAGAAAAATTGTATCAAATTCTAAATAAATGCTCACTGGATCTCATCCTATTGATTGTAGAGGAACTATCGAATATTTTGAAAACATGAGAGGAAGAACTCTCAGGAATCAAGAAAGAACTGGATAAACATGTAGACTTGAAAGAGACACTAGATGACATCAATCTGAAACTTGAAAGGTATGCTAAAGAGGTACATGAACGAAAAATAAAAAAGTTTTGTCGTGATACTATTGATTATAAGTTGGAAGCGGTATATACATGGGCGGAAGTTTACAACCAGAGGAAATGGCAACAACCTAGAACCAATAATAGTTCTTCGCAGGAAAGCGTTGCTACCGATTCAGATGTAGCACGCGACAGAGTACCCGTGGCAAGCACTTCAAATGAACAAGCTAGAAATGTTGCAGTCAATAAAACACAGAAAGCGGTTTTTTTATCCACAAGCCCAGCGGCCAACAATGCTCCACAACAAGGAAAACAAGGAGGGGGCAAAGAAACAGAAGAAGAAAGAGAAACACAAATCACGAGGAGCAAAACCAAGACAGTTTAGTGTTGAATATCTCTAGTAAACAACTGACTATCGCACAAATGACATTGTTAAATAAAGGTACTTCATTTGTTCCAGTGTATAAGAGTAATTTACAGGAAACGGAAATAGCTATTTTTAAATTTTTACGATCGCTCAGATTGAAATATTTTTTCAGTGTTATACAACCGGCAACCGAAATAGAAGGACCGAGAGAAGCTAAAGAATTCAGAGCTAAAAGCACATTTTGTGCACCAATGTCGCACAAGACCATTGATGCGTTTGAAAGAGTGATCCAAACCGAAATCAGTAAAATCAATTACAAGAGTGGGACTCATTGTAACTTCTCAAAAAAGAATGGAGTACTCTGCAAGGATTGGTGGATAATACAGACCTGACCTTTCAAAAAGCTGATAAGGGAGGAGCTCTCATTGTGATGGACACGGAGTTCTATGAGACTAGTGTTTTAGATCAACTACAAGACGAAGGGACATACATGAAATTGGATAATGATCCCACACATGCCTTCCAAATGACACTTAAAGTTATCTTAGACCATGCTCTTGAAATGAAATGGATCAGTGAAAAAACATATAAATATCTGAACACTAAATATCCTAGACGACCACAATTTTATATGCTCCCCAAAGTTCATAAAAACGCAAAGAAACCACCATTTAGGCCCATAGTTTCAGCATGTGGCTCTATATCTGAACCTATAGGTAAATATTTAGATTGGTTCCTGCAACCTTTGGTACAAAAATGGGAAACATACATAAAGGATACTACAGCATTCCTTAATATGTTAAAGACAGTAGAAACCGAGTACACACAAGATTGGTGGCTGTGTACAGTTGATGTCACTGCTCTGTACACATCGATTCCTCACAACGAAGGCTTGGAAGCTCTTGAATGGTTTTTGTTAAGAAACGACATGGAAGAAGTGAATAAAGTTTTTTTGCTAGAATTGATGCATTTTGCATTATATCATAGCTACTTTCAATGGCAAAATATGTTTTTTGGGCAATGTAATGGAACATCTATGGGATTCGCAGGGGCACCATCATATGCGAATATTTTTATGTCTAAATTTGAGTCAGAACACATTTTACAAGATCCAGAATGGAGTGAAGGACTGATACTATTCAAAAGATATATCGATGATATATTCATCATTTGGAAAGGTGATCAGAAGGTACTACAAAATAATATTTCTCGTCTTAACACATGTCATGAACTAATTAAATTTACCCATCAAATGGACAAACGGCAAATCGCATTTTTGGACGTTCTAGTATCAATTGAGAACAATACCATAAAAACCAATGTATACATCAAAGCAACGGATTGTAACAGTTGTCTGCACTTTAAAAGTTTCCACCAAGAATCCCTTAAAAAGCACTTGCCTTTGTCACAGTTCATCAGATTAAAACGCATCACTTCCAATCCGACAGATGCTCTAACAACGATTCACAATCAAGCCTTGAGATACACGAAGAGGGGATACCCAAGGAACATCATTGAGGAATCCATCACCAAAATGGGAAATTTGGATAGAGAAACTTTATTAACAGCTAAAACCTCTAGTGAAAAGACACGAACAGTTTGTGTTTTGAAACATTCTACTCAAGCAAATAAAATAAGGAACATTATCAAGAAACAGTGGGCATTGATCAATTTGGAACCGGATTTGAAACCTTTGTTTGATGAAAAAATTACATTTGCCTTTCAAAGACCGAAGAACATTAAAGAATATCTATGCAATAAAAAGAAGAGAGAAAAACATGTATTCAAAGGCATGCAGAAATGTGAGAACTGCATCCATTGCAACAACGTAATGCTAGGCAACGAAATAACGCATCCAACCAAAGGCACTAAGATTCCTCTATTACATTCTAGTACATGTGATACTAAGAACGTCATAGGCGCCATTAAATGCCCATGTGGTAGACTATACGTAGGCCAGACAGAACGCAAGGTAAAAATAAGAATGACGGAGCATAAAAGTAATATCAGAATGAGAAGTCAACAGTTGCCATGCATTGGCAGGAAGCTGGCCACCAAATTGCACAATTAAGATTTACAATTTTGGAAGCTATTCAACAACGTTGTGATATGGATCCGCGCAAACAATTATTAAGAGCTGAATTTTTCTGGATCAGAAAGTTACATTCCATGCAACCCCATGGCATAAATGACCGTGTAGAACTTGCATGTTTTCTATAAAAAAGACATTTTGATTTTCTTTGTATTTGTACTGGCTTTGTTGAGAACTTCATAACATATGGCATTTGGATGCACTATACTGTTGAAGTATTATTGAGAACTATGTGATTGTTTAATAGGTTAAGCACTCGATGTTTTATGTTGCCCGATATTATGTAGAATGCAATCTAAGGTTTATTTTCCATCAGTCAGAGTTTTATATTGAAATGTACACGGGGGTGATACGGGAAACTTGCGCGCAAGTATAGCGACGTTGCTAAGTAACTGCTCGCGTCACGTGTAGAGGGAGCGCTCGCTCTCCCCATGACGATTAGTTAAAATTATCACGTGAGAAGGGTGGTTGTTAGCGCCACTCTCTCACATCACACGCTGAGTGACCGTAAGAAGGAGAAGGATGATTGGCTCATCACAAGCTTTTTGAATTGGTGTACACAGCAGTAAGGTTTTCGTTCAACAGATTGTCCGGCGCTGAAGTTTACGCTTTGGAAGTAAGTGATTAGAGAAACCACGGAGCCAATTATCGTTATGTTCTAAAATTTGGTTGAACGCGCCATGAAGTACAATATTAAGTGTTTTGTTGGTTACGCAGCGTGAATGTCATGGGATCCAAAGGGAGCTCATTTACACAGCATTTAATGTGATGTAACTTTTCCGTGTGTATGCATTTCAGATAGCGCAACTAGGGGCACACGCATTTATGGTTTTGGGCATATTGAAATAGTCGTGAATGCATTATTCTGTTTATTGCAACATAAGAAAGTATTAGCCTGATCTGGTTTTTTGTATTTCTTCTTTGTTATAGACCCCTGAGGAAGGGTCCGTTCTATGACCCGAAATGCATTGGGTATCAAAAAAGCAATGCTGTTGTTTTGTTAAAAATGAATAACGTACATCTTTAAAGAATTTTTCTTGGAAAATGAATGAATAAATTCACGGAATGATTCAAAATCAATAAGCATTTGAACTTTTTGTTTGAAAAGAGTGGAAGGAAGATAAGAAACGGATTGTTTCATGAAAAAGTGCACACATCTAAGGGACCGGCTCGCCAGCCCCACGCAGTTGTGAACATTTTAGGCACTGCCAGACACAGTGTAACAGATGGAGTAGCACAAAAAATAAGTGATTGAAAACTTGGCATTAATTTAGAAATTTTGAGTGCACTTAGAAAACAGAACTGTGAATATACCCCATTGTAGTTTACGCCACTTCACTCGAGGCCACTCTACTCCGCTCTACAACACTACACTCTACGATACTCCACTCTGTAACGCTCACCCCATTAAACACTACTCCACTCCACTCCATGACACTCTACTCCACTCTCTGCCACTCCACTCTACAAAACTCTACTCCACTCTATGTCACTCTACAACACTACTCCACTCTATGATGCTCCGCGCAACTCCCTCTATGTCACTCCAGGCCACTTTACTCCACTGTATTCTACCACACACCACTCCACACCACTCCACTCTACTCTATGCCCCTTCACTCTGACACTCTATGCCACTCCACTCTACTCTATGCCACTCAACTCTACAACACTGTACTCCACTCTGTGCCAGCCCACTCTATGCCACTCTACTCTATAACAATCTACTCCGCTCTACATCACTCTAATCTACAACACTCTACTCCACTCTACGCAACACCCTCTAGGCCACTCCACTGTGCTCTATATCACTCTGCAACACTCTATGCCACTTCACTCTATGCCACTCCACTCCATGCTACGCCACTCCATGCTACATCACCCAACTCTACTCCACTTTACACCCTTCCACTCTACGGCAGTCTACTTCCTCCATGATACTCCAAGACAATCCACTCCACTTCACTCCACTTCACTCCACTCAACTCCACTCTACACCTACTCTACGTCACTCCATAATACGCCACTCTACTCCACTTTAGGACACTCCACTCCACGCCACTCTCTTTTACCCCAATAACTTTTAGTCATGCTGAACAGCAGCCATGCTAGTGTACAACATAGCTAAAACATACTGGCAAAGCCAATAGCTCTTGCATAGGTGCGACCTATTGGCTTTGCCAATGCTTGTTTTTTCATACAGCCTATAAAGAGCAAAACTACAAGTCCAAGAAAGCAGCCTGTTATTAGCTAAATAAAACCACTGGTAATGGTTGAATTTATCATGTTGGTGACCTTTCATTTCAGATGTGTTTTTTAGGCCTGGGCGGAGTTCGCGAAATTCTGTGTAAGTGACCAAAAAACTCCACCCCGCTAAGCGGAGGTCCGCAAGCGGCGGAGTGCATTAGGTTGTGCCGCTTGCGCTGATGTTTAGCACCCGGTGTTTGCCCCGCGCTGGAAAATCAGCGCAAATGGCAACATGCACAGCTTAAGGGGGCGCTGCTTCTTTCTGCAGCTCGAGTAGATATTCTACTCGAGCGGCAGCTTCCTCAACGCGAACGGAAGGTTTCTCAACACGAGCGGTCGCAGCCATCCGCGACCGCCCGCATTGAGAAATCTCGCCAGGTGGAGGTCTGAAGTTAGATTTTCCTCGCTCGCGCTCACCAACTTAAAGCAAGGAAAAAACTCTGCTCCGCAATGTTTTTCAGAACTTTGCGTGCTCCGTGGAGTGCGGAAAACTCTGCAAATGGAGCGGAGTATCATGGTGCTAAAACAGTGAACAAATGCAGGCATATAGATTCATGGCAGTAATCATGAGTACTCCTAAAATGCAAACCCTAACTAAATGTACCTAGCATGTATGTAGGTGTACAGCCAAGAATCCCCCTAGGAAAGAGCCAACCCCATTACCTGAAGGTAGAGAATGAAGGACCCAGTCTTGGTCTCGAGTTGGATACCCCGCGAGGGATGTCAGACCACTGCATGCTTAAGTGTCTGCGTGCAGGGACTTCTGTGTCTCGTGTCAGCATGGAAGCTTCTCCTCTGGTTTGTCCAGCGGAGATGTGGTACTTATATACCCGAAAGGTACCCTCAGGGGTTCTACCTAGATGTGTCATGGTACTGTGGGCCTGTCGGCCAAGGATGACCATTGTGGTGACTTTTGTACAGAGTTATTATGCAGAAGATGGTAATCCTGCTGTGATACTAATAATCCTCATGCATAATAAATTAGGCTAATTTTCGAAGATAAACCACACAACATTTATTCGCCACCTAACTAGGTAAAAGGTCAGCACCAGAGCTGTTATGTAGAGCAAGGTAGGATAAAGTTGGTAAAAGGTCGTGCAACTACCTAGGCCTATATTGGGGTACATTGGGGACCATAATAATCTGATATTTATTTCTTTACATGGACTTCATTGCTTGGTTATAGTCGTGAAGTTTAGACAAGGACATTCCACTCATATTCACACTGAAACCATGGAAATGCGACACGCAAGGAATGTGAACACCTGGCAACTAGACAGATTAACTAACTGCATGCAATGAGCCCGTCCTTTACTCTTGTGGTAAGAGGCTTCCCCCCCAATCCACCGCAGCAGCAGTCTCAGCCTCCTTCCTTATAGAATTTTAGGCAGAATGAGTTCTTTCTCTTGCGGGTTCTCACATAGTGGCTCAATTTTTCCCTGCAGGAGACTTTTTCTCCAGTGTACATTCCAAAGATGCACACAGTCCTGCAGTGATGGGGCCAAGGGTTTTTCTTTGCCCCCCTGAAAGCTGACTCTTTACCGCCCACTCACAGGTGTCAAGCGGGTTCTACAATATCACTAAGGTAAGTTGATTTCAGGGCTTACCGACCACCTTTTGTGTGACGTTGATGATCCCTAGTGATTGCTTCATTTTCAACCTTCTAATTTTGTTTCTCTGCTTCTAATGCTTGCGTGTCATTTTATTTTAGTTCTTATCTGATGTCCATTGCAGTAAGGTCGGGAGCGCACTGCCTGTGAAGTTGTGGCCTTGGTGGGGGTAGCGGCGTGGAGGGAGCGCGTTGCCCGTGTGCATTCGGGCAGATGCGTGGTCGGGAGCACACTGTCCGTGTAGCTGCGACTGCCTTGTTGCGGGCAGCACCGTGAAAGGAGCACTCTGCCCATGTGCGATGTGAAGTTGGGCAGTGGCATGGTCAAGAGCGCCGTGCCTGTGAAGATTGCTTTGGTGCGGGCAGCAGTGTGAAGAGGAGCACGCTGCCCGGGAGTAATCTAGCTCGTTGGCGAGGAGGCGGGCAGCTGCGTAGGGTTGAGCGCGCTGCCCACAAAGAATTCCCCAGAGGACTTACCACTGAGGAGCTCTGGGACCCTGCTTGCTGCTTGGAGGGCAGTTGGAGACTGACTGGCCACGACCCCGTTCAATGAAGCTTTCAGCCTTCTTAAACGGCCAGGGACGAAATTGAGTGGCTTCCCTGTTCCTGCTGTTAAAGGGCCAGCACATAGAGCAAACTGCCCTCCCCGCCAGCTGCAAAATATTTCACAAGGACTGGGCATTTCAGAAGCTAAGCCATTGGGGGTAGTGAAGGCATCCCCACACTCGGAGTACTGACGAAGGCAGGGAGCCCTGGTGGAGGCCAGAGACGTTTTAAGGCATGGGCAAAGTGGGCTCTGGCCCAGGGCCCCCACCTTTCTAGGGGTCTCATCATTAACCCTTTCTATGCTCATGACGAGCTCAGCTCGTCATGCTGCGCGGTGGGCGTGTGCGCATGGCGAGCTGAGCTCGTCACGACCACGCCCGCGATCGGAATGTCCAGCATCTGGGCGGAATTCCGATTGCGGCGAAGCGGTTAAGCTTTCAGAGCTGTCCCAGATAGTGGCATAGCGTAAAATTGATGGGGCCCCCTTCACAATATGAAAAGGGGCTGCCAGGTCTCCAATATATCGTAAATATTCAAAGGCTTTACACTGAATGAGTCCCCCCTAAAGGACTGGGGTCTCCTTAAATGTTTGGGGGCCAACGAAGAGGATTGTCAATGATCAGACCATAGTTGCTTAGGGCTTAGATGAGCTGAAAATGGAAAATAAATTCCAAGTTGTTCCAAGCAGGGGGCCCCAAATTATGTTTGGCCCGGGGCCCCCAAAATCCTTAAAATGTCCCTGGTGGGGGCAGCGCAAAGCGGAAGTCAGCTTCCAGCGAGAAGGCACGATGCCTGGAACCCAAAGTGCTGGCATCCGTCCTGGGGGCTTTGAGAGGGAACGTCGCAGGCCCCCCAGGTACAGAAGTGAAGATGAGGACGACAAGGGGGTAGCACAGCCAGCAAAGTGCAGAGCTGAGAGCCAGAAAAGCTATCAGAAACCAGAGGTGGACAGCGACCTGCAGGAGCTGCTGGGAAGAGCGCAGAACCTGGTGGTAAGTCGGGGCAATGATTGGGTCAGAAAGCAAGTGCGGGAAGCACTCCAGCTGGACAATACCAGGAACCAAACAGCAGCTGGCAACAGGAGGGCCTGTAAGCCTCAATGTCAGGGTCCTCAAAAGGAGAGGCTTTCAGACGGAACAGTGGCCACAGATGAGAGCCCTACGAGGAAGCAGCAGGTGTGGGCTCAAGGGCAGAGGAGCCCTGCAACACAACTGCTCACTCTGGAAAGGGCATCTGACTCAGAGGAAAAGAGCGATCACCGAGGGCGGACGGCGCCTGTAGCCAGCATTGCAGCAGCCATGAAGACCGCAGGGGCAAAACAGGAGATAATGGTGAGCTTCAAGTGTGCAGCTTGGCTGAGGCGGGGGGCAGCCGAACGATGGCAGCACACTCAGTACCAACGGGGGGACATCATGGGGGATTGCAAGCTATGGCATGCAGGTGAAATTACTGAATGCGGCAGTGCAAGAGGCCTTGGGGCACCAAGCTAATGTAGGACAGGGAGCCATGGGACAGTCAGGGCTACACAACACAGAGCAATGGCAGGGTGGGCCAGGGTCATGGGGACAGAGCTTACCCTCTTTCGCCTGTGCACCATGGTCCCATGGTCAGGCTCAGGGAGCATGGTAGCGCCACCCAGCCCCCCGTAGTTTTGGAACAGCATGGGTCCATGGCAAGGACAGAGCAGCAGGGCAGCGAGTATGGCCGCATCAGCCGCAGGCAACCCACAACCAGCAGCCCAGGAGGAAGGGATAGCAGTAAGGCAGTCCAATGTGGGGGGGCAGCAGGGTTCCCCAAAACAGCATGGGAGGCTAGCAAGCAAACAGGTGACACAGCTGGTAAAGAGCCACAGCTCCCACCAACCTCACAAAGGCCTGTGTTGGGGACGGAGCAGCAGTAGGGGGGAAGGTAAACACGCTATTGAGTACACAGGACCTTCACCAGCCGACCTACCAGTTATAGCCAGGGAAACCGGTTTGGCCAGCCTTATCCCACTAGCCATGAAGGAGAGGATATGGTGTAAAAAATATATATGAAAAAAAGGGGTATGCTGTTTCTATGTGGAACGGGGAAGCAGGGAGGGCAATAAGGATTTATAAGTTCAAACTAGGTGCTTGTAAGGAGAACACATAGTAGGAAAGGAATCGCTCCAATTAGGAGCAAGAGCCCTCACACACCCCGAGGGGTGTCATGTTTCACCATTGGGCAGCTCCTCGTTGGGCTGGTGCTGCATTGCCCAACGGGCCCCGCAAGGGGGCTCTTTGCCGGAGGTCTTCTCTGGTTGCCGACATGAAGCTAAAAGATAATGTGGGGGTGTATGTGTAGTGAGTAGAAGTGGGATAGATTGAGTGTGGTTTAAAAATCGCTACAGGATTCTCCAAAAATAGTTTATTCGCTGGGTTCCTGTGCCATGAGTAAAAACACCGACTAGAAAGTCGTAGCCAAAGAGGGGAAGAGGGGAAATTATTACCTTCTGGAAGAACACCTGGAGGGGATAAAGCACAATTACAAGATGGTTAAATAACCACAGTCACAAGTAGTTGGGTGATATGAGTGCCCGAGGAGGGTAAAGACAGGGGGAGGGCACCTGCACAGGACATAGTATAAAAACATTAGTGCAAATTCACAAACTGGACAGAAGGTCCAAGTGCATGCAGTTCCACACAACAATCATGCATGTTATCGATAATCTGGCAGCAGTGCCACGTAGCTGTATGTCCAGTAGTAGTGGGCTGTCCTGTGGAGGAGAGTGGTGGTGTTCCACCGCAGGAGTGTACCACAGCATGTGTCCCTTACAAGCCAACTCATGGCCGGAGAGGGAAGGTAAAGGGTATAGAGTGACTCACCTAGAAGTTGGGGTCTATTTGCCCCAACCGTAACGTGCCAGGGTGCTCGCTGAATAGCGAGGGGAGCAGTACCTGCAACGTAAAAGAAAAATGATGATGCAGCAGTTGAGGAGCCGGGATCGTGGCCTGCGAGGGCGCATAGTAATTCATAGCTCATTGGTGGCGGTACAGGGGTGTGTCTGGCAGTATGGCCTGCAAGAGTGCATTGTTATACGTAGCCCTTTAGTAGCAGAACACTGGAAGATGTGGCCGGGTCCCGAGGTGTGCGGGGGATACTCGGCACTGATGGGTTGTCGGTGCCAATCGGGAGTGTGTGGACCTAAGGTGGTGCGGCGGGCAAGTGGGGAAGTCCAAAATTAAAAGGAACAGTAGGGCAGCATATAGTTGCTTTAAGACTAGCAGGAGCACGGCTTGCCTGTGGGTTTTACTGGAAGGGGCTTGCCGTAGCCCAGGAATGCACGAACAGCGGATGTGTTCCAAGGTGTGCGGGAAATACTCGGCACTGACAGGATGCTGGTCCCGCACAGGAGTGAGTGGGCCTCAGGAGGTGTGTTAGGCAGGCGGGTAATGATGAAAGCAGTGTGAGATCCTGGTGAGATTAATACTAAGTACTGTTGTTCAACTGTAGGACTTTTACCCAGAAGCAGCCAACTAGGCGCCCTCTGGATCAACAGAAATCCTATCTGTGATCCCTAATACATTGAGGAGAACCATTTCTCCAGCCCTTTCCCTAGCCTCCTTCTGTTTCCCCCGTCGACTGACCTTGCGCACCACCTCCACATGCAGGACAAGTTCACCATCCCCACTGTTTCTGACAATATCTTATCCACCTGGATTAAGAACACAATCATGGAAAACCACCAAGGCCTAGCCTTTGATGACGACATGGTATCAGAAATTCTTAGAGCCCCCCCCCCTTCTTGGGAGCGGAAGGGTCCACTTCGGGAGCCACCCAACTGGAGGATTGGTCCTCCTTAACCCCCATGAAGAGATTGTACATCAAGATCACACTACATGGACTTCTTATGACAGAGTACCTACAAACCAGTATCGCACCCAGCGGCCTCATTGTGAAGAACATGCCACGCATCTTTCTAGAGGACATGGTCTTCAGGAGGGAATGGTCCCTGGTTGCCTGGAAGTCCACCAGGGACTGGCTCATCCTCATCATTAACACTGCCAAACGTTTGGCGGATGACCTCCTCATCAAGATAACCATGGCAGAAAATGCCCTCAAGACGACCATACAGATAACCACGTACAAGAACAAACTGTCTGAAATTAACGATGAGGTTAATGAGAACAGAGAGTATCTACTGAAACAAAAGATCAATAAGTTACAGAAGGACATCAAGAAGTTCGACAAAGAAAAAATCTACCTCTATTTAAAAGAAGACTACGTTGGAGGCGGGGACCTGTCATCTGATGAAAGCACCTTGTCACGTACACGTTATTCATCAACTAGCAGCAGCGCGAGTACTGGAAGCAGAGGTAGTGATGACACACGGAGGGCCCACCAACTACCACCCTTGATGGGGTACCACCTTACCAGGGCCACCCAGCGGGCTGGCACCCATACCAGATGTACCCACCGTACCACCTCAGACTTTCCCTCAACCTTACTATTCCCCTCCTTTTTTAGGCAGAGGGAGAGGAAGAAGAAGAGCCTCACATCAGAAACACGTCCAGTGGCAAGAACCACAGACGGAAACCTCCCGACAGACAAGGAGCCAAACGGCGAACAAGAGAAACTGTTTGTCAATCTATCAACGAGAGCTCTGACAGAGATGGAAGTAAGCGTCCTACGCAGAGGCTTGGGCTTTGTCCTCACACCGAAAGAAGACAACTTCAGGACCGCTCAAGAACTACACCACTTCTTCAGGAAGATCCGCCTTCATGCTTTTTTTGTGGACAAACCATTCATGGACACTCCTGATTCGGGTCTTCACAATACCTCCACAATACCTCCACCTTCACCCCCGCATCGGGAATGATTCCCCCTGAGATCCCAACCTTTGAGCAGGCTGTCCTCAAGATGGTGGAGGACTGTCCTCATAAGAACCCATTCTACAACATGTCGAAAGCAGAGATTGCAGCCATGCGAACCCTTGGAAATGACACCTCCATCATGATCAAACCAGCAGGGGCCATCATCATCCAGAACACTTCAAACTACAATCAGGAATGCAAATGCCAACTGTCTAACAGTGACCACTACACCCCTATTAGGGAAGACCCCACAGGACGTCTCAGTACCCACATAACTTCCATGGTGTTTATGGCAGAAGCACAGGGCTGGATCAGCATAAAAGAGTCTGCATTCCTTATCAGTGATCACCTTAGGATACCTTACTTCTACACTCTACCCAAGATTCATAAGGAAACCAGACCATCCCCGGGAGACCCATAGTGTCAGGAATTGGGTGCATATTGGAACCCTTGTCACAGTTTTGTGACCATTTCCTGCAACCATTGGTAACGAGGACCCCATCTTTCCTCAAAGACACTACTGCAGTTCTTAACCTCCTAGAGGGTTTAGGTGAGAACACCTCCATCGACCTTCTAGTCACTCTAGACGTAGAGGCCCTCTACACCAACATACCCCAAGATGCAACCCTAGAGGTAATAGAGACCATCCTTAGGGATGAAGACTGAACCTCCCCCACCCCGGTCAGTTTCATCATGGAATGTGCGACCCTGGCCCTCAAGGAGAACTACTTTCAGTTTGAGGACCTGTTATACCATCAAACTCAGGGTACCTCGATGGGCAGTACCTTTGCCCCCAGCCTGGCATGCCTTTATATGGCCAATTTTGATTTTGAGAATAAGTACATTCAGGGCGAGAACAACCCCTGCAAAACCAACATCCTGATCTGGCAGAGGTATATCAACGATACACTGATATTTTGGCAAAGTACACCAGACACTTGTTCAGAGTTTTGTAATTGGGTTAATACTCTTGATCGGTTTCTGAGATTCAGCAAGAATCTTTCAACCACAGAAATACCTTTCCTAGACCTGTCCATTTCACTCAATGAAGGCACGCTCACTACCAAGACATACAAAAAGCCCACAGACAGCAATAGCTTGCTCAGGTACGATAGCCACCATCCTAAGCACCTGCAAGATAACCTCCCTTTCCGACAGTTCCTACGACTGCATCGCAACTGCAGCGACGTTGGCGACTACAAACAACAGGCCCAATCCCTGAGTTCTGGCCTTATGGCTAGAAACTATCCTAAAGATGTGATACAAAGGGCATACAAAAGGGCAAGAAACAATCACAGGGAGGGTCTCTTGGAACCACGAGAACGGTCGAGCTCTAATGTCATCACCTGTGTTACATCTTTCACCCCCAGTCAAATCACATTAAAAAGATCATCAAGAAGCACTGGCACATTTTACATACTGGGAACATGTCACCAGCCACCCCACGGTTTGCATTCAAATGAACAGCTAACATCAAAGACATAGTTGTGCACACCAGACCACCTCCCCAACAAACTATGAGACAACTGCCTCTCTGGGGCCTTCCTCCGGTTACGGGCCACTACCCACGTGGCTCATGTAGCGTGTGTCCACTTACACGACCTTCCAAACAAGTTGATCTAGATGCTGCAGATACATGGATCCAGAAGTCCCACACTAATTGTAACACCAGGAACTGTGTGTACATGATCACTTGTCCCTGTCAGAAACGCTACATTAGGATGACCACACGGGTGGTGAAAATAAGAATAACAGAGCACCGTAGTAACATCAGATGCAAGAAGACAATGACCAAAATGCTTACCCATTACACCGATATGGGTCACACACCAAATGAGATTGACTGGACCATCCTTGAAACCCACACCAGTATAACCCCACAAGCCCTCCTCACTAGGGAGAAACGTTGGGTTTTCCGTCTTGGTACACACCAGACAGGACTTAATGATGACATCCCTTGGGGAGAGGTGGCACGGTAACACACTCACCTCCCCCTCTTATGATTCCTTCTGAACATTGACAGTTCTTGCATGTGTCCCTACATCTCCCATGTTCTCACAAGACTGATTGTGGCTGCCTTCCTTGGCTGATTCACCCACTCTTGCGAGGTACAGCACCCTTGCCATTCCTTGCTCTGCTTCCTCCAGCCAGGCGCGCCCTTTCCCTCCCCCCAACTTTTTTGCCAGCCTTCGGGCCCCCTTTTTCATTTTTTGTACCTTTAAACATTTACAACCTCATTAGTGTATATGTGTATACACTGCCCCATACTGTTGATGACACTCTTGGCAGTTTCCACACACGCTGTGTGTCTTTCTTAATTCTAAGAGTGCTCCCCACTCTTGATGCACTCTGTCTGTAACTATATGGCGGCAAAATATATATATTTTTTTTGGCCACTTCTTTAGCTGCTCTCGCCCCTTTATGGAGCCCTTGCGCACCTCCATTATGTGTTTCTCCTACCTCCACCCCAGCCGCTCTCCGTTCCAATATGGCGCCCACCATTCATGCCTCTGTCATATTTCAAAATGGCCCCGGGTGTCCATCTCTTCCACGTGGTTTTCATGTCCTCCACACCAATGCGTACATAAGACCATTTCTGCCTGACTACCAGCACTCCCTGTGATGGCCAGACACAGGTAGGTCCAGCGCTAGAGAACATCTCGAACAGAGTGAGTACACGGCAGCCTTTCTTCTTTTCCTATGCCCGATCGTCTTTGACATGTGGCGTCCCCACTCCTTCGTCCCATTTCCCAAATCGGAACTATCATTTAGTTTCAGCCTCGGGCTTCGCTCTGGCTACTGACCCGAGCCACCCGTCAGATATACATTCCTGGGCACCGGCAAGCCACTTTGGGTAATTTCCACGGGCTAGCCGCGCTTCCAGCCTACTTAAAGCGACTATGTGCCGTACCTTTGATTCCTGGAGTTTCATCATTACCCGCCTGCCTAACACACCTCCTGAGGTCCACTCACTCCTGTGCGGGACCGGCATCCTGTCAGTGCTGAGTATTTCCCGTGCACCTTGGAACACATCTGATGTTTGTGCATTCCTGGGCTACGGCAAGCCCCTTCCGGTAAGACCCACAGGCAAGCTGCGCGCCTGCTAGTCTTAAAGCAACTATATGCCGCCCTACTGGCCTGTTGATTTTGGCCTTCCCCCACTTGCCCACTGCACCACCTTAGGTCCACCCACTCCCGATTGGCACCGACAACCCATCAGTGCCGAGTATCCCCTGCACACCTTGGGACCCGGCCACATCTTCCAGTGTTCTGCTACTAATGGCCTACGCATAACGAGGCATAACTAATGCCTACGCATAACGAGGCATAACTGTACAGGGGTGTGTCTGGCAGTATGGCACTTGCAGGCCATACTGCCAGACACATCATTTTTCTTTTACGTTGCAGGCACTGCTCCCCTCGCTATTCAGCGGGCACCCTGGCACGTTACGGTTGGGGCAAATAGACCCCCCCCTTCCAGGTGAGTCACTTCATACCCTTTATCTTCCCTCTCCGGCCATGAGTTGGCTTGTAAGGGACACATGCTGTGGTATACTCCTGCAGTGGAACACCACCACTCTCCTCCGCAGGACAGCCCACTACTACTAAACATACAGCTATGTGGCACTGCCGCCAGATTATCGATAACATGCATGATTGCTTGATGTGTGGAACTGCATGCACTTGGACCTTCTGTCCAGTTTGTGAATTTGCACTAATGTTTTTATACTATGTCCTGCGCAGGTGCCCTCCCCTGTATTTACCCTCCTCGGGTACTCGTATCACCCAACTACTTGTGACTGTGGTTATATAACCATCTTGTACTTGTGCTTTATCCCCTCCAGGTGTTCTTCCAGAAGGTATAGATTACTTTTTACTTTGGTATAATCATTTATTTCACTATCAAACAGGACTACAGCACGAGTCCAGACTACAGGGTACATGACCTCTTTTCACATATACTTAGGCCGTCCCCTCAGAGTAGATGAGGATCCCTTGGTCCTGATGAAATGCCTAGATCCGTCTGGACTACATAGGGCATGAAACATGTCAACCACCTGTACACTTTACACATCATCCTGAACTGAAGCGGGTATAATTTCCCCTCTTCGGCAATGACTTTCTTGTTGGTATTTTTACTCATGGCACAGGAACCCGGCGAATAAACTCTTTTTGGAGAATCCTGTAGCGATTTTTAAATCACACTCACTCTATCCCACTTCTACTCACTACACATAAGCCTCCACATTATCTTTTAGCTTCACGTCGGCAACCAGAGAAGCCCTCCGGCAAAGAGCCCCCTTACGGGGCCCATTTGACATTGCAGTGCCGGCCCAACGAGGAGCTGCCCAATGAGGAAGCATGACACACCTTGGGTGTGTGAGGGCCCTTGTTCCTAATTGGAGCTATTCCTTTCCTACTACGTGTTCTCCTTACAAGCACCTGGTTTGAACTTATAAATCTCTATTGCCCTCCCTGCCTTCCCCATTCCACATAGGAACAGCATACCCTTTTTTCTTCATAACTGTCCGGGGCCTGTATGCTGAACCTTCCAAGCCCCTGTCCCTCCTTGTGAGATTAGTAAAAGATATATAGATATATTCACCCGGTTAGAAGTGTGGCAGGCAGGGTTAGACTTGACAGTACAAGACAAGAAAGATGAGGATAAAAGGGAAAGGAGGCAGCAGAGGGTGAACTGGCTACGTGCTTTTAGAACACTAGCAAGCAAATTTGTTGAAATGTTCCTACAGAGCACGGCAGCCCTGTTCTTGCATGAACACAAAAACCACGAGGAGCAGCTAAAATATCAAAGAGATGCTTGGCTCTTATATGATGAGGGCTTCATGGTAAAAATGCAAACCTGTGCATTCATAGACTGGGACCACTAGGACGTGGAGGGAAATACAACCCATATGTGGGCTGCCAGAGAGGGAGTCCATAGTAGGGAGATGCCTTCTCGAGGAACAGGACAGAAAGGGAGGCTAGATGGGATTCCCCATAACAACAGAGCAAAGGTGTACGCGGGAGGGAAAACAGTTAAAGTCCGCAACACGGCATGCTGAAGGTATGACTGGGATGATTGCAAGTGGGGACAGTCCTGTAAGTTTAGGCACACCTGAAGCAACTGTGGGGGGGGGGGCACACCCAGTCATCAAATGCAAGAGGGTCAAAGGGCATGGGAACGGTGAAAACACCTTCCACAAAAAGTAGGAGCTTGAGAGTAGGGACACCAGAAGCAAATGATTGATTCACCACACAATTAACCACATGCATAAAAAACTGCAGCATTGCTGAGCAACTATCCTAAGGTTAAAGAGTGACAGTTAGTGGCAGAAGTTTTCAGGTTAGGGTTCACAAAACCATTCCAAGGCCCTCTAACTCATTATGTTAGCAGATATTTGAAGTCAGTTAGGAATAACCAACCTGTGGCTGGGCAAAAAGTGGACAAAAAAGTCCACCTGGGGATGGTTGCCGCCCACTTTTCAGAGCTGCCTTATAGCAATTTTGTTGTATCACTGCTAGGACTGGTACCCAAGAAGGAGCCCGGTCAGTTTTGACTCATTCACCACTTGTCTGCACCCAGCCAGGGAGTTGTTCAATGACTGGCTAGAGCAGGACAGCTGTCAGTATCCTACTCCACTATCGATGACACCATAGACCAGATCAGGACAAGGAGAAAAAGGTTGAATCAGCATTCCGCCTGCTACCCATGCACCCAGAAAGCTATAATTTGCTGAGTTTCAAACTAGGGCAGGAGTACTACCATGATAGGTGCCTGCCGATGGGATGTGTGATCTCCTGCACATATTTTGAGGCCTTTAGCAGCTTTCTAGAGTGGGCCCTGAGGGAACGTCGCCCGGCAAGGGGAGAGATTCATTACCTAAATGACTTTTTGTTCATTGGCAAACCAGGCTCTGTTGAGTATGCAGGTCTGTTGTGGCAAAGTTTTGGCTCTGGCAGATGAGCTGGGTGTGCCCCTCGCTCAAGAGAACATAGAGGGTCCAACAACGCAACTGTCCTTCTTGGGCATTGAGTTAGATGCCATGCAGGGCCAGTGCAGGCTGCCAACACAAAGGTAGATGACCTGAAACACTTGATAAGGACACTGCTGGGGAAGAAAACAACTACACTGGGTGAGTTGCAACAACTACTAGGCAAGCTCAACTTTGCCAACTATGTGATACCACTAGGGAGGCCATTCGCCAGGCGACTGGCTTAGCTAACAAGAGGGCTGACAAAGAGGCAGCACCGGGCCAGGCTGACACAAGGGGTAAATGAGGATCTCTGGAAATGGGCAGCATTCCTAACCAATTTCAATTGGACTTTGATTTGGCAGGAACCCTGGGTGAATGTAGGGCAGCTGAGCTGTTTAATGATGCAGCTGGGGGTGACAGCTTCGAGGCTATCTTGGGCTCAGCATGGCCAGCTGCCCGCTGGCCGGCAAGTTGGCATGAGAAAGGGATCACTAAGAAGTTGACAGTACTGGAACTCTTCCTCATCATTGTCGTATTCTCCATATGGGAAGAGCGGCTCGCCAACAAGCAAATAACTTTATGTGTAAACAGTCACGCAGTGGTCCAATTGTTGAATTTGGGGACAGCGCATTGCCCAATAGTGGTCCACTTGCTAAAGCATTTAGAAGGCTGCCAGCTTAGGGCTAATATTGCGGTCAGGGCCAGGCATAATCCTGGTGTTGAAAATGCGGTGGCTGATGCGATATCTCGTTTTCAGTGGAAGAGATACATGCACGAGGATCTCGACGGGACAGCGGTACGACGAGAACTCTGGGACCTGGTAGACCCGATCTGAGCATGCTGGTGGACAATGCGTTAGCCCTCAAGACAGCGACCAAATACCATAAGTACATTTGAGGCCGTAGCCGGCGCCCGTGGATTTGGCGAAGTGTCCAGTAGGGAGCTGGAGGAAGTTTTACAGTAGGCCTTTTCCAAAAACAAGATGAAATCCTGGGCGCAAAATCACATCATCGCAGTTTCTTACTAAGTGAAAGTGGCGGGTAATAGCAACCCAGGCAGCACTTTCTACTGCAGGGCAGCCATGAAAGGATGGGGGCACCTCCAACCAAGACAGGAGACGCCCTATATGTTTCAGCACCTTGCAAAAAGTGTTCAAGGAGCTCCAGAGCATCTGCACACATAGGCATGAGCTACCGCTCTTTTGGGCGGCTTTCTCCCTGGCATTCTTTGGGGCGTACAGGGTCAGCGAACTGATAGTCCTGGCCAAATCCAACCCTGGGTCTGCATGCTTAAAAATGAGGGATCTGCACATGGAGGACAGTGCCATCACCATATATTTGCGTAGATCAAAAACAGATCAAGAGGGCAGAGGCAAGCAGACACACCTGCAGTACTTAGCCGACCGCGAATGCTGCCCTGTTTGCAGCATGTGTGATTACCTAAGGAGCGGAGTTCAGGGCGATCAGCCGCTTTTCTACCACGAGGACAGGTCATATCTCAGTCGCTATCAATTTAACGCAGTCCTTAGAGTGGCCATTAGCGCAGCAGGTCTCCCACCGAAAGAATTTGCACCACATTCCTTCCACATAGGCGCCACAACAATGGCTGCGGTCAGCGGACTTAATGCACAGCATATCAAACAGATGACCAGTGGGCATCAGGGGCCTTTCAGGGCTACAACCCACCCAAGCGCACAGGGTATGGATACTGGGACATTCGCTTGTTGCCAGGGCACAGTGGTGGGTGTCGGCGTGAAAGAATTATGAAGGGATGTGGCTGCGCAACACTACTGTCTCTTGGATGGGCAAGCCAGAGTTGCGGTGGGAGCACCTGCTGTCTACTGTTCAAGATGCAGTGAAGCGTAGAGGGAAGCCTGGCGCATTAGTAGTGCATCTTAGGGGGAACAGCTTAGCCGACTTGGGGCGTAGGGATTTAATCAGGGCCATGATAGCCGGTCTGACAGTAGTAGCCAGGATATTTAGGCCAGCAGAGCTGGCGTGGTCTGAGATCATACCACAAGGCGTATGGAAGGGGGCGTTGGATAACACAGCAGTAGAAAATTCAAGAAAAAAACTTAACATCACCATGTCCAGAGTGTGCAAAGCCAACGGGTGGGGTTTTGTGAGGCATGGACTCATTAACCTCAAAACACAGGGGTACTACGAACCAGAAAGGGTACACTTGGCGGACGTAGGCATGGGCCTGTTCCTCCTCAACATTGGGGGGGCTCTTGAGCTACTAGGCTTCAACTTGGAGAGCCCTGGGAGGGGAACAGGTGGGGGAGCTGCCTGAGGTCGGTAAACCACATGCAGCATGGCGGAGACAGCACAAAGGGACAGCAGAGGGAGAGCAATAGCCAAATGAGAAGCCACTCAAGCGCGTGCCCTTGGGATGCCTTACGACAGGGGCAAGGGGAGTAGGCTATTGGTCAGCAAGGGGTCAGCAGAGGGCGGTCACAGCACTTGCAGCCCAGGTTAAGCACAAGGGCCGCCCACAACACTTGGTAGCAAGGTGTAGCTTAGAGGTTGCAGGATGTGCAAGACCCTTGCTAAAATGGGGCATTCGCTGAGGGTGCTATCAAAGGGTGCTGCCATGGCCTGAATAACTGAACTTGATCTACAGACAATGTGGGCAATAATGATGTTTATGCTTGGTAAAACTTTAAACTGTGTGGTTTGATCATGTTACATGAATAAAAGCTGCGGCTGTTTCGCACCATCAAGGACTTATCTCATCTGTTACCTCAAAGGAAGGAGGGTGCAAGTTAACAGCCTGGGAGCTCGTGGGCACTCGCCCGTCTCAGAGGGGATTTGCAAAGGTGTAAGGAAGTGACTCTAGGGACGAAAGTCGCCTGTCCCGGCAATGTACACAGTCTTGCAGCACTTAAACTCGTCTTTCAGTACCGAGGTCTTCACTGACAGCCTGGGTCACGTCCATCGCACATTAGACTTAGAGCCCAGCTTGGTCCAGCGAGACTGGCTTTACTGAAGATATCATGTTTACATCACAGAACGGCCAAATTATCCTTCCTTCACTAAAAGGTCAGTGTGAAAGTTGATTCTCTGTCAATAAAAAGCATTATGAACTGAGGTCATGCTAACATTAGATTGTCTTTTCACTGTTACCGTATTGCCCCAATGTCACGTGATGACTAATACTATCTTCTGTTCTAAATAAAGTATTGCTAGTGTTTACATGACTAAGCAGACAGTGTTCCCCAGAAAGTTTTCTCATTGTGCTAAATCAAGGATGCTTCTCGTTGTCCCAGGTTCATTCTACAACAATGTATTGGGTTAACTGTACTGCTAAGACTGTGAGAATGGCTGAATCTCAATATATTGCTACCCTGAGAGAATCCTCGAATGTGTTCTCTAGTAAAATGTTGCTCCTAGCTTGTCTCCTATTGGTACAAACCCTGAGAACTATGTATTCCCACAGGATGTATGAAAGTCTTTATCTAAAGCCCAGAAAAGTACATGGATTTCTGTGACTAGAGAGACCCCTTTTCCCCACTTTAGAAGGCAAATCTATGCTGGATTTTCTTTAGAACTGTACTGAATTCTTTGATTTATGTCTCCTATGCTTTGCTGTCAAACTTGCTCATGGCACTTTTATTGTAAATTGCCTATTAATTCTTTATATAAAGCTTTGAACCAAAAATCCTTGTCTGTCATTCTTATGAGAAGGTTTCAGCCTGAATATATGTATTTCCCCAACCAAAGAGAGTGACGGTTCCAATCAGGTAGCACCAAAGTCTATATCAGGGCTACACCGCTCCCGGTCCTAGCAGTTGGCTTCCTCCAGGAGTTAGAATTTAATACCAAATTGCGCGCTGACATCAGTAAATTAAGGACCATTAATATAGGTAATTGAAACACCTGTAATTGGCAGCACTTTGAAACAGCGAATGTGTGATGTAAAGTGCTAAATAAGAGCAAATTGTGGTTATTGTATTAAAATACCATGACTAGGATTGCCAGCAATAATACATTAATCTACTAACTACAGTTTTGACAGTTTCCAGAAACTAAAACTAAAGTTCACAAATTTAAAGAAACTGGTCCACGTATAATAAGAGAGCTCACGTTGTTTTTACCTTTGAGTTGTGTTACTGTTTTTCCTTAGGGTTTGGTGGTGTGGCGTTTGGACCAGAACATGAAACACAGGCACAGGTTAGGTAGTAACTGCCTGACCCAGTCCCACTACAGTTGGTTTTATTAACGAGACATCAGTTGGAGCAAACCATTAAGTGGGGTAAACTTACTCTTCCCACCCGAAATGATACACGCCACAATATGGGTGCATTCGCAAATACTACATTCCTTCCCAACATGTATCAGAAATCAACATCACAAGAAAAGAACGCCCAACATATCAGAACATCAGTAACAAAAATAGGACCCTTCCTGGACAGTTACTGCAGAAAGTCATGATTTGGGATGGGGCAGCTCACTCTCAGGTTGGGTAACAGGTAAACTTGCCACTTGCTCGTTTTTTTACCACCATGACCAGTATTTTAATGGCACAGCCAGTACAAAAATTAGGAACCTTGTGTAAAGCTGGTACTGTTTCTCACCAGTACATACTTAAAACAGAAACCATAAGAATTTTTTTTTTTTTAAATCTGTTCTAGAGCTGCTCAATGACCCGTGACTAATAGTTAAAATAAACAAAAGCATTGTTGAAAATTAATACTGATGATTTTATATAAAGTCTTGTTTAAGTATCAAGTCTGGGCCTTTGCAGAATATTAAAACATGAACAAATGGCCTGCATTTTTCTCTGGGAAAGGTGGCAAGTCCAGGAGCGGCCCGTGCAGATAAGAGCGGTGAAGCCGGGTGGAGGGGGATTGCGACAAACGGCATTGAGGGAAAATGTGTTAATTATTTAATTTCCCCTCGTGGTCGCCTGTTGAATCCCCCCCCCAACCTGGCCTCACTGCTCTTACCTGCAAGGGCCGCTCCTGGGCAAATCTGGTTACAGGTTGTTCTAACAAGTCTTCTAGAGGGTCAGAAGTCTCAGCTGGTGTCCACCTACCCTCCTTTCGCTGGACGGGTACCACCACCCTTGCTTGAGGGTCTAGATCACCCATTCTGCTGGGCGCCAAGACACCAAGTTGTTCTTGACTACGCCAAGACACCAGCCAGCATCGCCACTTTGTCCATGGTTGCCACCCCGTGACTGGCTACTTGGGCTCCCTCAGAACTTCTTGAAGTAAGACACATTCTGGGGAACCTCCTCAGTCCCTCTGCGGGTCGTAATCATGGTCCCTTTGATTCTCACAGCACCCCACGACCTCAATTCAAAGGGGAACCAGAACTTAATCCCAGGATGCCAATTCCTCAATAGGACCAAATCCCCAATTTTAACTCCTGCCTTTTGACCCAACAACACTGACTGGCCCGGACATTTTGGTCCTGCCACTTTCTAAATGACCAGTCAGGTTCTTTGCAAACCAGAGTCCATTTAGTGTATTGAGGTACAACATCTCTCAAAGTGCTATTCATATAGACTGGCACTAGGGCACATCCAGTGGTCACATGAGGGGTCGTACTGTAGTCCTAGAGAAAGGATTCAATGGCCGATTTGAGGTTATGGTGATTAGATTGGGCTATGCAAAGAACTTTTAACACAGCACACATGACCCCCAAAGATGCAAAGTACTCAACAATTCTTTATCTTCGAAACTGGGGGCCATTGTCTCTTCAGACTTCCTGTATTAGGCCATGGGTCACCATGATCTTTTCGAACTTAGGAATTGTGTCACTGGCTGACATGCTAGGAACAATTGCCACCTCAGGATATTTTGAATGGTCGTCAATCACTACTAACTGTGGCCGTCAGGTAGGCTCCCAAAGTTGACACTAGGCTCCCATAATTGGCACAGGCCCTTGCCCACAGGCAGGTCAAGGCTTCTTCAATAATGACGGGAGCTGGTAGTTCCGGACTATTGGTGGCCTGGCAGAGTTTACATTCCCAGACCACTTGTTCTACTACTTCATCCAGTTGGGGAGACCACATTTTACCTCCCAGTTGTCTTTTTTTCTTAATCTTGCACTGGTGTCCCCCTACGGACAATATGAATCATCATCATTATTAGGCTCATAGAAATGAGCAATCTGGGCCCTCTCAGTAACCACCCTTCCTCAGATATGGCTTTCTCTTGAAGAAAATTGTACAAATATTCTACAATTTGTTTACCTTCCGTTGTCGTCTATGAGGATGGTGACCAGAGGTTAGCCAAGTCTCCAGGTCGTATGGCCTCCACTGCAAACTGCAGGCAATTGTCCTCCTGAGTGGCCCTCACAATCGTATCCGAAGACATAGTTAGTGGGCAGGACCTTTCAACCACTAACCGTACATACTCTGTTTCTCTGACCTGAAGCTCTTCCTCCTCGGTGAACGCCCTGGCATTCCAGGACAAATAGTCAGCATGGATTTTGTTATGCTGGTTTATACACAACTGAAAATGAATATTGCTGCAGCTGTAGGATCCTTTCTCTGTTCTAGTCGATGGAGCTGTGCTGGATCTTTGCAATAGGGGGGTAATGGGCTTATGGTCCGTGTTGACTATGAATGGGTGACCATACAAACACAAGTGAAAATGTATGCACCCCAATGTATGGTGATAGGCTGCCTCTCATCTGAGAGTGTCATTGCTATGAGGGGGTGAGGGCTCTACTGGTGTACACCACTGGTGCTCATTCTCTGCGTTCTTGTGTCTGGAGTAGCACTGCTCCCAGCCCGGTACGGCAGGCATCCCTTGACAGCTCAGATTCTTTTGCAGCCTTGGTGTACTGGAATATCGCTTCTTGGTCTTCACCCCACGGCCAGCTCATTGAAGTCACTCAGGTTCCTGATGAAATGCCTCCAATAGTTCACCATGCCTAGAACGTTCCTCACCGCGGTGACCAATGAAGGAGCCAGGGCTACTTTAATGTCTCTGGCTTTGTGAAGATCTGGGGTCACACCTTCATCTGAGAAGTGGTACCCAAAAAAGCTGATGTATTTCTTGTGGAAGTCTCATTTTTCCCGGTGGAGATGAGGACATTGTCTTTGAGTTGCTGGAACACCTTTCTCAGTTGAGTGTGATGTTCTTCAAGGGTTGGTACGTATTCCAGCATGTCATTGCTCACGTTCATAACCCCCGTCAGTCCAGACAAAACTTCTCTGGAACCGGCAGCGCTTGACATACCAAGGTTTAGTCTTTTGTAGTTCTGGAGGCCTAAGTGTATGAAGAACATGGTGAGGTAATTCAGCTCTGAGGTCTAAGAGGAGCTCATGGTACCCTAACCTTAAGCCCACCTCGAAGAACCATTGGGACTCGGGAGCCTAACACTTTGCTCACAATCTTGTCTACCAATGGTGTGGTGTCTTTCTCCATTTATAGCTAGGTGTAGTATCTTGTATATGTATTTATGCATCACCCCTGTTGCTTTGGTCCTAGCTGCTCAGCCATTGTGAATGTTCTGCATGGAATGTTGGTGTGGTGATGATGAATGGAATGTTTAGTTGCCTGTGAGGTGAGGTGTGACAGTTGGAGTATGGGCTGAGCAACAGGCAGGCTGCTCCTGGTGGGGCTGGTCTACATAATCTTACCAAGCTATAACTAATACTAAATAAACCCTCTTAAACTACATCTCGGCTACCTGAACTTCATTGTAACACTAGGTTTGGAAGTTGCATATCTATACACAGCTGCGCAGCTCCTGGCTGTTTGGGTTCTTTGATACAATTGGAGACAGCCACATTATCAGTCTTTCCACTTTTTCGATAATGTCTGCAGCTTCTAGCTTTCTGAGCTCCTCCTAAACCTTTGGCCATAGATGAAATGCAACCTGTCTGATCTGACTTCTCTACGTGAAACTTAATTGTCTTGGCTTGTAGTCAGCCAATGCCTCTGAAAAGCTCCTGAAACTCTTCCGGTAGGCATGCAAGGCAAGTGATGTGGTTACTGAATGCAAATTGCATCAGTCTCAGGTCATTGGCTGTTTGACAACTTAGAAGCATTCTTACACCTTTTCATGTCACATGCACCTTGGCGCTGACGCGTTTCAGCTCATGAGTGATGTCAGTGGTGAATGCACAGGTCAATACGAGCGGTGCTGAGTGTCCATAGACATACATTTTGATACTGTGCTTTTTTAAAGTAGGATTATGGGTCAGTCATAGGTTTCTTGAGCCATCACGTTGATAGATGCTCCAGTGTCAATGGTGGCAGTTATTTGAGGGGCTTCCACAGACACCTGCCATTTTGGCTGGGCTTGCATGGTGAGCTGGTCTACTGGATGTAGGATGTATATGGAACCTTCTTTTTCACCATGATCTACATCTTCAGATGCACCGGCCACTACTTTGTTCACCATCTTCACCCCTGCTGCCTTCAGTGACCCAGAAGATCTGCACTCTTTTGCAAAGTGATTGGGTTTTCCGCAGGTAGAACATCTCTTCACATTTGTTGGGCATTCCCCATCATAGAGAAATATTCCTCCACAGCATTCATGTGGCTTCCACTGTTTTGGGTTCTTTTCCCCTTTTTGTGTGGGGTTGTCATGGAGAACTGGTTGATGGGTTCTGTTTTGATTAATTTATGCAGTGCCTCCTCTGTGTAAGGCTCAAGCTTTGCCAACGCCTTGGAATGACCCATCGTCAGTATATCCACCATCACGTTAGAAGATTCTTGCATAATCTGCTCTCTCAACATGCTGATGGACACCATTGAATAAACTGCACAAATGTTCTCCATCACAGTGTCAACTCTTTCAATCTTGCATAAAAAAACATCCACGCACTATTCAGGAGCCTGGCGGGCTTGTCTCAGGAGGAACCTTTTGTAGTCAGGGTTGGCTAGAGGTTCGAAATTATCATTGAGGGTCTTTACCATTGTCTTGTGTGTGGTGGCCCAGCCCCTGGCAAGGTGCGTAATAGGTCACTTCACCTGCCAATTGCAGGAGCAGAGGGCCTTTTCTATTGTCGTCAACATCAGTAGCAGAAATACATCTCCAGACTCTCTATTTTGGGGCTTGGGCTGAGGGGTGTCTGGCCACTATAAACGGTTCTAAGGCTGGGATTCAAGCCAAGCTGGACAGTTTCACTCATTCTATTTCCATGCTCCTCTCGCTGGGCAACACTGGTGCACCGCACCTTTGCTCAGCTTCTCCTTTTACCTGGCACTGTGGGTTCCCCACAGGGCTCCGGCCTTGTTCATGAACAGATTTGAATTTGTTTGTTGGTTTGTGATTCCCACTTTGCACTTATTATGCCTTCTTTCCTCTCCTGTTTTTCTTCTTTTGGTTTCTTTTATTGATTATGGCGATTATAGCAGGGAGGCCTTTGCCTTACACACAGCTCTGACGAGTGAACACCACTGATGTCCTCCTACAATGCACATGTCACCAACCTGAGCTTCTAGGGACCCACACAGTGGACAAGGCAGGGATCGTTCCGGCTGCCAGGTCATATTGTTTGGGGTCAAGGATAACAGGTTTTCATGTTTATTTTGTCCTTGGGCCAAGTAGGCCCAACCCCCTGCAGCACAAACCCTTTAGCTGTGAGCTTACAGTACCACATTATAGATCAGGGAAGAGCATTGTCTGCAGTTAAGGTAATATTTGTGTCCATATGTTATTTCAGTTTGAACTTGTATTTATGGTTCATTAGCGCAAAGCCTTTATTATTAGGGTGAGCGCTCTAAGGAAATGTTGTAAGCTCGGACTGCACTGCTGACAGTGGTCGCAATATAAAAATATGTACACACTTTTGCAAAGTTTAACAATATGAGGCTAAATATAATGCTCCCAGAAAGCTCTCTGGTTAGATGCAAATACTTGCAGAAGCTTGAAAGCAAGATTGATGAGTCTTTGCTTTCAAAATAAAATGTTCTCCCAAAAAAGCAACTAGGAAATAAAAACATTTTGCTAAACTGCTGTGAAATTTTAGCTACCATTTCTTGGAGGTGTCATCTAGTAAAATACGTTGATGCATGCTAGTATCCCCCAAAAATATTCAGAATGAAAAATCAGTGCAACCAGTTTCAAGAAAATTATGGGCAAACCTGAAAATAAACATTCATTGGCAAAGCCAATAGATCTGACATTGGTGGCCAGTCTTTTGGTTTGTGCATGTGTCTTGTTTTAACATGGTTTTTGGAAAACTTTATTGTTGTGGGAGCTTCCAGGCCCTCACCATTATAACAAACATTGGCAAAAAGCAATAATATTTTTGGGTCTCAAAAAGCACACATGGCCACATTAGTCCCTGGCACTGACCAAAACTACATTGTGTGCTGATATGCTCTGTGTGAAAGAACAAAATGCTATCCCTCACAGCGAAGCCAGCCTACAGATTGGTAGAGAGACAGACAGAATAATAATAAAAGCAAAAGGTCTTGGTTAACTCAAGACCTAATTAGAGGCCCAATTCTTAAATTAAGTCACAAAAGTGCACCCACGGTATATGTCCTTGAAGTAGTGCAGATTTACAGTTTTCATGAATTCATAATAATTTACAAAAGTAGATCAGGAAATCGTATTCCTAGAAAACATTTGCGAACTGTATTTTAGCATGAGCAAATATGTGTGTGTAGATTTGCCCATGCGAAAATCTGTTGAGCGTCTACAAGTTCACTTTCCCTCCAACCACTTTTTTACCAACCTTGGAAGAAGTTTTACTTTTGCCCCTGTCAGGAGTAAATTTCCAACCTTTCTCAGTATGGAGAAAGATTAGAGAAGCGCTGGTGAAAATCCCTAAAACATGCAAGTTAGTAGTGTTGCACAGACTCAAAAGGGCATTCCAACCCCAGAACTATTGTATAACATTACATCCAGCCCCAGTATGTAGATCTGTGGAAAGCCGGCAAAATAAGAGAATTGCTAGAATTCAAACTCTACTATAGTATTAGCCCTGGCATAATTAGAGACAGTGGCGGCTCCTCCGTTAGAGCGGAGGAGCGTTGCCCCACTGCTTTTTAGCAATGAAATAAAGGGAAAATAAAATGATAATAACTCGCGGTATTATCATTTTATTTTGTCCTACTTCCGGCAGCTTTGCATGACGGGGCAGGCTGGGGCTGTTCTGCTCACAGAGCATGGTAGGGGGAGGAGTGGTAGCAGCCTCCTAAGTGCGCGAGACTGTTTGGCCGGCCCTCTTGGGCCGGCCAACAGTCATGCGCACTTGGCATGTTCTCCATGCAGGCTGCATTACAACCTGCATGGAGAACATGCCCAGGCTCCCAGTCAGCGTATGAGTGCAGAACCTCTGCGTTCAGACCAATCACAATGCTGCTAAGGCAGCATTGCGATTGGCTGACTGGGAGCCTCCTGGGTGTGCTTCCTGTTCAGGCCGAGCGAGGGACTACGGAGGAGAGACGCGGCGAGGAAGCAGCGAGAAGATACGTTTTTTCTTTTTCTTTTCTTTTTTAATACCTGCTTACCCCCACGTCCTCCCTCCTCCCACCTCCGCCCCCTACATCCGATCCGTGCCGGCCACCACTAATCAGAGAGGCTGATATCAAAGCTCTTATATAATGAGATTGTGGCCATAGTTTGTCGCCTCACTACATGGCACCAAAGGGACACAGGGAATTTTTTACACGGCAGGTAGATTTATGAAGCAACCTGTCCGATGGACAAGTAGATTTTTTATTAGGTTCCACACCCCTGATAACATGAAACACATGCACAGGTTAGGTTGTAACCTAACCATTTTGACCAGTTTTAAGTTGACACTGTAAGTTTGGCCACCATTAATGTTTTTCAACATTTGACAACAGTACCCTCTAGATCCACTAAATACAAGGGAAGGGTGGATGGGAAATGGCCCTTGGCCAGGCCAGAATTTACGAGTGAAGACAAAGAGGGCAGAATAGGGGCTGACTCTGTATATAAGGCCCCGTGCATGCCATTCAGGAGGCGTGCATCCTGGTCCGAGCTCTTCCCTCCAGTATGCTCATAAGGGGAGAACACATTCAACTGGGAATACGCAAGAGGAGCTGCCAAACACAGGGGTGAACCGAAAAGAGCACTTACTCAGTAAGAGAGAAGAAAGTTATGTGTGTTTAGCCCTGCAGCACAGCCAAGGCCCTTTCTTTATTACTGTCGTGGGGCAGAAGATACTGGCCCATGTATAACGGAGGGGAGAGCTCAAGGGATTCTTTATCAGTTGAGATTTTTCCTTTGCGTGGTAATTGTAATGCTGCTTTTGTGATAGGGAAGATACATCTAGAAGTCTCGCAGTGGAAGGAAAAAACAGGCTAGACAATCAATCTACCTCACGAATGACAAGGATCAGCATGAGATCTCGCTACCAAAAACATCCAATAAAAATATTTCACAGCAAAATCAGTTTCTAAAACTCTGTGCACACTTAAACCCAGGTTGCAGATGGATGTATCTGTCATTTAGTGCACAAGCTGTAAGATTTGTAAACAGTTGAGGCTTTGCTGCTTTAAATCCAAAGCAAGCTGCTGTAAAATATACTGAAGTTCTTCATAGACAATGCACAAACTATTTGTGTGTTGCAGACCTATCAGCATAACTTCTAAGGAACGAAATTATTTTCTTCAAATTTTACCCCAAAAATAAAGCAGCCAGAAAGAAGAAAGTAAGCTGGGATTAGAAAGAGGTCAACTTCAAAGTTCAAGTTGCACCATATCCGTTGTGACCAGTTCATCTAATGTTGTTTTTTCCATTCAATTCAGGCACTTTTAGATTCTCAATTTTCAGAACAAATGCAAACCTTCAGGCATCATAACGCAAGGAATGACATACAATTTGCTTTCTGTGCTGCACCTGGTTTCTTTTCAACTGCTCCTGATAGTGTCACACATGAGGCTTGTCAATGTCACACACAGACACCTCCACACATACAAATGTCACACATAAGTGTCAACACTTCTGCTCAACCAAGATGGGTCGATCCGCAGGATCAGTGGACGGCAAAGTGAATTAAAAAACCTCCACCGCAAAGTATTCCTCCTAAGGCAGTCCCTTGGTCTTATCCTAATTTTTGATTTATTCAGTAAATACAGTAAACATTACAGTAGTAATGCCTTCACCAAAAACTGTGCCCATAAATCATTAAACTTGTATGCTCATGGTGCATAATTGCCCTAAGAAGCAATATGCAAGCCAAATTAAAGAGCATAATCAAGTAGTCAAACCATTAATTTGAGCAACAGAGGGTTATGCTCGACAAGACCAAAGTGTGCTCAGTGCCAGGAAAATGTGCTCATTTCAGGTGCCTGTAAAAATGAGCGAAAGTGAGCTGACTGCCAGTAAGTTCATAAGTCAAGGCTTCTTATTGTGTTTTGCACAATTCATGTATACAGACTAAAAATACTTCTGACACATTTTGTTACATAACACTTGGCCAGTGTTTGAACGTAAAACAAGATGTTACAAGAAAATAAAAACAATTTCTCTTGATTTCCGTCCAGACACTTGTATCTTCAAAATAGAAATACAATAACCTTTTTCTGTGCAAATATTCATTATATTCATGTACACTTTCCATCAGAAATAGAATAACACATTTAAAACATAATGCATTAATTAGTTTCTTTGCACAATTTCATTGCAGGAATACTGCAGTATATAGCAACTTTAGAACATTTATGCTTCAGCCAAAATGCTGCACACTTTGGTGCTTGTTGTTTTATCTGTTAGCTGTGAAATGATACAACAGACCGCACCAGCTAGCAGTTTAAAACTAATTCACAATATTTTAGTATTTACAGATGTGGGCACATTTATTTGCCATACATGGGTTGAAGGCCTACTGTGTTAACATCTACAAATAATGTCAGATACATTTTTATTTTGCTAATTAGCATTCTCATGGGTACAGTGAAAACATGTCTTGGATGGCTTCCTTCTTCCTCTTCCCCTCTGACTGACCTCACCTCGACCTTCTCTTGCTAGTTGTCTGCTCCAGCCTGTGCCTTGGCATCTTTGATCTTTAAAGTTGGAGAGCTGAATTATGAAGCTTTCCTCCTGTATTGTTCTGGAAATCCTTGCAATTGCATTCAGTTTGTCTAGATCCAACACCATGCCCTCACCACTAGCACCGGCCTCGATTCACACATGGAGGTGTGGAGGACACTAACCTGTAAATGGAGTGAAGGGAGGGTAAGGGATAAGTGGAAGCATGAGTGATTATGTGTATGCACACGTGAATATGCATGCATGTTTTCATGCGCTTGTATGCTTGTGCGTGTAGCACGGCTACTATGTGGGAACATGGTCACATCCTGGCAAGGTTGGCATGTGATGCTCTAAGGACATTATGGATTGCTTGGCATATAGTGAATCAGAGGGCAGAATATGAGCCACAGGGATAATAATCGTATGGCTGGCATAAGAGGAAATTAGAACATCATGGCATGGCTGGTGTATTGAAGATCTGGGTAGATAATGGTATGCTTGGCATATGAGAGAAATGGCAACATCATGACACTACTGGCTTATGATGAGCTGAGTACAGCATGGCATGGCTTGTCATACGAGGGGATAAAGGGTGGATCATGCTATGGCATGCATATGAGAAAACAGACTCATAATGACATAAGCGGCATTAGAAGGAACAGGTGAAATAGGCACAACATTCCATGCCTAACGTATCAGAGAACATTGGCACACTGAGGAAGGATTGGCATACTGGAAACAGACACATCATAGCTTAGCTGCCATTTTGGGGGACCAGATGCAGTAAGACATGACTGTCAAAAGGAGCAATCTGGGGCATATCACGGTTTAACTGACTTATGATGGAGGTGGGCCCTTAATGATTGTGAAATGGGGGAGCATGTTTACTGACTGGTGGAGAAAGTGCCCACATTACCAAGAGCACTGTCTGCAACCATACCTAACCAGAAAGCAGATTTTAGATGGATTATAATGTCCTACTAGTCAAGAACAAATCAGATGTGCTTGGGGTATAGCTCAACAGCACCCCAAGATCAGTCACTGTAAACTGAAAATAGGGTTACCACTGTATCAGAATCTATGTGGGGTATTTATATTGCACAAACCTAGCTGGGAAGCAAATGTGAAATGAAAAGGAGGGCAAAGCCCTGGTATGTCAAAAGTAGGCAGGAAGACAGTAAGGGAAGGAGATGCCTAAAGGGGATGCTCTGTCGCAAATGTGACAGATATTCCGTCACTGTATTACAAGTGCATTACGTCCTATGGAACTTGTATTAGGAAGGACAGGATATGCGTTCCATTTGTGATGGAGTATAGCATTCTCCAAATTCTAAATCAAACCCTAAGATTTTTGTGCCGCAGACAGAATAGTTTATAAGAAAGTTGGGTATAATACTGCAAATAAATTATTTAGAAACTACATGTTTGTGTTTTCAAATTATTGTCACCTCTTTTATGCCATCCAAATCATGCTAAGAAGTTCATTGTAGAGTTTGACAGCTCTGAAAGATCAGTGGGAGCTGTTTTGTTGCTGACAAAGGACAGTAACGGTTTTGAACATACCACATTCTATTTTTCTTATGTGCTAAAACAACTGTGAATGCAAATATTAAATCTTAGAACCAAAACGTTCGGCAGTGAAATTGGCTTGCAAAGAATTACTGCATCATTTTATTGGAACTTGACAAGCATTTCATGTCCAGACTCACCATACAAATCTACAATGTCTTACAATGTCACCATAGCTTACAGTGCTGGAACAGTCACCAAGACTGATGAGAATATTTTTCCGCTTAGTGTTACTTAGGGCCTGATTTAGATCTTGGCAAACAGGTTACTCCGTCACAACGGTGACGGATATCCCGTCCGCTGAAATATAAATCCCATAGGATATAATAGGATTATATTTCGCCCGAGTGGATATCCGTCACCATTGTGACGGAGTAACACGTCTGCCAAGATCTAAAACAGGCCCTTACTTATATTCTTGGATCTAAGAAAACCCTTGCCGATGGCTTGTCTTAGATATATTCTGAAACTCCAGTTACATTCGATCAAGCCATTATTCATTGGTGCTGTACAGACATTCTTACAGAGGGCACATCTCACTCCTTCCCAGTTAGATCCAAAGGTGCTTGAAGATCTGACCATACCATTGACCCAACGTGACGATCTGTATTTTCAACATGGAGCTCCATATGTTCTAACTGATGAACTGCAAGTGGAAGTATTACAAATGCACCATGACACTGCAATCACAGGACACAGAGAAGTTTAGATCACTCTTGAGTTGGTAATATGATCCTTCTGGTGTGATCAACAGAAATATTTAGTATTCTCCACCCTCTACCAGTTCCTCTTGAATCATGGCATATGATATCAACTGATTTTATCATCAGATTACAACCTTCTGTGTGACCTCAAGTTATTATGATTACCATAGATCTTTTTTCTAAAATGGCTAATTGTTCTCCTTTTATGACAATACCATATACTTTCACCTTCGCTAAACAATTCATCGCAGACATCTTCTGGTTTCATTAATTTTTTCCTTCCGTTGTTTCCACTTGAGGCTCTCAATATATTTCCCATCCTTGAAGAGAATTATACAAGATGTTACACACCAATCTTGGTTATTCTTCTGGTTTCCATCTTTAGGCATGAGTGATGATGTATATATTATACTCACGGTACCTATACTTTTCAAGTGAATGGGAAAGGATTGAATGTGTTTATGACCACACTTCGTTTGTTTGCACAGATATGACTGGCGGAGTCTGAAATGACTTTGATATCCCATCAAGATCGATTGACAAATGACTTAGACCGACTTGTATATATATCGAATGGTGTAATATAGTGTTTTGCTGCATAAATCTTGAGCCTACCAGCGAGTCGCTTTACACACTGCTATGTTGCACTCGGTACAGTGGATGAATGGGGATAAATGACTAATGGTCTGGTCCAGGTTGGATACATTGTAGATAACACTAAAGCAGCGGACTAAGTTGCACTGATGGTCGGTCATATAAACTAAGGTAATCTCAAGGGATTCATGACGGAATGGTTGAGACTCAGACGGGACCACTGTTCAGTGATACTCAAAGTACGGCCCAGGGACCGCTTGTGGACCCTCCTGACCTTCACACGCTGCCCTCTGGTGAACACCAGCCCTGCGCTGTTGTTTACATCACAGAGCACACACATTCAGAAAGATGTTAAATAAACAGGTCAGCAATTTACAGGCAAACTGAAGTAAATGGAAAAAAGCAAAGAAAATGTTGTGCACCGCGTAACTTTAGAAACACCTTCGCTTTTAAAGACATCTTGCAACAGGCATAAAGAAATGATAATATTTCTTCACTGTCTATTTTATTAAAATGCAAAGTGTTACACCTGAGTACATCAGGTTTATCAGTGTATTGAGAAGTATGTTTTAAAAGTGATAGTTTTCAAAACAATAATGTAGAAACATTCATGCCTCCTCCCACCCTGACAACAACTAAAAGGCAAGTCAGTTGTCATAAAGCGCTGTTCAACCTTGGCCCTGCCTACTTCATGAAGAAATTCACCCCTTACCTTCCCTTGAGATCTCTACGCTCAGAATCCAAACATCTCCTGATGGTGCCCCGAGTCATGAAGACCAGATCGGGGGGAAAAGCCCTCTCCTATCTAGGCCCTAAGTACTGGAATGAGCTCCCCCTTCCTCTAAGACAATGTCCCGACCATCTTCAGTTTAGGAAACTGCTAAAAACCACCCTTTTCCACTGCTGATTCAGGTATAGCTGTAACACTTCACGTTGCACGCCCGAATCGCAGAGATACCCCTTCGGGGGTCGATTCAGGCGCTATATAAATAAATAAATAAATGTGGACCTTCTGGGTGGCCTACTTTGTTATTATATACATGGACATCATAGTTTATTAAATCAAACACAAGAGAAGGTGTTGTACCGTGCACAGCTTGAGCTCATGTATTTTATGGTGCTCTTATATGTGATAATGAAGAAAAGGGAGGCTAAGTGAAATAAAACAACTTTGGCAGCCTTTTCCAAGAGACTTTATGATTCATTATACTACCTGTACCTATTTGTCCCCCCTTTATTTACTTTGTCTCCCTTATTTTTGACATGCATGTTTCTTTTTGAAAACTAATAAAGCTTATTTGAATTGAAAAAACAATTGCCAGGATCACACAATTTGTTCAAGTCCGGAAACCGGGATTGATTCCAGGTTTTCTGGTTTCAATTCTATTTCATTCCAATTCAATAATTAAGTAACCTCCTTTGTACACTTGACTCTCCCATGGTAGCGATAGCAATCAGAGAAGGCTTACCCCAAGGAGCGATAGAGAGATAGCGATTCAGACACAGCATAACACGGTATTATCAAATCTATGACTCTCCTAGATACTAGGGGTTTAATTTAGAGGGCAGTATGGAATGACTCACTCTCCCCTAAGTCCATCTTACATCCTCTAGTGTCAGCGAATATATTTTGCTGCAGCGGTCCTTCACAATAGTACCATACTCTAGTGTCATGTGTGCTGTGGTTCCATCAAGTATACAATAAAAGGTAGCGTGGATTGCTGTTTCGTACCCCAGGCACTGTACAGTCTACCACTGGTCTCAGCGGTTATGAAAGCAACATCTTGAACTTGAATATACTGTGTCCTGCAGCCACACAAAGGGCTGCATACCCCTTGTAGTTAGTCTGGAACCTGGAGTTGGAAAGCAGGCAACCTGTGGACTTCAAAGGGAAACCTCTGGAAGCTTCTCCCACTTCAAAGGAAGGTCTAGGTATAAATATTGGACCTCAGACACCAACTCATAGGTACACTTCTGAACCTGTGGAAACTTCCAGGAAGAAGGCCTACTGTGCTGCTGAAAGGACTGCTGCCCTCATGGACTACTGCCTTGCTTGATTGCTGCCCTCCTGCCTAAGTCAGAGGAATCTGGTCCTGCACCTGAACCCAGGAGTAACTAAAAGGGTTTATTTGCTGCCCTACTGTTCAGAGCTACAGGGACTGAACAGGCTCACAACCACCTGAACCAGCAACCAGATTCAGCTGGAGTGAGCCCTGACCCCCCAACTGGTGCTTCTCAGGTCCTGATCCCTTGGTGTGACCTCAGAGAGGCTGAATTTAAGTTTATGGGCTTTTCATGACCAGGAATGGGCCCAATGGCGCAGAAACCTTGTCACTCACACAGTTGGCCAACGTGAAGTTTCGTCAATCTGACTCTTTGCGCTACAGCATCGACAGCTTGCAGGGAGCACCACTGCAAAGCTCCGGCCCGCCGGTTAGCGACAACAACAGGATCTTTATGATACAGCAACAACCATCCGTGACACCAGGCCTACTCTTTGGCTACATCGATGACCGTCTGCGACTTTTCTCTGCTCCTCAAGGCCTCCTCCACCGAGAGCGGGACTTTTTGCGTTAAACAGAGAAGGTAACTTTTCAGTGAGACTAACCTGGTCCCTGTATTGTAGTGTAGTTCCTATTTCCCTAATAGGCTCTGCGCATTGGAATAATATAACCAATAGGTTTGACATAGGACTAAGGTCGGTATGTCCCTATCGATTATATTAAACTTAATTACCTGTGCCAGCTAGCTCAGAGGCCACTAGAAACTTCTTGAAGACAAGGGAATAGCTTCTGGCAACCACATAACATAAAACCCTGATCCCTCAGGATCGTGGAAACAATATACTACTTTTCATTCAGTCACTCATCTCAGGGAAGTACTTAGAAGAAAAAGTCGGGTGTGTTTACAATAAAATTTATTGCACAGCTGTTGTTCTAGTACTGGTTATATGTGCTGCGACAACTGTTGGACAGTAGCAGAGAAATATGGCCAGCAGTGCAGTTAAATAAAAATGCATGGTACAGTTTTACCATTGTGCAATAGTAATGAACACATACATGAAATGTAGAATGCATTAAGATAAAGCCTATACCCCTATGATGCCTAACTAGATGTACCTAAGTGTACCTAGCATGTGTGTAGGTCTTAGAGAGCCAAGAATCCCCCTAGGATTTAGTCTAACCCCATTACCTTAGTGGGACTTCATCCTGGTGTTGAGCTGGACACCCCAGGATGGGTGGATGGACCTCTGCCAGCTGGAGCTGTGGCATGATGCAGGTTGCAGCGTCTCACGTCAGAGTGTCGGCATGGAAAGTCTCGGTCCCCTCTAGTTTGCTTGGGCAAAGGGAGGTATATTTATACCTGATAGATGCCTTGGAATGTTAGTATTGACATACAGTCGGTCAGAGGAAGACGTCAGGAATGAACCCTTAGGAAATAGTGGTTCATGCATATTTAATGAGTTCTTGGAGAAATCAATAATCCTGTGCTAGGGAAAATCCCAAGAGCTAAGGGTCTGTTTCTAAGAACTCGTTGTGACATAGGTTAGTCACTGTTGGACATGGATATGACGTATTTAGGATGGACCGTCTTCTGCACCCAGAGCACACGTCAGATAAGGGACAGACTCTGTTGCTCGTTATTTGTGAAGGGAGGGCCAATGTAGGTGAAAGGTCCTGCCTGTCTCTGTGGCACGAAGGATTTGTGCCTCTGAAACGGCGCACCTATGTTAGGGCCTCAATCCCGCACATAACACCCACTCCAATTTATGGACAATCGTGAATAACCCATTAAAAGCAAACTAAGTGACTAAAATAGGCATTTGCATATGATTGGCAGGTAGTTGCATGAGAGTGGTTTATGAGCTGATAAAATAGCAGCTGTTAAAATATGTAAAATTACTATAGACTCTGTGGAGACAGGAAAAATCTATAGTGTCATTAAAAAATACTCTCTTAGAGTCAGTAGTTACTTATAAAAGTTCCTGTTTATAAAATTGAAAACTCTTACAAGCTGTTCAGAAGACCATGCTTTCTTTAGAAGAAAAAAAAAAGAAAGAGAAAGGTCATTTTAGAGGGAATGCTCCAAGCACTCGGTGAGAGTTGAAACAAAATAGGAGAAAAAATGTGTCTCAGGACATGTTTTAGCAAAATGAGAGATAACAAGTGGCTGAGAGACACAACATTTCTGTTGCTAGTTACTGCAGGGGACGGACCTTTGTAATACCTCGCAGAATCGTTGTGGGAGCACAGAATGAGCAGTGCTGCCAGTTGCTGGTTCTGAGGCAGCTTGTGCTGTAATCGATACCTTGGTGCTAGCTAAAGGAAGCAAAAAGGCACCCTCCGGATTTGCAAGGAATGCTTTGGTTTGATGGGAATACGCTTGGGACACAGCCAAGCATGGGACTTCAGCAGTTCCAGCCTGGTGGTAAATGCCGCTGGAGTTTCCTTTGGAAGTGTCAGACAGATAATGACCACGCATTCTTCACTGCAAAAAACAGGCATCAGAGAACAGGTATGTTGCAGTTGCAGTCTTTTCAGACTGGTCTTTTAAATATTAGAAACCATGAGAAGCATAGTTCCTGTTTGCAAGGTATTCCCAAGGTGCATCACACTGCTTGTGTGTGAAAGATAAAATTTATCAAAAAGGAAAGATGGGCAGTCTGTATTTAAGAGTGCTATTTTGCAAAAAAGAAAAAATATTTCTTTAGCTGATGTGAAATGAAAAATAAAAGTGCTGCACAAGCATGGTTTTCAGATTGCTCAAAGCATTTGAACTTTATAAAGGAAACTTCTGGTTCACTACTTTCAGTGTTGGGGCTTCTAGCCAAAAAGGGCACAACTTCCCTACACTTGTAGGATTTCACTACCTCTGGATGTTATCTGTACATAACGTAGGTCTGGCTTATATATACTGAGTCCCTTGGTGATGTTCAGGAATCATTTTTGTGACAGGTATTTGTGTCAAAGGGCCAAACCATCCATACTTTCCTAACTGGGTCTGTCCTGTTGTTTTGTAAATGGCATCTAATGTTGCCCCTGCTGATGTATGTCAACTATTCCACCCCGTGCGATGGTGTTTGGTGGTGTTTGGCAACGTTCCTACTCGTGTTTAAACAACCACATTTCTAGATGCATTACAATTGTGTAGGAGTTGATAACCTTAATGAAGGTAACAGGTATAAAGCGTCACAATAAGAATAAATCTCTAACATTTCATGATCTGAAAATGTAGCAATTATTCCTAAAACAGACAGCATATTATTCACTGTATCAGTAACCCAATTTTCAGAAAAATGTACTGCAGGTAAAGACATCACTGAATGAATGATAAAATGAATGAAAATGAATGAAAGTTCAAAATACATTAATCAGAATTAAAAATCGGATGATTAAATACATCATTTAGAATACAAAGGCTTGTTCAGGCCGAATACATTTATATGTCTCTTTTGCATTTGAATTTAAAATGGATGTGGCTTCAGTTTTATGTTGAGTCTGTTTTGTTTAAAAGTGTCCACTAAGAGTCATACTAAAAGCTAGCTCTGAGCAAAGCTAGAACAGAAAAAGATGAACCTAGAAATACTCCATAGTTCTACCCATGGTGAAGCCAGGTCTGTATCTTTTTGGAAAAAGAAAAGGTTCAAAAGTTTGTACTTGCATGTTCGTTGTTTGTTTTTGGCTGGCTTCGCTTCCTGTTCACGTGGAGCCATGGAAAACGTATCACAGTTAATGAAATAGCCAGTAGCTGTATGAAATTGTTGAAATTGCATCGTGTTTAGTTGAAGTTATTTCTGCTGTTTTTGTTGAAAAACGTTTGAAATGTTGAAATTAATAGTTGATGTCTTTGCTGAAAAACTTTCAGATGTTGAAGTTAATATTTTATGTTTTTGTTGAAAAACATTGATGCATTTATTAGTTGTTGCTTTTGTTGAAAAACGTTGATGCATTTATTATTTGATGCTTTTGTGAAAAAAAAACGTTGATGCTTTTATTATTTGATGCTTTTGTTGAAAAACGTTGAAGCATTTATTATTTGATGTTTTTGTTGAAAAACGTTGAAGCTTTTATTATTTGATGTTTTACTTGAAAAAACGTTGGTGTACACATTTGTTTTTGGCCAAATTGCAACTTGAGTGTTGTCTTGACTTTTATTTTGAATTTGAAAGGTTGGTTCAAGGAGAACTAGTTCCATTGCATTGTTGCATAGTCCCCCACTCCATGGATTTGATTACTCAAACATGATGAGCTTTTCAGTTTGAAGTTCTTGAATAGTAGTGAGAGGGACGTCTACTACTGTGGAGTTCACGAGGCCTACTGCTCAGTATTGGCCACATAGTTTTGGTTGATTCTTTCATTTGAAATGAATCTGTTTTCCTTTTTCATGGCAAGATGCAGCAAAAGTACAGTTCTTGTTCCTTTCACTTTAAGGAATGGCACAGGTTTTCCTGTATGAGGGGCCAAATTCCTTTGTGTCCGCGATCTTTATCTCTCTCTCTGCCCAGATCCCCGACTTTTGGGATTCAGACAGGTCTTGCCGTGATTACCTCGACTTCCCAGTGGTGGCCTGTTTCACTTTGACAGAATCTTTGTTTGTTTCTTTGTTTCCTTAAGTTCCTGTAAAACAGCCAAACGATCATAGATACAGAATGGTTTTCATCCGCCACTGTGCCTTCACATTTATGATCAGGTTCCCACATTCGTAAATGGAGTCAGAACCCCTAGAGAGCTTCTTGGCTGGGTGTGTATTGCCCCCTGAATCCATATAAGTGTTTGACCTCACTAGCGCCCTGCCTAATACCCTAGCTGTTAAGGATTGCTCTATGCCCCAGTCCTTCCTCTCCTCTACCTAAATTCCCTCGGATGGCGTTGGAGAGGAGTGCCGCAATATTACGTCCATCCCTTCCATGGCCTCTTTGTCAGCCCGAGAGCTAAGCTTGGAGCCACAGTCAGGGTGTAACGTTGATTGCGTATCTCCTGTTATGGACTCGCAAATCTTTCTATAACAGTTTTGAGCGTCAGCCGAGCGCTAAGGCCATACCTATAGGAAACTTGAGCACGGATCCACTGCCACCAAGATATATTTTTAAGCCACCTCAAAATTTGAGGGGCCACAGTGGTCCTGTTACATGACACGATCAAGTGGACAGTCTGATGCTGTCTGGCAATGGGACCTGCGCGGGTCTTGTGATGGTGTAGCCTGGCATTTGTTTGCAGATTTTGCAGTTCAAGACAAAGCCAATAGTCTGACTTCTGAACCCTGGCCACCAATAGCACTGTTTGCAATGAAGAAATAGTAGCTATTACCCCTGAATGCGCGGAGCCCAAGCCCTTGTGTGCTTTAAATTATTAATTCCTGCCCACTATCCATATTTGGAAATACTCTATCCCCCACTCCAGGAATCTGAGCATATGGAATGTTGTTTGCACCTAACTTGTAGGAGTATATAAGTGGAAATTTCTTAGGCACTGCTGTGCTGCCTTTGCGTGAAGCAATTACAGCCACCATATTCTAACCGTCTATTCTCGTTGTTGAACGAGTGTGCACAGCTACGGAAGCTGTGTGAACAGCCCCCTGTGTGGCTTCTACAGCCAATGAATTCCCTGCAACGTGCACGCCATCACGTTGATGACTCAGTGTGTTAATCACGTGAGTTTTTGTTTGGTAGGTCGTATTTTTCAACTCCACTACCTGTTCCCATAATGTTTGTGTTTAATTATGCCACCTTTTTCATCTTTAAACCCATTTTGTTCCCAATGGTGTAAATATTTATTACATGATTGCACACAGTAAAAGGAATCGCACACTATAAGTGTGGGAATTCGCGATCCGTGTTTACAAGTGCAAGTATCAGGGCTTTTAAAGCTGCCAACCGAGCCGTGCTATTACCTAGAGGTAGTTTTTTGGTGCAATGAGGACGGAACGTGCCATCCAGCATCTGTTCTTTAACAAAGGCGGCCGGTGGGGCAGACCCATCAGTGTAAATCTTAAAAATTCATACTGATCTAGAGGCAAGATTTTATTTGGTAGATGCTGTTCTTTCTCATATTGCAGGAATGCCTGTGTTTTTAAACTTGGATCAAATCTGGATTCAAAGTCTGATGCAGCAAAATAATTAGCCCTTTGTATCCATTCTGGATGTAAGGCTTTGGCATTAGGAATGCTAGCCCCGGTACCGGGGTGACGACAATAATGCATCATCCCATGAGCCAGTGCTCTTTCTTTTGCTACAGCAGTCTGAATAGTTGTCAGAATTTTTTCCTGTTGAATTAAAACTAATTTCTGTGTTTGTGTACAGATGAGATTTGTATGCGATTGGTACAGTTTCACCTTCATTAAAGGTTTAATAAGTGTACCCGCATTGACCATAAATGATACTGAGTACCAAGTGGTGCAAGTTTACACATGTGTGTATGTGTTTGGAAGCAATAATATCTTCCTGGAGTGAACAAAGAATATTGGTGTGTTCTTGTGTCCAGTGTTTGACTGAAAAGTCAGGTTTGAACTAGGTCGTAGAAAGGTTTTACTCTCTCTGCGAAATCCAAAATGTATCTTCTGCCAAAATCTAGGAATCCCAGTACTGATTGGAAGTTGCTTTAATGTCTTTGGAGGCTGGAGCAGCGCACACTTTTCTAAAAAGTTAGCTGCCAGGCTTTTCCCTTCACTTGAAAACTAGTATCCCAAAAATAGGACACAGAGGTGGGCAATTTTTGATTTCTCAAAATTACATTTGTAGCCCTCAGAGGCGAATCCCATAATAATGGTGCTCACCCTGGTCAAGTGTTTCCCCAATAAGTCGTCCGTTAGATAAATATCATCCATATAGGACAACGCTTCTTCATCAAAGTGCTTTAGCCATTCAGTAACTCTTTCAGAAAATACCCTTAAGCTGTTCTTATACCCACGGGGAGATGACAAAAATTTGTCGCTGGGACTCTAATATACTAAATGCTGTTAGGTACCTGTTTTCAGGTGCTATAGTTTGACAGAAAAATCCATTTGAGACAACAAGTGTCGTTTTTATTTTTCCCCGCATAATGTTATTCATAAATGCGGCACTATCTGCATGTTGGACAGCATATGTCTTTGTGCAAGTGTTCAAGTGTCTGTAAATTAAAACTAGACGAAATGTATTATCATGTTTTGATAAGTGAAACAAGGGATTGTTCTTTTGTGAAGTGCATTTTTCAATCATCTCCTGGTATTCAAGTTGATCTAAGATCTCCCTGACCTGTGTTTTTAGCTTCTTGCTTAAATAGGATATTGTCTTTGAGCATGTGGTGAAACTATTAACGGGATCACGTGGTGGGTTGAGGCATCATCCCATCCAGCGTGATTTTTATACAATGCTGGAACTTGGGCTACTGCCCACTCCCGTGCATATGTATGTTTAAGGTGAACGGGAACATGGTTGGAAAATGCAGGAAAAATATACTTTCTCCCTTTGGGCGCTCCCTGACGAATGCTGGCGGCTAATCTAGTTCTGCTAACAGTATGTCAAAACCAGACAATAGGTTCTTCGCAAAGAGACCTTTTACTTTCCTGTGTTTGTCCTCCTCCATGCGGAGTGTTATTTCATATAACTTGTGTGGGACGCTCACCCTTTTGTCTGGTGTTTCCACCGTGATGTAATCATTCAATTTTGCTGTCCAGAAATTCCTTCAGGTTCTGGCTAGGTATTGTTACTTCTGCCGCTCTGTCGAGCATTGTCTGAGCCCATTCCCCTTTCAGAATTTGAGTCCTTAGGATTCTGTGCATGTCTAACTTTGAGACCTGCAACTTTCTTCTTTTTAAATTGAGGTTTGGATTGTGGCTTTTCTTCTGTTTTAGAAGAGTCCTGAGCGTGCTTGTCCCTGGACTGCTTGAGCTCTTCTTTGTGTGCTGACTTTCCTTCTCTCCCTGTGTTGTTTGTCAAGAGCAATGTGTATCAGTATCCTGATACCTGTCAGGTTTCCTAATATTATCCCTATTCCTAAGGTTATACCTCTTTGCAGAGGGCTCCTGTTGAGGAGACCTACCTCGGGACTGAGAATCTTTTCTGAAAATTGTTGTTTTTTATTATTATTCCACTTCTTTTTAGAAGAAGTAGGTGTCTGCTTAGAATTGTCCTTCTCAGGACTGCCCATTAGCTGTGATTTTAAAAGCTTTCCCACCCAAACTGTCCCTTCCCAGTTCTGCATATGCAGTTTCAATTATTTTGGGAAGTTCTTGTGGTTGGTCTATAAGACTGACCTCTCTTAGGTGTTGGCGGATCGCCACTGAAGCTGCTTCCCCTTTAATGTTAGCTAGTATTATTGTTGATACCTGGTCGTAATTACCTAGTAACTTCATACCTAAGGTCAGAGCTGGTTCAGCTCCATACTTGTTCTGTATCTGTCGTAAGACATCTGGAATTACCGCTAAGGAAGGAATACCATGAGTCCTGTTATATATGGCAGCAAAGACTGTACCCCAAGTGGTGCAGTCCTCTAACTGTGGTGTGATCCCCATGGGCAAGCAGAGTGTTAGCATTATATGCTTTCAAATGGTGTGGTATTTGGAAATACTGCTTCTAACTGGATAATTTTCTGAGCTACCAAGAAAGAAATCTGTTCACATTTTGTGGGCAGTTTACCCATTACTGTGTGTAATGTTTCGGGAGTGATTTTAGTAGCGGTGCTCTGTGTTGGAGCTGTGTTATTTGTAGATACTGTGGGCTGGACACCAAGTGTCCTCATGACGAATTGTGTCATGGCTCTGTAAGAGTTTTACCAACTCTTTGTGTTGTAAGAGCAGTGCATCTTGTGGCATTATGTCAATGTCAGGATGTGGTGTGTAGCCGGCTAATGTCGGCCATGTAGCTCCTGGTCTACCTAGTGGACCGAACCTGGTTTTATTTATTTGTTGTAGGGCGCCATTAAACCAGAAATTGTGGTCCTGGTCAGTGTGCGGAATCTTAATCTCCTCGAACGGAGTGTAGACCGCTGGGACTTTTTCATGTATGTAAGAATGAAAAGTCTGAGTTGTTGCATTTACTGCTGGGAATGTAACCCAAGAATAGAACACATCTGTTTGATAATCTTCGTGTGCCTCTATTAATATCACTGTACCCTCTCGGTCTGTTAAACCATGTCTGAGGGGTTTTTGTGTGAGTGCATGCCTGATTTTGGCTGCAAAATGTATTGCATTTGCTCCCTTTTCGTCGTTTGAGACCTGTGTCCCAGTGACAGGAGCAGCTGCCTCGACAGACATTGTGTTGTGAAAACAAAATGTCCTAAAAAAGGGTTTCAAGATAAGGTTTTAAAAGGCACAATTGTTCGGGAACTTTTTCCTTCAAGCTTGATTAACCTACAGCCAATACATAGGAAGATTGCCTACTCAGCTGTGGCGGAATTTTGTGCCTACCCACTCCAGACATCTCTGGCGTTTTGTGAGTAGGGGTCTCTGAGAATAAGCATGACTGACCTACTCAGATTCTACTGTTAAATAAGTGCCAAATTCACGTTTGGGCGTCATGTAGTGTAGTTCCTATTTCCCTAATAGGCTCTGCGCATTGGAATAATATAACCTATAGGTTTGACATAGGACTAAGGTCGATATGTCCCTATCGATTATATTAAACTTAATTACCTGTGCCAGCTAGCTCAGAGGCCACTAGAAACTTCTTGAAGACAAGAAGGGAATAGCTTCTGGCAACCACATAACATAAAACCCTGATCCCTCAGGATCGTGGAAACAATATACTACTTTTCATTCAGTCACTCATCTCAGAGAAGTACTTAGAAGAAACAGTTGGGTGTGTTTACAATAAAATTTATTGCACAATTGTTGTTCTAGTACTGGTTATATGTGCTGCGACAACTGTTGGACAGTAGCAGAGAAATATGGCCAGCAGTGCAGTTAAATAAAAATGCATGGTACAGTTTTACCATTGTGCAATAGTAATGAACACATACATGAAAGGCAGAATGCATTTAGATAAAGCCTATACCCCTATGATGCCTAACTAGATGTACCTAAGTGTACCTAGCATGTGTGTAGGTCTTAGAGAGCCAAGAATTCCCCTAGGATTTAGTCTAACCCCATTACCTTAGTGGGACTTCATCCTGGTGTTGAGCTGGACACCCCAGGATGGGTGGATGGACCTCTGCCAGCTGGAGCTGTGGCATGATGCAGGTTGCAGCGTCTCACGTCAGAGTGTCGGCATGGAAAGTCTCGGTCCCCTCTAGTTTGCTTGGGCAAAGGGAGGTATATTTATACCTGATAGATGCCTTGGAATGTTAGTATTGACGTACAGTCGGTCAGAGGAAGACGTCAGGAAGGAACCCTTAGGAAATAGTGGTTCATGCATATTTAATGAGTTCTTGGAGAAATCAATAATCCTGTGCTAGGGAAAATCCCAAGAGCTAAGGGTCTGTTTCTAAGAACTCGTTGTGACATAGGTTAGTCACTGTTGGACATGGATATGACGTATTTAGGATGGACCGTCTTCTGCACCCAGAGCACACGTCAGATAAGGGACAGACTCTGTTGCTCGTTATTTGTGAAGGGAGTGCCAATGTAGGTGAAAGGTCCTGCCTGTCTCTGTGGCACGAAGGATTTGTGCCTCTGAAACGGCGCACCTATGTTAGGGCCTCAATCCAGCACATAACAGTATCTGACCCGCGCTCCGTCGGGGCCGGCCTGAACTTGTGACTTTTTCCCAGTCTCGCATGACTAGATAGCCATGAGTGGCGCTCTGGGCTTTTTGGCGCTATTTTCACTTAAGTCTTTAAAATTGCATATCTCTGGTTCTAATGATTGAATTTTTGTTGTTCTGGTCTGTTTTATTTATTACATTTTGCTCTATTTTTCAAAATTGATGTGGGATTTTCTTGTGTTGTGTTTTCACTTCATTATTGTTTGAAGTGCTGCATAAATACTTTACACATTACCTCTAAGTTAAGCCTGACTTCTCTGTGCCAAGCTACCACAGGGTTGAGCACAGGGTAATTTGGGCGTTTGCTTGTGCCTTACCCTGACAAGGATTGTGGTTGCTGCTTGAGTGGGGTTTTAACCCCCCCCCCCCCGCCAACCAGTAACCCAATTTCTCACAATCAAAACGATGTCGACCCAGAAATAGATGGACAGGTGACCTTGTCTTGAGTTGCTTGATAAAGTGATTATTTTAGGCATTTCAGTCAATAATTTCGGATCTATCCAAATGAACCAAGCCTGCACCATACCACAATTCTCTGAGGTAAAACTGTATCTACACCCATCATTGGATCTTTAAGAGATTCACTGCTGCCCAGGTAGGAGAGTAATTTCTTTTTGTTCCTCTTGTGTGTTTCGATCAAGTCTATATGCAACTTTGGAACTCTCCCTGAGGTGTGATGCTGGGACTTTGTATAAGAGGAACATTTTCTTTTGTGCTTTTAATTGTCATGTAAGAGGCTCCTGATTAGGAGAAAATAATTCTCTTCAGACCTCTGGCACCTGATGCAGATGGCATGTACTGACTTCACCTGGGCTGCATCCCATAAGTGCTGCCTTTGCTAATTCTTTTTTCATAAGACATTGAAAGACGGAATGACTCTTGGGGGCAGATTTACAAGCCCCTTGCGCCACTTTTGCGTCACTTTTCCCATTTTAAAAATGACGCAAAAGTGGCACAAGGGTCTTGTAAATAAGCCCCTTGGTTTATATCTTCAGGGGCGCTTACTCTTTTTAGGAAATGGTACAAAGCACCGCACCAACCACTGTCAAAAAATCACAAGTGGAAAGAAATGTAGAGTAGTCTAAAAGGGGAAAGGACTGGAAGAAGATAAAAAGGTGAAAGTTCAAAGGCTGACCCCGGCTTTCTCAATGAATTCCCCCGAGCAGCACCAAAGGTTCTCAACCTCCCATAAAATGATGAGGACACCCTTGCGGTCGAATCCTCATTGACAGCTCATGTGCTGATGGATTCTGCATATCAGCAATAGCCTCTCCTCTTTTATGAAGATTCTATCCGCTACCTCTACATCGACAATAACTTTGTTATTAAGCACCTTGTCAACAAGGGACTCTTTGAGCTGTATTCCATCAACGAAAACTTTGTAAGCAACTATGGCAATCTCATTGGTGGGGACAATGTCCTTCAGCAAGATCTTGGTGAATAGAAAAATGCAGTGTTAACAACAACCTTTCTGCAAGTATTACTGAAAGTGTCCAGAACTTCTAGCATGATCACCACGTCATCAATGATGCCACTGTCACTTCCATGATTATCGACAATAGCAATAGTGGCTTCTCAATCTGGCTGATATCCAGTGCTGGCGACAATTTCATGCACCTGTGTGTCAAAGATCAAGTTGCCACTTAAACAACAGTTTTAAACATTATATGGTGGCATTATGAAAGAAGGGGGAGATGCTGAATCTGTATAACAAGAGGAGAATATACAACTGGAGGTATGGTTTGCTTTAAATAATGCCACTAGAAATTAATTTCTCTCCAAATTACGACCTTGAAAATTTCTCTCCAAATGACGACCTTGAAATCAAGCAAATGGTTTATTCCAGCAACAGAAAGATAAGCCCTTTGATCAACATAGTTATCATCTGCGTAACTGGCCAATCTGTGGCTGCGGAATTTTCCAACTCTCTCTTTAAATATGATGTATACTTTCTGTAAGAGATTTCCTAATCCTTAAGGGTTGCAGGTCCTACAGCAGAGAATGGCTGCCCCTCACAGCCAGTAAGTGTTCGGCCTCTTCGCACACACAGGAGGAAGGATCACCAGCACCCGAAGATGTGCATATCCCTGTCACTGAAGAAATAAATGAAAATGTTGACCGGGGGAGTGATAAGGAAAATATAGAGCAGAAGATCCAGATAACAGTAAAACAACTCCTGGTAATGAGTTGGATGACAGTATCCTTTAAGGCACCTGTTACCATGAATAAAAGCCACGTAGTCACGTCATGTAGATTAAGAATGTAAGTTATTGTATTCGTTATATCTTGAGTTCCAGGTTGTATGTGACTCCCCACCAGGAGCAGCATCCTTGCTGCTCAGCCCATTCACTCCAGCTGACACTCAATCAAACACAAACAGTCTCCAGGTTCAGAGACGTTTTAAGGCATGGGCAAAGTGGGCTCTGGCCCAGGGTCCCAGCCTTTCAAGGGGCCCTCGATAGAGCCAGCTCTGTTCTGCAGACTCTCCTGCCCTGCTGACCTTGAATAATTCTTGAACAAATTCTTACAAATAGCATTTTCCTTCAATTTATTTTTCATTTGGTTAATAAGTGAGAGTCTATTACATACATTTTGCAGATGTGTTTGTTTCATGCAGCATCCTTAAAAAAGTTTCTTTTAGATCCAAACAGGATCTCACATATGAGAAATGGGATGGTGTCACATGAATTATTTGCAGTATTTTTAAAAACATATCACTATACTGGAATATTAGATGTAAACACATTTAGAATTTGGACCAGTGTGCCTGTGCACTGTCAGTGACCTGGCCAAAGTGGTCATGAAAGAGCTGAAACTGGATCAGAAATTCAAAGCTGATCCAAACAGGGGCCCCAAAATACATTTGGCCCAGGGCCCCCAAATTCCTTAAGATGTCACTGTCCAGGTTCTAATGACCCCGCACAATGGCTGAACAGCAGAGAACATAGAGCAATGGGGAGAATGCATTATACAGCAACAGGTTACAACAGCACCCCCCAGAAGTGACTGACAAATTCCATCATCTTTTCGAGAAATCAGAAAAGCAGTTCAGCTTCTTTGTGTCTACTAAATGGAAGCAACCCTTTTTGTATGAATTCAAAGAGGAAAAAAGGAAGTCCATAAAATCTATTTTGATGGGTTGACCACTTACAGGAGGAAGGTGTCCTCCTCATGAAGACTTCTCTGGGATTGTAGTTTTAATGTAGAAGAGGTTCATGCTGCTAACCACAACACAGCATGCATTATTGTATAGGTGAAGACAGGTTCTGTGCCTGCTTATGCAGCACATATGTGTTAAAAAATCTGATATCTCCTTGCTGTGTACCACCTTATATATAAAGACAATGACTCGATGCTGTGGGAAAGATCTGTTCTTTAGCAGGGACAATGGTCAAAGCATATAACAAGCTGGAAATTGTAGGCCACTGTGACTGCCAAGTGTGGCAGCTCATAACTCCTTACTTCAAGTAGATCCTGAAGGACCAGAAAGCAGAGGCAAAGACCATCGTGAAGGAAGGGCAGATCACTTTGACAATGGTGACTGACACAGCCATGGGCATTGCTGCATCACGGTTTTGTCAAAGGCAAAAATCTCCCGTTCTCTGGAGACAAGAAAGCTTCGACCCAGTAATCCAGGCTCAGAACATTAACGTAACAAAAATGGACTTGATATATTTAGTAAATATGTTGATGAGGACTTCAAAGCATAAGATGGACACTGACACAACAAAGTACAGAGTCCTCAGCATTGTAACAAGAAAGGAGGGCATATACTTTTTGAGGTCTTACTATAAAGGCGATCAATATCTCCAATATCAAAAAGCTAGTCAGTCCTCCTACTGTCAAAGTCAACCCTATTAGTTGTAAACGCAGAAGACTCAATACATCAGCCCAGCACCTAGGAGAGTGTGCAATCCATTCTAGACCCAAGATTAGAGTAAAAGATGATGATTCTTCCAGGGTGGCTGGATGTAGTACCTCATCCAGTCTCCCACTGGGAGGAATACTGGATGAAGATAACTATGGATTGATTGATGGGTTTTGGATTTTATAACATTTAGCCATAAACTGCAGTTAAAATAAAGCCCCTTCCAAAGTGTTTAGATTAAGTAATTCTGGATCACAAAGTTTATTTCCTAGTCTTTACTTTCATCCACCTATGTAATGCTAGCCTGACTGAGCGAAGAGCAACAGTCCCTGGACAAATGTCAGATTCAATTCCTGTTGCTAAGTTTTTCAGCATTCCATTTGATGTCACGAGAATAAAAAGTGCCAGCAGATTACAGCAAATCTCCCCTTAATAATATAAACAAGAATATATATGGTTATCAATGAATCTAGGGAGAAAGAAACTAATTCAATAAAAAACAGATAAAATAAGAAATAAGGCAAAATAACCTAAATCCATTAATACTCAGCATTGATCAAATATATACAACAATGTGAACCAAGCATACACCCAACAAAACATATTATGACAGCTGATAATCCTTGAGGTAGATTGCTTCCTTCCTGAGTCTTGAACTCTTCTGTTGTTGGGTCCTATTATCGCAGCTATTCTTAGGAACCAGTTCTGTAGCTTCAAGGGAACTGCCCTTAGTAGTGGCACTTTTGGATAACTGTGCATTATTTTCCAAATGTCTCCAATACTTAAAAAGTAACGTTTTCTGTATTTTTTGCAATTTCTATTTGTCCCGTATAACTTGATTTTATGCCATGACATGGAGGCCAATATTATGTAATCTCCTTTTATTGCCAGCTCACAGCAGCAACAATTAAAAAGAATTTAGAACTTTTAAAACATTCTAATCATCTATAAGGTACAGCAACAAACAGCCATCTTCCTTCTTTTTCTGCCCTGCGAACAAGATAAACTTTAAGTCCAATAAAATTCCAGTTGAATGTATCCAGAAGAATCAACGTAATCCAAATCCAAACCGTGTTACCCTGAAAGAAAGTATAGAAAGAGTTAATTTACCCAGGCGGGTATCAGTGGTGGGATAATCTTAGCCTCCGTGTCCTTAATAAAATCCAGATTTTCTGCTCATCAGGCTGTGGAAAATCTACATTTTATGGCATGACACGGAGGCCAATATTATGCAAGTTCAAAGTGTATTCAATACGTTATCAATTACATTAGTCATTGGTTTAAAGTAACAACTTTTGAACATGCTTTCGTTTGACCAATCGGCCGCTCTTAAAATGTCTTGTAAACCTCCTCCCAAGATGAAGGCTTTGGAGGCTGAGGCACCTCTAAGCGAATGTGTGCCAAAAATAGAGATTTCCACACCCCCATCCTTCATCACATCTTTCACCCATCTAGCTAAGGTAGGGGGGGAAACGGCTTTATGAGGCCTTTTGTGAGAGATTAATAGTTGAGCAACACCGTTTCTCAGATTATGAGTTCTCCTTTTATATTCTTTTAAGCATTGCACCACACACAGTCTTGGGTTTCCTGAAAAATAAGGGTAGAAAATTGTTGAGGAAAGAGTTTTAGTTCTTCTTTTAATATAGAAACATACACCCTCAGGTTGATATGCTTTACTGGTGACATCTAAAGCTCTAACGTCAGATGTACGTCTAAATGAAACCAGACATAAGAGGGTTGTGAGTTTGTAAGAGAGTTGTTTTAGCGATAAAGACTGGTTACCACCCCAATTCTCTAAAACATGTAGGATCAGTTTAACATCCCAAAGAGAGGTGTACTTTGGTATGGGAGGTTTCAGGATCCTAATGCTTCTCATTATCTTCCTTGTTAATGCATTTTGGCCAACAGGTAGTCCATCAATTAAACAATGACCAGCAGAAATGGCTGATCTGTAGACATTTACCATCCAGTTCTGTAGCTTCAAGGGAACTGCCCTTAGTAGTGGCACTTTTGGATAACTGTGCATTTTTCCAAATGTCTCCAATACTTAAAAAATAACGTTTTTTATTTTTTGCAATTTCTATTTGTCCCGTATAACTTGATTTTATGGCATGACATGGAGGCCAATATTATGCAATCTCCTTTTATTGCCAGCTCACAGCAGCAACAATTAAAAAGAATTTAGAACTTTTAAAACATTCTAATCATCTATAAGGTACAGCAACAAGCAGCCATCTTCCTTCTTTTGTTGCTGCTGCTCACAAGATAAGTCACATTTATTTTACTCCTAAAATTACTTGTTTAATTATCTTTACTGCATACTTTATCTATTTTGTTATATTATAATTTGTTATTTCGTCATCTGTAGCCCCTTGGGGCGTCCATATATAAATTGCTAGATTTTTAACTGTCTATATCTCTCCCTTATACTGTTTTCTTAATCCCCTTCTGCCTTCCCTTTCTCTTTGGGCTCATTAATCAGCGCCCACCCCCTTTTAATGTGATGAATGAAGGGGGTGTGGAAATCTCTATTTTTGGCGCACATTCGCTTAGAGGTGCCTCAGCCTCCAAAGCCTTCATCTTGGGAGGAGGTTTACAAGACATTTTAAGAGCGGCCGATTGGTCAAACGAGAGCATGTTCAAAAGTTGTTACTTTAAACCAATGTCTAATGTAATTGATAACGTATTGAATACACTTTGAACTTGCATAATATTGGCCTCCGTGTCATGCCATAAAATGTAGATTTTCCACAGCCTGATGAGCAGAAAATCTGGATTTTATTAAGGACACGGAGGCTAAGATTATCCCACCACTGATACCCGCCCGGGTAAATTAACTCTTTCTATACTTTCTTTCAGGGTAACACGGTTTGGATTTGGATTACGTTGATTCTTCTGGATACATTCAACTGGAATTTTATTGGACTTAAAGTTTATCTTGTTCGCAGGGCAGAAAAAGAAGGAAGATGGCTGTTTGTTGCTGTACCTTATAGATGATTAGAATGTTTTAAAAGTTCTAAATTCTTTTTAATTGTTGCTGCTGTGAGCTGGCAATAAAAGGAGATTGCATAATATTGGCCTCCATGTCATGCCATAAAATCAAGTTATACGGGACAAATAGAAATTGCAAAAAATAAAAAACGTTATTTTTTAAGTATTGGAGACATTTGGAAAAAAATGCACAGTTATGCAAAAGTGCCACTACTAAGGGCAGTTCCCTTGAAGCTACAGAACTGGTTCCTAAGAATAGCTGCGATAATAGGACCCAACAACAAAAGAGTTCAAGACTCAGGAAGGAAGCAATCTACCTCAAGGATTATCAGCTGTCATAATATGTTTTGTTGGGCGTATGCTTGGTTCACATTGTTGTATATATTTGATCAATGCTGAGAGTGCATAATCTTAGCCTCCGTGTCCTTAATAAAATCCAGATTTTCTGCTCATCAGGCTGTGGAAAATCTACATTTTCCTTTGGTTCCCCAACCTGGTTTCTTCACATAGAGAACTATGTTCACCACAGCCATTCCTGTGCCCTTTGTTTAACATGTAAGTGTTTTTTAATATATTCCTTGATATTCTTTCATTTTGCTTGGGGTATCACCAAATACATCCCTCTTGCACCTCAACCTCAGTGGGTTGAGCTTGGATCCTGCCACTCTACCCTTCAAGAAGGTTACCCAATTTGGAGTGCTGCGATGCACCCACTGCATCTCTTGCAAAACACCTCGTGTTAGCACCTTATTTTCCGAGCTAGAATATACACACGTTCTCACCAAAACAGTTCTTTCTCTCCATCAGACAGTTTGCTTGAGGAACATATTAGGTGCAGTGCAATGGTGAGCAATTGAAAGATCATCCAAGAACTCTTTCATTTCTATAGGGGATGTCTGAGGACCACAGGGCCTACTATCCTTGTCAGACCTCCAGCAACAATACGGCAGGTCTGTTACACAATACTTCAGATATACCCAATTGAAGCATGCGTTGTCTGTTTATAAGACTTACCTTGACAGCATGCAGGAGAAGTCCCACTAGAGTATAGAGTCCTTGCAGCCCTGTTGCATAAGCACGTCCTCTCTCAGATTTATAGGGCATTGATACTAAACACACAGACACCATTGGTGGTCCTAAGAGAACGGTAGGAAACTGATCTTGGTGTCTTCGATGATGGGGACTGGTCCGAGGCCTATTGATACCCCCGGAGGCTGCAATCCTATCAGGCTTTTTGTTAGTGCAGCTTAAAATCCTCCACAGGGCTTACTCTACCAGAACATGACTACATAAATTCGGTCGGATTGCCAATGACAGATGCCTGCGGGCATGCACCAATAGAGGATCCCTGCTCCATACGCTCTGGGAGTGTCCCAGGATACGGCCTTTCTGGGAGGGGGTAGAGAGGCATCTGTCCGGAGTGCTGAACACTGTGATACAGATTGCACCACAGCTGGCACTGTTGGGAATATGGTGTGACCTAACCTTGCCCAAATACCAACTCCAATTCTGTAACACGGCCTTGTTAGTGGTGAAGCGGGACGTGGTAAATCCCGCTGCCCCACCCCTCACCGGGGTGTACAGATGGGTTTAGAATTTGGATTGGTGCATGAAGACTAAATACTCAGTCTACAAGGCCAGTCCATCCAAAACCTTGCAAGTTTCCATGAGTCTGCAACAATGCTCAGCACTGGGTAGTACTACGTAGTCTAAAATCAACACCCAGGTTCTTTACAAAATGCATGGTCATAGCGGCAGCACATCTTAGGCGGCAGAACTGTCTTGCCTTCCCCTAAAGTGGCTGCTCAAAGCTCCATCACCCCCAGGGACTGGGGATGTCACATAAGCTGTGCTGGAATAGAACCAATGGCTATTCCTCTTATTCAATGAGTACAAGACCGCTGTAAGACTAATGACATTTCTGGGGACTTGCCTCAGCACCTGTGAAAGAAAGGTTTTTCCAGCTAAAGAAAGAAGACAGAAGCTAGTCAAGCTGGCAATTTCCTTTCATAAACCAGCAGCTTGCTTGTGCAAGGAATACAACGGACTGCTGGCAACCATTTCGCCCCATTCCACGTGCACCTCACGTGGAAAGTCAGGAACGTCTGTATGTGATATTTATACAGGGGCCACTGACCTCAAGTGTAGGCATGTCGAGAGCAGTTGCAATGATGTAGTGCAAATAAAACAATCATGTCGGCTTTAAGCTGGAGTAAACCAAACTTTATCATGACCACAGAGAATTGCTAGTATGATGGGGGCACACCTCAGTGGCCTAGTACCAGGGTCCTCAGGACAAACCGGAAGAAGCTTATAAGAAGCTGGCCTGGTATATGATGTCCACTTATGTAAGTGGGCACCCTGCACCAGTCCAGACAACCGTTATGGTGATTTAAAAGCTCTTAGAATGCTCTCTAAGTGGTAGCTGTGGAGAGCAGCCTTCAGGCTTAGTCCAGAAGGAGTGTAAAGCAGCTTGTTTTACCAGAATGCAATCTTATAGTATAGATTAAGTGAAAAAGAACCACACAAGGTATTTATAAAAATATGTATTTATTATATAATACTCTCTAACATATACAAATATCTCCTACCCGGAGATATGCACAATGCACACAATACTTTGCAAAGAAACACAGTAAATAGCACAGAATACACAGTGGACCCCAGGGGGGGACCAAACCATATACTAAGAAAGTGGTATAAGAACCACGACTCGGGTCAAGACAATGTCGAGAGGAAGTAGAAGAGCTGGGGACCGAAGGAACCATCCAAGGTGAGTGACTAGGAACCCCACGGAGAGCGTGTGCAGTGTGGAAACACGACCTCGTGCTCCGTACAAATCTACGTGTTAGTTGCGGTTGGATTTTTAAAGATTAAGGACCCTTCCCAGAGGACCCTGAAGAAACCCGTGGAAGACAGAAGGTTGGAGAGCCACCCCACCCGTGGATACCCTAGTACCCACGTTACCCACACCAGGGAAGCCGGGTGCATACGTGTGAAGTGGTGTCGGAAACCGTTGTCGAACCCAATGGAGGACTTCAGTAAAGTGCCGCTGCTGAAGAAGTAGAAAGTGCCCGGTGGAATCCGGAGGGGGAGTCTAGTTGAGAGGTACCTGCAAGCAGAGGGGACAGAGTCTATGTCACTCAGGAGTGACCAGGAGACTTGGAAGACGAATGCCCTCTGATGTAGGGTGTTGCAGGAGAGTTGACAATGACCTTGACTCTGCAGCTGTGAGGACCAGGTGACGCTGAGGAAGACCAGGCGCCATGCACGAGCTGTCCCACAAGGGATGTCGAGTGCTGAGGGGTCGGTTTCCAGTGGGAGCACCAACAAGCCTTGGCAAATGTAACCAAAGCAGGAGTTGAAGAAGACGCAATGTCGGGACCAGCAAGGTCCAGGGGACTCACCACAAGCAGGGGAGTCGGGGCAGGCCCGAGCAATCAGGGGAGCCCAAAGGAAACAAAGGTGACCCTCAAAAGGACCCACAGGTCGGTGGCACTGGAGTCGCAAGAGGACCTCGGGCAGCTCACCAAAAGATGCAGACCACGATGCACACGATATGGTGTGGCTGAAGATTCTGGTCCCTGGAGGTGCTTGAGGTTGGGGCTACCTGGAGCCCGAAGATCTTGGTGGAAAGAAGCCAACAAGCCTTTGCAACTGCAAGTTGACGCTGTGCACAGGGGTTCGGTTATTGCAGCCCCCACGAGGGATACTGGCTTCAAACTTGGTAAGAGGGCAGGGCTTGCCTCGAGAGCTTTGGAAAACCACCACCTGTGTTGCAGAACCTTTCGGAGTCCAGAGGAGCTCAGGATCAGCAGACCAGCTGACTTAGTTGCGGTGCCTGCGAATGCAGGGAAGTGACTCCTTCACTTCAAGGGAGATTCCTTCAGATGTCTTTGATGCCCACAGGGCATGGAATGTTCCTATATGGTGCACAGGCACAGACGATGCAGCAGACTGGGAGGCAGACGAAGTCAAGCCCAACCGAAGTCCAGCGAAGTCCAGAGTGCCCAGACGATAGAAGAAGAAGTGGTGTCTGATCTGAATCTTGTCCCACGACGAATCTAGGAACCTACACCCAGGTAAGCCCTTAAGTACCCTAAGGAAATCGTTGGTACGATTGGGGGGACCTTCACAGAGGAGGGTCTGGGCAGGGGGGAGATTACACCTATGTCCTTTGACCAGTTTCGCGCCAGAGCGGGAGCCAACAACTCTCAGGACTGGTTTGAACTGGACTATGCATGGGGACACCAAATGTGCCCCTCATGCAGACTTAGTGACGCTGGCAAGCGCACCCACCCGGTCCCAGTACACTAAATCCTGTCTGGGAGGTGGTCACACCTCCCTGTGACAGGATGCCTATTGTTCTGCCTTCCCCTGCTCGAGCATGGCTCAGCAGCAGGAGGTCAGAAATGTGACTCTGGCCGGCAGCAACCATTTTGTGCTGTCTGGGTCTAGAAGGTTGGCACCGGGAACACTGAGAGCCTAACGGAAGGCTCTTCCAGTGCTCGGAATCATACCTCCTGCACCGTTTACAGTGTGGGAGGTATGATTCCCACATGTTTCATACCAAACATGATAGGATTCGTTGCAGCCAGTTTCGAGATGGTAATCGCTTAATTACACGGTGCCCCTCTATATGGTACAAGGCTGCTTCAAAGTCAACCCGGGAGAATGGACTCTGTAGGCTGTAGGGGTGTCCTGCTCATGCAGGGGCACACTCTCACTTAGAACCAAGCAACCTGCCTTCAGGATTGCAAAGGCCTGCTATAGGGGTGACTTATAGGTTTTAAGTGCAGTGACCCTAGATATAGGAAACCTATATATTTAGTAAGTGGTGCTAGCACCAGCTTACACAGGCTGCAATGACAGGCCTGTAGTTCCATTTTGAAGGGTCTCCTATGGGTGGCATAATGCATGCTTCAGCCCATGGGGGAACTTTGGGGTACCTATGCCCTGGGTAACTTAGTACTCCAGTATCCAATCTGGGATGTACCTAAGTACTGAACATAACAATTTAGGGAGAAAGCAGATAGCCTGGGGTCCTGATTAGCAGGATCCCAGTCAAACTAGTCAAAAACAGCTTAGCAGCAGGCAAAAAAGTGGGGGTAACCATGCAGAAGGATACTACCTTCCTACAAAGCTCTTCCACATAAATGTCCTACATTTTAGACTAAAACAAATGGCAATGTAGGCTTTACAGCCACACTCGCAGATCTCAGCCTACAGGATAAAAATAAAGTACATAACCTACAGATACTACGTAAGGAAATACGGAGGTACTCAGTGTAATCTGGAGGTTGGAACTCTGACATTTCGTTGACGTAGAACACCTAGAAACCAAGGCGAATGACCAACCTGACATCCTTATCAGGAGTTAAAACTCTTGCCATAAATAGAGGCTAGAGGCTGTCCAGCTGCATACTGTGTTCTATAGAGCAGGCATTTCACCACTTGGCTTGTTTGTGGCAGCATCTGACGAAACTGCCACTACTTCTCAAGCAGATAGTGGCAATCAGTGAGTCAGGAAGAGACTTTTTCAATATGATATTTTATTTTTTATGCTTACACCTTTGTGCTGTTTACCCTAATCCCCAGAGAGCAAGCGTGGCTGATAAAAGGAATTCTGTAACATGATTCTGTTTATACCTTCTTGGATCCGCCATTTCATATATGGATCTACTCGACTATCAGCAGAAGAATCATAAAAGTTTAAAGCAACTCCAGCTCTCTCCACAAAAAAACATGAGTGGGGTCCTTCAGCAAGACTCTGCTTCACTTCGCTTGGCATCCTGGCTCTTTACTACTAGGATTTTGGTGCATAAACAATGTAAGAGTTATAGACAAATCCTTCAGGCAGCTAGGATCCCACCCACTATCAAGACCTAGCCCCTAAAGGAGAAAAGATTCTTGTGTTTTTCATGCTACAACTGGGCCTTTACTTCTCATCTCTCAGGGCCCCATCAGATGCTGCAGCACGTTTAGTGCAGCCTCACATATGCACATATGCGAATCCATGCATCTGCAAGTGATCTCTTGCTATAGGAGATAGACAGGAATTCTTTGGGCTCACATAGACTAAGGAATTTATGTGCAGCCTCTTTTGTTCTTTACCTCCTGCATCAACCCTGGAACTGAATTCCATATTGTCCAAGCTCATAGATAAACCCTTTGAACTGATACACAAAGTGTATGTGCAAGTTATCTATCAGGAAGTCTTTCTTTGTTCTGGCTGTAACATCAAGCAGATAAGTATGTGAGGAATCCGTACTCTACTTCTTTGAAGACAAAGTAATGCTGAAACTAAACTTCAGGTTTATCTAGCAGTGACTTTCATAGTAATACAACTGTTGGCTTACCAGCATTCTTTCCAAACCCTACACAAGTGGCAGAGAGAATCTGCGTTCTCTCAGCATCAACAGGCCATGGAAATTCTACTTGGACGGAATGTCATTCTTTTTGGTCTTTGGATATGCAGATAAAGGCAAGGCCATCTCACAGGAAGGCATAAATAGATAGGTAGCTGCATGCATTATCCTTTGGCACACCAAGGTTTGTAAGCCACTCCCATAAAGGGAAATAGTTCATGCCAGAAGAGGTGTGGTTGCAAGGCCACCAAGGTTTGCCAAAATGCCCCTCCTAGACATTTATGAAGTGACCGCATGAAGAACAGGTCAGACCTTCACCAAGAAGTACTGCCTATCCCTTCAGACTAGAAGTGAGTCTACCATGAAATGAGTAGTGTCTTGACACCTTTTCTCATTTTCCCTTCAGGTAACACACTTCTTGCTAGTCTTCATTCAAGCATGTAAATCTGTAACAGATCCAATACTGGAGAAGAACAAAAAGTTACATATCTGTAACACGATTTCTAACATTGATATTTTTCATAGACTCATATGCAAGCCTTCCCCTCACCCGTTATTTGTTGCTCATACAACAGTCCTGAACACCTCAGAGCAAGCAGGGGCTACGGGGCCTCAGCCATGGGGGCTGGGGTTGTTTGCCTCTGATGTTCCAGGGTCCAGCGACCCCTGACCTTGACTGGTAGGTCGCTCCCCCACCACACAGCTCCGTCTGTGTGCCCTGCTGCTGCCCCTGATTGTGCTCGTTTTTCCTTTCTGTGCCCCCTTGCTGCCCCTGATTGTGCTCGTTTTTCCTTTCTGTGCCCCCTTGCTGCCCCTGATTGTGCTCGTTTTTTTCCCCTTTCTGTGCCCCCTTGCTGCCCCTGATTGTGCTCGTTTTTTTTCCTTTCTGTGCCCCCTTGCTGCCCCTGATTGTGCTCGTTTTTTTTCCTTTCTGTGCCCCCCTTGCTGCCCCTGATTGTGCTCGTTTTTTCCTTTCTGTGCCCCCTTGCTGCCCCTGATTGTGCTCGTTTTTCCTTTCTGTGCCCCCCTTGCTGCCCCTGATTGTGCTCGTTTTTCCTTTCTGTGCCCCCTTGCTGCCCCTCATTGTGCTCGTTTTTCCTTTCTGTGCCCCCCTTGCTGCCCCTGATTGTGCTCGTTTTTCCTTTCTGTGCCCCCTTGCTGCCCCTCATTGTGCTAGTTTTTTCCTTTCTGTGCCCCCTTGCTGCCCCAGATTGTGCTCGTTTTTTTTTCCCTGTCTGTGCCCCCTTGCTGCCCCTGATTGTGCTCGTTTTTTCCTTTCTGTGCCCCCCTTGCTGCCCCTGATTGTGCTCGTTTTTCCTTTCTGTGCCCCCTTGCTGCCCCTCATTGTGCTAGTTTTTTCCTTTCTGTGCCCCCTTGCTGCCCCTCATTGTGCTCGTTTTTTTCCTTTCTGTGCCCCCTTGATGCCCTGATTGTGCTCGTTTTCCCTTCTGTGCCTGTTTCCCGCCGCTGCGCCCTGCGGCCCCGCCCCTCACTGCCCATTCGCTGCCCCATTCCCTGCTCCTCCCTCCCACCTCCCCATTTATGGCGGCCGCTGCGTGGTGAAGAGAGCGACCCTGACCTTGACTGGTAGGTCGCTCCCCCACCACACAGCTCCGTCTGTGTGCCCTGCTGCTGCCCCTGATTGTGCTCGTTTTTCCTTTCTGTGCCCCCTTGCTGCCCCTGATTGTGCTCGTTTTTTCCTTTCTGTGCCCCCTTGCTGCCCCTGATTGTGCTCGTTTTTTCCTTTCTGTGCCCCCCTTGCTGCCCCTGATTGTGCTCGTTTTTTCCTTTCTGTGCCTCCCTTGCTGCCCCTGATTGTGCTCGTTTTTCCTTTCTGTGCCCTCTTGCTGCCCCTGATTGTGCTCGTTTTTTCCTTTCTGTGCCCCCTTGCTGCCCCTGATTGTGCTCGTTTTTCCTTTCTGTGCCCCCTTGCTGCCCCTCATTGTGCAAGTTTTTCCTTTCTGTGCCCCCTTGCTGCCCCTGATTGTGCTCGTTTTTTTCCCTTTCTGTGCCCCCTTGCTGCCCCTGATTGTGCTCGTTTTTTCCTTTCTGTGCCCCCTTGCTGCCCCTGATTGTGCTCGTTTTTTCCTTTCTGTGCCCCCTTGCTGCCCCTGATTGTGCTCTGTTTTTTCCTTTCTGTGCCCCCTTGCTGCCCCTGATTGTGCTCTGTTTTTCCTTTCTGTGCCCCCTTGCTGCCCCTGATTGTGCTCGTTTTTTCCTTTCTGTGCCCCCCGTGCTGCCCCTGATTGTGCTCGTTTTTCCTTTCTGTGCCCCCTTGCTGCCCCTCATTGTGCTAGTTTTTTCCTTTCTATGCCCCCTTGCTGCCCCAGATTGTGCTCGTTTTTTTCCCTTTCTGTGCCCCCTTGCTGCCCCTGATTGTGCTCGTTTTTTCCTTTCTGTGCCCCCCTTGCTGCCCCTGATTGTGCTCGTTTTTCCTTTCTGTGCCCCCTTGCTGCCCCTCATTGTGCTAGTTTTTCCTTTCTGTGCCCCCTTGCTGCCCCTCATTGTGCTCGTTTTTTTCCTTTCTGTGCCCCCTTGATGCCCTGATTGTGCTCTGTTTTCCCTTCTGTGCCTGTTTCCCGCCGCTGCGCCCTGCGGCCCCGCCCTCACTGCCCATTCGCTGCCCCATTCCCTGCTCCTCCCTCCCACCTCCCCATTTATGGCGGCCGCTGCGTGGTGAAGAGAGCGACCCCTGACCTTGACTGGTAGGTCGCTCCCCACCACACAGCTCCGTCTGTGTGCCCTGCTGCTGCCCCTGATTGTGCTCGCTTTTCCTTTCTGTGCCCCCTTGCTGCCCCTGATTGTGCTCGTTTTTCCTTTCTGTGCCCCCTTGCTGCCCCTGATTGTGCTCGTTTTTCCTTTCTGTGCCCCCTTGCTGCCCCTGATTGTGCTCGTTTTTTCCTTTCTGTGCCCCCTTGCTGCCCCTGATTGTGCTCGTTTTCCCTTCTGTGCCTGTTTCCCGCCGCTGCGCCCTGCGGCCCCGCCCCTCACTGCCCATTCGCTGCCCCATTCCCTGCTCCTCCCTCCCACCTCCCCATTTATGGCGGCCGCGCGCAGCGGGCGCGCTGCTGGCGCGCCAAAGGCGCGCCTAAGGCAAGCCCGTCTGCGCCCGTCCGCGCCGTGACCGCGCCCAGCGCCAGACCCCCTGGTCCGGGCATCCCCGCGCCCGCCACATCAACAGACGCCGATACGACGCCAGCACCCTCCACGCACTCAACCCCGGAAAAGATCACGCCTGCTACCAGGCCACCCCGAAGCGCACCCAAGGGCCCTTCACCTGCCGGAACTGCAGCTTCGCCAGCACCCGCCCCGCCAAACCACCGCCCAGGAAAGAACCCAACTACCTCAGATGCATCCTCCTCAACACCCGCTCCGCCCGCAAACACGCCATCGAACTCTGGGACCTTCTCGACTCAACCTCCCCAGACGTCGCATTCCTGACGGAGACCTGGCTGAATCCCGCTTCAGCCCCCGACATCGCCATTGCCATCCCGGACGGATACAAGATCACCCGCAGGGACCGCACCAACGGAGTCGGAGGAGGCATCGCCATCGTCCACAGGAACACCCTCAGAGTCTCAACCAACACCGACGACACCCTCAGCACCGCCGAACACATGCACTTCCAGATCCACACCGATCCCAACACCACCCTCAGAGGAACCCTCATCTACAGACCCCCGGACCCCGACCACAGTTCAGCGATTCCATCGCTGACTTCGTCAGCACACACGCCATCGCCTCCACGGACTACATCCTCCTCGGGACCTGAACTTCCACCTCGAGAACAACAAGGACACCAACTCCACCACCCTGATCGACAACCTCGCCACCCTCGGACTCAGACAGCTCGTGACTACACCCACCCACGCCGCCGGCCACACGCTCGACTCCATCTTTTCCGCAAGCCCACACGTCTCCTTCAACCACACCTCCGAACCCCACTGGACTGACCACCACTGCATCCACTTCACCTACAGGAAGCCCACCACGCACCACCGCACAGAACAAATGCCTCGCCGCTGCTGGAGCAGAGTCACGGAAGACCAGCTAACCACAACCCTCGCCCTGAGCCCACCCGCCGAACCCTCCGAACCCGACACCGCCGCCCGCAACCTCAGACAGTGGATCGACGACTGCGCCAACACCCTCGCCCCACTCAAGAATCCGCCCAACAGCCACACCAGCAAGAAAGCCACCTGGTTCACCGAAGACCTCCAGGCCTCCAAACGAACATGCCGAAAACTGGAGAAGATCTGGCTCCACGAACGGACAGCGGACAGCGGACAGCTACGCCGCCCACAAGAGAGCCACCCGCAGTCACCATCACCTCATCAGATCCGCCAAAAGGGCCTCACTCAAAGACCGCCTAGACAACAACGCACACAACAGCAAAGAGCTCTTCAACATCGTGAAGGAACTCTCCAACCCCAGCTCCAACACCAACGACATCCAGCCGTCGCGAGACCTGTGCGACTCACTGGCCACCTTCTTCCACCGCAAAATCGCCGACATCCACGACAGCTTCAACACCACGACCGCCCCGGCAACCACCGAGACCACTGCCCCCACAACCACCAACCGCCTGCTCTCCTGGACCAACATCAACGACGAGGACACCAGCGAGATCATGAACACCATCCACTCCGGTTCACCGCTAGACCCGTGCCCTCACCACATCTTCAACAAAGCCAGTACAGCCATCGCGCCCCATCTCCGGAAAATAATCAACATCTCCTTCGAGACAGCAACCTTCCCGGAAAGCTGGAAGCACGCCGAGATCACCGCCTTACTCAAGAAACCCAAGGCAGACCCCAAGGACCTCAAGAACTTCCGACCCATCTCTCTGCTCCCGTTCCCCTCGAAGGTCACCGAGAAAATCGTCAACAAACAACTGACCCGCTACCTCGAGGAGAACAACATCCTGGACCCTTCCCAGTCCGGCTTCCGCAGCAACCACAGCACCGAAACCGCCCTCATCGCCGCCACCGATGACATCAGGACCCTGCTAGACAACGGAGAAACAGCAGCCCTCATCCTCCTGGACCTATCAGCCGCCTTCGACACGGTCTGCCACCACACACTACGAACACGCCTTCACGACGCCGGGATCCAAGAGAAGGCCCTGGACTGGACCACATCCTTCCTTTCCGGCAGAACACAAAGCGTCCGCCTCGCCCCCTTCCGATCCAAGGCCACCAAGATCATCTGCGGCGTACCCCAAGGCTCCTCCCTCAGCCCAACGCTGTTCAACATCTACATGGCACCCCTCGCCCACGTCGCCCGACAGCACAACCTCAACATCATCTCCTACGCCGACGACACCCAGCTGATCCTCTCCCTCACCAAAGACCCTCACACCGCCAAAACCCACCTCCACGAAGGAATGAAGGCCGTCGCCGAATGGATGAGGACCAGCCGCCTGAAGCTGAACTCGGACAAGACGGAGGTCCTCATCCTTGGTTCCAACCCTTCAGCCTGGGACGACTCCTGGTGGCCAACATCACTGGGAACAGCCCCGCCACCCACCGACCACGTACGCAACCTAGGGGTCATCTCGACCCCACCCTCTCCATGACTAAGCAGGTCAACGCCGTTTCCTCATCCTGCTTCAACATCCTCCGAATGCTCCGCAGGATCTTCAAGTGGATCCCCACCGAAACAAGAAAACAGTCACCCAGGCCCTCGTCACCAGCAGGCTGGACTACGGAAACGCCCTCTACGCAGGAACGACGGCTAAGCTCCTGAGACGGCTACAACGCATCCAGAACGCCTCTGCACGTCTTATCCTCGACATCCCCCGACGCAGCCACATCACACCCCACGTGAGAGACCTGCACTGGCTCCCTGTCAACAAGAGGATAACCTTCAAGCTCCTCACCCACGCACACAAAGCACTCCACAACTCCGGACCAGCCTACCTCAACAGACGACTCAGCTTCTACACCCCCACCCGCCAGCTCCGCTCGACCAGCCTCGCCCTCGCCACAGTCCCCCGCATCCGGAAAACGACCGCCGGCGGCAGATCCTTCTCCCACCTCGCCGCCAAGACCTGGAACACCCTCCCCACCAACCTCCGACAGACCCAAGACCTACTGGCCTTCAGAAGACTCCTCAAGACCTGGCTCTTCGATCAGTAGCAGCACCACCCCCCTCTTCCCCCAGTGCCTTGAGACCCTCGCAGGTATGTAGTGCGCTTTATAAGTGACATGATTGATTGATTGATTGATTATGTCTTTGCAAACAGGGCCAAGTACAACCCCTTCAGCACTTGACTCTCAGTGTTAGCGACGGCGAGCAGTCGCAGGCTTTTCAGGAAGATATTTTGGTTGTGGGCAAACTCAGAACTCAACAGTCACCCAGCAGCACAGCACCTGATTGTCCAACCCAGTGCTGTACTTTAAAAGAGAACAGTATTTTCATCTACACACCTGAAACACAACCCCACACAGGAGTTAAGCACTGGATTCTGCCCACCCTTTCCCTTTTCCCGGGTCTCCCTCTCTCATGAGTTTAGGCAGGTCCCCCTCTGCTTTATAGAGTGTCTGTTAGGCATGTATCAAGATTCGTGTGAAGATTAACCAAGTTCAGTACATTAGTGCTCAATTTAATAGAGTCCCTTTCAGTTCAGTCTCACCACAACACAGGTCTCTTTCAGCAGCGTGCATCTCTATTTCCTCCTGCTTCTGGGAGGCCCTGCACCAGCTGTAGAATCAGCTCGTGATCCTGGAGGATCACAGTAGAATACAGCAGTGGAGACAGAGGCGCCTTATGTCCTCACAGAACAGCACAGGCACTGGACGTTTGTGAAGGCTCAAAGCAGGAGTTGGACTTGCTTCTGGGTCTTGAGTGAGGTGCAGCAGATGGACCTCTGTGGAGTTGAGGGGTTGACAGTGGGATGAGGGCAACCAAGGGCATACTCTTCAGATGCTGTAGCAGCACCCACCTCTGGGGAGTGCTTGTTTATGGTGGTGCAGTTCACCTCAGACACGCTTCCTGGTTGTGATGGCACAGTTCACCTCTGCACAACTCTGGTTATGGGGTGACATCCTCTTCAGCACAGCTCAATCCACAGAGTGACGTGTACCTGGGAACCAATTTTTGGTCACAGCGGCAACAACTGCTTTCTCTGATTCCCACTCTGAACTGTGATCTTGGAGAGACTGCACCTCATGCTTTTGGGACATGCAGAGCTCTCCTTATTGTGTTCCTTCTCTTGACAGACCATCACACAACTGGGGTCAAGCTGTTTCTGGCACTCCCTGGACAGTGACACCTTCTGCAGGGGTGGCAGGTCCCTTCCTTCTCTCAGCAACCAGCTGGCTTCTAGGTGCCCGGTTCAGAGGGAACAGCAAGGCAAGACTTCAGGTGATGTTCTCTCACCAAAAAGGGAAGCAGACTTGTGGGCACCAGCTCTGTTGGAACAGCAATACCCCTAGTACTTTGTGGGGCACTCCCTTCCTTTTTAAAGGGAACTTGGAACCAGAACAACAAGTGGATCAGTTGCTCCCATTTTTATTTAGTCAAAGCAGAAAGGAGTTGTGGGTTCCCTATCTGCACATTCAGAACCAGTTTGGGGTTGTTCATTTTTCAAGTGTCCTTTCCAGGCTGGTATCCAGACAAAGCCTTTGTGTAGAGTGATGCCCCTCACAGCTAAGTAGTCTCCAGCTTGGAGTAAGCACAACGGAGATTCAAAGAGGTGTGCACTTTCTGCACCTGGCTATCAACAGCAGCACAACACAGTGAGCAGGGAAGAGGCAAAACTTCTCTATACTTTCAACAACAGAGACTGCAGCCCCACCCTTCACATACTATACAAGGCTCATACACAGATACACACAGCATGCACTTTGGATACTAACACTAGGAAGTATAGCATAGAAGCTGAACTTTACACGATTGGGACCATTGGCCTCCACTCCAGTGACACAGATAAAAGGATCTGGTCGCAATTATAGATTCACAAAACGAGGTATGCTACCACCGCTACTCAACATGCTGACCCATGACAGGGACAGTAGTCCACTTTCTGCAAAATGAGGTGGTGCGTGGTGCACCCCTCGAGGTAACAGGGCTGCTGTAGGACCTCACTCATGTCAAGCGAGCACATGCTAGATTAGTGTAAGCCTAGTGCCAAAATGAGTTAAGGCCTCCCACAATATATATCTCAAAGACGGCCTCCCTAAATATATACACATTTCTAACATGGAATGTCAGGGAGCTGCTCGGTGGAGAAGAGATGTAAAATGCATGCTTACTTAAAAATGAGAGGGGATCAGGTGTCCTTTATTCAAGAGACACGTCTTTCACAGTCGGAGTCTCGCAAATTACAGCACAGGTGGATGGGTCTATACATCTGCCAGAGGGGCACTTATATGGCTTAAACTTAGGATGCCCTTCGTACCATCTGAGAGCGACAAAGATAAAGAAGAGAGACACATCGTGGGAAAGGCACATTGCTTGGTAGTGCTGTTGTTATTGGCTGTATGTATGCCCCTAATGAGGACCAACTTATGTTTTTTCGCTACTCTTTCTTCTGAACTGATCTGCTGTCAGGGTACTCCGATCTAACTGGAAGGTGATACTAACTGTGTACTGATCAGGGATTTAGACAGGTCTTTCCCTCCACTAACACTAAGGTCCCACGAGTAGCTCTGGGATTCTCAAAATTGTTAGACAATTGGGCACTTACAGAGTTATAGAGGCAGGGCCACTGCGTAGAAAGACCACACTGCTTTTACTCACCAATGCATAACTCACAAGTAAGACCAGATCGTTTCATAGGTTCCAGGCACATAAGCACGGTTACAACCTATACAGAATACCTGTTCCGTACACTGCCGCCCCATAACCCATTGATAATGAGTATTGTGCCCATACTCACCTGGAGATTACAGAGTGCCATGTTAGAGGACAGCGCTTTCAGGCAGTCACTGGGGGTAATAATTTTACATTATTTCCAATAAGACTGCGTCTCATGCATTACAGGTATAGGAGGCCTTCAAGACCACTGTATCAGAGGCAGGTTGGAGTTCGGAAGACGATGTAGAGGGAATTGGGTAGAATGGATGTGAGCATATACAGACTTAAACAGGAAGCTATAGTTGACCCCATTGAAAGACAAACATTAGAGACTGAGACACAGAATTATAACACAACTGTTGAAAAACGTAGATGTCCTAACTATAACAAGTTTAGTGAAGGAGATAGACCAGGACAGTTATTATCTTGATTAATTAAACTCTAGGTTAGAGGGACCTCTGTAAAGAAGGCCAGTGATGGACGGAGGGTGCATACACAGAGAAATAAATGAAACCTTCTTAGAATGTTATAAGACATCGTATGCATGAGGCGAGGAAGATCAAAAAGAAGAGTTTGAACTGATCTTTGACAACATAACCCTGAGCAGAGTCCCGTGAGAGGTGCAAGAAAAGCTCGGCACCACAATAACAGAGGTGGGGATGAAGGACTAAGGAAACAGTTAAAGAAGTGGCCAGAGATAAAATTTCCAGGACAGACAGGTTGCCAATAGACGTTTATAAGACATATGCTAATATATTAGCTCCACATCTAAGTAGGATGTACACAAAAGCTTGGGAGAAGGTTTAAGACCCTGGCACAACATTTGAGGTTTTTATAGTGTCCCTCCCTAAACCCTGTAGGAACTCTTAAAGGCCTCTAGCCATCTTGAACCTAGATTTCAGAGTATTAAGTAAAATTCAAGCAAAAAGATTTAACCCATACCTGACTGCTTCAATTTACTAGGGCAGGAGTGGCTTCATTTCAACTAGGACTACTTCTATAAACATTAGAAGATTATTTAGAGTCGTGGAGAAGATGCCAGAAACTTTGAGAGGAAAGGCAATGGTGATGCCCATTGACCTTGAGAAAGCCCTCAGTATGCTAAGTTGGAGATTTTGAATAGTGGGTCTGGGCCGGATAGGCATGGGTGAGAACTGGTTCAAATGGATAGAATTGTTTTATTCTGAACCAATGGCTAGGGTGAGAGTGGGAAGAATGAGCTCTGCCCCATATAAGATTTACAGAATAACTAGGCAGGGATACATTTTCCCACCTCTACTCTTTGCAATGGCAATAGAACCCTTTGCTGAGAAAATAGGAGCATAGAAAAGGGGAAGGAGAATCCCACTGGCTGATGGAATGCATGCCATCCCGCTCTATGTGAATGATAGGCTAGTATCTCTAAAGGATGGGTAATTATAGGTGGATCCGATGGCTCAGTGCGTCATGGAATTTGGAAGTGTATCAGGTTTACAGGCAATCTGGTCTAAGACCTGTGCATATCCTATTGACTCAGTAATGACTGACAACCCTCAAAAATTTGAAAAATGTAGTATCACATGTGAGCAACATGCATTTAAATACCTGGGAGTCCGAGCGTATCATAGAGTCGAGGACATTATAACGGTAAACTACCATTACTTCGCGGACACTACTACGAAGTACCATTATTGCGCATTTTTTACTTCGCAGGATCTTTTTCTACGTATGATTTTACTTAGCATGCTGTTACTTCGTATTTACCGTTACTTCGCAAGTGAATTACTTTGCAGACTATCAACATCGCTGTTTGGAAAAGGAGGCGCTTCCGTTTCGTGAAGGGTAGTGTTTGGGAGTAGGGACAGGACTGGGGGTCGGGGGAGGGATGTGCAGGGGGTAGTGTTTAAGGGTTTAAGGGTTTAGGGTAGTGTTGTGGTGTATGTGTAGTGTAGGGTAGTGTTTTAGGGTTTAGGGAAGTGTAGGGGTGGGCGTGCAGGGTAGTGTTTGAGTGTAGGGAGTGGACTGGGGGAAGGGGGAGGGACTTGCAGGGGGTAGTGATTTAGGGTTTAGGGTAGTGCTGTGGTGTTTGTGTAGTGTAGGGTAGTGTAGTGTAATAGGGTTTAGGGTAGTGTCGGAGGGGGTGTGGGGTCGTGCAGGGTAGTGTTGGAGTGTAGGGACAGGAGTGGGGGAAAGGGAAAGGTCGTGCAGGGGGTAGTGTTTAAGGGTTCAGGGTAGTGGTGTGATGTTTGTGTAGTGTAGGGTAGAGTTTTAGGGTTGAGGGTAGTGTCGGGGGGGTCATGCAGTGTAGTGTAAGAGTGTAGGGACAGGACTGGGGGAATGGGGAAGGACGGTTAGGGGGTAGTGTAGAGGTGTTTGAGTAGTGTAGAGTAGTGTAGTGTTTGTGGTTTTGTGTAGTGTAGTGTTTTGATTGGTAAATGTGAATGTGTTGAAAAAGTGGAATGACTCACTCACCCAAAAGCCATATTAAATTTATTTAAAGCATGTCGGACATATTAAAAATGTTTAATGATTACGTGACTTTTTAAAAATAAAAAGGGTTTTTAATTATATTTGCGATACTCCCCACCCAAAAACCCTATTTCCCTGTCATCGCGTCACGGGGGATAGGATAGCATTAGAAATATTTTTACATACTACGTGCAATAAAAGAGTTGTAATGGTATGCGTATTAATTTAATGCGGGAAACGCATTTAAAGTACATTTCCATGCATTTGCAATGTAAATGAATGCGCAGTTTAAACTTGCGAAGTAATGGTCATTGCGAAGTAAAAACATCGTAGTAATGACATGCGTACTAATGGCTTGCGAAGTAACGTCATATATTCCATTATAACAGGTAATATGAGTGCTATTAGATCCCTGAACGGTAGCACCAAATTTTGGAAATCACTGAAGCTATTGATAATGGAGCACATAGCTCTTATTAAAATGGTCATTCTCCCCAAATTCCTTAATTTTTTCATTAATCTACTTGTTTGGGTCCCTGCGACATGGTTTAAGAAATCAGAAGAATTTCTCAGGGACTTTCTATGGGGAGGTGATTGGCACAGAGTCTCTTGGATACTCTGAAACTGTCTACACATGCCTACACATGGACCTCGACCTCTGGTACCTGACAGCCCAGATACAATGGATAGCTATGTGGTTGGATGAAATTTGCAATCAAGAGATTTGCCTATTGAGGCATGAGCGAAATCAGGCAAAATGAAGAGATAAAGAGTTACTTAGGCTATTGAGGATTGCCCTAAAATGCTGGAGAAAATATGCGAAGCCCACCTTACGCCCCCCACAATATCACACATACCAAGTACTCTGGGATTTTCTAGGGGAAATGATTTGAGTGCGTGGATAAAGGTTGCCATGATCACAAATCAAGCGGAAGAAGTTGTGCTTTTTATAACACTGGTTGATGATCACAGGCTTCAGGGTTCGTCACATGTGGAGCTGTAATTATAAATATGAAACTCCGGTGCTCTGAACCGTCATACCAACGAGGTGCTATAACTATTATTCACAATAGGGATTGAGCACAAATTAGTAACCTGATTATACAGATCATTATTGAATATGGCCAAGCAGAACCTGCATTAGATTAAAACTAGACGGGAGACTAATGTTGGGAAAGAATTTCATAGGGAGGAATGCCAGAGGGTTCAGAAATAAAAATGAAGTGCACCTTTTATTACAAGAAGTGGGGGCATGCAGGCTTCTTTTCTGCTGAGTGCAACATTGTGTCTATTAACAAACTGTGTTTTGTAGTATGTTTAGTAGTACTATAATAGTATTATTCATATACTACAAATCGCTATTCACTAACCTATGTGCAGAGTTCTCTGCCTCTCTATCTTCATGTGCGGACATCTCTGCACACGTATGCCTTAGATTTATTAGTAAATGTGGGAAGGGGAGTGGCTGGAACATGGGAAATACTTAGTACTAAATGGAAGGAGTTTAGGGAAGATCTAGCAGGCATTAAGGGAGTTCTAGGAAGGACACGCACCACACCACACAAGAGTAAACCATTCCTATTGACAAACTACCCTTCTAAAGTTACTACAGCCAAAAAGGGAACCTAGACAGTTGTAAAAGTACTCCAGCTCAGACCTGGAGCAAGTCTAACACCACACTACCACTGGTACTGCAAGTCCCTCTGATAGAAAATAATGGTGGCAGGGACTATTTTAATTACCTTTTGAACTTAAAAAAAGAAATGTACTTTATTAAAAAAAAAACAATTTTAGAACATTTTATACAAACCCTTTAGTCATTTTAATACCTAATAAATAAACATAAATATTTTACCTTAGGAGGGATTTTTTTAAAGTAAATATTTTAAAAATATTTACAATTAAATGTAACATATTTAAATGAATTACATACTTAATTTAAAATGAATAGTGCTCCATAAGTTTTTTGTTTTCTACATTTACACGCATTATAGAAAATGTATTTACATTAGTACTTGTCAGAAATATTTTCACATCTTTAAGTTTAATAAAATATTACTTTTCTCTATACAGTCTTCGCTGGTGTTAACAGCTCCCAGTTAACACCAGCGAAGACTGTCTTTGTGCACTGCAGCAGCGACCCCTTTTGTGTTGCCCGTAAATTTGTGGTGAACAGGCGCCATATACCCACTTTTGAACACTTCCTAGTGTAGGTGACAAGACGTGTGCCGCTAGACCTGGGTGCTGCACAGTGAATCTATAACCCGCGCCATGGAAGACGAGTGCGCAAACTGGAAGAACTGAAGCGTGGCCAGCTTGTGGTAGCGAAAGGCAAGGAGTGCTTCAAGAAGATAGATTATTTGCACATTTCTTCAAGAAGATTTCAAGTAAAGAAGGAAGAAGTTGTAAGTACTTAGCCCTGAAAAAGCCCGAATTGTGGGCAAAACGCGTTGGCTGTGCGGAAATGTTCATATCTGTAGACAAGAAAATGAATAAAAGAATTACAAGATAAAAAGATCAAAGACCTCATGAATCGTGTTTATGTTATCAATTACAGCATTGACTGAGTTAATTGTTTGAATTCTTTTGAGAGTTGCCTCTCTGTTTTTGTATATATATTGATTAATGAAAGGCTAATGATGGTGGCTAGACTTTAGAGGTGGGCAATTCTCGAAGATTAAGTGGCTAAACTGGTGGCCTAAAATAGGAAACACACTTAGTGGTGCGGCGATAAGTGTCCCTTGCTGCCTTTGCCTGTTCAGTCTTCAAAGCCAAAATTAGTACATTTATTACAAAGTGGAAGAGTAAATTTACATATGTTGTGAATGGTTCCCAATATGTTGAACTTTCAGAGGTAGAAAAGGCAGGGTTAATAAAACTGCATCCCTATGATTCCATGGAAGTAAAACTATAGATTTTTGGTTTATGTAATGCGATATTGCTGTGTACATTTTTTATTCTACAGAAACGTGCTATTGTTGTATGATTGTGCAGGGTGAGGCGGGTGTAGCAGTGCTTAATTTGAGCCAGTGGTTTCTGGTGCTCGGCACCAACACTTCATTGTCAACACCGGCGCTTGTGACAAACTGCCACAAGGTGGCACTGTCTGACTAATTTAGAGATGACCACAACAACAGTTAATTATTAATTAAATTTACATTTAAAATGACTATTACCTGCTGCCCAAGTCATACTTATATTGCTTTGGGGGCCTGAAATAGTCCGAATTGTCACAGGAGTGTGATGGGTTAGTAGTTGTGTTGTTACTATCATTGGCAGCATAGCAGGGGCAATTTGTGGTGCAAGCTGCAGTGGCCTCCTGTCGAGAGCCCTGGCTCTTATGTTTTCCACAAATTAAGCACTGGCGTTGGAGAATGAGTGTTCATCTCTGTCCTGCGTTATTCTCGCCCCGGGAGACTCCCCCTGACCTCTCTTGCAGTGTGGCTGTTTTCTTGTGCTCCTGCCCAGCCTGGCTCTTTGCCAGGCACAGGCGTCGAGGTGATGCTGCACAGTGTGGCTCTGTGTTGTCGAGGGATGGCGGATACAGAAACACATGGCACAAGGTGTGTGTGATGTAATTGGCTGAAGTGTGGCTCCTTCTGTGCCAGGTCACGGCCTCCGAGGGTTCCCTGGAAAGACACCACGCGGCCCCGCGTCTCCAGCTGGCGGGGAGCCAGTAAAAGCACCCAGTTGGTCGGGTCTCACTGGCCCAGAGCCTCCGAGGGGGCTTGTTTAACAGAGGGGGTACACCTGGCGGTGGGTGAGCAAGCAAAGTAATAGGGAGAGTCGAGCCAAGGGTCTCACTTGGCTGTGGGAGCCTGTGCGTGAGCCGAGCCATCAAAATATTTGGAATGTAAATTGTGCAACAATCTTCGTGTTTACATAGGATAAAGTCATCAGTATAAAAAATAGTTTATTTCTTTGTCACGCGGGAGTCTTTCGTTTTAGGACATTCGATGATATCACTGCGTCATCGAGCGCCATTTATAAGAAGTGATGTTTTTCTAAACATGAGCCTAGAAGCATTCATGGACGCTAGTGAACCAAAAGGAGAGTTGGTTGTCACGCGCCACGTATGTACGCTAAGCTGTTATTACACGTCTGCGCGTGAACAGAAATGAAGTGCAGCGCTCAGCTGCAGAGCTGCAGCCAGACTTTGATGGCAAAGCGTACACTGTGCGAGCTTTTTGTATTTTGAACCACACCTTTAGGGCTGCAAGCACAGATTGGATCTGTATAAAGCCCAAGATGGCACCACGCCGGGCAGCAGTGATGGTGGGCGGCTGCAGACGCCACAGCTCGACTCTGCTGGCTTAGGGCCCAACGGTCCAAGAGGACCTTCAGTTGAGCCAAGGATCGACCTCGCGCCTAGCTCGAGCCTACCATGGCTCGCCCAACTCTCGGTACGTACTCGTGCCGCTTGCAGCCACCCAGCACCACCCTGCAAAGATACAGAAAGAGATGAGCGGGTCCACAAATTAACAGGGCGAGCCGAGCCAGAAGCAAGCCATAGTTATGGCTCGGATCTTGGAGCAAGTGCACGAGCCAAGACCTGACAATATTTGCTATTTAAATCGTACAACAAACATCAAGTTAAATATGATAATGTCTCTTCAAAATTCAAAAAAGTGTACTTCTTTAACACTTAAAAGCTTTGACATAAATAAGGCACATTATGGCATTGCACTGAGAGGTATTTATTAAAAGTGATAATTTCGTACAACTGGTAGTCTGAACTCACATATTTGAAACTGCTTTTATATGCAATAATGAAGAAAAAAAGAGTAATGGTGAAATAAAATATTTACCTTAGACACAATTTAAGTGGGGCGCCACAATTTATTCAGGTTTTCTGGTTTCACTTCCTACGAATCACCAAGAAATGCGTATCTATTTGTCTTTCTTTATGAGAAGGCTTTGTTTTGACCTCTTACTTCATTTTTCTGCAGTTTTTAAACACAGCGCGAGGTCGACCGGATGGCTGAGGCTTATCATGAGCACCAGTTACATTACACAAGGTCACATAAATTGTTTATAGGCATGGGTAGATTAAGTGATAGCAAATTATAACAAGTTCACAGACTTGGTTGCGGTGTGCACTGTTCACTGCGAACCGAAGTTCTGCCCACAATTAATCACAATGTCAACTTCAGTCTATTTCATGCTCTACTGTTTAAGCATTTATTTCTTTATATATAGTACGTAATTAGTTCATTACATTTAGTACCATGTTAATCGTGCCAGGTTCTATTGCCTTACAACAAAATGTTATTTCAAACTCAGTTTTTTTTTATACATAAAACAAAGACATGAGACATGACATTTAAAAACCTACATGAAAACAATTTGTTCTGTTCATTTTCATGCCCGATGCATTTCGGGACTCCAAGGTCCCTTCCTCAGAGGCATATCTGAACCCCAAAACAAAATACCAATGTTTTAACAAACATAATTTACATGGAGTATCATATACGGCCAACAACTTATGTGCACTGTGCAATCCTGGTCCCAAACCACTTCAGCGTGCATGTAGTATCTGATCAATGGTGCCTGCTGCGTCATACAACCAGTCGTGTATCTGCAAGTGTTTAAAAGTGTTCATGCGTAATGACTCTGTGCTTAGGTGTATTAAGAATAGACTCGCATTTTATATGATCACCATGCGTGAAATTCTAAAAAAGAATATAAATGAAAGTTTATGTATAAGACCAGTCCTACCTTATTTGCCAGTTTTTTGCCAATGCAAAATTAATGATAAAAAACAACAGTCAGACCAATCTGCAATCCGAAATTAAATCGGATGAATATGAAGAAATGTACAAGCAGTGATAAACTAATACTCAAATGCCACCCGTCCAGTGTAAAAACCAATGAAAACTCACCTTAAATATAAAAGTATATTCCCAGATTAGTACATCTGCTTTAAGCACAAATGTAAACTCTGTAAGAAAACCAATAAACCAACGAGCTGTCAGTTAACGTGTAGGGCTAATCGAAAATCCTTAAAAACGCAAATGCTAGGAAAAAACACAATCCTTCAATGCTCCCGCATCCTACCGGTGTAGTCTCTAACTCTGCTTGCTGAGTCCGTCTGTTGATGATTGAAAAGCCGTCTGACCTTCATATACGAACTAGCCGCGGGAAACAACGTGGTGCAAAAGACTGCCGACGGACCGCGTAATGCTTCCGTTGCGTCAAATGTTCGGCCGCCATCTGTACACATATAAATCCTCTTCTAGAATGCTATGTGCCTACATGTTCAATGCGGCACCCTGGGATTAAGCCTTACTCAACTTACTAACATCAATTAAAGTTGAATTGCAATCTACTAGAAACTCTCGATGACAGTGACGACAGACCATAATGGTCTGTACGTCCATATCTCAAAAATATTGCCGCCATGTTGGAACGTGCAACTACCCAAAGATGGGCAGTATATGCCTCCATAAGCACTGTGACCGCCCTTTTCCATGAATGATTGCCAACACAAGGTAAACATACGATAATATCAGATAAAAATAGTGCCACATCAAAATACTGAGTAAATGAGCTCAATTGCCAAAAAATCTAAAACAATGTGATAAATGTGTACCTTGCATACAAACGAGTGAGGGTGTACTCAGTTGAAGTGAAGAGGATGAAACAAGTTATAATAATTTAAAAAAACTGCGAAGGTGTGATGCCCATCACCAAATATACCTAGCAAGTCAATGTATAAATGTATGAATGTACTTGTCAATGTGATGTATATTACAATGTCGAATGGGTTGGGGGTGGACTGGTGTCCATCTGTGCCAAGTGTATTTCATATTGTGTGTGAAACTGAAAAATCCTTAAATGTAACAACTCATATCGATTCTGTCGTTGAGCCCCTTGGGTAGTAATGTTTGTAATTGATTGATCCAATAAAGCTCACGTTGTAATAATCTTTTACTGTTGTCCACTCCATGAGTCACTTTCACTGTCTCAATTATTTGGAATCTCATTTGTGAAACTGAATGGTTGGCTTCCTGCCAATGTACAGCTATATTGGATGTTTTGTTTTTTGTCCGTATCGTACTTTTGTGCTCTGTTAATCTCACTTTCATTTTGCGTTCCGTTTTGCCAACATAGGCTTTTCCACAAGGACATTTAATGCAATATATCACATTACTCGTATTGCAGTCTGATGTGTGCCTCAACTGTATATCTTTACCTGAAATTGGATATCTCAAAATGTTCCCTATAATGACATTGTTACAATGGATGCAATTTAGGCACTTGGTTGTTCCTTTGTGTATTCCTGGATCCAACCTTTTGTCAGGTAATGCCAATAGTTCTCGAAGGTTCTACCTCTGGTGTAAGCATGTAGTGGCTTTTCTCTGAATAAATTGTTGAAATCAGGTTTGTTTTCAATAAGTTCCCATCTGGTGTTTATTATCCGTTTAATGGCTCTTGAACTTGTGGAATATTTGGAGACAAACACTGTGGAGTCCTTCTTAGGTTGTCTGGATTTGTTGTTAAATAATTCTATCCTGTCTTTGCGGTTCACTCTTGAGATGCACTCCTAAAGGATCTCCTCTGGATAACCCCTTTCAGCATACTTCTGTTTGTATTCCATGATTTTAAGCATTCCTACTTCTTGATCAGAACATATCCTTTTTATTCTCAAAAACTGCGAGAATGCTAAGTTTTTTATGAGACTCCTTGGGTGAAAACTGGTGAATAATAATGCATTATTTCTGTAGGTAGGCTTGGTATATACCTGCGTTTGGAGACCTGGTCCAGTTGGTTTCTTCATGAGTAGTACATCCAGATGGTTGATTTGTTTATCATCAATAGTATATGTAAACTGTGTCCTGGGGTCCTGTGTGTTCAGGGATCTTAACATGTGTCAGACTTGGCATCTTTTGGCGTGTTTCTCCTGAGTTTTTGCTTTCTGACCTCCCGGTTTTGACTCTGTTTGTGCTGGCTTAGTGTTTCTGCGCACTTTTCTCACTGCTGATCAGTGGTAAAGTGCAAGTGCTCCTATGGTAAAATGTGTTATGGATTGGTGTTTCCATGATTGGCCTATTTGATTTACGTGTCAGTCCCTAGTAAAGTGCACTGTGTGTGCCAGGGCCTGTAAATCAAATGCTGTTGGTGGGCTGCAGCACTGGATTGTGCCACCCACACAAACAGCCCGTAAATGTGACTCTGGCCTGCCATTGCAGAGCCTGTGCGCAGTCTGGTACTTCATGTCGACTTGGTAAGTACACCCACTTGCCAGGCCCTAACCTTCCCTTTTCTTACATGTCAGCCACCCCTAAGGTAGGCCCAAGGTACCCCTGTGGGCAGGGTGCAGTGTATGTGAAAGGTAGGACATGCCCTGGTGTGTGTGGCATGTCCTGATAGTGAATTACTGGCAATTTCGTTTTCCACTATTGTAAGGCTACATGTTCCCCATAGGACAGAATGGGAAGTTTGTTTATAACATCTTATTAACATAACTGGCCCTGGGAACTAGGTAGGAAAATAAAGTTTAGTATGCCTGAACTCAGAATCTAAAGATGCATCTTTTAGTGAAGGTGATTTTTACATTCTGTGTTTGAAAATACCACTTTTAGAAAGTAGGTATTTTCTTGCTCAGTCATCCCGGTGTGCCTCTGCTGGAATGTGGATTGCCTGTCTGGGTTTTGGATGACAGAAGGCTGGGGAGCAGGAGTGGCTCCAGATAGTCTAGGTGGGTCAGGAAAGGGCTGATTAGACCTGGGCTGCAATTGGGGAAGGGGAGGAGATTTCCTTGCACCTCAAAGGGCCTGGTCTGCCTCTGACAATGCCGTCTCCACCTCCTGCCAGGAAGTCACACCAGAGAAGGCAGAACTGGTTCTGGCTGGGCACAGACACTCTCTGCCTAAGAGATTAAAGGATTTTGGGATATAAGTATTGGGGCCCAGACCCCTGAACTTTAGAACTCTTTTGGACCAAGAAGACTGCCAAGAAGAAGAGCTGGAGAAGCTGTGAGGAGGAACTACCACTTTGCTGTGTGCTTTGCTGTGTTGGCCTGCAGTGGCTGCTTCTGTCTTGGGCAGTGAAAGGACTGGACTGGACTTTCAGCAATCTACTTTTGTGAGTTTCTCCAAGGACTTGAGGTAGAGCTTGCCCCCTGTTCAAGAAGTCTCAGGAACAGCAAATACTTCAAGCTCTTCTGCCCTCAGCACTGGGGACTGTGTGTTTTGTGCTGCAACAGAAGAAAAAGCAACCCGACGCCGTCTACGATGCCGCTGCTGACTCCGTGTCCTGAAGGTACCGCAGAGGGCACCACCGCACCGCGACCCTGATCTCACCGACGACGCCTGCTGATGCCGCCACCGAGCCGCTGCTCGCACCGCGACCTGTGGGCACCGCACTCCGCACCGCCTCGCTTCACGACGACACCTTGGTATCCCCGACGACGCCGTTCCACGCCGAAATCGACGCCACTGCTTGCACCGTGGTTCGAGGGCACCGCTCGTAAATTTACACGATGCACTGCCATCATCCCGCACTGCAGGCTTGGCCTACCGACGCCGGCACCATCGACTCCAGTTCGTCAGCTGACGACAGCGCTTCAGCAACGACGACGCCGCTGCTTGCACCGTGACCTGCCAGCACCGCGACGAGCACCGCCGTCACTTTGCACCGCGACCCTGGCTCATCGACAACGCCATCTGATGCCACCACCGAGCCGCTGCTCGCACCACGACCTGAGGGCACCGCATGCCGAACCGCTGCACTTCGCACCGCAGCACCCGACGCCTGCCGACGTCAGCACTCCTGACTTCAACAGAGAGGAGTTCGATCTGCAATGCGTGCGACTTCGAGGGCCCCAACGACTCCTGCACCGACCTCCGGAACCGACGCCTGCGGACGCCGTGCTTTCGGAAGCTCAACGAGAGGTCACCGACGCCCTGCATTTCTAAAAGGTACTGTTTGCGGGTCTTTCCGACACCGTAGCTGGCCCGCGACGCCGAGGTCAGCCAGAACTGTTTGGATTTGTTTGCTCACGACGCCGTGATAGCCCCGGACGGAGCTATCGACATCAAGGAACTGTTTTTCAAGCATATTTTGATAACTGAAGATTTTTAAGTACTGTATTGTGGATTTTTATCGTTTTTGGTCTTGTCTTAAGTATATAAAAATATTGGATATTTTTCTAAACTGGTGTGGTGTCCTTTTGTAGTGCTTACACTGCATTACTGTTGGTTTTGTGCAAATGCTTTACACACTGCCTCTAAGATAAGCCTGACTGCTCGTGCCAAGCTACCAAGGGGGTGAGCAGGGGTTATTTTAGGAGTGTAACTCCCTTATCCTGACTAGAGTGGCGGTTTCTGCCTGGCTTTGGCACATGCCCTAGCCTACCAAAAATCCCACTTCTAACAACATGTTTTCCAATTAATCTCTTGTGTTGGTCCAAATCACGAATATATCATCAATGAACCTGCAGTGTAAAGCTATTCCTGCTCGCCACCTTAGGTTGTTTAAAATGTGCTCTTCTTCAAACTTTGCCATAAAAATATTGGCATATGCCGGTGCTCCTGAAAATCCCATAGATGTGCCTGTGAGCACATCAGGAGCACCGGCATATGCCAATATTTTGTATGGCAAAGTTTGAAGAAGAGCACATTTTAAACAACCTAAGGTGGCGAGCAGGAATAGCTTTACACTGCAGGTTCATTGATGATATATTCGTGATTTGGACCAACACAAGAGATAAATTGGAAAACATGTTAAGATCCCTGAACACACAGGACCCCAGGATACAATTTACATATACTATTGATGATAAACAAATCAACCATCTGGATGTACTACTAATGAAGAAACCAACTGGACCAGGTCTCCAAACGCAGGTATATACCAAGCCTACTGACAGAAATAATGCATTATTATTCACCAGTTTTCACCCAAGGAGTCTCATAAACAACTTAGCATTCTCACAGTTTTTGAGAATAAAAAGGATATGTTCTGATCAAGAAGTAGGAATGCTTAAGATCATGGAATACAAACAGAAGTATGCTGAAAGGGGTTATCAAGAGGAGATCCTACAGGAGTGCATCTCAAGAGTGAACCGCAAAGACAGGATAGAATTATTTAACAACAAATCCAGCCAACCTAAAAGGACTCCATAGTGTTTGTCTCCAAATATTCCACAAGTTCAAGAGCCATTAAACGGATAATAAACACCAGATGGGAACTTATTTAAAACAAACCAGATTTCAACAATTTATTCAGAGAAAAGCCACTACATGCTTACACCAGAGGTAGAACCTTCGAGAACTATTGGCATTACCTGACAAAAGGTTGGATCCAGGAATACACAAAGGAACAACCAAGTGCCTAAATTGCATCCATTGTAACAATGTCATTATAGGGAACATTTTGAGACATCCACATTAGACTGCTATACGAGTAATGTGATATATTGCATTAAATGTCCTTGTGGAAAAGCCTATGTTGGCAAAACGGAACGCAAAATGAAAGCGAGATTAACAGAGCACAAAAGTACGATACGGACAAAAAACAAAACATCCAGTGTAGCTGTACATTGGCAGGAAGCCAACCATTCAATTTCACAAATGAGATTCCAAATAATTGAGACAGTGAAACTGACTCATGGAGTGGACAACAGTAAAAGATTATTACAATGTGAGCTTTATTGGATCAATCAATTACAAACAATACTACCCAAGGTGCTCAACGACAGAATCGATAAGAGTTGTTACATTTAAGGATTTTTCAGTTTCACACACAATATGAAATACACTTGGCACAGATGGACACCAATCCACCCCCAACCCATTCGACATTGTAATATAATTCACATTGACAAGTACATTCATACATTTATACATTGACTTGCTAGGTATATTTGGTGATGGGCATCACACCTTCGCAGTTGTGTTTTTATTATTATAACTTGTTTCATCCTCTTCACTTCAACTGAGTACACCCTCACTCGTTCGTATGCAAGGTACACATTTATCACATTGTTTTAGATTTTTTGGCAACTGAGCACATTTACCCTGTATTTTGATGTGGCACTATTTTTATCTGATATTATCGTATGTTTACCGTGTGTTAGCAATCATTCATGGAAAAGGGCGGTCACAGTGCTTATGGAGGCATATACTGCCCATCTTTGGGTAGTTGCACGTTCCAACATGGCGGCAATATTTTTGAGATATGGACGTACAGACCATTATGGTCTGTCGTCGCTGTCATCGAGAGTTTCTAGTAGATTGCAATTCAACTTTAATTGATGTTAGTAAGTTGAGTAAGGCTTTATCCCAGGGTGCCGCATTGAACATGTAGGCACATAGCATTCTAGAAGAGGATTTTTATGTTTACAGCTGGTGGCCGAAAATTTGACACGACGGAAGCATTACGCGGTCAGTCGTCAGTCTTTGCACAATTTTGCGGCTAGTTCGTATATGAAGGTATGACTGTCGGACAGCTTTTCAATCATCAACAGACGGACTCGGCAAGCAGAGTTAGAGACTACACCGGCAAGATGCGGGAGCATTGAAGGATTGTGTTTTTCCTAGCATTTACGTTTTTAAGGATTTACGATTAGCCCTACACGTTAACTGACAGCTCGTAGGTTTATTGGTTTTCTTACAGAGTTTACATTTGTGCTAAAAGCGGACGTACTAATCTGGGAATATACTTTTATATTTAAGGTGAGTTTTCATTGGTTTTTACACTGGACGGGTGGCATTTGAGTATTAGTTTATCACTGCTTGTACATTTCTTCATATTCATCCGATTTAATTTCGGATTGCAGATTGGTCTGACTGTTGTTTTTTATCATTAATTTTGCATTGGCAAATAAGGTAGGACTGGTCTTATACATTAACTTTCATTTATATTCTTTTTTAGAATTTCACGCATGGTGATCATGTAAAATGCAAGTCTATTCTTAATACACCTAAGCACAGAGTCATTACGCATGAACACTTTTAAACACTTGCAGATACACGACTGATTGCATGACGCAGCACGCACCATTGATCAGATACTACATGCACGATGAAGCGGTTTGGGACCAGGATTGGTATACTAGAATCCACAGTGCACATAAGTTGTTGGCCGTATATGATACTCCATGTAAATTATGTTTGTTAAAACATTGGTATTTTGTTTTGGGTTTCAGATATGCCCCCGAGGAAGGGACCTTGGAGTCCCGAAATGCTTCGGGCATGAAAATGAACAGAACAAATTGTTTTCATGTAGTTTTTTAAATGTCATGTCTCATGTCTTTGTTTTATGTATCAAAACAAACTGAGTTTGAAATAACATTTTGTTGTAAGGCAATAGGACCTGGTAAGATTAACATGGTACTAAATGTAATGAACTAATTACGTACTATATATAAAGAAATAAATGCTTAAACAGTAGAGCATGAAATAGACTGAAGTTGACATTGTGATTATTTTTGGGAAGAACTTCGGTTCGCAGTGAACAGTGCTCACTGCAACCAAGTCTTTGAACTTGTTATAATTTGCCAATTTCAGTAAACGTGTGTAGACAGCACACGTAGCGGAGGCGCACCGATTGATTATTATTTTTGGCAAGTGTGCTATAATAAAGTTAAAAAGGAAATAACTACAGGAGTGCACCTCTAAACCAAATATTGTAAATTGGAGATTAAGTGATTGCACATAATCACAGGCTGTTGAGCCGACTCCAAAACTCGAACCTAGACTCTGACCCTACTGCCAGCTCCTGGGTAAAGGGAGGGAAAGAGGTAGGCAGAAGCCACATGAAAACTCAGCTGGTTATGGGCTTGAGGTTCCAACAGGACCTCGAGCTGAGCCAAAGCCTGATCCAGGCTTCAGGCTCGAGCCTGGCTCGAGCTTTCAGTGGCTTGCCCACCTCTAGATACAGAAACAATTAACCGTATTCATCAGAGCCTAAGCCTCCTATACTGGCCTAGGTTCTGTCTGCTGTTCACTGTACTTCTCCCATCTATGGACCACATTCCGAGGGACCTGCCATTTTTTAGGGGAGGGGGGGATGAAACCCCAGATACTGATACAGTTGGGTGTGGAATTTCCAAGCACAAACTTTACCAGATATTAGAACATTGGAATGTGGAGCACTCCATTGAATACAATGGAGTGCTCCGAACTTCTACAGGCCGGTAAAGGCCCGCAGAGCAACATTCCAATGTTGCTTTTGTTCACAGCTATTGCTGTGAACAAAGGCCTCTCGGAGCCCGAGGGGATTTAAACCCCCTCGGGCTCTGAGAGGCCTTTGTTTTATTTGTTAGAACATTCTGACCTCTAGTGGCAAAATGTTCTAATAGCCTTATAGCCCTTCGTAGCTGGGCTATACCGGCTATTAAAGTCCCGCTCCCTTGTTAACGCTGGAGCAGGCCTTTAATAGCCGGTGTAGCCCGCTACGGCGGGCTATAGGGCTATATTACTTAGCTAAATTTGCGCAGGTATAAACAGTTTTTTTGCGAAATATGCCTTCATTTTGTAATCTTGATTTTGGTACAAACTCTCATTTGTAGAGGTGGACGAGCTAACAAATTTACAGGGAGAGCCCGTGCACGAGCCAAGCCATAAAAATGTTTGCTATGTAAATCACACAACAAACCACGTAAAATATGATAAGGTTACTTCAAAGCACAAAAAAGTGTATTTCTTTAACATGTATACCTTTGATATTAATACTTCACATTATAGCACTGCGAAGTACTTATTAAAAATGATAGTTTCGAAAACATAAACCATTTGAGAAGTAAGATGCAAAACAATTTTTATGTAAACCCTGTACGTGGCACAGATTATTATAGAGCAATATTATAGTCTAATAATTCAAATTCAATAGGTTTTTGTACAACTGGCATTCTGAAATCACATATCTGAAAGTACTTTCATATGTGATAATGAAGAAAAAGTATTTTGGTGAAAGAAAATATTTGCATCAGATCACACAGTTTAAGCGGGGAACCATAATTTATCCAATTTTTCTGGATTCACTTTGTACAAATCAGCCAGGAAATGGGTATCTAATTGTCTTTCCTTATGATGAGGCTTTGTTTTTACCTTGTTGTGCATTATTTGCAGTTTTTAATAATGTGCACTTGACCCAAAGACATTGGAGTTACCTGAGCATCAGTAACATTGCACAATGTCATATTTATTGTTTATATGCATGGGGATATGTGAGGAAGCCCCCGCAAGCACTATCCCTATTAATGAGGTGGCCGTGGTAAAAACCCCATGGGTGCCTTACCGGTATAATCGGGAAGAAGACGACGAAGACCAGGAAGGGACTCCGACAGTAACCAAGGACTTTTTCTTCAATACACAGCTCGGAGAGGGTAACCCGGAAGCGGTCCACCCCTGGAGGGACGGGACGGAAATCCAAGACACCCAATCAGGGACGACCGACGGAATACAGGATTGGAAGAAAAAGGAGGAAGATGGCGTGACAAGGTCGTCAGCTGCTGGGAGTTGGAGAACGCGGGAGAGCAGAGGAAGCGCTGGTGAATCGGAGGAAGACGTGGAGGTGAAACCGGAGGCCATCACGGAGATCCGACCTGGAGACGCTGGATCCTGTCACGACGGCCTTTTCGTTTTATTTATACCTTCTTCTCTGTGCCAAACCAACAGACCTTTCTTTTCGTTTACCCTCCACCCTAATGTTATTTTGATACACAACTTCAATAAACCTCACAGTATAGATCCCATACGGCCTCCTCGCGTCTGTTTCCGACCATCCCTCCGACAGGATATTAAGTGATTTGCCCAGAATCCAGTGGCGGCCGGTACGGTATGAGGGTGGCGGGGAAGGCTGGAGCGCGAAAAAAATAAAGAAAATGTCAAATTAACGTACCTGAGCAGCCGTCTCTCACACGTCGTCTCTCCTCCGCTCCTCAGCCAGGAAGCACCCAGGCTCCCCAAAGCCAATCACAGTGCTGCAATACAGCGTTGTCATTGGTCTTAGCGCCATGGTTCGGCGCTCAGACGGGGAATGGGAGCCTAGGCATGTTCTCCACCCAGGCTGTAATGCAGCCTGGGTGGAGAACATGTAAAGTGCGCATGACAGTTTGACCGGGCCAAGGCGGCCGGCCAAACCGTCATGTGCACTTTAGAGTGCAGCAACCACTCCTTGTCACAGGAGCCAAGCCTGTCCTGCCCTAATCCTGGCGGATACTAAAAATAAAATGATAATAACTTGTTATTATCATTTTATTTTTATTTTACATTGCTCTGAGAGTAGTGGGGCGACACTCCTCCGCCTTAGCGTGGGAGCCGCCACTGCCTGAATCACAGGATGTTGAGTCGTGAGACTGGAACCTGGTTCCCCAGTTTCAAAGTCGGCAGTCTGGTCATAATGCCACATTCCGCTTGGCGGGAGGGTGGTACGCAGAAGCCACAAGAAAGCTAGGCTCGTTATGGGTTCGAAGTTCCAACAGGGCCTCGAGCTGAGCGAGAGCCAGGCTTCAGGCTCGAGCCTGGTCCTAGCTTTCAGTGGCTTGGCCACCTCTACTCATTTGTGCTTGAGTCTGGGTGAGGAAATAGATTTATAGAGAACACTGCTACCCTAAGTAGTTTCCTGTCGTTAACAGCATTTAAAAATGTCTGAAATGACCAATTAGTCAAAGGGACGTACACGAGAGAAAGGAAAGTTTTTAGGCCGCTTGTGAAAAGAAAGATGATTTGATTCAAGTCGCAAGGAATAAGGAAGGTGGTTCCAGCCTTTCTGAGTGACAAAAAAGATCTAGCACTCGTACAGAGCCTTTTGAAATCTTGGGGGAATGAAGAAGGAGCACAGAGTAAGAACAAAGAGTTTGAGACGGTGCATAAGGGGTAAATTTGGACTGAAGTTATGTGGTGCCCTGTCCATGTGTATAGACAGCCCTGTGACAAACACCACAGCCTTAGACAAACATGGCTCCTCATTGGGAAGCAAATGACGTTTCATAAACTGTTAGAAATGTGAGAATGGGAGGAGAGTGTGAGAAGAAGTCTTGCATGAGAAACCTCGGCCATTTGCAGATTATTAAGTAAATATCACAGAGAGCCATATATAATGATTTAGCATAATCATGCCTAGAAAGTACGATGGCTTGACTGATAACTTTCGGCAATGGTCGGAAGGAGATGCATCATTTTGCAAATCATTCTTAGATAAAAGAAACCAGTGGAACAGACGTTTATAATCTAAATTGAAAAAGATAACATGGAGTTGAAGTAGACTCCCGATTCTTGGTGCAGGAGGTAGGAACATGAGAAGAGCCTAATTTCACCAATAAGAAGTCCTGGTATTAGAGAGATTTCCCTTTTTCTGTATTGAGTTTTAAATTACTGCGGTTCATCCAATGGGCCACCTTGAGAAGGGCGATTTAAACATTGGACTGAGTAGGGAGACTGATCCAGACATAAAACAATGTTAGCATCTTCTGGACAGCCGATTACAGACACTCCATGAACAACATGGAGCAGGACTACCAGAAGGCCCTGGAGGTACACCGCGATTGACATGACGAAAATCGGGCTGATAAGGTGGCAGATGGACAGACTGACCGTGTTTAACAAGAAAGGATTTCACTCATTGCAAAGTATGGCCTTGGATACCACAGTCCAGCAGGCGATCAATTAGGATGGAGTGAGCCTTGACATTCTGAGATTGCCAAAGTCATATCAAAGAGGTGGTCCCTACGGGGTTATTTAGAGTTAAAAATAGGAGTTGGAAATAGGAGGAAAATCCTTTAACCTCGGTGGACCTATAGAGGTTCAGTGCTCTTAAAGTCGCTAAGGATGAAGTAAATAAAAATCTCATACAAGAGATTTGCATTCACTACACCCTGTGCCTCCACCCTTTCCCTCTGCATTCTGATTTCTGGGAGGGCAGAGGTGTCAGGGGTCGAAAGGTAAGTGCTCTTGGCACCTGCCACTCACCTAGCTTTCGGGGCCTTTGCTAGGCTACCAGAGTCTAGGGTCTTAACCTTATTTGTCTACATGGCTCCTCTAGTTAAAATCGGTGTTGTTGCCCCAACGAGGGCTTGGGATCCCATTTGGCCTTGTTTTAAACCCATGAAAGGATGTATGGCACAGAATCCTGCCCATTTTACTCTCTCACATTTCAGCACCCGGGGCTGCTAGAGAAAACGACTGATACCCAAAGCAATACATAATTCTCTCTTCAAGAAAAAAACGTGCCAACTCGTTGTTTGATGCGAAACTAACTACTGTTCCTGTCCGATAAGACAGCTTGGTCGGGTTATCCACAAGCTTGTAGACTAGTGTTTACTTAACTTTTATTAGGTTCAAGTCCTATTTTTAGCTCGCTATGGTTTCCAGCTTCCTAGTACAGAAAATGTCGTGGGTAATCAGAGCAGTGACATTATAAGAGTCAGGGCGCAATGCAGCTGCGGTTTACCAAATGTATGCCTATTACATATCAAGTATAATTAATAAGTAGCACATTTCACTATTTAAAGCACCGGGAGGACGTTTTTTTCTGTGAGTTATCACGGAGAAGTATTTAACAAATCTGGAACAGATACACACGAACAATACAATTGTACCCAATCGCTCACTTCCTGAACAGCACCAACCCTCAGGGGCTTTAGGGCAGTGCCATAGGTGCAGCCGCACTGGGGCTAACCTGCAGGGGAGGGCACTGACCTCAAGGGGCGCTGTGTTTAGCAATAATGTAGGATTTAAAAGCAACTGATGCTGAGTTTCTTGTGCGTCCAGCTTTCAGGCAGCGATAGAAATGTCATGATAATTCTTATGATTAATGTTCCTGCTAGAGAGAGAGAAATCAGAGTTTTTTCTAGTGCAGTTTTGACTCGCCATAAAGTAGCGCAGAGGGTTAATATGCCTGCTGTACAGAACACATCTTTATTTTATGTGGATAGCTGAGTGGAATAGTAAAGCCCGCCTTTACCAGCGCTTTAAAACAAATGAAATGTATTTGAGAGAGGGGCTATGGAGAGATGAGAGGCACTTTTGCCCAGGTAATAGTGAGGGAATCCGAGGAGGAGGTCATATGGGGGGGCGCCAAAAACATTGTCGCACCGGGCTCCATCATCACTAAAGCTGGCCCTGCCAACCCTTCCCAGGCTACCAAGCTAACTAACTGAACACAAAGCAGCTGCGCCTGGTTTATAGAGAGGGGCTGAATATGTCTGGATAAAGTGAGCTGCTAGCAGAAGCTATTATACTTGAATGCCACATTAAAAGAGTTACAACATGGGAAAATGCCCTTTGCATGCACAGAAACTTTAGAGGTTGTTAAAAAACATCACGGGCATGTATACAGAAAAATAATGCACATGGCCAAAGGTGTTTTACACAAGCGTTGCTTATTTAACATTACATGCATTTTCACAGGCAAAAACACCTTAGTATGAAAACAGTGCCGTTCGTGTTGAAGGTTATACTGACCAATGACGCCATCTTTTAAAACTTAATTCAGTCTGTGGATTCTACATGGAAGAAAGCTCAGGTTGTGTAAGATGAGGTCTTAGATGATGCGCGCTATTTCCTCATCTCCAGCCCACCAACACCCATGTCAGCACGAGACCCTTTTTTTAGTCTGGACTGCAATCAACACTTGGAGCTGAACAAACTCTCATTTCTTCTGAAACATAAAAATCATTCCAACTCATGTTAACTGCAAATCGCAAATAAATACTCCATCAATTTGGAGAAAAAAAACATTCTAGAATATAAATTTGAAAGAGGCGGGCAATGCCAACTAAACATGTTTTCTTACCTAGGTGTACGTTCCATCTTTATTGCTTGTATTTTTTTATCCGTAGGTGCATTTAGGACATATATTTGACAGCGTGTTGTTGGGGTGACACTGTTAGCTCCATATGACACAATTCAGAATCGTGACGTGCTGAAAGGAATGCAGCGACTTATTTTCAAAATCCTTTTTAATTAATACGGACGTATATATCTTACACCAGCTCGTAAATGCTGATTGTCAGTATGTAATATGCAGTTTACATCTGCGACAAGGAACACACTGTTTATAGCTACTTTCTTTCCAGCTGCCCTTGCATGCTAGGAGAAAATCCTGGCCGGCAAGAGTGACCCTTGACATGCAAGGCATACAAACTGTTCTCTAGCCTGCAAGTAGTGATTTCTGGCCGACATGGAGTTTCTGCTGGCATATAAGGAGTGACCACTTGCCTACAAGGAACCACCGGCGCACAAGGAGTGACTTCTGACCTTCATTGAATGACCGCTGAGCTGAAGGCAGTGAGATCTACTGTATATGAATCGAATACGCCAACATTTGGGAAAAGTTAAGAGGTAGCTTTAGTCACTAGTAATGGGATGCAAAGTAGGAGAGTGTTCAAATAACACAATTCTAGATTAAATCATTGTGAGTCGAAAAGGAGTGAGTTTCGACCTAGATGGAATAAACACGGCCCACAGGGACTCACCCCATAAGTGCAAGATGCTACCACTTACTGAAACAACAGCGCCAATGCCAGCTAATGAGTGGTCCCTCACAGTGATGGGATGGCCCATTGTTCTCATAGGATGATTGTTGGCCTGAAAGTAGTGGACCCACTTGGATGGACAACTGGCCTGTTAGCAGGGGTGTAACACGGTCCCTGCAGCCCCTGTGGGGGGGGGGGCGGGGGTAACCCTTAAAGCGGAGCCTCATTCAGCCCAATGAGTATCTATGAAATATTGGAGACTGGGGGCCCCCTCATCACATTCTGCAAGGGGGGCCCATCATTTTGCGTTACGCCAATGCCTGTTAGGAGTGACCCACAGTCTGTAAGGAATGAACCCTGGCATGCAAAGAGAGACACCTGACCTCAAGAGAGTAGTGACTCTACATGAGGTGAACTCTTGCCTGCAAAGAGAGAGCCCCTGGACCCATTTAAATTATTCTCTCAGCTAATGGCATTGAGGTCACCATGGAACTGTACTCGGATTGAAATTTTCTTTCTCTGCAGGGTGCAACCTAGACCCAACATGTCGATAGCAGGACAGGAGTGAGTTTCTTCTTGTCGCATGTGCCTTATTCACCATTATCTCTGCTTCCTGTTAATTCTCTGCTTCCAAATGGATTGCAGTGAGGAGAAAGGGACTGTGTATCTGGCAAGTGGAGCTATTTTCACCTGCATCTCACTGTCCCTTCCTGCCTCAATTCAAGCATCCTCTTTTTCCTGGCCCTTGTGGGACAGGAAAGAGTACATGTCTGAAAATTTTCAGGGCTTAGTGCTCATCAAGGGCGGGCCTGCAGCTGACATCAGTAGGAGTGACTTGGAAGAAACTAATGGATCACAAGAGGGTGCAACAGCAAACACGCTGCAAGCGTTTGATCGGGTAAATGGGTGGCGCCATTTGAGTATCTCTAATTTATATATCAGAGTCACCTGTATGACTGTCTGTTGTTGCACCTTGGGGCAATCTGAGGGCGACTGTTCCAATAAAGAGTACTGTCCCAGCCTCCTGTACTCTTATTCCTCTGTTGGATCTTCAAACTCTCACAAGACTAAGGGTCTGATCAGTTTGGCAGACTCTACTCTGTCACAAATGTGATGGGCATCTCGTCCTCATTATTGCAAGTGCATTAGTGTAAGAAAATGTATTATTATTTGAGATGGACGGTCGCTCACCTCAAGGAATAATGACATTAACTTGTCAGGCTGAACCTCAAAGTCACAAAATTAACCTGAGCTCAACCCCTGGTAGCCATGGCACAGAGCAGACAGGCTTACCATAGGGCAATATGTAAAGTATTTATGCCGTAACAAAAGAGTAATTAAAATAGCACCAAAATGCACTAAGCACCAATGATAGTCAATGAAAACGGTAGATTGGGACCCAAATGCGATTTCAAGCCAACTGTAATGGAACGTGGGTCGTATTCTCCAAGCGGATTCATCCCAGTAAAAGATTTTACCTTCTGAGTTAGTATTTTTTTTATTGAGCTCAAAATCCTTTAGCTGGGGAAGCGTGAAGCTGCATCGGAGGAAAGTGCATCGAAATCAGATATGTTTTTGTTGAAAGGTCCCCCTGACAGATCCAGAGGTCTTGGAAGGTCAAAAAGTTTTGAGGGTTTCTGGAGAAGATTCTCTGGGTTAATTCTAAGGCTTTCAGAACCTCAGTGACAGCACCTAGGGGCAAGGATTCAGTCCAGCAGAGCCACCAGCATATTCCAGTCCAGGTCCAGTTGGTACTGGTCAATTGGTCACGTCAGGAAAAAGGCCTTGTGGTATCTGTCTGCTGTACTTCAATAAATCCTTCAAGTTCATTTAGCTTATTGGAGTTTATTTGGACACTACAGGCCTCTTGCAGCTTGTTGTGTTTCTGTAGCCACACAGGGGTCAGGCAGCTGACCCTTGAATCCACTTCTTTGTCCTGTGTACAAGAAGGAGGAGGTCCAGTCCTTCTGGACTCCTCTCTGGTCACAGACAGCAGGTCCAGTTTTCATCCGATCTTCCGCAGGTCCAGAAAATGTTCTGTGCAGGGTGTATTGGGATGCCACATTTATGGTTGGAACTAACTACTGTATACCTACTCCCATGTGAGCACATCAGGAGCACCGGCATATGCCAATATTTTGTATGGCAAAGTTTGAAGAAGAGCACATTTTAAACAACCTAAGGTGGCGAGCAGGAATAGCTTTACACTGCAGGTTCATTGATGATATATTCGTGATTTGGACCAACACAAGAGATAAATTGGAAAACATGTTAAGATCCCTGAACACACAGGACCCCAGGATACAATTTACATATACTATTGATGATAAACAAATCAACCATCTGGATGTACTACTAATGAAGAAACCAACTGGACCAGGTCTCCAAACGCAGGTATATACCAAGCCTACTGACAGAAATAATGCATTATTATTCACCAGTTTTCACCCAAGGAGTCTCATAAACAACTTAGCATTCTCACAGTTTTTGAGAATAAAAAGGATATGTTCTGATCAAGAAGTAGGAATGCTTAAGATCATGGAATACAAACAGAAGTATGCTGAAAGGGGTTATCAAGAGGAGATCCTACAGGAGTGCATCTCAAGAGTGAACCGCAAAGACAGGATAGAATTATTTAACAACAAATCCAGCCAACCTAAAAGGACTCCATAGTGTTTGTCTCCAAATATTCCACAAGTTCAAGAGCCATTAAACGGATAATAAACACCAGATGGGAACTTATTTAAAACAAACCAGATTTCAACAATTTATTCAGAGAAAAGCCACTACATGCTTACACCAGAGGTAGAACCTTCGAGAACTATTGGCATTACCTGACAAAAGGTTGGATCCAGGAATACACAAAGGAACAACCAAGTGCCTAAATTGCATCCATTGTAACAATGTCATTATAGGGAACATTTTGAGACATCCACATTAGACTGCTATACGAGGTAATGTGATATATTGCATTAAATGTCCTTGTGGAAAAGCCTATGTTGGCAAAACGGAACGCAAAATGAAAGCGAGATTAACAGAGCACAAAAGTACGATACGGACAAAAAACAAAACATCCAGTGTAGCTGTACATTGGCAGGAAGCCAACCATTCAATTTCACAAATGAGATTCCAAATAATTGAGACAGTGAAACTGACTCATGGAGTGGACAACAGTAAAAGATTATTACAATGTGAGCTTTATTGGATCAATCAATTACAAACAATACTACCCAAGGTGCTCAACGACAGAATCGATAAGAGTTGTTACATTTAAGGATTTTTCAGTTTCACACACAATATGAAATACACTTGGCACAGATGGACACCAATCCACCCCCAACCCATTCGACATTGTAATATAATTCACATTGACAAGTACATTCATACATTTATACATTGACTTGCTAGGTATATTTGGTGATGGGCATCACACCTTCGCAGTTGTGTTTTTTATTATTATAACTTGTTTCATCCTCTTCACTTCAACTGAGTACACCCTCACTCGTTCGTATGCAAGGTACACATTTATCACATTGTTTTAGATTTTTTGGCAACTGAGCACATTTACCCTGTATTTTGATGTGGCACTATTTTTATCTGATATTATCGTATGTTTACCGTGTGTTAGCAATCATTCATGGAAAAGGGCGGTCACAGTGCTTATGGAGGCATATACTGCCCATCTTTGGGTAGTTGCACGTTCCAACATGGCGGCAATATTTTTGAGATATGGACGTACAGACCATTATGGTCTGTCGTCGCTGTCATCGAGAGTTTCTAGTAGATTGCAATTCAACTTTAATTGATGTTAGTAAGTTGAGTAAGGCTTTATCCCAGGGTGCCGCATTGAACATGTAGGCACATAGCATTCTAGAAGAGGATTTTTATGTTTACAGCTGGTGGCCGAAAATTTGACACGACGGAAGCATTACGCGGTCAGTCGTCAGTCTTTTGCACAATTTTGCGGCTAGTTCGTATATGAAGGTATGACTGTCGGACAGCTTTTCAATCATCAACAGACGGACTCGGCAAGCAGAGTTAGAGACTACACCGGCAAGATGCGGGAGCATTGAAGGATTGTGTTTTTCCTAGCATTTACGTTTTTAAGGATTTACGATTAGCCCTACACGTTAACTGACAGCTCGTAGGTTTATTGGTTTTCTTACAGAGTTTACATTTGTGCTAAAAGCGGACGTACTAATCTGGGAATATACTTTTATATTTAAGGTGAGTTTTCATTGGTTTTTACACTGGACGGGTGGCATTTGAGTATTAGTTTATCACTGCTTGTACATTTCTTCATATTCATCCGATTTAATTTCGGATTGCAGATTGGTCTGACTGTTGTTTTTTATCATTAATTTTGCATTGGCAAAAAACTGGCAAATAAGGTAGGACTGGTCTTATACATTAACTTTCATTTATATTCTTTTTTAGAATTTCACGCATGGTGATCATGTAAAATGCAAGTCTATTCTTAATACACCTAAGCACAGAGTCATTACGCATGAACACTTTTAAACACTTGCAGATACACGACTGATTGCATGACGCAGCACGCACCATTGATCAGATACTACATGCACGATGAAGCGGTTTGGGACCAGGATTGGTATACTAGAATCCACAGTGCACATAAGTTGTTGGCCGTATATGATACTCCATGTAAATTATGTTTGTTAAAACATTGGTATTTTGTTTTGGGTTTCAGATATGCCCCCGAGGAAGGGACCTTGGAGTCCTGAAATGCTTCGGGCATGAAAATGAACAGAACAAATTGTTTTCATGTAGTTTTTAAATGTCATGTCTCATGTCTTTGTTTTATGTATCAAAACAAACTGAGTTTGAAATAACATTTTGTTGTAAGGCAATAGGACCTGGTAAGATTAACATGGTACTAAATGTAATGAACTAATTACGTACTATATATAAAGAAATAAATGCTTAAACAGTAGAGCATGAAATAGACTGAAGTTGACATTGTGATTATTTTTGGGAAGAACTTCGGTTCGCAGTGAACAGTGCTCACTGCAACCAAGTCTTTGAACTTGTTATAATTTGCTAATTTCAGTAAACGTGTGTAGACAGCACACGTAGCGGAGGCGCACCGATTGATTATTATTTTTGGCAAGTGTGCTATAATAAAGTTAAAAGGAAATAACTACAGGAGTGCACCTCTAAACCAAATATTGTAAATTGGAGATTAAGTGATTGCACATAATCACAGGCTGTTGAGCCGACTCCAAAACTCGAACCTAGACTCTGACCCTACTGCCAGCTCCTGGGTAAAGGGAGGGAAAGAGGTAGGCAGAAGCCACATGAAAACTCAGCTGGTTATGGGCTTGAGGTTCCAACAGGACCTCGAGCTGAGCCAAAGCCTGATCCAGGCTTCAGGCTCGAGCCTGGCTCGAGCTTTCAGTGGCTTGCCCACCTCTAGATACAGAAACAATTAACCGTATTCATCAGAGCCTAAGCCTCCTATACTGGCCTAGGTTCTGTCTGCTGTTCACTGTACTTCTCCCATCTATGGACCACATTCCGAGGGACCTGCCATTTTAGGGGAGGGGGATGAAACCCCAGATACTGATACAGTTGGGTGTGGAATTTCCAAGCACAAACTTTACCAGATATTAGAACATTGGAATGTGGAGCACTCCATTGAATACAATGGAGTGCTCCGAACTTCTACAGGCCGGTAAGGCCCGCAGAGCAACATTCCAATGTTGCTTTTGTTCACAGCTATTGCTGTGAACAAAGGCCTCTCGGAGCCCGAGGGGATTTAAACCCCTCGGGCTCTGAGAGGCCTTTGTTTTATTTGTTAGAACATTCTGACCTCTAGTGGCAAAATGTTCTAATAGCTTTATAGCCCTTCGTAGCTGGGCTATACCGGCTATTAAAGTCCCGCTCCCTTGTTAACGCTGGAGCAGGCCTTTAATAGCTGGTAGCTCCCTACGGCGGGCTATAGAGCTATATTACTTAGCTAAATTTGCGCAGGTATAAACAGTTTTTTTACGAAATATGCCTTCATTTTGTAATCTTGATTTTGGTACAAACTCTCATTTGTAGAGGTGGACGAGCTAACAAATTTACAGGGAGAGCCCGTGCACGAGCCAAGCCATAAAAATGTTTGCTATGTAAATCACACAACAAACCACGTAAAATATGATAAGGTTACTTCAAAGCACAAAAAGTGTATTTCTTTAACATGTATACCTTTGATATTAATACTTCACATTATAGCACTGCGAAGTACTTATTAAAAATGATAGTTTCGAAAACATAAACCATTTGAGAAGTAAGATGCAAAACAATTTTTATGTAAACCCTGTACGTGGCACAGATTATTATAGAGCAATATTATAGTCTAATAATTCAAATTCAATAGGTTTTTGTACAACTGGCATTCTGAAATCACATATCTGAAAGTACTTTCATATGTGATAATGAAGAAAAAAGTATTTTGGTGAAAGAAAATATTTGCATCAGATCACACAGTTTAAGCGGGGAACCATAATTTATCCAATTTTTCTGGATTCACTTTGTACAAATCAGCCAGGAAATGGGTATCTAATTGTCTTTCCTTATGATGAGGCTTTGTTTTTACCTTGTTGTGCATTATTTGCAGTTTTTAATAATGTGCACTTGACCCAAAGACATTGGAGTTACCTGAGCATCAGTAACATTGCACAATGTCATATTTATTGTTTATATGCATGGGGATATGTGAGGAAGCCCCCGCAAGCACTATCCCTATTAATGAGGTGGCCGTGGTAAAAACCCCATGGGTGCCTTACCGGTATAATCGGGAAGAAGACGACGAAGACCAGGAAGGGACTCCGACAGTAACCAAGGACTTTTTCTTCAATACACAGCTCGGAGAGGGTAACCCGGAAGCGGTCCACCCCTGGAGGGACGGGACGGAAATCCAAGACACCCAATCAGGGACGACCGACGGAATACAGGATTGGAAGAAAAAGGAGGAAGATGGCGTGACAAGGTCGTCAGCTGCTGGGAGTTGGAGAACGCGGGAGAGCAGAGGAAGCGCTGGTGAATCGGAGGAAGACGTGGAGGTGAAACCGGAGGCCATCACGGAGATCCGACCTGGAGACGCTGGATCCTGTCACGACGGCCTTTTCGCTTTTATTTATACCTTCTTCTCTGTGCCAAACCAACAGACCTTTCTTTCGTTTACCCTCCACCCTAATGTTATTTTGATACACAACTTCAATAAACCTCACAGTATAGATCCCATACGGCCTCCTCGCGTCTGTTTCCGACCATCCCTCCGACAGGATATTAAGTGATTTGCCCAGAATCCAGTGGCGGCCGGTACGGTATGAGGGTGGCGGGGAAGGCTGGAGCGCGAAAAAATAAAGAAAATGTCAAATTAACGTACCTGAGCAGCCGTCTCTCACACGTCGTCTCTCCTCCGCTCCTCAGCCAGGAAGCACCCAGGCTCCCCAAAGCCAATCACAGTGCTGCAATACAGCGTTGTCATTGGTCTTAGCGCCATGGTTCGGCGCTCAGACGGGGAATGGGAGTTCTAGGCATAGTTCTCCACCCAGGCTGTAATGCAGCCTGGGTGGAGAACATGTAAAGTGCGCATGACAGTTTGACCGGGCCAAGGCGGCCGGCCAAACCGTCATGTGCACTTTAGAGTGCAGCAACCACTCCTTGTCACAGGAGCCAAGCCTGTCCTGCCCTAATCCTGGCGGATACTAAAAATAAAATGATAATAACTTGTTATTATCATTTTATTTTTTATTTTACATTGCTCTGAGAGTAGTGGGGCGACACTCCTCCGCCTTAGCGTGGGAGCCGCCACTGCCTGAATCACAGGATGTTGAGTCGTGAGACTGGAACCTGGTTCCCCAGTTTCAAAGTCGGCAGTCTGGTCATAATGCCACATTCCGCTTGGCGGGAGGGTGGTACGCAGAAGCCACAAGAAAGCTAGGCTCGTTATGGGTTCGAAGTTCCAACAGGGCCTCGAGCTGAGCGAGAGCCAGGCTTCAGGCTCGAGCCTGGTCCTAGCTTTCAGTGGCTTGGCCACCTCTACTCATTTGTGCTTGAGTCTGGGTGAGGAAATAGATTTATAGAGAACACTGCTACCCTAAGTAGTTTCCTGTCGTTAACAGCATTTAAAAATGTCTGAAATGACCAATTAGTCAAAGGGACGTACACGAGAGAAAGGAAAGTTTTAGGCCGCTTGTGAAAAGAAAGATGATTTGATTCAAGTCGCAAGGAATAAGGAAGGTGGTTCCAGCCTTTCTGAGTGACAAAAAGATCTAGCACTCGTACAGAGCCTTTTGAAATCTTGGGGGAATGAAGAAGGAGCACAGAGTAAGAACAAAGAGTTTGAGACGGTGCATAAGGGGTAAATTTGGACTGAAGTTATGTGGTGCCCTGTCCATGTGTATAGACAGCCCTGTGACAAACACCACAGCCTTAGACAAACATGGCTCCTCATTGGGAAGCAAATGACGTTTCATAAACTGTTAGAAATGTGAGAATGGGAGGAGAGTGTGAGAAGAAGTCTTGCATGAGAAACCTCGGCCATTTGCAGATTATTAAGTAAATATCACAGAGAGCCATATATAATGATTTAGCATAATCATGCCTAGAAAGTACGATGGCTTGACTGATAACTTTCGGCAATGGTCGGAAGGAGATGCATCATTTTGCAAATCATTCTTAGATAAAAGAAACCAGTGGAACAGACGTTTATAATCTAAATTGAAAAAGATAACATGGAGTTGAAGTAGACTCCCGATTCTTGGTGCAGGAGGTAGGAACATGAGAAGAGCCTAATTTCACCAATAAGAAGTCCTGGTATTAGAGAGATTTCCTTTTTTCTGTATTGAGTTTTAAATTACTGCGGTTCATCCAATGGGCCACCTTGAGAAGGGCGATTTAAACATTGGACTGAGTAGGGAGACTGATCCAGACATAAAACAATGTTAGCATCTTCTGGACAGCCGATTACAGACACTCCATGAACAACATGGAGCAGGACTACCAGAAGGCCCTGGAGGTACACCGCGATTGACATGACGAAAATCGGGCTGATAAGGTGGCAGATGGACAGACTGACCGTGTTTAACAAGAAAGGATTTCACTCATTGCAAAGTATGGCCTTGGATACCACAGTCCAGCAGGCGATCAATTAGGATGGAGTGAGCCTTGACATTCTGAGATTGCCAAAGTCATATCAAAGAGGTGAGTCCCTACGGGGTTATTTAGAGTTAAAAATAGGAGTTGGAAATAGGAGGAAAATCCTTTAACCTCGGTGGACCTATAGAGGTTCAGTGCTCTTAAAGTCGCTAAGGATGAAGTAAATAAAAATCTCATACAAGAGATTTGCATTCACTACACCCTGTGCCTCCACCCTTTCCCTCTGCATTCTGATTTCTGGGAGGGCAGAGGTGTCAGGGGTCGAAAGGTAAGTGCTCTTGGCACCTGCCACTCACCTAGCTTTCGGGGCCTTTGCTAGGCTACCAGAGTCTAGGGTCTTAACCTTATTTGTCTACATGGCTCCTCTAGTTAAAATCGGTGTTGTTGCCCCAACGAGGGCTTGGGATCCCATTTGGCCTTGTTTTAAACCCATGAAAGGATGTATGGCACAGAATCCTGCCCATTTTACTCTCTCACATTTCAGCACCCGGGGCTGCTAGAGAAAACGACTGATACCCAAAGCAATACATAATTCTCTCTTCAAGAAAAAAACGTGCCAACTCGTTGTTTGATGCGAAACTAACTACTGTTCCTGTCCGATAAGACAGCTTGGTCGGGTTATCCACAAGCTTGTAGACTAGTGTTTACTTAACTTTTATTAGGTTCAAGTCCTATTTTTAGCTCGCTATGGTTTCCAGCTTCCTAGTACAGAAAATGTCGTGGGTAATCAGAGCAGTGACATTATAAGAGTCAGGGCGCAATGCAGCTGCGGTTTACCAAATGTATGCCTATTACATATCAAGTATAATTAATAAGTAGCACATTTCACTATTTAAAGCACCGGGAGGACGTTTTTTTCTGTGAGTTATCACGGAGAAGTATTTAACAAATCTGGAACAGATACACACGAACAATACAATTGTACCCAATCGCTCACTTCCTGAACAGCACCAACCCTCAGGGGCTTTAGGGCAGTGCCATAGGTGCAGCCGCACTGGGGCTAACCTGCAGGGGAGGGCACTGACCTCAAGGGGCGCTGTGTTTAGCAATAATGTAGGATTTAAAAGCAACTGATGCTGAGTTTCTTGTGCGTCCAGCTTTCAGGCAGCGATAGAAATGTCATGATAATTCTTATGATTAATGTTCCTGCTAGAGAGAGAGAAATCAGAGTTTTTTCTAGTGCAGTTTTGACTCGCCATAAAGTAGCGCAGAGGGTTAATATGCCTGCTGTACAGAACACATCTTTATTTTATGTGGATAGCTGAGTGGAATAGTAAAGCCCGCCTTTACCAGCGCTTTAAAACAAATGAAATGTATTTGAGAGAGGGGCTATGGAGAGATGAGAGGCACTTTTGCCCAGGTAATAGTGAGGGAATCCGAGGAGGAGGTCATATGGGGGGGGGGCCAAAAACATTGTCGCACCGGGCTCCATCATCACTAAAGCTGGCCCTGCCAACCCTTCCCAGGCTACCAAGCTAACTAACTGAACACAAAGCAGCTGCGCCTGGTTTATAGAGAGGGGCTGAATATGTCTGGATAAAGTGAGCTGCTAGCAGAAGCTATTATACTTGAATGCCACATTAAAAGAGTTACAACATGGGAAAATGCCCTTTTGCATGCACAGAAACTTTAGAGGTTGTTAAAAACATCACGGGCATGTATACAGAAAAATAATGCACATGGCCAAAGGTGTTTTACACAAGCGTTGCTTATTTAACATTACATGCATTTTCACAGGCAAAAACACCTTAGTATGAAAACAGTGCCGTTCGTGTTGAAGGTTATACTGACCAATGACGCCATCTTTTAAAACTTAATTCAGTCTGTGGATTCTACATGGAAGAAAGCTCAGGTTGTGTAAGATGAGGTCTTAGATGATGCGCGCTATTTCCTCATCTCCAGCCCACCAACACCCATGTCAGCACGAGACCCTTTTTAGTCTGGACTGCAATCAACACTTGGAGCTGAACAAACTCTCATTTCTTCTGAAACATAAAAATCATTCCAACTCATGTTAACTGCAAATCGCAAATAAATACTCCATCAATTTGGAGAAAAAAACATTCTAGAATATAAATTTGAAAGAGGCGGGCAATGCCAACTAAACATGTTTTCTTACCTAGGTGTACGTTCCATCTTTATTGCTTGTATTTTTTATCCGTAGGTGCATTTAGGACATATATTTGACAGCGTGTTGTTGGGGTGACACTGTTAGCTCCATATGACACAATTCAGAATCGTGACGTGCTGAAAGGAATGCAGCGACTTATTTTCAAAATCCTTTTTAATTAATACGGACGTATATATCTTACACCAGCTCGTAAATGCTGATTGTCAGTATGTAATATGCAGTTTACATCTGCGACAAGGAACACACTGTTTATAGCTACTTTCTTTCCAGCTGCCCTTGCATGCTAGGAGAAAATCCTGGCCGGCAAGAGTGACCCTTGACATGCAAGGCATACAAACTGTTCTCTAGCCTGCAAGTAGTGATTTCTGGCCGACATGGAGTTTCTGCTGGCATATAAGGAGTGACCACTTGCCTACAAGGAACCACCGGCGCACAAGGAGTGACTTCTGACCTTCATTGAATGACCGCTGAGCTGAAGGCAGTGAGATCTACTGTATATGAATCGAATACGCCAACATTTGGGAAAAGTTAAGAGGTAGCTTTAGTCACTAGTAATGGGATGCAAAGTAGGAGAGTGTTCAAATAACACAATTCTAGATTAAATCATTGTGAGTCGAAAAGGAGTGAGTTTCTGACCTAGATGGAATAAACACGGCCCACAGGGACTCACCCCATAAGTGCAAGATGCTACCACTTACTGAAACAACAGCGCCAATGCCAGCTAATGAGTGGTCCCTCACAGTGATGGGATGGCCCATTGTTCTCATAGGATGATTGTTGGCCTGAAAGTAGTGGACCCACTTGGATGGACAACTGGCCTGTTAGCAGGGGTGTAACACGGTCCCTGCAGCCCCTGTGGGGGGGCGGGTAACCCTTAAAGCGGAGCCTCATTCAGCCCAATGAGTATCTATGAAATATTGGAGACTGGGGGCCCCTCATCACATTCTGCAAGGGGGCCCATCATTTTGCGTTACGCCAATGCCTGTTAGGAGTGACCCACAGTCTGTAAGGAATGAACCCTGGCATGCAAAGAGAGACACCTGACCTCAAGAGAGTAGTGACTCTACATGAGGTGAACTCTTGCCTGCAAAGAGAGAGCCCCTGGACCCATTTAAATTATTCTCTCAGCTAATGGCATTGAGGTCACCATGGAACTGTACTCGGATTGAAATTTTCTTTCTCTGCAGGGTGCAACCTAGACCCAACATGTCGATAGCAGGACAGGAGTGAGTTTCTTCTTGTCGCATGTGCCTTATTCACCATTATCTCTGCTTCCTGTTAATTCTCTGCTTCCAAATGGATTGCAGTGAGGAGAAAGGGACTGTGTATCTGGCAAGTGGAGCTATTTTCACCTGCATCTCACTGTCCCTTCCTGCCTCAATTCAAGCATCCTCTTTTTCCTGGCCCTTGTGGGACAGGAAAGAGTACATGTCTGAAAATTTTCAGGGCTTAGTGCTCATCAAGGGCGGGCCTGCAGCTGACATCAGTAGGAGTGACTTGGAAGAAACTAATGGATCACAAGAGGGTGCAACAGCAAACACGCTGCAAGCGTTTGATCGGGTAAATGGGTGGCGCCATTTGAGTATCTCTAATTTATATATCAGAGTCACCTGTATGACTGTCTGTTGTTGCACCTTGGGGCAATCTGAGGGGCGACTGTTCCAATAAAGAGTACTGTCCCAGCCTCCTGTACTCTTATTCCTCTGTTGGATCTTCAAACTCTCACAAGACTAAGGGTCTGATCAGTTTGGCAGACTCTACTCTGTCACAAATGTGATGGGCATCTCGTCCTCATTATTGCAAGTGCATTAGTGTAAGAAAATGTATTATTATTTGAGATGGACGGTCGCTCACCTCAAGGAATAATGACATTAACTTGTCAGGCTGAACCTCAAAGTCACAAAATTAACCTGAGCTCAACCCCTGGTAGCCATGGCACAGAGCAGACAGGCTTACCATAGGGCAATATGTAAAGTATTTATGCCGTAACAAAAGAGTAATTAAAATAGCACCAAAATGCACTAAGCACCAATGATAGTCAATGAAAACGGTAGATTGGGACCCAAATGCGATTTCAAGCCAACTGTAATGGAACGTGGGTCGTATTCTCCAAGCGGATTCATCCCAGTAAAAGATTTTACCTTCTGAGTTAGTATTTTTTTTATTGAGCTCAAAATCCTTTAGCTGGGGAAGCGTGAAGCTGCATCGGAGGAAAGTGCATCGAAATCAGATATGTTTTTGTTGAAAGGTCCCCCTGACAGATCCAGAGGTCTTGGAAGGTCAAAAAGTTTTGAGGGTTTCTGGAGAAGATTCTCTGGGTTAATTCTAAGGCTTTCAGAACCTCAGTGACAGCACCTAGGGGCAAGGATTCAGTCCAGCAGAGCCACCAGCATATTCCAGTCCAGGTCCAGTTGGTACTGGTCAATTGGTCACGTCAGGAAAAAGGCCTTGTGGTATCTGTCTGCTGTACTTCAATAAATCCTTCAAGTTCATTTAGCTTATTGGAGTTTATTTGGACACTACAGGCCTCTTGCAGCTTGTTGTGTTTCTGTAGCCACACAGGGGTCAGGCAGCTGACCCTTGAATCCACTTCTTTGTCCTGTGTACAAGAAGGAGGAGGTCCAGTCCTTCTGGACTCCTCTCTGGTCACAGACAGCAGGTCCAGTTTTCATCCGATCTTCCGCAGGTCCAGAAAATGTTCTGTGCAGGGTGTATTGGGATGCCACATTTATGGTTGGAACTAACTACTGTATACCTACTGGATCCTCCCTAACCAATGGAGTAAAAGTTTGCAGGGGCCATCCTACCCACTTTTTCATCATTTCCTGTTTGCTCTACTGAAAAGAATCTCTCAGTGACCCTAACTTCTAAAATCCAAGAAAGGGGAAACCCTTTCTACCTTGTGCAGTGTTCTTATGTCCAAACAGAGGTGTGGCCAGAGGAATAAGCAGTCCCCTCCCCATGTCCGCTACAGTTCTGGAGGTTTCTTCCCTCCACTGGCTTCAGAGTCGGCTTGGCTAGTGTGGGCCTTAGAGAACAAAGGCTATCCCTTCTTCAGGTCTCACCGTACATAAACTGTGAATGGGCAGTTCCTTTTCAAGTTAAGTCCGAGGTCCACCCCTGGGCTGATAGAGATCAGATGTCCCACACCATGGCTATTTTATTGTTCACATTTGTCCGCCACATATTTGAACTCGGGCAGCTGCCTCTCTTAATATTTGATCAACTCCTTATTTAAACTCTCCTTTGATCTTAGAATTGTGCCATTAGCCTGCAAAAATAAATTGGTGTTGCCACTTTTGAAAAAAACTAATGCGGATCCTTCAGTTTGGAGCAATCTCTTTACTCTCTGTGTTGGGGAAAATGCTGGACACTGCAAGCCTCTTGTAGCTTGTTGTGTTTCTGTAGCCACACAGGGTGTCAGAGAAATGAGAGGTGGCGTTCTGCAGGGGTCAGCACTCAACCCTACTTTGTTTAATATTTACATGGCCCCGCTGGCCCTTACTGTTCAACCTTGGGGCTTCAACATTGTGTCTTATGCTGATGACACATAGCTGATGCTTGTGTTTCAACATCTGGTAGGTAACCTTTAGGGATGTCTGTCGGCAGAAGCAAGTTGGATGGACAGCAGTTGCTTAAAGCTGAAGTCTGATAAATTTTAAATTTAGGTTTTTGGTGACTTCTCCCCATTAGACACTTTAGATTATGGCCTACTGAGCTAGGTGAAGCCCCTCTTCCTACATCAGTTGGTAAAAATCTTGGGGTACAACTTGACACAGCCTTATAATTCAAACCACAGGTGCAGACAATTGCAGCCATCTGTTTCTCTCTTCTGAAAGAAAGACTAGAAAATACCTCCTGGTGGTCACCTGGAAAGACATTGTGCATGCTCTGATTACATCAAGACTAGACTATGCTAATGTCCTTTATCTAGGTGCTCCATTGGAGTTGATAAGTGGTGCAAAATGCAGCTGCTCAACGTGTATTAAACATCCCTAAATGGCAATCCATTTGGCAAGGTTTGAAGCAACTGCATTGGCTACCTATCAAGCATAGAATAAAGTTCAAAGTGCTAATGATTACTCATAGGTCTTTTTACCAAAAAACGTCCCAACTACATTCAGGAAAAAGTAAAAAAAATATGTTCCCCACAGGGCACTTCCCTCTTCTAATCAAAATCTCTTATGCATTTCTAGGGTGCATAAAGCCAGAGCAGGGGTAAGATCTTTCTCCTTCTGTGCACCCAGCCTGTGGAACTCTTTACTGGAGCGTCTTCAAGCAATTCCTATGGAACTCGCCTTTAAAGCCTACTTGAAGACGTTTTGTTTTGAGAGGTATAAACAGAATCTGGTTTCTAACTTCAGCTTAGCACTGGGATGCTTTCTTAGAAGCAACAGTTCGCGCTTTATAAATTATTTTTAATTCATTCATTCATTTTTCTGCTCTGGGAGCAGTTTTCATGCCTCATCAAGGTTAAGCAGTTGCTGGGGCCCCAGGAAGGGAAAAGGTAACTTTCTGAAAGTTGCCTTGCCTTTATATCTATTAAAAATCTAACCTCACCAATTAATAGGAGTTTTAATAAAATATGAAAAATAGTCTTTTAAATACTTTTTTAGCAGTTTCCTGTCAAAAGTTACAGATTAAAGTGCTTATAATCTGTACTTTGACATTTTTAGGAGTCGGTTACAGCTCTACCAGTGAAAATACCTTTTGGAATCTAGTCCCTAGAGGAACATGCCAAATTTGTTTTTGCACATGTTCCACTTTCAAATATCAGGCACTCTTCCTTGTGGGCCACAGTTTTTTGCGACCAGTATTTAGTAGATCTGGACCAAAATGATCAGATTTCACCTTATGTAATTGAGGAAATCAGGGGATTAGTGCTTTGATTTTCTCTGTTGCAGCTCAAATACTAGTTGTGAAGTGGTCTTTATTTGTAATTACAAATACCTGCCAATAAAAGGTATAACTTCAAGCACTATGTGCATGTTCCTTTTAACATTATGCATTAGTCCACTAAACACCCACCAGGTCACCCTTATTGTCTCTTTCACACAGTGGAAAGAACAGGCTAGTCAGACATTGAATTCCATGTAAAATATTGTTGTTGTAAGGCAAACTATTTTAGACACAATTGCAAAAGGAAATGACCATAAGCAATGATTGTTCCAGCTTTATTTTGGTCCTATTTGGTTGCAAATGCTAGGCAGCTTCAGAGTAAGCTATTTTGTGTGCTCCTGCTTCAGAAAGTTTAACACATAATTCAGTATTGTTTTGGATCATGAGGGCTTGCTGTAGCTGAAAATTATTAATAAATATTCTGATGTTCCATACAGGGGGCCCCAAAAATCCTTAAGATTGCCCTGAAAGGGCACATAATTTGGTTCCAAAAGGAGGACACCATAAAGCACTCCATAATGCAGCACACTTTTTGAGATTGTCTCTGAGGCTAGACTATTTGCAGGGGTCTTCTCTTTAGTTCTGATCTGCTGTCTATCAAAATGTGTTTGAAGTCATGCATTGCTATAGCTGATTTATACCAAGACGCAATCTAAGCTTTTGGCACATCCAGGAACTTATAGTTGGATTTGGTTATGGACTTTAGCTTGTTGTTTTTGTTTATTATTTTGAATGCCTCGTGCCATTTTCCCCATTCGCCAGGCTATAGTTCTTACTTACTTTGTATCTACTCCCTGTGGGGGGCGATAGTGGATGGTGGGAATTTTCTATTCCTGTGGTGAACAGTTACCCTGAGAAGATCAGGAACCCTTTTTTTTATTGACCGCTTTAGAACAGTGGACACTACAGTAGTATTTTTGGCTGATATAGGAAGAGCGCTGCAAACTATAGTGCTGCTAAGTCAGGCCTGGAAGGACCATCATATAATGCAACACCGTTTTGGGGATTGTCTCACAGACTAGACTGTGTGCAGGAAGCCCTCACTCCCCTTTCAGGGGCTAACTCAAATGGGACTGTGTATAACGTTAATCAGCAAGTGGCCCTAGCCGTACAGCAACCGGCCCTAGTGGTAATGATGCCTCGATTTTATGGCAAGGCACAGAGGCCAATATTATGCATGTCTCTTTAATTGCCAACTCACAGCAGCAACTACAAAACAATGAAAAATAACTTAGAATAGTAAACTTAAACATTCTAATGTCTTTTTAATCCAGTGTGTGGCAGCCATCTTCCTTCGTTGTTGCTGCTCACAGCTGAGATAAGTTCGCAAATTTATTAATGCTTACTTGATGTGTCTGTCTGACGCTGTTTTTTAACTGTGTGCTAGCGTGATGTGGAAGATGAGTTATGCTCATTTCTCTAGGTTTACTCCTTAGAATCTTCTATGTATTATATTTAATTTAAGAGTTATTTGTATACTTAATTAACGATTTAGGGCCCGATTCCGATCTCGTAAGGAAAGCCCTCCATACGACTCGGATCTGGAGGGCTTTCCAAGTGAAACGTGCTCCGGGAGTCCGAACGAGCAAGTACGATGCTGCCGTATGCTTACGGACTCGGCTCGCTCGGACTCCCATTGAACTCTATGGGAGCCCATGTACAGACGTGTACACTGGCTCTCAGAGCAAAAAAGGGGTGGGCGGGGAAAAGCGTACACCCTGTGGCAGGCACCCCATGTGGCCCGACACACAGTGCATGCTTGGATCGGGGGTACCCATGCGCACCCCCCCGTGACCGAATCGGAGGGCTCTGGGTAAAGGGGGGCCTGCTGTGGCCCCCCGAAGTCCGAATCCGACTGCCGTTTCTTCTCGATGAGACCGTGACGATACAGCTATCCGATTCGTGCATCGTACTTGCTCGGTCGGAAAACGGCTCCATTGCGCTGCAAGATTCGGCTACGAACGTGTCGGATGGACAGGTTCGGGTTCGTAGACGATTTGCACGGCGCGTACAGGATACTCGCATCGTACTTGCTCGTTAGGAACGGGGGACGATTCGGGCGGAACGATAGGCTCCGAATCGGATTTGGTCTTTACAAATCCTTTTGGAGGCCTTCCTTACGGGATCGGAATCGGGCCCTTAGTAGTTTATGCGGGCCTTTTAATATGCCCCCATGAATCAATGTGACCTTGAAATTCTTTTAGTTTGCCCGTGCCGTTTCTTGGCGGAGAAATTGATTAAATAAACATTTTACGGGCCAAAGAAGCGTTAGCCAAGCGCGAGCGCGACCGTTGCTTAACGCGCTCGTCCCTTCAAGTCAAGCTCGTTGTGTCTGTTCTTCCGCCTTCTCTCTCCAACTGACAGGTTAAGCCGCAGGCTCCCTGTCCGCAGTGGAGAGAGAGGCTTTTTTGAGCATTTCAGCGCGGGAGTGCATCCGTTTCTAAGCCTCTCCCACTGCATTTAATCTGCTCGGGCGCGCGAGAGGGAAGGTTTTTTCCCCACACGCGCGGCTCGAAGTGGAAAGCAAATTAAAGGAGAATAAGGCAAATACACACTTGAAGGGAGATTAGTGGACATAATAAACAATGGGCATAATAAACACATTTTAAAGACAAGTTACTCACCAGATGCTAGAGGAGACACGAAGGAAGATTAATGTTTATGGGCCACCGTAGGAGCGTCACATAACGCAGTGGCCATTTTAGATTGGTTAATCAAGGTCTTTTACAATTCTACTTTGGCGGCCATCTTTTGGACAAGCAAAAGAGGCTGAAAGATCGGTTTTTTCAGTCAGACTGTGGAGGTCAGGAGTGCAACAGCTGATTTGAGTTGATCTGGATTTCAAGTTAGAGGAAGGTGATTTTAGAAGTACAATTTTGGTCCTTTGAGTAGAATTTGATTATTTTATAATTTATTTGAAGAGCTTTATTAGTCTTTAGGTAAAATGGAGCACAATAATGAAAATGGTGATGCTGCTGAAGTGAGAGTTAAGAAGTGCGTTGATAAGGCTGTCTCTGCCCTGGCGTCACAACTAGGTAAAAAGTTGGACGATTGTATTGATAAGCTTGAGGGCAGATTTGGTAGCAGAAATAATGATGAGCAATTCTGGTCTGTTGAAGAGCTTTTGGATGGGACCACAGCTAGTGGAAGTGGAATGAAGGTTACCCAGAAGAGAAAACATCTGGGGAAGGACAAGGAGAGGAGAGCAAAAGGGGCCTTTATTCAGAAAGGTGTGGGGAAGACAACTCTTAAGGAGTTTAAAGATCAGGCTATAAAGTCCGCTAAAGGGGATCGCAGAGCTATCGTCTGCGATGAGTCCTCAAGTAGTGGGGACATCATTATCTCATGCTCATCAGATTTTGATTCCTCGGATGAGGAGAATGATAAGAGAAAGAGAGTTAACCCCTTCGATGCGCGTGACGAGCTCAGCTCGTCATGCTGCGCGGTAGCGCAGTGCGCATGACGAGCTGAGCTCGTCACGACCACACCCGCGATCGGAATGTCCAGCACACGAGCGGAATTCCGATCGCGGTCAAGGGGTAAAAGAGAAAGACGAAAATATTTTGGATCAGGTCATGGATCCATTAGGGGAACTTATGTTTGACCCTAACACTATTCAGCATCCACTCTCTCCTCAATGGGTCCCAGCCAAACATGTGGCACAGTATGTTGAATACTGGATTAGAAAGGAAATGCCTAAAGAAGTTAGGACTAGACTAAGGTCAGAGTGTCCAAGACCCTCCTTAGCAAATAAGGTGGCTTACACACCTGAATTGGATGCCAAAATGTTGACCTTTTTAAATAAATTGGGGAGAGACCCAAGAAGGGGACTCGATAAAGGTTTGAAGGGGTGCCAAGACCGTCTTCTTGATGTTTTTGGTCCATTGACTAAAATATTTGATTTATGTGAGGAGGCAATCTGCAGGAAGGTGCAGTTAATACTGAGGAGCTACGGCAGTGGATACAAAGAGCCGTATGTTTGCCAACGTTTCCCTGTGTATTGAGCAAAGGAAGAGCTTGCTCATGAAAATTGACCCAAAGTTAGCAGAGCTAGCATGTAAGGAGTCGGGTCAGGAGGCTAATGGTTTGCTCTTTGGTGAGGAGTTCGTAAAAGAGATGGCTCGGTATGCAGGAGCCTTTAACTCAATCCAAAAGGTCCAAAAGGACATAAGGAAGGTTTTTGGAATGGCCGGGAAAATGCGGGGTCGATTCCCCAGCCGAGGTGTTGAAATTTCACGAGGCTCCTTCTCCCGTGGTTTCAGACCCGGTGGTTTTTAATCTGGAAGCTACTCTCCCGGATTCTACCCTCAAAGGCAAAGGGGTAAAGGTCGTTTTAGAGGAGAGAGAAGATCAAGATTTCAAGGTATGTTTGGCAAAAGACCCTTTGTCTATTCCGGGAAAATTGGGTGGCAGACTTGCCCATTTAGTAGACAGGTGGAAACAAATAACCTCCGATCCTTGGGTAATACAGACTGTCAGGGGTTACAGAATAGACTTTGTAGAGAATCCGGTTCAGGTAAGATGGCCAGCTCTGTTAAGATTTGCGAAAGAGCAAGAGGAAATGGTAAGTCAGGAGGTTCAAGAGTTGGTAAAGAAAGGTGCCATAGAGGAAGCAGACAGTTCCTATGTTGGGTTTGTAAGCAATCTTTTTCTCGTGGAGAAGAAGGACAAGACCATGAGGCCAGTGATAAATCTGAAAGGTCTAAACGAATGGGTGGAATACAATCATTTCAAAATGGAGGGTGTTCACAGGTTGAGAGACATTTTAAGGAAAGGGGATTGGGTGACTCGCCTGGACTTAAATGATGCTTATTTGACTATTCCGGTATGTGTCGAACAGAGAAACCTTTTAAAATTTCAATGGCAAGGGACCATGTGGAGAGTCAAGAGCCTCCCCTTCGGTTTGACATCTGCCCCTTGGTGTTTTACAAAGGTGATGCGACCGATAGCGGCATGGTCACGCTCGAGGGGGGTAAGGTTTATCATTTACTTAGACAATATCCTTATTATGTCGGAGAGTAGGGAACTGGCTCTGGAACACACAAATATGGCAGTTCGTGTGATAGAGGATTTGGGTTTTGTAGTAAACCGAAAGAAGTTGTGTTTGGTATCCAGTCAGGAGACTGTTTTCCTGGGCTTTCAGATTTGGACATTGGATTGTGTGTTGAGATTCCAGATGGAGAAGGTGAGGAGAATTCGCAGGGAAGTGCGAAAAATTTTAGTAAGCAAATGGGTGACCTTGAGGCAGGTAGCAAGAGTTATAGGACTTCTTTTGGCCTCCATTCAAGCAGTTTTTCCGGTTCCCTTACATTATCGAGCACTTCAGATGCTAAAGACTTGGGGGCCGATTCCGATTCGCGCCGGAAAACGTACCGACCAACTCGGTACGGGAATTTAGTCCGACCGACACGTACCTGCGCCGTCCGACCCGCGTAGTACGATGAAATGCATGTGAATCACGACCGACTCGTACGGAACACAAGCCGAACGCCCGACCCGGACGGAAACAAGCTATCCGGCCGGGAAACCACGCGAATCGAACCGACCGACACGCACCAGGAATGAACCTGAACGAAACGGACCCGCGAACTCCGACCCGCGCAGTACGATGCAATGCGTGCAAAACCAGACCGACTCGCACGGAGCCCAAGCCGTACGACCGACACGCATACAAAAGCCAGCCGAAACAACACAAAACTCCGCAACCGACTCGTACGCCGCACATGAAACCTAGCTGAAACACAGCGGGAACGAGATCGCACGAGACAACTGCAGCGTCCCACTCGGTCAGAAGAACGTCTCCTACATGCACAAAAAAGACAAAGGAAAAAACACAAAAAAAAGGGCCAAACAAGCAATCACAAAGCCAATAAATACAGTGGGGAAAAAAAATGGAACAAGGACACACCCCCAACTCCACCCATATAAAGGCCACAATTCCCTACCATGATCCTTTGCAAATTCCACTGACCTGCCAGCCCACAACACCATCAGACAGCAACCACAGACACACTCACAGCTCATCCATCACACAAGCCACACACCATTAGCACCTCAACAAATAGCACCCTCACACACCCAGCAAAACCTACACTCACCCACCCTCACCTGCACACACACACACATCAATCACCTCCACCACCCATCACCATGCCCCCAAAGAAGACTCATAAGTTCCTAGATAGTGAATTGGAAGTCCTGGTAGACGAGATCCTCAGGGTAGAGCCACAGTTGTTTGGCACATTGGTCCAACAGACCCCCATGGTGCAGAAAACCAAGATGTGGGAGAGGATCGTCGACAGGGTCAATGCACAATCACCATGTTTGCGCACAAAGGAAGACATCCAGAACCGGTGGTATGATGTACGCAGGAGGGTCAGGGACCTACTGAAGAAGGATTACCTCCTGAGTCGGCACACCGGCAGTGGCCATCCTGCCAAACCAGTATACCTCAGGCCCTGGGAGGAGAAGGTGCGGGCCATCCTACCACCAGTGAGCGTATATGGACTAACAAACATCCCAGAGCCTGGTGAGTACACAACTAATATACACAATATGGTGTGACAATACACACACATCACTGTCAAGGGATAGTCAAACCATGCACCCTTAGCAAATCCACAGCAACCATAACATAATCATCCCAAGATGTGAATGCTAGTCAGACAAACACAATACCTGCCATCTCATAGTGATATGTAACTGTGTCATGACATGTACAAACCTAACAACAAATAGAGAAAGGCAGTGGCACTAATCTAACCAACAAACACTGTCAGACATTTTGCCACCACTAGAACACCACCTCACAGGGAAGCTCACTGAAAGGAAGCAATTGTGTGTATGCTGGTGAAGTGAGTGTAGCCAATAGCATGATGGGAGTTGTAGTCACAGATATTGGTCACCCTCACAATTGGCCCATCAACACCACTCTGAACCATGCTCACATCACAGGGAGTGGAAAACAACTGAAAAGATGGCTGACACTGGGTACTGCTGTGGGGAGAACAAGCCCCTGCTGGGTGTTGTGCTCAAAACAACAGCAGGACACCACTGCCTGACATCCTGACAACCAACTTGCACTCCCTGCAATGGAAGCACGTTTCATGGTGGGATGTCTGGCCTGGGGGGAGGAGGAGTGCCAGCTCCGACTACAGCTACCAGCAGGCCCTTACACACACACCACTTCCACTAACTCCAAACAACACACCTGGGACCGTGCTCTACAAGAGAGTGAGTGAAAAGCCACTTCCAAGATGTCTGACACTGGCCTCAGCTGTGGGGAGCACAAGGCCCTGCTGGGAACTGGGCACCAACAAACAACAGGACCACATTGTCAGCCATCTTGCCATTGCTGTCACACTCACTCACAGTGAAGTCCACTCAAAAGGAAGGAAGTGTGGGCATGCCGGGAAGGGGGGTGTAGCCAATAGCATGATGGGAGTTGTAGTCACAGATATTGGTCACCCTCACAATTGGCCCATCAACACCACCCTGAACCATGCTCACATCACAGGGAGTGGAAAAGGACTGACAAGATGGCTGACACTGGGTACTGCTGTGGGGAGCACAAGGCCTTGCTGGGAACTGTGCAACAACCAACAGCAGGACACCACTGACTGACATCCTGAAAGCCAACTTGCACTCCCTCCAATGGAAGCACGTTCCATGGTGGGATATCTGGTGGGTGGGAAGGAGGACTCACAGCACTGACCATAGTTACAAGCAGTTCTCCTCACACCCCCCCCTCAACACTAACTCCACATAACCCACCTGGGAGAATGCAATGCCTCACACTCTAATTGAAGATCCCACAAAGAACCACACCCTGGGTTATGCTGTGTGAAGCACAGGGACACTTTTGGGACTTGTAGCCAAACAAACGCCAGGACAACACTGTCAGCCATCCTGTCAGCACAGGCACACTACCCCACAGGGAAGCAGAGTCAAAAGGAAGGAAGTATGGGCATGCTGGGAAGGGGGGTGTAGGCCATAGCATGATGGGAGTGGTAGTCACAGCTCAACATCCCCCACCCACATGGCCCAGCAAGCTCACACTGAAGCATGCACACCTCACAGGGAGTGAAAAGCCACTTCAAAGATGTCTGACAATGGTGCTCTGTTGTGGGGAGCACAAGGCCCTGCTGGGAACTGTGCACCAACAAATAACAGGACCACACTGTCAGCCATCTTGCCATTGCTGTCACACTCACACACAGTGAATTCGACTCAAAAGGAAGGAAGTATGGGCATGCTGGGAAGGGGGGTGTAGGCAATAGCATGATGGAAGTGGTAGTCACAGCTCAACATCCCCCACCCACATGGCCCAGCAAGCTCACACTGAAGCATGCACACCTCACAGGGAGTGAAAAGCCACTTCAAAGATGTCTGACAATGGTGCTCTGTTGTGGGGAGCACTAGGCCCTGCTGGGAACTGTGCACCAACCAACAGCAGGACGCCACTGACTGACATCCTGACAACCAACTTGCACTCCCTGCAATGGAAGCACGTTTCATGGTGGGATGTCTGGCCTGGAGGGAGGAGGAGTGCCAGCTCCGACTACAGCTACCAGCAGGCCGTTACACACACACCACTTCCACTAACTCCAAACAACACACCTGGGACCGTGCTCTACAAGAGAGTGAGTGAAAAGCCACTTCCAAGATGTCTGACACTGGCCTCAGCTGTGGGGAGCACAAGGCCCTGCTGGGAACTGGGCACCAACAAACAACAGGACCACATTGTCAGCCATCTTGCCATTGCTGTCACACTCACACACAGTGAAGTCCACTCAAAAGGAAGGAAGTATGGGCATGCTGGGAAGGGGGGTGTAGCCAATAGCATGATGGGAGTTGTAGTCACAGATATTGGTCACCCTCACAATTGGCCCATCAACACCACCCTGAACCATGCTCACATCACAGGGAGTGGAAAAGAACTGACAAGATGGCTGACACTGGTACTGCTGTGGGGAGTACAAGGCCCTGCTGGGAACTGTGCAACAACCAACAGCAGGACACCACTGACTGACATCCTGAAAGCCAACTTGCACTCCCTGCAATGGAAGCACGTTCCATGGTGGGATACCTGGCTGGGTGGGAAGGAGGACTCACAGCACTGACCATAGTTACAAGCAGTTCTCCTCACACCCCCCCTCAACACTAACTCCACATAACCCACCTGGGAGAATGCAATGCCTCACACTTTAATTGAAGATCCCACAAAGAACCACCACCCTGGGTTATGCTGTGTGAAGCACAGGGACACTTTCGGGACTTGTAGCCAAACAAACACCAGGACAACACTGTCAGCCATCCTGACAGCACAGGCACACTACCCCACAGGGAAGCTGAGTCAAAAGGAAGGAAGTATGGGCATGCTGGGAAGGGGGGGGTGTAGGCAATAGCATGATAGGAGTTGTAGTCACAGATATTGGTCACCCTCACAATTGGGCCATCAACACCACCCTGAACCATGCTCACATCACAGGGAGTGGAAAAGGACTGACAAGATGGCTGACACTGGGTACTGCTGTGGGGAGCACAAGGCCCTGCTGGGAACTGGGCACCAACCAACAGCAGGACACCACTGACTGACATCCTGAGAGTTAACCTGCACCCACTGCAAGGGTTGCATGCTTCATGGTGGGATAACTGGGCTGGGGGGAGGAGGGCCGGATGTCAACCAAATACAACCAATGCTGGCCATGCACACACCTCAACATTCACATTGAAAAGCCTCAGGTTTGCAGGACAATGTGCTACACCAATATCAACCTCTTACAGTTACAACTTAGGACAATGCAATGTACAGGCCCGCATCCAGAGGTACAGTCACAACTGTCAGGTGTGTGAACCATTGATGCCTGTAGAAATATAACATACATTGTGTGTCTCTTCCAAAAACAGGTGATGATGGGGACACAGCAGCAGGCGAGGAGGAGTCCCTGTCCCAGGCTCCGGGGGACACTGAGCTCACTGGTGTGGAACAGCCTCTGCACTCCTTGGATGGCGAAGACCTACCTTGCCCCTCCGGTGCGAGTCATCATGCAGCACCAGCAGGACCAACATCTGCACCCCCTGCACCCACCCCTCCAACAACTGCCAACACACAGACCACCCCCGCCGACACAGACAGACCAAGGACCACCAATGACAACAGCACAGGGACCCTGGCCCAACATCGAGCTACGGACAACGACCCCAGTAACAACCCCCAAGGGGGCCTAGGGTCACCTGGGCGTGCCACCGCAGGTCCCGCACGTGTCGCCAGGGGTGGTAGGCAGAGGTCGCTGTTTGCAGAGGGGTCTGGACTGCATGATGACCCACAACTGGCACGCATTGCTGATGCGTACCAGAATAGCACCGGAGAGGTCAGCCAGGTAGTGGGGATCCTCAAGGACATCCAACAGCAGCAGGCTGCCCATCATGCCCGCTTGGACTCCCACATGTCCCGTGTGGAGACACACATGTCTCACATGGAGTCCAAGTGGGACACATGGCAGGAACTGACAGCGGTGCATAGGGACATATTCACATGGCTCCGCCAGAATAGCACCAACATGGCCACACCTCCCTGTGTGCCCACAACATCTGGTGCTGCAACAACTGCAACTGCCACAGGGAGGGAGGAGGACTCTGGCGGAGAGTCCCCTGCACCGCAGCAGCCTGCACGTGAGGGTCCCCCCCCAAAGAAGAGGGGTTGTCCGAGGAAGGAAAACTGAGAGGTTGATGGCCATGTACATCCCCCAGGAAGCCAACACCTGTTCTGGAAAGTCTCCTTAGTGTGCAAACTGTTGACCCTGTAGAATGCAACACAACTCTCCCACATGACATGGGGAGTCTAAGTTGGACTAATGTATCAGATGACTGTGGACTTCACTCAGGACATTTCTGCTACCAAGACTTCCAACTCATCTGGGAACTTCGGAGCACAATCCCAATGTACAGCACCCACCATCCTGTGCACTATACTCACACATGTTTGTAAATAAAATCACTACTACACCATACTTGCCTCTGTTGTGATTCCAACGTGGTTACTGTCATGGGGATGATGATCTGCTAAATTACACTGTGTATGCTAACTGCTACAGCAAGTACAACACCGTCATGTGAGTCATGGTGACGTGACACATATGGGGGAGACACACCACCAGGGCTACACAACACAGAGACACCAGGGCCATCGGACTCTTCGCCTACACTGATGTTGCCAGGAAATACTGTGGAATGCACAGACACCACACCTATTCAGAGTCTGTGTCAACTAGCCCACAGGTGCAGCAAGCAAATGTCAGTCAGATGTGTGACCACAGACAACGCACATCCCAAAGTGAAGCACAGGTTTATTACACATTTGCAACATGTTGTTTCCACTACAAATGCAAGGTAATCACACGTGGCTGTGGCCACAAAGTCAAAAAGTGCAGGAGATAGAAAGTCCAGGGGTGTGTGGCACATCACCTGTAGGGAAACGACTGCTGCCACCCTGAAAGCGGAATCATGGAGTCGGGGGATCCAAGTTGACCAAACAACTCTGTAAGCACCCTGTGAAGGACAGACATGACACACAGTCAAAACCACTGAAGAACAGCACAGAACTGCAATACTCATGCCCTATACATGTCACAAGATAACTACACAAAACCAAGTTAGCATGTCAACACTGTTGGCCAGTACAGACTACCTGCAAGAACACATCGCTGCACGCATCCAGTCAAGTAGCACATGGCCACACTCAAACAGCACCAGAGCACCACCCACACATATCATGCAAACTCACATCATTGACATGACAACTCTCTGGATACTCACATTCAGCTGAAGAAGTTGGTGATGAGCTGTGTGCGGACATCACCATCATCATCATCACTGGCATCGTGGCCCAGGCCAGGATCCTCCACAGGTGGCGGATGTTGGTCATCGTCATCCAGGATGAGAGGCAACTCCTTCCGCACTGCCAGGTTGTGTAGCATGCAGCAGACGATGACAATCTTGCACACCTTTGCTGGGGCATATGGGAGGGCCCCTCCTGTCTTGTCCAGGCAGCGGAAGCGGCTCTTCAGGAGACCAAAGGTCCGCTCGATCACTCTCCTGGTCCGACCATGTGCCTCATTGTAGCGCATCTGGGCTGGTGTCACAGGGTTCCTGAGGGGTGTCAGCAACCACGGCATGTTGGGGTATCCGGAGTCACCTACAGACTGACAATTGCACATTAGCTGAGTTGGAAAAGTAGGCGGAATACAACATAGCAGAACACACACAATGGTACAAAGTCAGTACACACCAACAAGCCCGGCACGCTGGTTCTGCATCTGTTACATCATCCTCGGGATGCGACTACTCCTCATCACGTAGGCATCGTGTGCAGAACCGGGGAAATGGGCACACTCATGTGTGATGTCATATCTGCAAGACATACCACCAGCGCATTGATCGAATGGTAATGTTTACGGTTCCGGTATGCCTGCTCATGTGCCTGTGGTGGTACCAAAGCCACATGTGTCCCATCAATGGAGCCAATGACATGTGGCATCCTCCCCAGGGCATAGAAGTCACTCTTGACGTCAGTGAGTTGTTGACGTGTTGGGAAATAGATGTACTGGTTCAGGCATCTCAACATTGCCTCCAAAACATCGCGTAGCACACGGCTGAACATAGTCTGTGACATCCCACCAGCAGTCGCCACAGTGTGTTGAAAGGTACCGGTGGCAAAGAAGTGTAGGGCTGCCATCACCTTCACCTTGGGGGTCAGCGCTGTAGGGTACGGCCGGCCAGGTTGCAAATGTGGGGCCAAGCGCACTGCCAAATCCTCAATCAGCTGCCTGGTGAAGCGGTACCGTTGGATGCTGTCACGTTCCACCTTCGTTGCCAGGTCAGGGAATGGTCTATGGACAGCTGGAGCACTGCAGTGCATAGGTGAAGAAAGAAAGATTGTCAGTCACCCCACATATGTGCCATTCACCATACTCCATTTCACATGATACATCATTACGAGACATAAGTACTTGATGTGTGTGCCGTTCTGTTTGGACATATATGCCACCTACATGGACATCATCTAACATCTCAGTTCAACATGTGTTGACAACAGGTTCCAGGGTGTGCTATGGGAAACCATTAGGCTGTGTCACAGTACCCATTTACTGCTGTCACGTTCCACACACACACCACAGTGACATGTCTGGACAGATGCGCCACAGGCATCACAGCTCATTGACAGGTAGATTCCCAGGGACCCTGTCTTGCCACATGGACACTGGCATGACATGGCGTATCATGTACACGTCAGAAAAACACACATGATTCCCACAGGTAGTGGCCCCTGTTGCCTCTGCAGGACAGACATGGACGTCTGTGACACACACACACACAACATCAAAGTCCATGCTCAAACAACGTAGATGTGGAGACTGTCTCACATTGTGCACATGGAGTCAGGGACATCGGAAACACAACATGCACACAGACTGTGGAGGGCCATCACTATTGTGGCAATGGGTCACCCTGTGACGTACATGCCTTCCCACATGTGAGCCTGGGGGTATGTGACATGTCATACACATATACAACCTGGAAATGTGACCATGCCACATGCTCAAAATGAACAGTTGCACATCACAGTGGTCAGGTGCACAACACACAAAGGATCCTGTCCCCATGAATACGTGCACAGCCTGGGTGTGGCTGCCCCCAAGTGCCACCCCAAAAACAACATGTCTACCCCCATACACAGATAAGGTAATGCAGCCCTACATGCCTTAGATACAGTGTGGACTGGGTGTGGTGTTGTAGGTGTGCCCCTGAGTCCCTGGAAAGTATATGTGGCTGGCATACGTTCACCAGTGACAAGCATGGTGACATGTGCGTGTCAGTGACCTGTACAGGGACGTGTTGTACAGCAATGGACCGATCGGTGTGCCCACCCGGCCCATTGCATCTGTTGTAAGCGGGTACGCGTTGTACAGCAATGGACCGATCGGTGTGCCCGCCTGGCCCATTGCATCTGTTGTGAGCGGGTACGCGTTGTACAGCAATGGACCGATCAGTGTGCCCGCCCGGCCCATTGCATCTGTTGTGAGCGGGTACGCGTTGTACAGCAATGGACCGATCGGTGTGCCCGCGCGGCCCATTGCATCTGTTGTGAGCGGGTACGCGTTGTATCCCGAAATACGCGTTGTACAGCAATGGACCGATCGGTGTGCCCGCCCGGCCCATTGCATCTGTTGTGAGAGGGTACGCGTTGTATCCCGAAATACGCGTTGTACAGCAAAGGACCGAACGGTGCGCACGCATTGGCTGGGGCCTGGCATGGCAACGGACGCGTTTTCGAAGCTTTAACGAGTCTGATGCAGTGAATTCAGTTGGCCAGCCACAACAATGTTGCAAAATCAGGGTGTCATAAAGTTGAAGTTTTGAAGGATGCTGTGGGCGTGTATTAGTGCTGCTATTCCATGGATTGGTCAGATTCAGAAGATGCAAACGACTTGGACCTATCACTTTGGACACATGGGACAGTATCTGCCTCTGCAGCACACATATAATGCTGGCTGTTCCCCTGAGAGCTCACTTGCCTGCACTACATGCTCCAGGACGACATCTGCCACCAACACTGCTGCTGTCTCTGTATCCTCTGGCTACTGCAATGGCACGTACTGTGGAGAGAGCCCCAGCCTTCAGCCTTGAGGAGAACCAGGCCCTGCTGGACAGCCTCCTTCCACAGTACAGCAAGCTGTATGGGAAACCAGGGGAGCAGGTGAGTGTGCTGTCCACTGCCTTACTAATTGTGCATGTTGTCTGACTAGCAGGACTTACAGTGTGCACACCACTGGCTAGCATGCTCACTGAGTAGTTCTCACCCCCCAAAGTGTGTAGTTACATGCACTGAACAGGTACAGTGCTGTAACAGTGCATTCCAACAAGGTCTACTTCCCATGCAATGATACCATGTAGTAACTGCTGGCAAACTGTTCATAGCCATCGTTGCACTGCCTGTGTACATCATATGCCCCAGTGATTGAGACATGTATATCCATCTGTGTGATGCACGTATATGTTGCATGTGTAGTAATGGCATTTTCACTTTGTCATCCTCACAGGTTGATGCCCACCAGAAGCAGGAAATCTGTCTGACCATCGCCCGGGCAGTAAGATCCGTGGGGGACTACAAGCGCCGGATCCGCAACTGCCAGAAGAGGTGGCAGGACCTTCGGGGCTGGACCCGGAGGATCGCAAGGGTCCAGCTGAAGCTGTCGCCTCCTCGCAGGAGGGGCGGACACCGGACCCTGACCCCCCACATGCTCAGGATCCTGGCGGTGGTCTTCCCTGACCTGGATGGGCAGCTGAAGGCCAGACAGCAGCAAGGAGGGGGTGAGTCCATGACTGCACTGTGCACTTTGTCTGACATGCTATGTGCCCTCCTCTGGCCTGGTTAAACTTCCACAGTACATCAGTCTTGTGGTCCAGGACCCATGTCCCTCAATTGTAACATGCCCACTCCTCATCTGATACGCATATGTGTGGCCCTTACAGTCAGGAAATTGTGTCACTTGGGGACTGTGTCATTGCATTTTACTTCGCTCAAGGTGGGGGACAGCATTTGTTCCCGTGACTATGTTGTGGGATTCATGGGTGGGTCAATTGCTTACACAATGCCTAAGTTCTGACATGTAATCTGGGTGTAACTTTGATATGTGGTCCACTTGCTGATCTGAATCACCACATGTCCCTGGGGTATTTGGCACACCCCCATGCTGCGGGTGGGAGCAATGTTTGGGCCTCAGGAGTATGTATATCAAGTGTGTCACACATGCTTAGCCACCTGCCTACTGTCCAGGACTCATCCCTCTTACAGGTGGAGCTGGACAGTCATGCCTACTCCACGGCATACAATACACTCTGTACTCCCACTCCCGTGTATCATCTGACATGTTGTGATCAGTGAAATGTTCCCTCAGGTGTCTGCCTCTGTGTCATTGTGCTGTGGCTTCGTTGTCAGGACTACTGGTATGTTTATCGGTTAGGGCTCAACATGCCATCTGAGATGTGACCATGAGAGACGATACTTCTGTGACTTATAGGTGTTTTATCACGTGACTGTGCACACAGGTGTATGCAACTGTGACTTTCAGGCAGCTGTTTTTCATTCACAGCACACTGTGAGGTGCTCAGGTTCTGAGAGTTGTGTTTCATGTCCCCCATATGTCCAATTGGTATGACGTGGACAAATACTAGTTCAGATGATGTGGTTTGTGGGGGATGGACATGTGCACTTGTCAGTTAGATAACTTGCATTCCCCATGTCCTAGGATTGTGACACAGTGCAGACTGTTGTTGGCTGGCTGCCATGGCCATGTGACTGGAGACAGTGATGTATGACTTTGCACGCATGCCTGTGTCATGGCATTAAACTTCCTAAGAGTGATCCTGCAGGGGAGTGACATGTGCAACATGCACCCCATTGTGGCATTGACTATCCGGACATGGGTGCATCATGGTGTCTGGTGCTGGTATGCATCACATGCATTTCTATTTAGACTCTGGCCATCCCTTTATCCGGACACCTGCACTGACTCAGTGGCAAGAGATGTACTTCACCGTGTTCCCTGCAATGTCCAACAACTGTGTAGGTGATGCATGTGTCCACACTGGGGTCTTACCATCAGACAGGCACCAGACAGATGGGTGCAAGGGCAGGAGGGGTGTGAGTCCCATGGTTGACCATCAGACTGACAATTGGCTTCCCCGAATCTGTGTGAGGAGTTTTGGCAATGTTCAACTAAGGATGCCAGGGCTTGCTCTGTAATGTGCTGTACTTACTGTGGTGTGTGCGGTCAGTGCAGGTGACTGATGTTTGTCTGTTTCCCTAATTGTTTGCAGATACATCCACGGCCACAGGAGGGGACAGCTCCACGGACCAGGAGGAGCTGCAGAGCCAGACTGGGTCAGCAGCCGACGAGTGGTCGGAGGGACCCAGTGGCACGGAGGGCGAGGGGAGCCACACCGAGGAGTCCTCAGCACCATCCACCTCAGCTGAGGACCACAGCAGCTCGGAGGATGACTCCCTTGTGGAGGCGGGTGTCAGCAGCCACCACACCCCAGCTAGTCTGTCTGGCCCGCCACCACCACCACCAGCACCGCCCTCCCATTGGCTCCAATTCCAGAGGTCCGTGGAGGCTCCCGTGTTCGGGAGCGTGTCTCCTTCGTGCCAGGCACCGCACCCCTGCCCCTGTGTCCCCTGCTGCCCTCAGTGAGGAGTCTGTGTACCTACTTCGGCAGCTCCATGTAGGGCAGACAGCAATGCTGAGTGTCCTCCATGCACACACCACTCTGTTGACACAGCTGGTGTCGTTCATGGAGGGCATCTCAACGGGTATGTCTGCCCTACAGAGGAGCAATAAGTCCATGGACTCCTCCCTGACGGCAGCAGTGTCCCTCCTCCAACAGTCCCTCCCCCTCCTACCTCTGCCCCATCCACACTTCCTGGCACCCTACCTGTCCAAAGCACATGCACACCTGCACAATCACCCAAACACACAGACACGAGCAGCACAGACACACCCAAAAGAAAGGCAAGACGTGCACACAAGCATCCTCAGGGGACTGATACCACACACACAGGGGATGGGGAACAGACACACACACAGGCATCCACAGTCACTCCGCAGTCCTCCAAATCCTCTCCCTCCAAGACCCCTTCCCTTGCCTCACCTGCAACCCCACCTACACAGCAGCTCTTCCTCTGTGACCTCGGCCTCTTCCCCTCCGATCCTGCTTATCCAGCATACCGGGAGAAGAGGAAGTCCACCCACAGAGAGGGGATTGCCCCTCGCCCCCGGACACCCTCCCCCAGGTGCAGGCAGACTGAGGACCCCATTCGGAAGTCCCCCCAGACCAGGAAGGGCAAGACCCCACCACCACCACCACGCAGCTCCACCACCCAGTCTCTCTCCTCCATCCCCCAGGCCACCACTCCACAGGTTCCACCGCCACACCCTGCCCCAGGTTCCCCCACACACCGATACCGCATCCCCAAACTGCTTAGGCCCTCCCCCTCTGCCACTTGCTCTTCCACCCCCAACCCAGACGCTCTGCCTGTTTGTGCCACTGGTGTGGAGACCGGGTCCCCCCCCTCTGTCCTGCCTACCTCATCTGCCCCCCCTTCCACTCCCTTGGAGTCATGCACTGCAGTGGAGTCCACAACCACCCCGTCTGACTCGGGCACTGCAGTGGGGACCCAGTCCACTCCATCAGACTAGCCCACTGCAGTGGTTGCAGCACCCACACCATCTGACTTGTGCCCTACAGTGGTGCCGGCCCCCCCTGCACCCACCACCCCTTCACTGCCTCACTCTGGCATCCCCTGATTTTGTCCCTGCGGTGCCTGGCCTGCCCCTTGTATGCCCCTCCAAGGGGGATGTCCCCTGTCCGTACCAGTGCAGGCAAGCAATGGGTGACAAGTTGTCACATATCACCCTGTTGGGACTGTGTATTTGGACTGGCCATTGGCCTTAGTTTCTTTTGGACTTCAGATTTTTGATTGACATTTGCTGAATAAAGCCTCTTTTTGTTTACTTGTGGTTTTTCTTTTGATGTACATGATGTAGATGAGTATCATCATGCATTTGCAGTTGTAATAGTGTTCAGATCAGGAAAATGAAGTGTTGCTGTGATGGACTCCATGTGGTCCATGGGATATGTGTCCTGTTGTAGTCTGGATCTATAGCATCCTTTGCTGCAGTCTGAGGGTGTAATGTTCAGCATTTGACACAGGGATGTACGTTTTGCATTTGTAAATTAACATCTTTGTCTTACAGTGATGCACATCTGGTGGGCTTACCACTGTTCAATGTTTCTATTTCCCTGACTGTGTGCCCATCTCCACTGGACATGCAGTTTAGCACATCAATGTTGAAGGACTCATCTGTGTATACAGTGCAACTTGCTTGACACGTGTTTTGGGTGTATGCAGATGACTGACGTGACACTCCCGTACCCAGGCTGATGTGAGCAGAGCCTTCAGTGTGTTGTAGTTGTTGACTCACTGACCGAGTGTTCTGCTGACATGTTTGAGTCGTGCACAGACAAGGTTTGGCACAGCGGACCTTCCACAGGAGTGGAGTGCCCTCATGGCAGTGTGTAATCCCGTGACATTGCCTGGGCCCGTGTTGTGTGTTGTGTAAGCATGTCTGTGCGTGTTCCCTTCCCTTTTCCTACACAGGCTGTGTCCCTACGGATGTTCCTGTTTGTGATGCTTGCTGAGTTGTTCTGTGTTCATACAGCATCTTGGACCTGGTTTCTCCGGGATGTGGGTGCATGGCAAACTAATGTTCATCAGGTTGTCATCCCAGGTTGTCTTTGTTGTCAGGGCTGGGGATGTGGCCAAACGCAGATGGGACACATTCAGGATTCCCCTTGGCACTTGTTGGTTACACAAGTCATGTAATTTACAGTTTGTGGTAGCTTTCAGTGATTGTGACACGTTGTGTGTGTGACTGCTGCCACTCCTCAGGGTCAGAGCTGCAATGTTGGAAGTTGTGTACGTGTGTTCTTTGTGTGTCACATTGGCTTCTTCATTGGTGTGTGACTATGGCCGGGATCCCATTGATTGTGGTGGATTTCACGTCATGCCCATGTACCGCGTACTGTGCAGTGTGTCAGACATTCACAAGTCTTGTTGACTGGCCATGTGTGATGGGTTTCTGCACCTTAGTTCCCACCACCACCCCTGGGATTGTCATGGGTGCATGTGCAATGTCACCAGTCCATGTGAGCTTCAATGCTGCACATTGGTGGAGATCAAGGTGTGTGGTGTTGAGTGTGTGCAAATGTGAGTTGTTGCACGGCTAGACCCCTACCTCCATATTGGCCTTGGCTGGCAGGCCGTGCTGATTGATTTGTGCTTGTGTAGGTGTGATGGTAGTTTGTTGCTCAGGACACATGGCTGTGGTTCACAGTGTGAATGACATCTACCTTTGTCATCACAGTGGGATTATCATGCAGGCTAGTGTCACCACAATGTGGGATCCCTGGGGGTAGTGCTGTGGTGGGTCTGTCTCTTGCTGTGTTAGTTGCTGTTCCTACAACCTTGTGTGACGTGTAATTTGGGCTCCCTCTCATCTAACAATGCCTGTTTGCCCACATAGGGGAATCCGATCCATGAGTTACTTTTGTATGGCACTGTATACACATCTGTGTAATTGGAATTCAGGCCTCCTCATGTGTTGTGTGGTTGCCTGGGGACACTGGCACACACCCCCATCACCTGTTGTGTTTGATATGCAGTGTGAGTCTGGCTGTTTGTGTTTGTGCATTTGCACCACTGCATTGGCATATCTTGAGTGTGCCATTGGCTGTATGTTGTTTGGTGGCTTTCCCCTGCTGTCCCTGGGACTCCTAGGTCATCAGTCAGCACAATAATCATGGTTTGTATGTCCCATTGCTGCCATGGTATGGTATTTCTTCACCTGACATCTACAGTCTCCACAGGATATCTACATTTGTGTGTCCATTGGTGCAGATATGTGGGTCTGCATTATGATGGTTGTTAGACCTGGCATCCTTGGCGTGGGTCTCCCTTCCATTTTTTTATGATGCCTTCTATGTTACTGATCTGTTTTTGCTGGTGTTAGATGCTTTGGGCACTGTGCCACTGCTATCCAGTGCCACAGTGCAAGTGCTCCCTAGGATAAATTGTGTTATGTATTAGTGACTCCCTGATTGGATGATTGGTTTACTTGTTAGTCCCTAGTACAGTGCACTGAGTGTGCCCAGGGCTTGTAAATCCAATGCCGCTGGTGGGCTTGCAGCACTGGTTGTGCCACCCACAGAAGCGGCTTGTCAAATATGCCTCAGGCCTGCCATTGCAGAGCCTGTGTGCAGCCTAGGGCTGCCATGTCGACTTGGTGAGTACACCCACTTACCAGTCCCTAAACCTTCCCTTTGCTGCATGTTGGTCACCCCTAAAGTAGGCCCTAGGGCAGGGTGCATTGTAAGTCTAAGGTAGGACATGCCCTGGTGTGTGTGGCATGTCCTAATAGTGAATTACAGCCATTTTCGTTTTTCACTATTGCAAGGCTACCTGCTCCCCATAGGCCAGAATGGGCAGACCGACTATTACACCTTATAGTCAGAACTGACCCAGGGAACATGGTAGAAAAACGAATTTAGTATGCCTGAACTCAGAATGATAAAATACATCTTTTAGTGAAGTTGGTTTTAACATTCTGTGTTTGAAAATACCACTTTTAGAAAGTGGGTATTTTCTTGCCTAAACTTCCAAGCCTGCCTCTGCTAGGTTGTGTATTCCTTGTCTGGAGATTGAGTGACAGGGGCTGGGGGTGGCTACAGGAGACAGGGTGAGTCAGCACAGGGCTGAATAGAAAGATCTGCATCCAGAGTGGAGGGAGGAGTTGCACCTGGGTCTGAATAGGGCTGTGCCTGCCTTCCACAATGCTGGCTCCACCTCCTGCCGGGCGGCTGAGCACCCTGCCCCACATTCTGAAAGGAAAGAAGGAGTCAGAAAAACAAAGTGCTCCAGGACTGACCAGAACTGGTTTTGGGCTGGGCAGAGGCCTCTCTGCCTTCAGAGAACAAAGGAAAACTGTGTATAAAAAGGGGACCCAGACCCCTAGGAAATTAGATCACTTTGGGAAAACAAGAAGAAGCCTTTGCTGAGGAGCGGAACCAAGAAGGAACTGAGGAGAAGACTATCCCTAAGCTAGAGGGATCTGCCTGCAGTGGTTGCCTGACTGCCAAAGGAAGGAGAAAGGACTTTTGTGTGCACTTTTATTCAACTTGTAAAGTATCTCCAAGGGCTTGAGAAAAGAGCTTGCCTCCTGCTGAAGTCTCAGGGACAACAGACTTCAACCACCAGCTCCCCAAGAATCCTTTGGAAGTGCCTGCTGCTGTTTTGGGCCTTCTGAAGGGACTGCGTGTCGCAAGGAGCTGGAAGCGCGACTCAAGAGGAAGAAGCGTGTCGCCGTCGCTGCTGCTGCCGTCGCAACTCCGAAGGAGGGTGTCGCCGCTGTAGCTGTCGTATTGCACCGCATCGAGAGAAGCGTCCCGCAACGAAGAGGAAGCGTGTCGCCGTCGCTGCTGCTGCCGTCGCAACTCCGAAGGAGGGTGTCGCCGCTGTAGCTGTCGCATTGCACCGCATCAAGAGAAGCGCCTCGCATCCACGGAGAAGCGTGCCACCGTCGGAGCTGCTGCCGTCGCATCACGAAACAAGGGTGTCGCCGCTGCAGTTGTCGCATCGAGCGGAAGCGTCTCGCAACGTCGGAGAAGAGGGTCGCCGCCAAAGCCGCTGTCGTCGCATCGCTGACCAAGGGTGTCGCCGCTGTAGCTGACGCATCGAGTCGAGACTTCTCGCAACCTCGGAGAAGCGTGCCGCATCAGGAAGAACTTGACGTCTTTATTTCTTTGCACCAGAACTTTGTCGCATTTCCATCGCTGCAACATTGCTTGTTGTGGAAGCGTCCCGCATCGTAAGGTACATTGACTTAAAGTGTCGCATCTTAAGAACTGAACTGAACTAAGCTAAAACTACCATTTTAAGTACAGTATTGTGGATTTTTGTCGTTTATGGTCTTGTGTTAAAACTATATAAAGAATACTTATTTTTGATATAAAACCTTGTGTGGTGTCCATCTGTAGTGTGTCACTAGATTACTGTATGTGTTTACAAATGCTTTACACACTGCCTCTGAGATAAGCCTGTCTGGTCGTGCCAAGCTACCAAGGGGGTGAGCAGGGGTTATTTTAGGAGTGTACCCCTTTACCCTGACTAGAGGCGAGGGTCCCTATTTGTCACAAGTACCTACCTGTGCCAACTAGAGACCCCCAATTCTAACAATGGTCACTTCTGTCATTGTGTTATTTGTGAATGTTGACAATGTGAGCCCCCATGGGTGATGTTTGTATGCACATGGCCAAAACGATGTTTCATTGCCACTGCACTATTTGCCTCACCCAATCTATGTTGCTATGGGACACAAGCACTACTATGCCACTGATGTGTTTGTTGTTGTGTGACCAGGAATCATCCATGCAGTTTGGCTTTGGCAGCTTTTACCATGACTACACTTACCTTTTGATCACTGTGGTGATGGGGCTTTGGGCCCCATTGCCACACTGTTCAAAATGTGCATCAGCTATGGACCCCACACTTCCCTTTTGGTCACTGTGGTGATGGGGCTTTAGGCCCCATTGCCACACTGTTCAAAATGTGCATCAGCTATGGACCCCACACTTATCTTTTGGTCACTGTGGTGATGAGGCTTTAGGCCCCATTGCCACACTGTTCAAAATGTGCATCAGCTATGGACCCCACACTTACCTTTTGGTCACTGTGGTGATGGGGTGTTCGGCAACATTGCCACAGTGGCCATGGTCGGCTTGCATTGTGGAGGCCACACACATTTATGTGTGACACATGTGATAGGGGGTCACATTGTATGTTCAATGTCATGTTCAGTGTTGTAGGCATTTGACACAGACTACACACGCTTGTCATGGTGTTGGGGGGGGATGTCATTTTCAGACATTCCTTATGTGGGAGTTTGCTGGTTGTGTCATGCACTACCCGTCCTATGAGTAGGGGTGGTGATAGTGGTAGGCATCCATCCCCCTATGAGTGGGGATGGTAGTAGTGACAGGCATCCAGGCCCCCCTGAGTAGGGGTGGTTGTAGTGGTAGGCATCCATCCCCCTAAGGGTGGGGATGGTAGTAGTGACAGGCATTCAGGCCCCCATGAGTAGGGGTGGTGGTAGTGACAGGCATCCAGCCCCCCCTGAGTAGGGGTGGTGGTAGTGGTAGGCATCCATCCCCCTAAGGTTGGGGATGGTAGTAGTGACAGGCATTCAGGCCCCCATGAGTAGGGGTGGTGATAGAGGCAGGCATCCATCCCCCTATGAGTGGGGATGGTAGTAGTGACAGGCATCCAGGCCCCCCTGAGTAGGGGTGGTGGTAGTGGTAGGCATCCATCCCCCTAAGGGTGGGGATGGTAGTAGTGACAGGCATCCAGCCCCCCCTGAGTAGGGGTGGTGGTAGTGGTAGGCATCCATCCCCCCATGAGTGGGGATGGTAGTAGTGACAGGCATCCAGGCCCCCCTGAGTAGGGGTGATGGTAGTGGCAGGCATCCAGCCCCCTATGAGTAGGGGTGGTGGTAGTGGTAGGCATCCAGCACCCATGAGTAGGGGTGGTGGTAGTGGTAGGCATCCAGCACCCCTGAGTAGGGGTGGTGGTAGTGGTAGGCATCCATCCCCCTATGAGTGGGGATGGTAGTAGTGACAGGCATCCAGGCCCCCCTGAGTTGGGGTGGTGGTAGTGGTAGGCATCCATCCCCCTAAGGGTGGGGATGGTAGTAGTGACAGGCATCCAGGCCCCCCTGAGTAGGGGTGGTGTTAGTGGTAGGCATCCATCCCCCTAAGGGTGGGGATGGTAGTAGTGACAGGCATTCAGGCCCCCATGAGTAGGGGTGGTGGTAGTGGCAGGCATCCAGCCCCCCATGAGTTGGGATGGTAGTAGTGACAGGCATCCAGGCCCCCCTGAGTAGGGATGATGGTAGTGGCAGTCATCCAGCCCCCTATGAGTAGGGGTGGTGGTAGTGGTAGGCATCCAGCACCCATGAGTAGGGGTGGTGGTAGTGGTAGGCATCCATCCCCCTATGAGTGGGGATGGTAGTAGTGACAGGCTTCCAGGCCCCCATGAGTAGGGGTGGTGGTAGTGGCAGGCATCCACCCCCCCCGAGTAGGGGTGGTGGTAGTGGTAGGCATCCAGGCCCCCCTGATTAGGGGTGGTGGTAGTGGTAGGCATCCATCCCCCTATGAGTGGGGATGGTAGTAGTGACAGGCATCCAGGCCCCCTGAGTAGGGGTGGTGGTAGTGGTAGGCATCCATCCCCCTAAGGGTGGGGATGGTAGTAGTGACAGGCATCCAGGCCCCCTGAGTAGGGGTGGTGTTAGTGGTAGGCATCCATCCCCCTAAGGGTGGGGATGGTAGTAGTGACAGGCATCCAGGCCCCCATGAGTAGGGGTGGTGGTAGTGGTAGGCATCCATCCCCCCATGAGTGGGGATGGTAGTAGTGACAGGCATCCAGGCCCCCCTGAGTAGGGGTGATGGTAGTGGCAGTCATCCAGCCCCCTATGAGTAGGGGTGGTGGTAGTGGTAGGCATCCAGCACCCATGAGTAGGGGTGGTGGTAGTGGTAGGCATCCATCCCCCTATGAGTGGGGATGGTAGTAGTGACAGGCTTCCAGGCCCCCATGAGTAGGGGTGGTGGTAGTGGCAGGCATCCACCCCCCCCGAGTAGGGGTGGTGGTAGTGGTAGGCATCCAGGCCCCTCTGATTAGGGGTGGTGGTAGTGGTAGGCATCCATCCCCCTATGAGTGGGGATGGTAGTAGTGACAGGCATCCAGGCCCCCCTGAGTAGGGGTGGTGGTAGTGGTAGGCATCCATCCCCCTAAGGGTGGGGATGGTAGTAGTGACAGGCATCCAGGCCCCCATGAGTAGGGGTGGTGGTAGTGGCAGGCATCCAGCCCCCCTGAGTAGGGGTGGTGGTAGTGGTAGGCATCCAGGCCCCCTGAGTAGGGGTGGTGGTAGTGGTAGGCATCCATCCCCCTATGAGTGGGGAGGGTAGTAGTGACAGGCATCCAGGCCCCCTGAGTAGGGGTGGTGGTAGTGGTAGGCATCCATCCCCCTAAGGGTGGGGATGGTAGTAGTGACAGGCATCCAGGCCCCCATGAGTAGGGGTGGTGGTAGTGGCAGGCATCCATCCCCCTATGAGTGGGGATGGTAGTAGTGACAGGCATCCAGGCCCCCATGAGTAGGGGTGGTGGTAGTGGCAGGCATCCAGCCCCCCCTGAGTAGGAGTGGTGGTAGTGGTAGGCATCCAGGCCCCCCTGAGTAGGGGTGGTGGTAGTGGTAGGCATCCATCCCCCTATGAGTGGGGATGGTAGTAGTGACAGGCATCCAGGCCCCACTGAGTAGGGGTGGTGTTAGTGGTAGGCATCCATCCCCCTAAGGGTGGGGATGGTAGTAGTGACAGGCATCCAGGCCCCCATGAGTAGGGGTGGTGGTAGTGGCAGGCATCCAGCCCCCCATGAGTAGGGGTGGTGGTAGGGTGGTGTTAGTGGTAGGCATCCATCCCCCTATGGGTGTGTATGGCATTGGTGATGGCCATCCCACCCCTATGGTTCTACTGTTGCTAGTGTACGTCGTTTGTGCATCCCTATGTGTGTGTGACATATTTCGGGTACGTGTCGTTTGTTTGTGTTGTTGGTGTTTGACTTACCGTCTGCGCCGTACGCGTCCGTGCCGGTCCCGGTAATAGATGTAGAGTATAGGTAGGACCTGCGCGATGGGATTCATGCTTGGGTCGTCTCGTTCGGGTTTCGCGTGTCTTCGACTCGTACTCGTCGCTGGCTTGTTCGTCTCGTAGCCGTGGATCTTCTTGTGGCGCGAATCGGAGCTTATGTACGGCTCTCCCGGATGCTCAAATGTGCCGGACGTAGCGACTGGTTCGGCGCGTACGGAATGCGCATCGTACGAGTCCGGCCGGAAGGTGCTGTGTATTTGCTTCCGTGCGGCTCGAATCGGCGTTTACGGATCCGGCTCGGGCGGGGAACAGGAGCTGAAATGGGTGAGTACGGCTCACTCGGAATCTGGGCTGTTATTCGCATCGTACTAGTTCGTTCGGACAAGTGTTCGAATCGGTCGGGAAACACACGTTCGGCTTGTATTTTTTCCGGACGAATACTGTTAGGTGCGCTTCCGGCCGAGATCGGAATCGACCCCTTTGTATTTACACAAAGGGGTGAGTTACTTGCAAAGAGTTCAGATAGATTCGGAAGCGCAGGAGGAACTAGCGTGGTGGTTGGAGAATCTCGAGGCGTGGAATGGAAGGGCAATCTTCGGACTAACCCCGGACATTGTTATAGAATCGGATGCCAGCCTTCAGGGCTGGGGAGCCGGATGTGGCTCATTGACAACAGGAGGGAAGTGGACAAGTCAGGAGAGAAAGATGCATATTAACTACCTAGAGTTGTTGGCAGGTTCTTTTGCGGTAACTGCTTCGTCAGGGATCAGGAAAAATGTTGTGTTCTCTTAAGGATGGACAACATTTCCGCAGTGAGATATGTAAACAAATTGGGGGATCCAAGTTCGAAAGCTTTAGCGGATGTGGCAAAGGAGTTTTGGCATTTCTGTCTGAGCAGAAACATTATGATTCAAGCTCAATACTTACCGGGGCGAGCAATACCATAGCGGATTGGAACTCAAGGCAGATGAAGGATTTCAGCGATTGGAGACTGAACAGGGAAGTGTTTTTGTTGTTAGACAGGAAGTGGGGCCCACTGGTGATGGATCTTTTTGCAAACAGAGTAAATGCTCAGACTCCCAGATTTTACAGTTGGAGGCCGGACCCAGCTGCGGAGGCGGTGGACGCTTTTCTGCAAGTTTGGAGCAGGTCTCAGTGTTACGCGTTCCCTCCTATTGCTTTGATTCAGAGAGTTTTATTGAAAGTAAAAAAGGAAAGGGCAGAGATAGTGTTAATAGCCCGGTTTTGGACCTCCTAAGTTTGGTATAGGTCAACATGATGTGATTAGGAGGCTCTTGCGGAGTGTAAGAATTAAAGCACCTCCGGGAGCTAAGTATTCATCCCTTTGGGATGTGGATATTGTTTTGAAGGAATTAATGAGTTGGAGCGAGAACGAGTTTTTGGATCTAAGGGCTCTTTCTTTGAAGTTGGTTATGTTGTTATGTCTGATTTCTTTCAGGAGGGTTTCAGATGTGAGAACACTAGAGATTACAGGGCATACATTTGTTCCAGAAAGGGTTTGCTTCAGTATCTCTAAGAGAACTAAAACGATGTCTAAAACTATTTTTTACCTTTGCTTTGATGAATGTAGGAAACTGTGCGTGGTGAGATGTTTACGCGAGTATGAGAGAAGGACAGAATGTTTGAGATGCAATGCGGATTCTCAATTGATAATTTCTTACAGAATCCCACACAAGGCAGTCTCCACACCTACCTTGGCCTGCTAGATCAAGGAGGTCATGAGAAAAGCGGGGATAGATCTGACATAGCCCCCCTAGCCCATTCTGCTAGGGGGGCTATGGCTTCTAAAGCTCTCCTTTTGGGTGGGGGTCTAACAGGAATCTTAGCTGCGGCTGATTGGTCATCTGATTCTGTGTTCAAAATTTTTCACTTCAAGCCTGTGGATTGTCCAGTAGGGAATATTATGGCAAGGCTTTAAACATGCATAATATTAGCCTCCGTGTCTTGCCATAAAATTCAGATTTTCCACAGCTAGGGTGAGTAGAAAATCATGATTTTATTAAAGACACGGAGGCTGATATTATCCCTCCCTTTTGGATTCCCAACCATTAATGTTTTGTTTATGATTCCTTTCAGGAGGAGAGTACAAGAAGTAATTTTGGAGAAAGAAAAGGATCTTTGGGACTCTAAGTGCTACCTTTTATTAACAGTTCTATTCATGGTTCGAACTTTCAAGCATGTTAGCAGCATAAAGAAGGAAGATGGCTGCCACACACTGGATTAAAAAGACATTAGAATGTTGTTATGATTTCTCCCTCTTGGTCTCTCCCTCTCCTCCCCCTTACCCCTTCCTCTTAGGCTCTCCCATAGAATCCTCAGTTGGAGGCCATTTAGAATGTTCACGTGTGAGAGAGTGTCTGCTGCACTGGCAAGTTGAAGGTGTTTGCTTCTTTACTTCTAATAAAGAAATTTGGACTTACCTTCCTACGTCCATCATTACTTCATTTTTGGCGACGATCATGGGAGCTGTGACAGGGACAGCGTGACACCTTCACCCTGTTGATCTACATCTTGCCAGCTTTTCCGGTTACAGGATCACCCTTCCCATCTGACCTCTGTTTGGTCCATCCTGTCAGCTGTTGCGAACTGATGCTGTGCTCTACGCTCGCTGTTTGCGGTGAGTTAGTCTTCAGTTGCCCCTCCAGGGTGTTAACCGCAGCTTTATGAGGATTGTGTGCTGTTTCGTTTTTGAACAAACTTTGGGTGATTCCTGTCAGCACTTGCGGTCTCCGAATTTTCCTCACATATTTCCATTGTTGGTTGGGATGAGCGCTTGGCATTTTCCGTGAAGAGGGTTATTCCTATGCCCTTCATTGACTGCTGCGCACCTGTTTGAGAGAAAGTTTCCTCAAGTTATTGTTGTTTACTGCCGGTGACTTTCCCTATCGCTCCCGGTGCAACCCGTCAAGGATTTCATCCTGTTGCCTCCTGGAGGTCACAGGTGTTTTGGGTCGTACTTACTCATTAACCCCTGCCGGGCTCATTTTCCAACGCATCTTGTGAAGCACTCCCATGGAGGAAGTCCCACACTACCTCTGTGAAGTTCAGTCAATGTCCGTGTTCTTCTGCCTCCCGCCGAACGGCATTGCCGTCATCTCTGGGGAGCGTGGTTCCCCCAGCGATCTCCTGTAACCAGTGGACTTTTTGCACACCTTGCTTTTCGTTCTTGCGGTGACCGGCTCCTCTGCTGTATAGCCCGTTTGCTCTGGCGATTTTCCCTGTGGGTTCAAACGGTCTCCGCCATCAGCTTTTCTCAGGAACTTTGACTTTCTCCTCTCGTAAGCCACGGTTCCAGTCAGCTCTCTATTCCAACACCGTGTGTGATCGAGCACGCCTTCTTTTCTGCGCGTCCTCCGCTATTTCAGCGAGTCACAGCCGGATTTCCTAATTCTGAAGGGGAATCCTCCCCTTTGGGCGTCACCTTCAGACTTCAATCAAGTTTCATAGAAAAAGGACTTCGTTCTTTACTGCTTCCATATACTGTGACTGATTTTTGAAAAGTTCTATTCGTGATCCGCTAATTTCCAGTTCTTTCTTTGTTTATTGATTCATTTATTGATTTTACATTTTTTTTTTTTAATTAACCCTTTCTTTCTTCCACAGGTACTTTTAGTTATATTGGAATATACTCTCCAGCTCATCTTGTACTTTTGTGCATTGCGCTATTTGTATCTTCCCCTTCTGTGTTTTTTTTTGCCATTTTATTACCCTCTATTTACAGTTAGGGTGTCAACTACTTCACTATGGCAGCAGCGGGTATGAGTCAACCACCACCTTTTCTTAACGATTTAGGAGAACCAGATATACTTTGGCGTAGGTGGGTGGCCATCTTTAAATCTTATCTCATAGCCATAGGTGGGGGTAATTTTTCATCAGTTAGGAAACAGCATATTCTTTTACATAATTTGGGCATTCAAGGAAGGAAAGTTTATGAAGATATTACTGGTAGAGATGTTGATGAGGTGCCAGAGGAAGAGGAAGCAGGTGTTGATGTATATGAATTCACCTTGAGGAAATTAGAGTCCCACTTCAGAGAAAAAATCAATGTAGTTTTAGAAAGACACAAATTTTTCAAAAGAGTTCAAAAAAAGGAAGAGAGGGTTTCAGCTTATGTGGCAGTTTTAAGAGGAATGTCAGCTACGTGTGAATTTGGCACACTTACAGATTTCCTCATTAGGGACCAGTTAGTCAGGTGCACCAATGATCAGAAAATACAGGAGGAGCTACTTACTAGAAATCCAGACTTAGCGGAAGCCATCAACATTGCTAAAGGAATTGAGCATACAGCGTTATGCATAAGGGAGATGAAAAATGTTACAGTGTTTAACAAAGAGAAAGAAGAAGCCAAGACCCTAGTCAATGAAGAGGTGGTGTGTAAAATTAGTGAAAAGAATAAAGATTGTTCTTGCAATAAGTCAGATAATATACGCTGTTTTAGATGCGGTAATCCAAACCATCTAGCCAATAATTGGAAATGCCCAGCAAGAAATGTTGTTTGCAGGAAATGTAATAAGAAAGGCCATTTTGCTAAGGTGTGCAAAGCAGCTAGTGAAAAGGTACACATGATAAATAGGTCAGATGATAAAGCTTGAAAAACTTGTAAATCAAGGGGTGATAAAGGAAATTGAAAGCTCAGAATGGCTAGCACCCATTGTTCTCACGACCAAGGACAATGGTAAGAACATTCGTTTATGTGTTGACTTAAGGGATCTCAACGCTAACTTCTTGGTAGAGAGACATCCTCTACCAAGGATACATGAGATGTTAAGTACTAATCAAGATGCAAAGTATTTCAGTGTTCTCCATTTGTCATCAGCATACTATCAGGTTACTCTTCATCCTGATTCCCAAATGTTGACTGCTTTCACCACTCCTTTTGGGAATTTCAAATTTCTTAGAATGCCGTTTGGGCTAGCCTCTGCTGTCTCTGCATTTCAAAGAATAATGCAACACATACTCAGGGAATGTGTTAAGACATTGGGGTCGATTCCGATCTCGGCCGGTAGGGCTCCGAATCGGATTCGGCTTTACCGGATCTGATTCGGAGGCCTGTTACCCGACCGAACCGTACGCGGGTCCGGCCGAGCGAGTACGATGCGAAATCTCCGACCGACTCGTCCGGGCGTCCCGACCGCTCCGACCGACTCGCTCCCGGCTCGAACCGCTCCGACCGACTCGCTCGGACTCGACTCGCACCGCGCAATGGAGACGTTTCCCGGCCGGGTAAGTACGATGCGCGCCGCGAGCAGTCCGACCGAGCCGCGCACTCCGGCTCCAAAGAGCAGTCGGAGACGTACTTTGGGGGTCCGTGTCGGACCCCCCTGTACGCCTAGCCGCGCAAGTCGCACACAGGGGGGACCCATGGGTCCCCCCTACCTGTGCGTGTACGGCGCGAATCGCTTCGCCGCGTACCCGCTGTAGGGGGCGCCCTTGTCCGACTCGCACCCATTGAGTCAATGGGAGCCCGCGTACGCGTTGTACGACCGGCTCCCATTGACTTCAATGGGAGTCCGACCGACTCGAGTCCGATAACATACGGACGCATCGTACTCGTTCGGTCGGACTGCACGGGTCCGATTCGGTCGGAAATCTCTCCGGGTCCGGCTCGGTCGGAGACATTTCCGGCCCGAATCGGAATCGACCCCATTGTGTTTTCAGGACAATATACTAATATATGGTGCCAGTGAAAGCGAACACAATTTAAATGTAAAAAATGTTTTACGCAAACTTAAAGATGCAGGTTTTACAACAAAGGAATGTAAATGTAAATTGGGTGTCACTTCCGTAGACTATCAAGGACATACAATTTCTGAGGAAGGCATCAAACCCAAAATTGATTTAGTTGAATCTGTGCGCAAAGCTCCCACACCAACAAGTAAAGAGGAGATTTTGGGTTTGGCTGAGTACATGGCCAAATATATTAAGAATTTCTCTATCTTGACGCAACCACTAAGGAACTTGCTAAAGAAAGGGGCCACATTTGAGTGGGAAGGTGAGCAAGATACTGCATTTCAGGAAATAAAAGATGCCATCGTCAATGCTCCTCATATTGGCAATTTTAATGTAGAAAGAGAAACCATTATTACCACCGATGCAAGCAGCAAGGGTATTGGGGCCACTCTTTCGCAGAGAATAAATAACAAGGAGAAAATTGTGGCTTTTAACTCCAGAACTCTAACGGGTGCAGAGATCAATTATTCTACGGTTGAGAAGGAGGCACTGGCTGTTTACTGGGCCATTAAGCATTTCAAATTTTATGTGTGGGGCTTACCGTTTGTACTGTGCACTGATCACAAGCCTTTACTTTCCTTATTTACTAGAAAAGAGATGGAGAACACAATGCCCCGCATAGCGAGATGGGTTCTGGGCCTTCAAGGTTTTAATTACAAAATGGTATATGTACCTGGTTCAAAGAATTGTGTGGCTAATTTCCTTTCCAGGGCCCCTGTAGAAAGTGAGGGAGGTAAAGCATGTCACAATGATGCTATTTGGGAAGTCACAATTCCTGCGGTTGTGCAAAAGCAATGGGAACTCCATATGGAGCAAGATCAAGATCTCAAAAATGTGAACAAATACATAATTAATTGTTGGCCTAATACTGTGGTACTCATAGTACGGCCCGCGGGCCGCCAGCGGCCCGGCAGGCCTTCATTGGCGGCCCACGGACCTTGCCTTGCAGTTTCCACGGCCGGCAGTAAACACAGAAGATGGCCGCAGGAGCATAGTAGTGAATACGTATTAAATAGGTATTCACTATGTATGCTCCTGCGGCCATCTTCTGTGTTTACTGCCGGCCTCTGTGACGTCAGGGCACCTTCGGAAAGCTTCCCAAAGGCCCTTTAAAAGTCAGCTGTAAGCGCTTTCACAGCTGACTTTTAAAAGGGCGTTTTGAGAAGCTTCCTGTTTGGACAGAGACAGATAGAGGCAAAGATAGAGGCAGAGAGACAGATAGAGACACAGAGGTAGATACAGGGACAGATCAGTGCTTTAAATGGGAAATTAGAAGTGCCGGTACCCACTAATTAGACTGGGTGGGTAGTTAGGGGCGTGTCTGGGGGCGTGGCTGTGAGCCAGGAATTTAACAATAGCCACATAAGTAAGCTTTAATGCAAATGCTCTGATTGTCATGTAAAGCACTTAAATGCCCATGGGCCAAATTCGCGCAAAATCAAACTGCCTCCTTACATAAGAGACATGGCAAGCATCAGCTTCTATGTCATAGGTGCAGAGCCTAATTTTTGGCAGTTTGATATTGCGCGAATTTGGGCCATGGGCATTTAAGCGCTTTACATGACAATCAGAACATTTGCATTAAAGCTTACTTTTTTAAGACCCCTGGTTAAAGGAGTTGTCCTGAATCACAGGATGATGAGCTGAGTCGGGATTCGACCCTGGTTCTTCAGTTCCACTCTCGGCACCTCTGACCATATCCTCATTCTTGTTGCGATGCCAATCCAGAGGCGCAACTAGAGTCAAATTTCGGGGGGGGGGGGGCTGATTCTTCCAGCAGTATGCAGAGTGGAGCTGCAGGGGATCTAAGAAGGGGTGAGAAACAACAAAGCCTCGTTAAAAAGCAATTGGTCTTTTAAAGACCTGTGAAGTACTCGGGTGCGGCTGTGTGTGTGCCCGAGAAGCTGTCTCAGCCGGGCTGACACACACGATGGGGGAGGAGGGGTGTTTGAAGCCCTTTGATCCCAATGGGCGTTGCGCACCTGATGAGAACCTAACACTGCAGGAGCAACCCAGCGCAGAAATACACAGGCTGTTGCCAGCCAGAGCAGCACATAAACACGCACCATCTGAAAGTGTAATTTTCAGTTTTTACGTTGCAGGACCCGTACTTCAGGGCCTGAGCCCTGCTGCTTCATGGAGTACCGGCACTCTCCTTGCCCGCAAATAAGTTCCGGTACTCTGGGGGGAGAAAACTGAGAAGTGCCGGTACTCAGGACCGGTGAGTACCGGCCCATTTAAAGCACTGGGACAGATAGAGACAGAGACAGACAGAGACAGGGACAGACAGAGACAGGGACAGACAGAGACAGGGACAGACAGAGACAGATAGAGACAGGGACAGGGACAGGCAGAGACAGAAAGAGGCAGAATCAGATAGAGGCAGAGACAGACAGAGACAGATAGAGGCAGAGACTGACAGAGATAGAGACAGAGATAGAGACAGAGACAGACAGACTGACTGGGACAGACAGAGACAGGGACAGACAGAGACAGGGACAGACAGATAGAGGCAGAGACAGAGAAAAACAGACAGACAGAGAGACAGGCAGAGACAGACAGAGTGACGGAGACGGAGGGAGACGGAGAGGGAGGCGGAGAGGGAGATAGAGAGAGAGGGAGACAGAGGGAGGGAGACAGAGGGAGACAGAGAGAGAGGGAGACAGAGGGAGGGAGACAGAGGGAGGTGGACAGAGGGAGGGGGACAGAGGGAGACAGACAGGGAGGAGGGAGACAGGGAGGAGGGAGACAGGCAGAGGGAGTGAGACAGAGGGGGGGAGTCAGAGGGAGGGAGACAGAGAGAGGGAGACAGAGAGAAAGAGAGAGAGAGACAGAGAGAGAGAGACAGACAGAGAGAGAGAGACAGACACAGAGAGAGACAGAGAGACAGACAGAGAGAGACAGACAGAGCGAGACAGACAGAGAGAGACAGACAGAGAGAGACACAGATATGTGTGTATGCCGGGTCTGGTGGAACAGTGGACGAATGCGTCCGCTGCAGGGGCCTGTGTTCAACCTCATGGTCACGGGTTGGTTTTTTTGTGCTCTAGCCCCGCCCCCTCCTCCACTGACCCCGCCCCCACCAGTGCGGCCCTTGGCCACAAACCACACTGTAAATTTGGCCCCCAAAAGAAAGTTTGTGAGTACCCATGGCCTAATAGATGCAAAAACTTACCAGAAGAAGTGCAGTCTTTTTGGAATGTAAGGGATGAGTTGTCCTTAGATGGGGATATCATACTTAAATCTGTAAAGATAGAACCTCCTTAACCCCTTCGCTGCTAGGCCTTTTCCCCCCCTGTGCTAAGCCCTTTTTTGGCTATTTGGGGTAGTGCGCGCTTAGGCCCCTGTAACTTTTTGACCACATAAGGTATTCACGCCAAATTTGCGTCCTTTTTTTCCAACATCATGGGGATTGTAAAGGTACCCAGGGTTTGTGGATTCCCCTGGAGGGGTCCCAGAAATTAGCCAAAATACAGCTAAATTTTGGGGGTTTTGGGAAAAATGCGAAAAAAGGGCTGCAAATAAAAGCGTCTGGGTTTTTCCCTGCAAATGGTATCAAAAAAGGGTTTGTGGGGCTGAAATCACCATTTTCCCAGCTTTTAGGGAATGACAGACTTTTGTCAGAAAACCAAAATGTTTCACACAGTTTTGGCATTTTTCTGGGACATAGCCTATTTTTGCTATTTTTTGTGCTTTCAACCTCCTTCCAGTTAATGGTAGAAATGGGTATGAAAGCAATAATGGATCCTAGACAGCTATACATTTTAGAAAAGTAGACAAAATTCTGAATTCAGCAAGTGGTCATTTGTGTAGATCCATCAAGGTTTCTTTATAGAAACTAACAGTTAAATATAGGAAAAATTGAAAATTAGTTGAAAAAAACAGCCTTTTGTGTCAACGTTTTCACCTGTAACTTCTTCTAATTATGACAGCTCTTTGAAAGCAATATACCGTTACATCCGCTGGACCTGACTGGTTGTGGGGATATATAGGACTTGTAGGTTCACCAAGAACCCGACGAACCCAGAGCCAATAACTGAGCAGCGTCTTGCAATGTTTTTTTTTATGTACCGGGTATATAGCAATTATTGTGGGAAAATGTATACATGGAAAAATCGGTATGAAAGACACCTATAGATTTCTGAAATGGGAACAAAATATAGAGTTTAGAAACAGTAGATATTTGCACATTTCCAAAATTGGGAATACTCATACTAGCATGAGAATTATCGGTCATTTTTTAAAATTACTTCTTTTTTACACAATGTCTTTCATTTGGAAGGCAGAATGCATCAAAAGTCAATAGGTAATAACAGTTGCTTTACAAATCTGAATTACCCTAAGTCTCTCGATAAAAATGGTACCTCACTTGTGTGGGTAGGCATAGTGCCCACGACAGGAAATGGCTCAAAACCCAACGTGAACACACCACATTTTCACAATGAAAAATTACCCTTTTTTTGCAAAGGGCCTAGCTGTAGTTTTTTAACCCTAGCTCTGCCGGCACCTAGAGAAACCTAGCAAACCTATACATTTCTGAAAACTAGACACCCAGGGGAATCCAGGATGGGGTGACTTGACTGCCTCTCACCAGGTTCTGTTACCCAGAATCCCTTGCAAACCTAAAATTTTGTCAAAAAAAACACATTTTCCTCACATTTCTGTGGTGGAAAGTTCTGGAATTTGCGTGGATCCATGAATTTCCACCCACCCCGCGTTCCCCAAAGTCTTCCAAGAAAAATGGTACCTCACTTGTGTGGGTAGGCCTAGTGCCCGCGACAGGAAATGGCGCAAAACGCAACGTGGACACACCCCAATTTCACAGTGAAAAATGACCTTTTTTTGACAAAGTGCCTAGCTGTAGTTTTTGAACCCTAGCTCTGCCGGCACCTAGGGAAACCTAGCAAACCTATCCATTTTTGAAAACTAGACACCCAGGGGAATCCAGGATGGGGTGACTTGACTGGCTCCCACCAGGTTCTGTTACCCAGAATCCCTTGCAAACCTAACAAATTTTCAAAAAAACCACATTTTCCTCACATTTCTGTGGTGGAAAGTTCTGGAATCTGTGTGGATCCACAAATTTCCACCCACCCCGCGTTCCCCAAAGTCTTCCGAGAAAAATGGTACCTCACTTGTGTGGGTCGGCCTAGTGCCCGCGACAGGAAACGGCGCAAAACCCAACGTGGACACACCTCAATTTCACAGTGAAAAATGACCCTTTTTTGGCAAAGTGCCTAGCTGTAGTTTTTGAACCATAGCTCTGCCAGCACCTAGGGAAACCTAGCAAACCTATATATTTTTGAAAACTAGACACTCAGGGGAATCCAGGATGGGGTGACTTGACTGCCTCCCACCAGGTTCTGTTACCCAGAATCCCTTGCAAACCTAAACAATTGTCAAAAAAAACACATTTTCCCCACATTTCTGTGGTGGAAAGTTCTGGAATCTGCGTGGATCCACAAATTTCTACCCACCCCGCGTCCCCCAAAGTCTTCCGAGAAAAATGGTACCTCACTTGTGTGGGTCGGCCTAGTGCCCGCGACAGGAAACGGCGCAAAATGCAACGTGGACACACATCAATTTTGCAGTGAAAAATGACCCTTTTTTGGCAAAGTGCCTAGCTGTAGTTTTTGAACCATAGCTCTGCCGGCACCTAGGGAAACCTAGCAAACCTATACATTTTTGAAAACTAGACACCCAGGGGAATCCAGGATGGGGTGACCTGACTGCCTCCCACCAGGTTCTGTTACCCAGAATCCCTTGCAAACCTAAATAATTGTCCAAAAAAACACATTTTCCCCACATTTCTGTGGTGGAAAGTTCTGGAATCTGCGTGGATACACACATTTCCACCCACCCCACGTTCCCCAAAGTCTTCCGAGAAAAATGGCACCTCACTTGTGTGGGTCGGCCTAGTGCCCGCAACAGGAAACGGCACAAAACACAACGTGGACACACCTCAATTTCACAGTGAAAAATGACCCTTTTTTGGCAAAGTGCCTAGCTGTAGTTTTTGAACCATAGCTCTGCCGGCGCCTAGGGAAACCTAGCAAACCTATACATTTTTGAAAACTAGACACCCAGGGGAATCCAGGATGGGGTGACTTGACTGCCTCCCACCAGGTTCTGTTACCCAGAATCCCTTGCAAACCTAAAAAATGTTTGTCAAAAAAACCACATTTTCCCCACATTTCTGTGGTGGAAAGTTCTGGAATCTGCGTGGATCCACAAATTTCCACCCACCCCGCGTTCCCCAAAGTCTTCCGAGAAAAATGGTACCTCACTTGTGTGGGTCGGCCTAGTGCCCGCGACAGGAAACGGCGCAAAACGCAACGTGGGCACACCTCAATTTCGCAGTGAAAAATGACCCTTTTTTGACAAAGTGCCTAGCTGTAGTTTTTGAACCATAGCTCTGCCGGCACCTAGGGAAACCTAGCAAACCTATACATTTTTGAAAACTAGACACCCAGGGGAATCCAGGATGGGGTGACTTGACTGCCTCCCACCAGGTTCTGTTACCCAGAATCCCTTGCAAACCTAAACAATTGTCAAAAAACCACATTTTCCCCACATTTCTGTGGTGGAAAGTTCTGGAATCTGCGTGGATCCACAAATTTCCACCCACCCCGCGTTCCCCAAAGTCTTCCGAGAAAAATGGTACCTCACTTGTGTGGGTCGGCCTAGTGCCCGCGACAGGAAACGGCGCAAAACGCAACGTGGGCACACCTCAATTTCGCAGTGAAAATTGACCCTTTTTTGACAAAGTGCCTAGCTGTAGTTTTTGAACCATAGCTCTGCCGGCACCTAGGGAAACCTAGCAAACCTATACATTTTTGAAAACTAGACACCCAGGGGAATCCAGGATGGGGTGACTTGACTGCCTCCCACCAGGTTCTGTTACCCAGAATCCCTTGCAAACCTAAACAATTGTCAAAAAAAACAGATTTTCCCCACATTTCTGTGGTGTAAAGTTCTGGAATCTGCGTAGATCCACAAATTTCCACCCACCCCGCGTTCCCCAAAGTCTTCCGAGAAAAATGGTACCTCACTTGTGTGGGTCGGCCTAGTGCCCGCGACAGGAAATGGCGCAAAACGCAACGTGGACACACCTCAATTTCGCAGTGAAAAATGACCTTTTTTTGGCAAAGTGCCTAGCTGTAGTTTTTGAACTATAGCTCTGCCGGCACCTAGGGAAACCTAGCAAACCTATAAATTTTTTAAAACTAGACACCCAGGGGAATCCAGAAAGGGGTGACTTGACTGTCTCCCATCAGGTTCTGTTACCCAGAATCCTTTGCAAACCTAAAAAATTGTCAAAAAAAACACATTTTCCCCACATTTCTGTGGTGGAAAGTTCTGGAATCTGCGTGGATCCACAAATTTCCTCCCACCCAGTATTCAACCAGGTCTCCCGATAAAAATGGTACCTCACTTGCGTGGGTGGGTCAAGGATCCGCGACAGGCAAGGGCCCAAAAGCTATTGAGGCGACATCAAAATTACCTATCACAAACCAACCTGGTTTTGCATGGGGGGTCCCATGAGTTTTTGGCCCGGGGCTCGGCAGCCATCTACGGAAACCCACCTAACCCACATATTTCTGGAAACTAGACACCCGGGGGAGTCCAGCGAGGTATGGCTTGCGTGGGTCCCCCATCATTCTCCTACCCAGAATCCCCTGCAAACCTCACATTTTGCTGAAAAATTCCCTTTTTTCTCACATTTCTGTGGTGGAAAGTTCTGGAATCTGCCTGAATCCACAAATTTCCTCCCACCCAGCATTCCCCCAGGTCTCCCGATAAAAATGGTACCTCACTTGCGTGGGTGAGTCAAGGACCCGCGACAGGCAAGGGCCCAAAAGCTATTGAGGCGACATCAAAATTACCTATCACAAACCAACCTGGTTTTGCATGGGGGTCCCATGAGTTTTTGGCCCGTGGCTCGGCAGCCATCTAGGGAAACCTACCTAACCCACACATTTCTGGAAACTAGACACCCGGGGAGTCCAGCGAGGTATGGCTTGCGTGGGTCTTCCATCATTCTCCTACCCAGAATCCCCTGCAAACCTCAAATTTCGCCGAACAATTCACTTTTTTCTCACATTTCTGTGGTGGAAAGTTCTGGAATCTGCGTGGATCCACAAATTTCCTCCCACCCAGCGTTCCCCCAGGTCTCCCGATAAAAATGGTACCTCACTTGCGTGGGTGGGTCAAGGACCCGCGACAGGCAAGGGCCCAAAAGCTATTGAGGCGACATCAAAATTACCTATCACAAACCAACCTAGTATTGCATGGGGGTCCCATGAGCTTTTGGCCTGGGGCTCGGCAGCCATCTAGGGAAACCTACCTAACCCACACATTTCTGGAAACTAGACGCCCGGGGAGTCCAGCAAGGTATGGCTTGCGTGGGTCCCCCATCATTCTCCTACCCAGAATCCCCTGCAAACCTCAAATTTCACCGAAAAATTCACTTTTTTCTCACATTTCTGTGGTGGAAAGTTCTGAAATCTGCGTGGATCCACAAATTTCCTCCCACTCAGCGTTCCCCCAGGTCTCCCGATAAAAATGGTACCTCACTTGTGTGGGTAGGCACAGTGGCTGCAACAGGAAATGGCCCAAATCGTACTCTGGACAATTTAAAATTACCTATAGCAAAACTACCTGGTTTTGGGGGGGGGCATCTGAGATTTTGGCCCCGGGCTCGGCGGCCATCTTGGGAAAGTACCAAACCCAAACATTTCTGAAAACTAGACACCCGGGGGAGTCCAATGAGGTATGGCTTGCCTGGATCCCCCAACGTTTTCCTACCCAGAATGCAATGCAAACCTTAAATTTAGCTGAAAAAACCACATTTTCCACATATTTTTGTGTGGAATCACCATGCCGGCACAAATGTCCTACCACCCAGCGTTCCCCTTGTTCTCCCGAGTAAAATGATACCTCACTTGTGTGGGTGTCCAAAGCAGAATTGGCTAAAAACGTAGTTTTTAAAAAATGTAGCGCTTAGAATTCTCGGTGCTATACCATAAATCCCTATGTTTTGGGCTCTTCCTAGCCACCGGCCTTTGGCCCACCCACACAAGTGAGGTATCATTATACTCGGGAGAACAAGGGGAATGCTGGGTGGTAGGACATTTGTGCCGGCACGGTGATTCCACACAACAATATGTGGAAAATGTGGTTTTTTCAGCTAAATTTAAGGTTTGCATTGCATTCTGGGTAGGAAAACGTTGGGGGATCCAGGCAAGCCATACCTCATTGGACTCCCCCGGGTGTCTAGTTTTCAGAAATGTTTGGGTTTGGTACTTTCCAAAGATGGCCGCCGAGCCCGGGGCCAAAATCTCAGGTGCCCCCCCCAAAACCAGGTAGTTTTGCTATAGGTAATTTTGAAGTGTCCAGAGTACGATTTGGGCTATTTCCTGTTGTAGCCACTGTGCCTACCCACACAAGTGAGGTACCATTTTTATCGGGAGACCTGGGGGAACGCTGAGTGGGAGGAAATTTGTGGATCCACGCAGATTTCAGAACTTTCCATCACAGAAATGTGAGAAAAAAGTGAATTTTTCAGTGAAATTTGAGGTTTGCAGGGGATTCTGGGTAGGAGAATGATGGGGGACCCACGCAAGCCATACCTTGCTGGACTCCCCCGGGTGTCTAGTTTCCAGAAATGTGTGGGTTAGGTAGGTTTCCCTAGATGGCTTCCGAGCCCCGGGCCAAAAACTCATGGGACCCCCCATGCAAAACCAGGTTGGTTTGTGATAGGTAATTTTGATGTCGCCTCAGTAGCTTTTGGGCCCTTGCCTGTCGTGGGTCCTTGACCCACCCACGCAAGTGAGGTACCATTTTTATCGGGAGATCTGGGGGAACGCTGGGTGGGAGGAAATTTGTGGATCCACGCAGATTCCAGAACTTTCCACCACAGAAATGTGAGAAAAAAGTGCATTTTTCGGCAAAATTTGAGGTTTGCAGGGGATTTTGGGTAAGAAACCGTTGGGGGATCCACGCAAGCCATACCTCCCTGGAATCCCCCGGGTGTCTAGTTTTCAGAAATGTGTGGGTTTGGTAGGTTTCTCTAGGTGGCCGCCGAGCCCCGGGCCAAAAAGTCATGGGACCCCCCTTGCAAAACCAGGTGGTTTTGTGATAGGCAATTTTGATGTCGCCTCAATACGTATTGGGCCCTTGCCTGTCGCGGGTTCTTGGGCCTCCCACCCGAGTGAGGCACCATTTTTATCGGGAGACCAGGGGGAACGCTGGCTGATAGGAAATTTGTGTCAGCCCGGTGATGCCACAACTTTCCCACACACAAATGTGTGAAAAAAGTGATTTTTTAAAGCTAAATTTGAGGTTTGCAGGGGATTCTGGGTAAGAAAACGTTGGGGGATCCACGCAAGCCATACCTCCCTGAAATCCCGCGGGTGTCTAGTTTTTAGAAATGTGTGGGTTTTGTAGGTTTCTCTAGATGGCCGACGACCCCGGGGCCAAAAACCCAGGTAACCCCCCCGTGCAAAACCAGGTTGGTTTGTGATAGGTAATTTTGATGTCGCCTCGCTAGGTTTTGGGCCCTTGCCTGTCGCGGGTACTTGACCCACCCACACAAGTGAGGTACCATTTTTCTCGGAAGACTTTGGGGAATGCGGGGTGCATGGAATTTTGTGGATCCACACAGATTCCAGAACTTTCCACCACAGAAATGTGAGGAAAATGTGTTTTTTATACACATTTTGAGGTTTGCAAGGGATTCTGGGTAACAGAACCTGGTGAGAGCCAGTCAAGACACCCCATCCTGGATTCCCCTGGGTGTCTAGTTTTCAAAAATGTACAGGTTTGCTAGGTTTCCCTATGTGCCGGCTGCGCTAGGGCCCAACATCCACAGGTAGGCATACTGCTAAAAACAAATCCGTTCCTAGTCAGCTTTCTGCCGCCCTGGGGGAGGGATATCGGGGGGTGGGGTTGCCCCGATATGCCCCCAAGGGGAGCAGAAACACTGTGGCTATTTTTTTGGGGGGTAGGGGCATTGGTATGCCCATTCTGAGCAGCCCCCACCCCCACACATAAAAAAGCCAGCGTAATCGTTGGCGTCTAGTGGGCTTTTTGCCCCCCTGGGGGGGGCAGATTGGGGGCTACTGCCCCCATCTCCCCCCAGGGGGGCAGAAAGGCTATATTTGTTGCGGGTGGGGGTGGGGGCATTGACATGCCCGTTTTGGGCAGCCCCCACCCTAATAAAAATTTGCCCCAAAAAATCCATGGCTTCTAGTGGGCTTTTGCCCCCCGGGGGGGCAGATTGGGGGCTACTGCCTCATCTGCTCCCCAGGGGGGGCAGGAAGGCTGTAATTTATGCGGGGAGGGGATGGGGGCATGGGCATGCTCGTTTTGGGCAGCCCCCACCCTAATTCAAATTTGCCCCCAAAAAAATCCCTGGCGTCTAGTGGGCTTTTTGCCCCCCCGGCGGGGCAGTTTGGGGGCTAATGCCCCCATCTGCCCCCCAGGAGTCCACTAGACGCCAGGGAGTTTTTTGGGCAAATTTTAATTAGGGTGGGGGCTGCCCTAAACGGGCATGCCAATGCCCCCACCCTAATTAAAAATTGCCCCAAAAAATCCCTGGCGTCTAGTGGGCTTTTTGCCCCCCTGAGGGGGCAGATTGGGGGCTACTGCCCCATCTGACCCCCAGGGGGGGCAGGAAGGCTGTTATTTTTGCGGGGGAGGGTGTCGGGGCATGGGCATGTCCGTTTTGGGAGCCTCCACCCTAATTCAAATTTGCCCCAAAAAACTCCCTGGCGTCTAGTGGGCTTTTTGCCCCCCCCCCCGGCGGGGCAGATTGGGGGCTAATGCCCCCATCTGCCCCCCAGGGGGGGCAAAAAGCCCACTAGAGGCCAGGGAGTTTTTTGGGCAAATTTTAATTAGGGTGGGGCTACCCAAAACGGGCATGCCAATGCCCCCACCCTAATTAAAATTTGCCCAAAAAAATCCCTGGCTTCTAGTGGGCTTTTTGCCCCCCCGCGGGGGCAGATTGGGGACTACTGCCCCATCTGCCCCCTAGGGGGGGCAGGAAGGCTGTTATTTTTGTGGGGGAAGGGGTGGGGGCATGGGCATGCCCGTTTTGGGAGCCCCCACCCTAATTCAAATTTGCCCCCAAAAACTCCCTGGCGTCTAGTGGGCTTTTTGCCACCCCCGGCGGGGCAGATTGGGGGCTAATGCCCCCATCTGCCCCCCAGGAGGCCAAAAATCCCACTAGACGCCAGGGAGTTTTTTGGGCAAATTTTAATTAGGGTGGGGGCTGCCCAAAACGGGCATGCCAATGCCCCCACCCTAATTAAAATTTGCCCAAAAAAATCCCTGGCATCTAGTGGGCTTTTTGCCCCCCCGGGGGGGCAGATTGGGGGCTACTGCCCCATCTGCCCCCCAGGGGGGCAGGAAGGCTGTAATTTTTGCGGGGAGGGGGTGGGGGCATGGGCATGCCCACTTTGGGCAGCCCCCACCCTAATTCAAATTTGCCCAAAAACCATCCCTGGCGACTAGGGGGCTTTTTGCCCCACCCGGCGGGCTGATTGGGGGCTAATGCCCCCAATCTGCCCCCCAGGGTGGGCAAAAAGCCCACTAGACGCCAGGGAGTTTTTTGGGCATATTTTAATTAGGGTGGGGGCTGCCCAAAACGGGTATGCCAATGCCCCCACCCTAATTAAAATTTGCCCCAAAAAATCCCTTGCGCCTAGTGGGCTTTTTCCCCCCCGGGGGGCAGGAAGGCTGTTATTTTTGCGGGGGGGGGTGGGGGCATGGGCATGCCCGTTTTGGGAGCCCCCACCCTAATTCAAATTTGCCCCCAAAAAATCCCTGGCGTCTAGTGGGTTTTTTGCCCCCCCCCGGCAGGGCAGATTGGGGGCTAATGCCCCCATCTGCCCCCCAGGGGGGGGGCAGAAAGTCCACTAGACGCCAGGGAGTTTTGGGCAAATTTTAATTAGGGTGGGGCTGCCCAAAATGGGCATGCCAATGCCCCCAACCTAATTAAAATTTGCCCATAAAATCCCTGGCGTCTACTGGGCTTTTTGCCCCCCCGGGGGGGCAGATTTGGGGCTAATGCCCCCAGCTGCCCCCCAGGGGGGGCAGAAAGGCTGTCATTTTTGCGGGGGTGGGTGGGGGCATGGGCATGCCCATATTGGGCAGCCCCCACCACAAATTATAATTAAAAAAAAAATCCCTGGCGTATAGAGGGCTTTTTGCCCCCCCGGGGGGGCAGATTGGGGGATACTGCCCCCAACTGCCCCCCAGGGGGGGCAGAAAGGCTGTAAATTTTGCGGGGTGGGGGCATGGACATGCCCTTTATGGGCAGCCCCCACCCTAATAAATTATGGGGAAACAAAAATATCCCTGGGGTCTAGTGGGCTTTTGCCCCCCGGGGGCAGATTGGGGGCTACTGCCCCCATCTGACCCCCAGGGGGGCAAAAAGTCTAAATAGCACCAAAACAAAATTGGGGGAGCAAACGCCCTTGCCCAAGGGGCCGCTCCCCTCCCTGGTGTCTAGTGGGTGGATCCCTGCTTGGGGATCGCCCTCCTGGGGCGATCCCCAAGCAGGGATCCACTGGGGAGGGGTACCATTGGAAAGGGGAGATTCTCCCCTTTCCAATGATACCTCTCCCGTCTTTCTACGTGCCCGGGGGGCTGAGATAGCCCCCTGAGCACATAGAAAGTGAAACTGAAATGAGCCTAAAGGCTCATTTCAGTTTCGTTTTCTGTGCAATGAGGACAGCGCGACGTGCGCGCTGATCCTCATGGCACAGAAACCAGGGAGGGGGCCTCGGGAGCTGGGGAAGCAATTCCCCAGCTGCCAAGGTCAAAGGGGTGAAAGAGAAATCCCTCTGCTGTCTGCAGCAGAGGGATTTCGTGCCCCTGGCCTCATGACGGAATGGTTCCGTCATGAGCACAGGGGCACCGATGCTCATGACGGAACCATTCCGTCATGAGCATCGAAGGGGTTAAGGCTTACGCGACCATATTTTAAACCTTGCACATGAAGGACACTTGGGGATAAGTCTCAGTAAGTCTAAGTTAAGGTCAGATTACTGGTTCCCCTACATGGATCATCTTATGGAGGAGAAGGTCCGTGATTGCCATGCCTGTAGCCTTAGTGACAAAACAAAAAGTCTAAGGCGTTCTCCCCTCATTCCGGTTGAAGTACCCACTGTTCCGTGGAACAAATTAGGACTTGACATTGCTGGTCCTATTAAGGCCATGGGCCCACAGGACAAATACCTTATTGTCCTCATTGACTATTATTCTAACTGGATCAGAATGTTAGAAATGGGATTTTTACTAGGCTAGGGCATGTGCCAAAGCCAGGCAGAAACCACCACTCTAGTCAGGATAAGGGAGTTACACTCCTAAAATAACCCCTGCTCACCCGCTTGGTAGCTTGGCACGAGCAGTCAGGCTTATTTTAGAGGCAGTGTGTAAAGCATTTGCACATAACCAACAGTAATACAGTGTAAGCACTACAAAAGGACACCACACCAGTTTAGAAAAAAATATCCAATATTTTTATATACATAAGGCAAGACCAAAAACGATAAAAATCCACAATACAGTACTTAAAAATCTTCAGTTATCAAAATGTGCTTGAAAAACAGTTCCTTGATGTCGATAGCTCCATCCGGGGCTATCACAGCGTCGTGAACAAACAAATCCAAACAGTTCTGGCTTGACTGCGGCGTCGCGGGCCAGCTACGGTGTCGGGAAGACCTGCAAACAGTACCTTTTAGAAATGCAGGGCGTCGGCGACCTCTCGTTGAGCATCCGAAAGCACGGCGTCCGCAGGCGTCGGTTCCGGAGGTCAGTGCAGGAGTCATCGGGGCCCTCGAAGTCACACGCGTTGCAGATCGAACTCCTCTCTGTTGAAATCAGGAGCGCTGGCGTTGGTAGGCATCGGGTGCTGCGGTGCGAAAAGCAGCGGTGCGGCGTGCGGTGCCCTCAGGTCGCGTTGCGAGCAGCAGCTCGGTGGCGGCGTCAGATGGCATCGTCGGTGAGACCAGGGTCGCGGTGCGAGGTGAATGCGGTGCTCGTTGCGGTGCTGGCAGGTCACGGTGCAAGCAGCGGCGTCGTCGTTGCTGAAGCGCTGTCGTCAGCTGACGAACGGGAGTCGATGGCGCTGGCAGGCCAAGGCTGCGGTGCGGGATGAGGGCGGTGCATCGTGTAACTTTACGAGCGGGGCCCTCGAACCACGGTGCAAGCAGAGGCGTAGATTTTGGCGTGGAGCGGCGGCATCGGGGATACCAAGGCGTCGTCGCGGTGCGGAGTGCGGTGCCCACAGGTCGCGGTGCGAGCAGCGGCTCGGTGGCGGTGTCAGCAGGCGTCGTCGGTGAGACCAGGGTCGCGGTGCACCTTTGCGGCGGTGCCCTCTGCGGTGCCTTCAGGACACGGAGTCGGCAGCGGCGTCGTAGACGGCGTCGGGTTGCTTTTTCTTCTGTTGCAGCACAAAAAACACAGTCCCCAGTGCTGAGGGCAGAAGAGCTTGAAGTCTTTGCTGTTCCTGAGACTTCTTGAACAGGGGGCAAGCTCTACCTCAAGTCCTTGGAGAAACTCACAAAAGTAGATTGCTGAAAGTCCAGTCCAGTCCTTTCACTGCCCAAGACAGAAGCAGCCACTGCAGGCCAACACAGCAAAGCACACAGCAAAGTGGTAGTTCCTCCTCACAGCTTCTCCAGCTCTTCTTCTTGGCAGTCTTCTTGGTCCAAAAGAGTTCTAAAGTTCAGGGGTCTGGGCCCCAATATTTATATCCCAAAATCCATTGATCTCTTAGGCAGCCAGTTCTGCCTTCTCTGGTGTGACTTCCTGGCAGGAGGTGGAGACGGCATTGTCAGAGGCAGAGGCAGACCAGGCCCTTTGAGGTGCAAGGAAATCTTCTCCCCCTTCCCCAATTGCAGCCCAGGTCTATTCAGCCCTTTCCTGACCCACCTAGACTATCTGGAGCCACTCCTGCTCCCCAGCCTTCTGTCATCCAAAACCCAGACAGGCAATCCACATTCCAGCAGAGGCACACGGGATGACTGAGCAAGAAAATACCTACTTTCTAAAAGTGGTATTTTCAAACACAGAATGTAAAAATCACCTTCACTAAAAGATGCCTCTTTAGATTCTGAGTTCAGGCATACTAAACTTTATTTTCCTACCTAATTCCTCGGGCCAGTTATGTTTATAAGATGTTATAAACAAACTCCCCTTTCTGTCCTATGGGGAACAGGTAGCCTTGCAATAGTGAAAAACGAAATGGGCAGTAATTCACTATCAGGACATGCCACACACACCAGGGCATGTCCTAACTTTCACATACACTGCACCCTGCCCACAGGGGTACCTTGGGCCTACCTGAGGGGTGACTGACATGTAAGAAAAGAGAAGGTTAGGGCCTGGCAAGTGGGTGCACTTGCCAAGTCGACATGGCAGTACCAGACTGCACACAGGCTCTGCAATGGCAGGCCAGAGTTACCTTTTACGGGCTGTTTGTGTGGGTGGCACAATCCCGTGCTGCAGCCCACCAACAGCATTTGATTTACAGGCCTTGGCACATGCAGTGCACTTTACTAGGGACTGACACATAAATCAAACAGGCCAATCATGGAAACACCAATCCATAACACAATTTACCACAGGAGCACTTGCACTTTACCACTGATCAGCAGTGAGAAAAGTGCGCAGAAACACTACGCCAGCAAAAACAGAGTCAAAACCGGGAGGTCAGAAAGCAAAAACTCAGGGGAAACACGCCAAAAGATGCCAAGTCTAACACATGTCCCCTCCAGCTGAAAGTAGGGAGAACTACCCACCCTCCTGGGAGTTCTCTTCACTAAAGCAGAAGAACCTGGACAGACCATCTGTATTGGCGTGTTCTGTGCCAGGACGGTGTTCCACCGTAAAGTCCATTCCCTGTAGGGAGATGGACCACCTCAGCAGTTTTGGATTCTCACCCCTCATTTGCATCAACCATCTGAGGGGCCTGTGGTCTGTCTGAACCCGGAAGTGAGTCCCAAACAGGTATGGTCTCAGCTTCTTCAGTGCCCAGACCACAGGGAAAGCTTTCCTTTCTATGGCACTCCACCTCTAATCCCTGGGGAGTAGTCTCCGGCTAAGGAAGACTACAGGCTGGTCTAGGCCCTCTTCGTTCAGTTGTGAGAGCACCGCTCCCACTCCATGCTCTGAAGCGTCGGTCTGCACGACGAATTCCTTGGAGAAGTCGGGTGCCTTGAGCACAGGTGCCGTGTACATGGCGGCCTTCAGGGCATCAAAAGCCTTCTGGCAGGACTCAGTCCAGATCACCTTCTTGGGCTGCTTCCTGGAAGTCAGCTCTGTTAAGGGGGCAACAATGGTGCCATACTCGGCCAGGGGCGGTGTGTCCATTGGGGCGTTGGGGCGTTGCCCCACTAAGCCTCATGGACCGACCCGACCGTCCGTCAAGGCGTCAATGATGTGATGTCACCACCAACTTCAACTTCACTTGAATAATCGCTGCCGCTGCGGCTATTCGAATCGCATCGCAACTTACTATTCTAAATCTAACATGAGTCAGCGCTGATTCTGCTGAAGGGGGTGGGCCCGGTGGGGGCGGGGCTGCGGCAGTAACTCTCACTGTGTGTCAACTTAGTTCAAGTCAACAACTTGGTCACGTGGTGTTGATTGGTGAAGTCAAGTCAAGTCACGGTCAGTCCCCTGCGCATGTCTATTTTTGGGCTGGTCATTTTTATGACCAGCCCGAACATGCGCACACAGTGACGCTTGAAGGCTTCCTACTAACTTTAGCAGAGCTGAGGGAGGGACCTGAGGGAGGGTGCGCTTCATACAGCAGCAGCACCCCGTCCCCGTCTCATATGGGCGAGGAGTAACCATGCCCCCTAGCCAATCCTGGCACATTGGCGCGGTTGGCGCCGCTATTGCAGGGCCAGGATTGGCTGAGGCACCGCGCAGCGCAGCAGTCTGTCACGTGAGTAAGTCACGTCACCGCGCCACACACGCCAACACCACACACACCACCACAGCAGACCTCGTGGTGACTCGTGACGGTGTTCCAGTTCCACCACCAGACAGTGCGTGCTTAGTAGGTGCTGTTGTTTGTGGCAGACAGTGGCTCGCGTGTGACGCACGACGGTTTGATTGGTACTCCAGTCCGACTCCGAGATCCATCATCTGACTGAGTCCTGAGTCCCCTGGCTGATCTGATCATCAACTCTTTACTTCACTACTTGGAGCAAATTAAAGTAAGAAAGAGTCCGGCGCCGGCGGGGGCCCCACATTTGCAAAGTTGGGGAATGTAAATGTTTCAAACTTAGTTTCACCGCCGGCGTCCTCCAACCAACAACACCTGCATACCATACCATACGGCATACGCGCACACAGAGGGCCCAGGGGGAACTCTCAGTCTCTCGTCAGTCGTCGTCACTCACTAATCACTATTACTGGAGTGGATTTTCTTGTTTAGTCAGTGTTGGTGATGGTGACCGTGGCACCGACACCGACACTAAACAAGAAAATCAGTCCTGTGCACCGACGCGACGCATATGATGCCTGTGACTGTCACGGTGTCACCTGTCTAAAAATGGAGTCATTAATTAATGTTATCATTGTATGTTGTTGTCACAGAGTTGTCTGTCTTACTCTTATGGACAGCCGAGCCGAAGGCCTTTTTGAAAAACGCCGGCGTAGCGGGGTAGTCCGTGTTTTGCCGCCTGCCTGCGGCCTGACTTCACTATTGTATTGTGGTCGCGTGTGACGCACGTCGCACGACGGTTTGATTGGTACTCTCCGACTCCGAGATCCATCATCTCCTGAGTCTGGCTGGCTGATCTGATCGTCAACTCTTTTACTTCACTTGGAGCAGGAGAGGCCTGGTAAAAGAAATTAAAGTAAGAAAGAGTCCGGCGCCGGCGGGGGCCCCACATTTGCAAAGTTGGGGAATGTAATGTTTCAAACTTTCACCGCCGGCGTCCTCCAACCAACACATACCCTGGGCCTGCCATACGCTCACACAGGGCCCAGGGGGAACTCTCTCGTCACTCATTTTCTCATGCTCCACGTCGTGCAGTGATTGCCGTGGAATGTGCTAGACTTTTTAATAGCATTTTGGATGTTTATGATCGAGTTTTACAAAACAGGGTGAATGAATATTACTTTTCACGCACGCTACAGGTAATGAGGCGCAGCAGGCAGCTATGACAACACTGGAGTGGATTTCTTGTTTAGTGTTGGTGTGATGGTGACCGTGACACCGACACTAAACAAGAAAATCAGTCCTGTCACTGTGCACCGACGCGACGCGTATGTCATTGTCACGGCGGGTGGCGCTGCTTGCACCAGCCACCAGAGACTCCAGAGAGTGTGTGCGTCCACTCACTGTCTTGTTGTTTTGTTGTCTTTGTCGTGCACTGGCCGCCGTGGCCGGGTGGGGGGGGGGCATGGCAGCAGTGCGACGCGTATGATCATGCCTGTGACAGTGACTGTCACCTGTCTAAAAACGGAGTCATGAATTAATGTTATCATTCATTGTATGTTATGTTATTATGTCAAGTTCTTACGGACAGCCGAGCCGAAGGCCTTTTTGAAAAACGCCGGCGTAGTCCGTGTTTTGCCGCCTGGCAGTGGCTCGCGTGTGACGCTGACGCACCCACGTACTCCGAGATCCATCATCATCTCCTGACTCAGGATTGGAGATGATGATGGATCTCGGAGTACGTGCGTGCCCTGACTGAGTCTCTTGTGAGTGTGTCAGTGTGTGCCTCTCTCTGGATAATAGGGGGCCCTCGGATAGTATACCCTCCTGTGTGGGGTAAGGCTGCAGCACGAGTTCTGACCTGCCAGGTCCCATCTGATGGTCAGTAGAAGGCTGAATATGACGAACAAGTACACCCCTGGCCTCGGTAGCTCTTACCAGACATTAAAGAACGCATGATTTTACAGTCCTGCAAGCAGATGCAGATGCCTTCCGTTGGCAGAGGTCATAAATTTGTTCTCTCTCATTAAGTTAACACAGCACAGCGATGCTGCAGTGTCATTGATTGACGGCGTTAACTTATGATGTGCTGCTAGTGGACTCATGTCAAGCTTTCAGGGCAGGAGCACCTGAGTTAATCAAAAATAAGGTTCCTTGGTTTCCGTTTTTAAGATTTTTAAAGATACAGACAGAAAAACATTTATTTTCTTGTCTGTATTTATATTTAAATGTGGATAAAAACGGAAATTTTGTGCTTTTTGAGTGATTCTAAATACACTTTGCCATGACGGCCAGGCCACTAACTGTGTGGAATTTTAGTAAAGAGGCTGAAACAGCAGTAGATATGCACAAGGCTGATACCAAAATATTCATATTTTCATAAGTGCATTGATTTATCTTCTGCGGGTGTTCATATCCCTGAAACCTGGCAGACATTCAAGCATGACTGCATATTTATTGGTTAAATAAATGTGGAAATATACCAGTTTCAGCTTTATTTTTTGATAGGATAATGAGAGACGCAGGGATGCGGCGGAGAGAGTTTTGTAGGGATGACTAGCTTTCTGGGGAACTCTCACTACTGGATTTACTTGGGATGAGTAGCACTATAAAATAAATTAAATACACATGAGAGACGGTCTATGTGAAGATGAGGGGCACCATTGGAGGGTGGTAGCAAGGCTGGACTGGCCGGTCCAGGCATCGTGCGTGTCCCTGGGAGGCTGGAAAGGTGGGGTGGGGGCTGTTTTGTTACCACAAGAAGACCTGCACATTTGCTCAAAGCTGCACGCATACTGAAAAACCATGAAGTGCACAATTATCTCAACATAATATAAACTTCTTTTCACTCGTACTTAAGTGGTTGTCTATTTACTTACTTCTATACTATTGCGCGACCTCCTCTGATGTGTCTGTAAAACATAGCTTTTGTCCTGAATTTTGACCCTTTGTCATGAATTTTTACACTCACCGTCCTGAATTTGCATCCATGCCAGTTGGTCACCCTAGACCCGAGTCCCAAGTTCGGCAAAATAAATTTCTTTTGTGCAAAAGTATAAGTAAATTAAAAAAAGTGTAGATTAACATGGCCTTGCAGATGGTGCACTTTTAGATGCATTACTTTTGTGAGTTTCTGTTAGTTATTGACAGTTTTGTGCTTCAATTTTACATTCAAACAAGCATTTGCAATGCAATCGGTCTCGCTTTTGGGACCTTATAAGTATTTATCCGTGCAGCACATTATCCTCCTGGGTGCTGTAATGTTTTTCCTAGAGAGAGATCAGAGTTTTGTCTAGTGGAAGTTTTGACTCATGGAAAGGTAGCGCAGAAGGTGAATGTGCCTGCTGCAAAGAACATGTACCTGGTGCAGATCACAAAATGCACATGCTGTAAATAGGTCAGTGAGTCACTGCTTTTGTCAGAGAGATCCTTTTGTTACTTGCAGTTTGTAAGTTAAAATCCTAACATACAACAGTGAGCTATTAACTGTCATCTAAGAGCTGCATGCAAACTGCAAGGTAAAAATTGGAGCGTTATGTTTTTCCCCCAGTCTTTGTTTGATTACCCTAACGTTTTCAAAAATAAATTGTTATATTTTTATTTTCAGCAACCTGAACCATTACCTAATTTTTGGGCAATTTTTGGAAGAAGAACAAGGGGCCCCAACCTCCTTTGCTGCTCTTTCATCCCGGCGACGACCGAGCAAACACCAGTGTTAAAGGTAAGGAAACTGATACTATTTTTTTTTTTGATTGGAGTTAGGGCTATGTATGTGGTCACTCTACATGGTGGTTGGGGTGGGTGCACATTCTGAACATTGTACCCTCAGTGGATGGAATTTACTAATAGCGTTAGCCCTGTGCTTTGGGCAATAACGGTTGTTAAAGCCACTATCTATCCCTTGCCTTGTTCAAGGCCCTCAAGCAGTGTCTGTTTCAGTGCCTTCAGCAACCACTATGGCACACAGAGGCAGCAGCCAGTAAGGCTGTATTTTTAGCAGTCATGTTGTGCAAAGGGAAGCAGCTGTTAGAGATTTATTGCGATACTGCACAAGATATATGTATTTATACTGAAATTTGATATTATTGCACCACACCTTATACGTTGTACTTTGATTATTGACAGGTTTCTTTCATATTGGTAAGGCCAGCATCGGCATGATGAATACAGTAGAAGAGCTAATTGCAGGACATTCCAGGCACGGCCACTAGAAGAGAAAATACATATAAAGCAATTAGGACCTCATCAGCCTGACCTAAAACTACAGAAAACTTCCCAGGACAGAGGAAAATTGTCCACACGTACATTCTCAAACGCCTGGTACACAAAAGCTGATTGGCTTACAGGGTGCCCTTTAAGAAATTCTCTGTTCTGCTTCCCCTGCTTGCTGTTTGGTGGTGAGTTTCCTTGGACACATGAAGGAGTAACAGACTTGAAGCATTTGTCTGAAAAAATAAAGAAGCATGCACACACAAGAAGGCATATGGAAAACCTGACGAGACTGGGAATGTTGGGGGAAGACACACCGATTGAGCAGCAGATAAATGATGCATACCGCAAAACAATACAGAAACACAATGAAGCAGTTGATAGGAACAGACAGATTCTATCCAAAATAATTGATTGCATTCGTTTCTGTGGTGCTTTCGAACTGGCATTGCGAGGCCATGATGAATCAAAAAGTTCCTCAAAACCTGGAATATTCAGAGGCCTTGTGGATTTAATAGCAAGCATAGACAAGGAAATGGAAGCACATTTAACAAGTGCTACAGTCTTTAAGGGCACCTCTAAAACAATACAAAATGAACTCCTTGAGTGTATGCTCGAAATTATGAGAAGCCATATTGTGCAAGAGTTGCAAAACACAGACTTTGTGGCTATTCAGGCTGATGACACCACTGATGTGGCCACTAAAACACAGTCCGTATTAGTGTTTCGGTACCTTGACAATGACAGACAAGTTGTGGAGAGGTTCTATGGTTTCACACATTTAAGAGACTCTACTGCAGAAACCATTACTGCAGCTATACTGCGTCAACTGAGCTTAATTTTTCCAGAGCTGCCTCAAAAAAAAAAACTTATTGCACAAAGCTATGATGGTGCGTCTGTAATGAGTGGAAGCCTCCGTGGAGTACAGAAAAGAATTCGAGATGTGTACCCTAATGCTCATTATGTGCACTGTTACGCCCACCAACTTAATCTTATTATGCAACAGGCAGTATCAAAGATCAGCGAGACATGAATTTTCTTTCAGGATGTAGGATACATGGCAGCATTCTTCTCACGTTCCCACAAAAGAACGGAAGCACTTCATGAGATTGTGGACAAAAGCGTTCCAAGGGGATCCTCAACTCGTTGGAACTTTAACATCCGTACAGTCAACCTAATCTATGAACATAGGGAGGACCTTGAGAAATGTTTTGCCGCCATAGAAGACAATGATGGCTTTGATTACAAAAGTCAGACTGAAGCCCGTGGCTTTGCTAGAACACTACAAGACAGAGAGTTTCAGTTCTTACTGTTTTTATTTCATGATATAATGGTAGCTGTCGACCTGTTATACAATCAGTTACAAGCACGAGAGATAGATACTGTCAAAGTGCAAGAATATACCACTATGTTTGTACAAAGCATAAGCAAAGTGAGAGATGGGGTTGACAATTTAGACAGCAAACTGCCAGAGCATTCTACTTTTTCAAACCGCAGGAAAAACATCACCACTCTGGTCCGAATTGCAAAGGAGATATGTGACATTGTAATTGTGCAGGCACAAGAACGTTTTTCTTTCACAAAACATTTGGTGAGTGCCACATTATTGCAAAGTGAACAGTTTGCAAAATATGATGAATCTTTCCCTGAGCGTGCTCTGAATGAGGCTGTGGAAGCTTATCCCATGCTCAAAAAAGAGGAGCTGAGAACTGAGTTGACTGTACTGTACGCAATGCCTGTGTACCGGAAGGCCAAAGGTGCCATTTCTTTGCTGGCTTTAATACATAAACTTAATATGGAAAAGTCACTTACAGAGACAGTGGCTTTACTAAAAATTGTAATAACTACACCTATGACAACAGCAGAGTCAGAACGATGTTTTTCAACTTTAAAGAGGATAAAGACTTTCCTGAGAAACACCATGCTTGAAGAAAGACTAAATGCTTTGGCAATGCTCTCCATAGAGAGCAAGCTAGTTCAAAAAATACCAGACTTTAACGTTAAAATTATTGAAAAGTTTGCTGCACTTAAAGAAAGACGTGCTGATTTCATTTACAAAAAGTAAAAAATATGTTCAATGCAGCTACTTTGCGACCAGTTTAGTTGTTGTTGTTGTTCAATAAAAAAATTCTGTGAGGTACTCAGAAATGCATTGTATCTCGAAGTCTGTTATGAAGCTCTGTGGTTATACTGAATAAGCAGCTACCTATGTTATATGACATCTCTTTATTAATGTAATAACTGCACTTTCACAATTGCTTTATTAACCTTCCTGCTTTCTCAAATTTGCTTGAAAATGCACCATTTTTCTGCTTTTTTTCAAAATTTTCTCGGGGGGAGAACGCCCCCAAACCACCCTTAGGTTGTTCGGGCTCGCTCGCTACGCTCGCTCGCTACGATGCACTATGCCAATAATTTTACGCCCACCACTTTCAAATGTCACCAGCCGCCCCTGCATACTCCTTAACAAACCTCCTGTAGTACCCGGTGAGTCCTAAGAAGGCCCTCACCTCTGTCTGGGTCTTGGGGGGCTCCCAAGCTAGAATGGTGTCAATCTTGGGTTGTAGGGGCGCCAGCTGGCTGCTTCCTACCTGGTGTCCCAAGTACACCACCGAACCCTGCCCGATCTGGCACTTACTGGCCTTGATCGTGAGGCCTGTCCTCTGCAGCGCCTTCAACACTTCACCGAGGTGCTGCAAGTGTTCTTCCCAGCTGGAACTGAACACTGCGATGTCATCCAGGTAGGTGGCACTGAAATCCTCCAGCCCAGCAAACACCTGGTTGACCAACCTCTGAAAGGTGGCAGGGGCATTCTTCAACCCAAAGGGCATCACCCGGAACTGTTAATGTCCTTCTGGGGTTGAAAATGCTGACCTCTCCTTGGCCCCATCGGTTAAGGCAATCTGCCAGTACCCAGACGTTAAATCAAACGTGCTGAGGAACTTGGCAGCTCCCAACCGATCAATGAGCTCATCAGCTCTGGGGATGGGGTGTGCCTCAGTCCTGGTGACAGCATTGAGCCCACGGAGGTCCACACAAAACTGCAGTTCTGGAGTGGCACCGGGTGCAGCAGCCTTTGGGACCAGGACCACTGGGCTGGCCCAAGGACTGTTGGAAGGCTCGATCACCCCTAACGCCAACATCTTGGAGACCTCCTCTTTAATGCTGGCCTTGACCCGGTCAGTCAACCTGTAAATCTTGTGCTTCACAGGAGGGCTGTCACCAGTGTCCACGTCATGGGTACACCAGTGAGTAACACCGGGGGTCAGAGAGAACAGTGGGGCAAACCGTCCCAACAACTGGTGACAGTCGCTCTGCTGCTCTGGAGTCAGTGTAGGGGAGAGGATCACACCTTCCACTGACCCATCGCGTGCCTCGGTAGACAGGAGGTCAGGGAGAGGTTCAATCTCCTCTTCCACCCCATCATCTGTCGCCAAGAGCATGCTCACTTCGGACCTCTCGAAGTGGGGCTTGAGGCGGTTCACGTGGAGGACCCTCAAAGGGTTCCTTGGAGCCCGCAAATCCACCAGGTAGGTGACATCACTTTTGCGCTCCACCACCTCAAATGGCCCAGTCCACTTGTCCTGCAAGGCACAAGGTTCCACTTCGGCCATGACCCACACTTTTTGCCCAGGTTGAAATTCGACCAGAGTGGCATTCTGGTCATACCACTTCCTCATTTCTTCCTGGCTTGCTTCTAGGTTCGCCTGAGCGAGTTTCCTGAAGCGGGCAGTTTGGTTTCTGAAGGCCAGCATGTAACTAAACACATCCTGGGGAGTTTTCCTGGGAGCTGCCTCCCAGCCTTCCTTCACCAAACTCAGAGGTCCTCTCACAGGGTGACCATACAGAAGCTCAAAGGGACTAAACCCAAGAGACTTCTGTGGTACCTCCCTGTATGCAAAGAGAAGGCATGGCAAGAGGACGTCCCACTTACGCCTCATGGGTTCTGTTAGACCCTTAATCATGGCCTTCAAGGTCTGGTTGGATGTCTCCACCAGACAGTTACCTTGTCGGTGGTAAGGGGTGGTGAACTTGTAGGTTACACCACACTCCTTCCACAGGGATGTCATATACTTGGATATGAAATTGGTCCCCCTGTCAGAAACCACCTCTCTGGGGAACCCCACTCGGGAAAAGATCCCCATTAACGTCCGGCCCACCACCGGCGCCATCGTTGTCCTGAGAGGGATTGCCTCCGGGTACCGGGTGGCATGGTCCACCAAGACCAGGATGTACCTGTTGCCCATGGCTGTCTTGGGATCCAGTGGTCCCACTATGTCCATCCCTACACTTTCAAAGGGTGTTCCAACAACTGGAAAAGGTTGGAGAGGAGCTTTGACCTTCCTCCCACTCTTACCACTTGCCTGGCAAGTTTGGCACGACCTGCAATGTCCATCTGACTGCCTTCGCATTTGGGGACAGAAGAAGTGGGTGACAAGCCTGTCAAAGGTCTTGTCCTGCCCCAAATGTCCTGCCAAAGGCACGTCATGAGCCAGACCCAGTAGGAAGGTCCTGAAGCGCTGGGTTACCACCAGCACACGGGCTGACCCAGGCTCAGCGACCTTAGGCTCACTATACAGGAGACCATTCTCCCAGTAGATCCAATGTGATCCGGACTGATCACCAGCTGCCTGGTCTGCAGCCTGCTGCTGCAGACCCTCCAGAGAAGGGCACTCCTTCTGCTCCTAGCAGAATTCCTCCCTGGTGGGACCCCCTTCTTGCTGCCAATGGGTCAGCTCAGAGATGTCCCCCAGTTCAGCTAAATGCTCCCCTGTAGGCACCGAGGCGTCCCCCTCAAGGTCCACCTCCTCCCGGTCCGCGGGAACGTCAGGGGTCGGTTTCCCGCGCCCCTTGCCATTTTTCTTGGCAGGGACTTGGGCCACTGTTTCAGGCTTCAAGTCCTCTTGATCACCCTTTCTGGCCGCCATTGACCGAGTGGACACGCATGCCCACTCTGGCAACCCAAGCATCTCCAAGTGAGACCTGAGCTCAACATCCTTCCATAAGGACTGCTCCAGGTTGTTACCAAGCAGACAATCTACAGGCATGGAAGGGCTCACAACCACCCTCAAGGGACCTGAGACCCCCCCCACTCGAAGGGAACCTGCGCCACCAGACACTGGCGCTCTGAATTGTCCACCGCAATTACTTGGTGGAATGCCCCTGGGACTACCTGCTTCTCAGAGACCAGGTGACACCGGACTGAGGTCACACTGGCTCCAGTATCTCTGAGAGCCTCTACCCTTTTCCCATTGATGGTGACCCAGGTGCTGTATTTCTTTGTGTTATGGGGCACTGGGTTTCCTGGGACCATCTCACTGTCCCCTAGTGAGACGAGGGTCATTTCTGTGGGGCTCCCACCCTCCTGTGGGTACTCTTCCTCCCCAAGCGCTACACTAGCCAACACCTTGGACTGCCCATCGGTGGGTGGCTGTGCCCCCTTAGGACACTTGGGGTCCCCCTTCACGTGACCCACCTGGTCACATGCAAAACACTTGCGGGGGGCCGGTCTCAGCAGGCTTTCCTGACGAGACCCCTTGTTTCTTATCTCCTGGGGGATGGGAACCTTTACCCTGGGTGTTAGTTTGGGGCCCTTTAGAGAACTCCTGTGTTTTACCCTTGTCCCCCCCACTTTTCTGCTGGGGACCCTGCCCACCCTTGGCTGAGTCCCCCCCATACGCTTGCCTGTGGACCCTGGTACTCACCCAGCGGTCCGCCTCCATAGCAAGCTTCCTGGGGTCAGTCAGCTTACTATCAACTAGGTGCTGGCGCAGATCTGCAAAACATAGACTAGACACGTGCTCCCATGCAATCAAATTGTAGAGCCCCTGAAAATCTGTCACATTACTGCCCTTCACCCAGCCATCCAGTGACCTGCAAAACATATCTACACATTCCAACCAAGTGTTGGCATCGGACTTCTTACTGGACCTGAACTGATCCCCGTACTTTTCAGGAGTGAGACCATACTTAGTGAGAAGGGCGTCCTTCATGTCTGGATAGGTGAGGTGATACCCCTTACCCAAAGCTATTAAAGTATCCCTTGCTTCTTCTGGGAAGAGAGGCCACAATCCTGCTCCCCAATTCTCCTCAGGGACCCCATTCATGTGTATCGCTGCCTCGTAACCCTGAAACCACCTTTGTATGTCATCACCCTTCTTGAATTCCTTGCCTACATTCTTAGGGATGTGCACAATCCTGTCTGCCTGTCTTGACGGGTTGCTGCCACCATCTGAGCTGGCTCTACTCCTCTGATCCAGCTCCTTTATCCTGAACTCATGCTCTAACATCACCCTTTTCTCCTCCATGGCTAACTTAAGCTTCTCCAGTTCTACTGCAACTCTCCTTGCTTCCCGCCTGTCCTCCAGCTCTTCTGGGGACAGGCCACTGCTGCCTGTCCTGGAGGGTTCCCCCCTTCCCAAAAGCACATCCACCCTAGGAATAGGCTCCTCCGCCTCTCCACTGAGATCACCAGACTGCTCGCTGGTATGTCTGGCTGCTACCCAGGCCCTCAGCGCCTTTTGTAGCTCCTCCTTCCTCGTGAGGCCTCTGACTTGGACTTTTAGGTTTTTGCAAATTGATTTCAATTCCCTAACATTGTAGGATTCCAACCTATCCTCCTCAAAGGCAATTTCCAGGGATGCAACAGATGATGCTCTTGATTCAGGCATGATGAAGTAGCAAGTTCAAACTGGCGAGATCAAAAATAGGCCAAAAAGAAAAAGAACCAGTATGTGGCACGTAATGGTCTGTGGTATGGTAGTAGTGCACACCAATCACTGTAAGTCAAGGGCAAACGCAAGTCCTATCCTCATCGCTGACAACCAATGTTAGAAATAGGATTTAACTAGGCTAGGGCTTGTGCCAAAGCCAGGCAGAAACCACCACTCTAGTCAGGATAAGGGAGTTACGCTCCTAAAAGAACCCCTGCTCACCCCCTTGGTAGCTAGGCACGAGCAGTCAGGCTTATCTTAGAGGCAGTGTGTAAAGCATTTGCACATAACCAACAGTAATACAGTGTAAGCAGTACAAAAGGACACCACACCAGTGTAGAAAAAAATATCCAATATTTTTATATACATAAGGCAAGACCAAAAACGATAAAAATCCACAATACAGTACTTAAAAATCTTCAGTTATCAAAATGTGCTTGAAAAACAGTTCCTTGATGTCAATAGCTCCGTCCGGGGCTATCACGGCGTCGTGAACAAACAAATCCAAACAGTTCTGGCTGACCGCGGCGTCGCGGGCCAGCTACGGTGTCGGGAAGACCCGCAAACAGTACCTTTTAGAAATGCAGGGCGTTGGCGACCTCTTGTTGAGCTTCCGAAAGCACGGCGTCCGCAGGCGTCGGTTCAGGAGGTCGGTGCAGGAGTCGTCGGGCCCTCAAAGTCACACACGTTGCAGATCGAACTCCTCTCAGTTGAAGTCAGGAGCGCTGGCGTCGGTAGGCATCGGGTGCTGCGGTGCGAAGTGCAGCGGTGCGGCGTGCGGTGCCCTCAGGTCGCGGTGCGAGCAGCGGCTCGGTGGCGGCGTCAGATGGCGTCGTCGGTGAGACCAGGGTCACGGTGCGAGGTGAATGCGGTGCTCGTCGCGGTGCTGGCAAGTCACGGTGCAAGCAGCAGCGTCGTCGTCGTTGCTGAAGCGCTGTCGTCGGCTGACAAACGGGAGTCGATGGCGCCGGCGTCGGTAGGCCGAGGCTGCGGTGCGGATGAGGGTGGTGCGTCGTGTAACTTTATGAGCAGGGCCCTCGAACCACGGTGCACGCAGCGGCGTAGATTTCGGCGTGGAGCGGTGGCGTCGGGGATACCAAGGCTCGTCGTGAAGCAAGGCAGTGCAGAGTGCGGTGCCCACAGGTCGCGGTGCGAGCAGTGGCTCGGTGGCAGCGTCAGCAGGTGTCGTCGGTGAGACCAGGGTCGCGGTGCGGCATTGCGGCGGTGCCCTCTGCGGTGCCTTCAGGACACGGAGTCGGCAGCGGTGTCATAGACGGCGTCAGGTTGCTTTTTCTTCTGTTGCAGCACAAAACACACAGTCCCCAGTGCTGAGGGCAGAAGAGCTTGAAGTCTTTGCTGTTCCTGAGACTTCTTGAACAGGGGGCAAGCTCTACCTCAAGCCCTTGGAGAAACTCACAAAAGTAGATTGCAGAAAGTCCAGTCCAGTCCTTTCACTGCCCAAGACAGAAGCAGTCACTGCAGGCCAACACAGCAAAGCACACAGAAAACTGGTAGTCCCTCCTCACAGCTTCTCCAGCTCTTCTTCTTGGCAGTCTTCTTGGTCCAAAAGAGTTCTAAAGTTCAGGGGTCTGGGCCCCAATATTTATATCCCAAAATACTTTGATCTCTTAGGCAGAGGGTGTCTGTGCCCATCCAAAACCAGTTCTGCCTTCTCTGGTGTAACTTCCTGGCAGGAGGTGGAGACGGCATTGTCAGAGGCAGACCAGACCCTTTGAGGTGCAAGGAAATCTCCTCCCCCTTCCCCAATTGCAGCCCAGGTCTATTCAGCCCTTTCCTGACCCACCTAGACTATCTGGAGCCACTCCTGCTCCCCAGCCTTCTGTCATCCAAAACCCAGACAGGCAATCCACATTCCTGCAGAGGCACACTGGATGACTGAGCAAGAAAATACCTACCTTCTAAAAGTGGTATTTTCAAACACAGAATGTAGAAATCACCTTCACTAAAAGATGCCTCTTTAGATTCTGAGTTCAGGCATACTAAACTTTATTTTCCTACCTAATTCCCCGGGCCAGTTATGTTTATAAGATGTTATAAACAAACTCCCCATTCTGTCATATGGGGAACAGGTAGCCTTGCAATAGTGAAAAACGAAATGGGCAGTAATGCACTATCAGGACATGCCACACACACCAGGGCATGTCCTACCTTTCACATACACTGCACCCTGCCCACAGGGGTACCTTGGGCCTACCTGAGGGGTGACTAACATGTAAGAAAAGGGAAGGTTAGGGCCTGGCAAGTGGGTGCACTTGCCAAGTCGACATGGCAGTAGCAGACTGCACACAGGCTCTGCAATGGCAGGCCAGAGTTACCTTTTACGGGCTGTTTGTGTGGGTGGCACAATCCAGTGCTGCAGCCCACCAATAGCATTTGATTTACAGGCCCTGGCACACGCAGTGCACTTTACTAGGGACTGACACATAAATCAAACAGGCCAATCATGGAAACACCAATCCATAACACAATTTACCACAGGAGCACTTGCACTTTACCACTGATCAGCAGTGAGAAAAGTGCGCAGAAACACTACGCCAGCAAAAACAGAGTCCAAACCGGGAGGTCAGAAAGCAAAAACTCAGGGGAAACACGCCAAAAGATGCCAAGTCTAACAGATCATCTTATGGAGGAAAAGGTCCCTGATTGCCATGCCTGTAGCCTTAGTGACAAAACAAAAAGTCTAAGGCGTTCTCCCCTCATTCCAGTTGAAGTACCCACTGTTCCGTGGAACAAATTAGGACTTGACATTGCTGGTCCTATTAAGGCCATGGGCCCACAGGACAAATACCTTATTGTCCTTATTGACTATTATTCTAACTGGATCACGCATAAATTTGTCAACATTGTCAACACTAAGACTCTCACGAGTTTTTTAAGTGAAGTATTTACTAAGGAGGGTATCCCTGCTACTCTCATTACGGATAATGGTGTCCAGTTTGTTTCTGATGAGATGAAGAATTTTTTAGCAGACCTGTCCATCTCACATGTTCGTACGCCATTATATTGTCCCAAAGCTAATGGCAAAGTGGAAAGAGCTAACAGAATGTTAAAAGAGTCTATTCAATTAGCTGTAGCCTCTGGGAAAACTATAGAAACCACGGTAAGAGATATGTTATGGTCGTACCATACCACACCCAATGTTACTACGGGTCTCTCTCCATTTGAAATGTTGGGGGGGAGAAAAACAGGATCCAAATTGTCCCCCAGTTGGCTCTTCCAGAACAAGGATGTCACCATTGACCCCACTGAGGTTGGAGCAATAGTGAGGAGACAGCAAAAAGTGTACAAAGACTTTTATGACAAAAAATGGGGTACTAGAGACAAGTACTGGAAAAAGGGGCAGTGGGTTCTGGTCAGGAAGCCATATGGAGCAAGCAGCAAAGGTGACAAATTCTATGCTCCAGAAAGGATCAAAGAGGTTAAGAAAAACGTGGTTATTCTTGAAAACGGTAAAATGTGGAGCATGGATAGACACCACATGTCCCTTTCACTTGATTCCTTGTGAAGTAAGGGAGAAGTATATCAGTAATACTCTGGTTGGTTCAGATCAGGGTAAAAGAAGGGTGAGACTCACGCATCCTCCTGCCTGGCACAAAGATTACAAAATGTTGTAATGCATATTTCATGCATTGCACTCGTCTTCTCTCTTTCCTTTTTATCTTTTTTCCCCCTATCTCTCTCTCTTTCTCCTCGTGATTCCTCTGCTTTCCTTCTTTTTCTTTCTTTTCCGTTTCCGGAGGGAGATGTGTTATGATTTCTCCCTCTTGGTCTCTCCCTCTCCTCCCCCTTCCCCCTTCCTCTTAGGCTCTCCCATAGAATCCTCAGTTGGAGGCCATTTAGAATGTTCACGTGTGAGAGAGTGTCTGCTGCACTGGCAAGTTGAAGGTGTTTGCTTCTTTACTTCTAATAAAGAAATTTGGACTTACCTTCCTGCGTCCATCATTACTTCAAATGTTTAAGTTTACTATTCTAAGTTCTTTTTCATTGTTTTGTAGTTGCTGCTGTTAGTTAGCAATTAAACAGACATGCATAATATCAGCCTCCGTGTCTTTAATAAAATCATGATTTTCTACCCACCCTAGCTGTGGAAAATCTGAATTTTCTGTGCTTTTGGCGCCACCTGGAAGTTACAATGGGAAGACTCAAAAACTACACACATTCCTAACCCAGTGAGCTTGCATTTTTCTGTGCTGTCCAGCAGCTTTTCCAAATGGGAATTTATATTATCCTACATCTCTCTGGATGCTGCAGCTTGGTCAATCCCTTTAGCATCACAGGATAGCCCTCTCCTACATGAGGGGGATATAAATAAAACTGAATTGAAAAGGATATTGGATTGAATAGTAGTAGTACGAATCATAGATAACAAATTTTGCATAAATGAAATCGAGATCTATTGAGTTGGTTGTTAGTTGACGGTCAATGGCCAGAGGCATAAATGTATTCTGTGTTTTTTGGCGGTTTAAGGGATGAGCTCATAGACATTTTGGCTCTGGCTGTCAATCAACCACTGAATGTAACACATGTATTGAGTCGACGCGTAGCTGGATCATGAGCTGACTGAGCACAGAAGGGGAAAATAGATTTAAATGACAAACCGCATGCACTAACTTCTTGCCTCTGTCGGAGTAGGAAAAGGTAACACCGATTTAAGGGTCTAGTCCCCTACCAGAGCCTATGCTGTTAAGCACTGTGAGGTTACTTCTCAGCAAGCTGCAAAGGGAGAAGAGGTAGCAGAAAATGTTTTGCATCTATTATGAGGCTGATGGTCACTTTTCTAAGCACTGCTCACAAAAGCCAAAATCCTTCAGCCTCCTGCGGGATATTCAGTAGATAACATACTATAATTTGGTACTGCCTAATCGGTCATTGTTGTTTCCTAACTTTGGGCAGAGTTTGAAAGGGTGTCTGTGATGGAACACTTGGTAGCCATAGGTGGCTTTTGTGATTGCTTTTTGTGATTTCTAGTTCTCCAGAGAAAATGGCATTCCTACAGCCAGGAAAATGCATGGAGAGCATGTAAGGACTGCCCTATTGTTAAAGCTAATCTCGGATTCGCATTATATTTGCTTATTAACATGATCCTTGTGCTTTTCAAACGATCATGCTGAAATGTACAGATCTATGTTTTCCTGACATAGGCCAAACTAGGCCTCAACTGAATGTCGACTCGACTTGTTACTTGGGACAGCCATATTATTCATTGTTCATGTTATTCAGTTTTCATTGCCATCGCACGCAGCTAAATGTGTACGATTATTTTGTAATGGTACATTGTTCTTGGAGAGCCTCAAGGACGTTCCTTAGTTAAACTGTTGCAATCCAAGACCTCTTCCTATTCCGTTTACTGTGGATCTATTCATTCATGAGACTTTTCATTGTTTATGTAACCAAGTGTTCCAACACCTCCGATGATATTAAGTCAGAGGGGAGTACATTATTATGTACTTAGGGCGAATAGTTTTAGGATGGTCTTATTATGACATTTTACACTGAAGTATTTTGATTTTTCAATGTGTGACTATGCTGACTGGGCGGTGTGGATTGCTTCCCATTCTAAAATGTATTATAAAAGCCCTGGTTTTAGGGGTGAGTCACATTTGCTTACTTCTACTTAATTTGCTGTACTCTCAGGAATTAATCTATTTTTCAGACTTTGCTCATTGCTGCATCTATTTTAAATGCTAAGAACCTTCATGACAATTGATTTCTGAGTTCTATGACCGATTTATTGAGACTAATTATATTTTTGCCTTCTGTAGCGCACTTTTTCAATAAACCTTCATGTTTTTCTATATTACTGATCCTGAGCCCTTTTTGAGTCAGGCCTTATTTATTGACTGTTATTTGAAATGCTGTTTGAATCTTATCTTTAGGGACACATTTCCGTATCTAGGGGCCGATTCCGATTCGGGTCGGAAATCTCTCCGACCGAGCCGGATCCGGAGAGATTTCCGACCGAGCCAGACTCCCGCAGTCCGACCGAGCGAGTACGATGCGGCCGTATGCTGCCCGACTCGATTCGGTCGGACTCCCATTGAAGTCAATGGGAGCCGTTCGTACAATGCGTACACAGGCTCCCATTGACTGAATGGGTACGTCGCGAACAGGGGGGCCCCCTACAGTGGGTACGCGTCGGTGCGACTCGCACTGTACATGCATGTTTAGGGGGGACCCTTGGGTCCCCCCTGTGTGCGACTCGTGCGGCTATGCGTGCAGGGGGGTCCGACACAGACCCCCGAAGTCCGGCTCCGACAGCTCTTTGGAGCCGGACGCTACGAGTCGTTCGGGCTGTTCGAAGCGTGCATCGTACTTGCTCGGTCGGGAAACGTCTCCATTGCGTGGTGCGAGCCGTGTCCGTACGAGTCGGTCAGAGCGGTTCGGACCCGGGAACGAGTCGGTCGGTGATTTCGCGTGCGCTCGCATCGTACTTGCTCGCTGGGATGACTGTACGAATCGGTCGGGAAAAAGGCCTCCGAATCGGACCCGGTAAAGCCGAATCCGATTCGGAGCCCTACCGGCCGAGATCGGAATCGGCCCCCTAGTCTTTACCGGACAACCAGTGGCGGCTCGCACAGATATCGCTGCGGGGGGTGAGGCGGGGCAGGGGTGGGGCTGGGTGGTGGGGTAGTGGAGTGTGACATACGACGGGAACGTTTAGAGTAAATATATAAATAAACAAAAGCACTTACTTTGCGCTCGCAGCATCGCCAACTCGAATGTATTCAATAGAGTAAAGGGTGTAACATTACTTCCAGACCGCTTGTTCAATTGTTCGACTGATCTACTACAATTTAATTGTATAGTTGATTTTACAGAGAAGGAAAATGCATATCTCAAGAACTATGTGGATACCAGTTTAAGAAACGGGTTCATGTGACATTCCAAATCATTGCACACCCAAATCATTGGCTAGTTGTTCATTTTTTAAGGAAACCAATGATATACTCAAATGCGGTTCACTGATAGAATATCGACGCCCAAAATATCCCCATACACAAATATCGAGTCATAAATATCGATGTCAAAAATATCGATATCCTATATTTATAATGGTAAGTATAAAAATATAGAGAAAAAAAATATCGATGCACAAAATATCGTTTTTTTAATATATGTAAAAAATAATGTTAAATATATTAAATAATAAAATTTACTTTAAAAAATGTATTTGGATTTAATATACATTTTAACAAATATAAGAAATAAATTTAATTTAAAAAAAATTAAACATACATATATAAAATGTAATATATATATATTTACTTTAAAACAAATAATAAACTATTAATTTTAATTTATTTTTAAATTTTATAAATATATAAAAATTTACAAATAAAAATATATATATATATATACATACACCTATAACATAAATCTAATTAAAAAAACATTATATTATAAATTAAAACATTAAAATATTTAATAGTCTTTAAACATACATTTTGCACTCCATTGAGTGCAACAGTAGGGGAAGTGTTGGATAGTGGAGGGGTAAAAATAACTATTCCCACTCCAGTGAGTGTAACAGTAGGGAAAATGTTGGATAGCGAAGGGGTAAAAAATACTATTCCCACTCCTGTAAGTGCAACAGAAGGGAAAGTGTTGGATAGCGGAGGGGTAAAAATTACTATTCCCACTCCAGTGAGTGCAACAGTAGGGAAAGTGTTGGATTGCGGAGGGGTAAAAATTACTATTCCCACTCCAGTGAGTGCAACAGTAGAGAAAGTGTTGGATAGCTGAGGGGTAAAAATTACTAGTCCCACTCCAGTGAGTGCAACAATAGGGAAAGTGTTGGATAGCGGAGGGGTAAAACTTACTATTCCCACTCCAGTGAGTGCAACAGTAGGGAAAATGTTGGATAGCGGAGGGGTAAAAATTACTATTCCCACTCCAGTGAGTGCAACAGTAGGGAAAGTGTTGGATAGCGGAGAGGTAAAACTTACTATTCCCACTCCAGTGAGTGCAACAGTAGGGAAAGTGTTGGATAGCGGAGGAGTAAAAATTACTATTCCCACTCCAGTGAGTGCAACAGTAGGGAAAGTGTTGGATTGCGGAGGAGTAAAAATTACTATTCCCACACCAGTGAGTGCAACAGTGGGGAAAGTGTTGGATAGCAGAGGGGTAAAAAATAATATTCCCATTGGAGTCAGTTCAAAATTAAAAACAAACAAAATACCAACTACAACACAAAAGATTTAAAAATATATATATATATATATAAAAATATTAAAAATTTAAAAAAGATAAAAACATATTATAATGTTAAAAAGATCTGACAAATACCTAGAAAGATTTTTTTGTTAATTTAAAAATAATTTACAAACAACTATTTTTAATAGAAATTATTTATAATCAAAAACATAAATTATTACATAAATGTAATATTTTTTATTTCCTACCCTATAACACCACACAATTCACAACACACATCTAAATTTAAAAAAAATTTACCTCCATAATTAACATAATTAATTATCAATTGAACAAATATAATTAATTAAAAAACAAATTAAAACAAATAAAAATTAATTTACTTCCCAAACGTTATCCCTATAAAACCGAAACCCACACACAAAATAAAAATAAACAATTACCATAAATATTTATGAATTGATTAATGAATATTAATGATCAACTAATTATTAATTAATTAAACATAAATAACTTTCCACCCTCTACCCCAATAAACACAACAACCCACACCTAAAAATCATTACACAATTTCCATAACTAACTTAACATTAATAAATTAATATCAATTAACAACAACTTATTATTGAATTTAAAAGATATTACTTCCCACCCTTTACCACTATAAACCCCACACCTCACATCTAAAATTAATTACACTGTTACCATATTTACATTTTAATTAATTAATTAGCATTAGTTAACAAATAATTATTAATTAATTATAAATAAATTACTTCCCACCCTTTTCCTCTATAAACCCCACCACCCGCTCCTAAAAAATAACACAATTAACATAATTAATTACCAATTAATTAATTAATAATGATTAACAAGCAATTAATAAATAATTAATATTAAATTAATTCCCACAATTAACACTGTAAAATATAAACTAAATAAATATTAATAAATAAAAAATATTAATACATTTATTATAATTAAATTACTTCCCATCCTATTCCCCTATAAATCCACAACCCGCCCCTAAAAAAATGACACAATTAACATAATTACCAATTAATTAATTGATAATAATTAACAAGCAATTAATAAATAATTAATAATAAATTAATCCCCTCAATTAACACTATAAAATGTCAATTAAATAAATATTAATAAATAAAAAATATGAATACATTTATTATAATTAAATTACTTCCCACCCTGTTCCCCTATAAACTCACAACCTGCTCCTAGACAAATGACACAATTAACATAATTACCAATTAATTAATAATAATTAACAACCAATCAATAATTAATTAATAATACATTATTTCCCACAATGAACACTATAACATCTAAATTTAATAAATACTAATAAATAAAAAAAAATAATTAATTTATTATAATTAAATTACTTCCCACCCTATTCCGCTATAAACCCACAACCCGCTACAGAACTAAAAAACACAAAATTTAATTAAAATAAAATTAAGAACTACTAAAAATATAACACATATATTAAGAAACAAAATCAATACTTATACAAAAATATAGTTCATATACCTTTAAAATACATACTAAAATACATAGCACTAATTACAACATCGATATTTTAAACAACTATATTTTTGCAAACGATATTGATGACTTCAATATTTTCAAAAACAATATTTCTTACCTCCAAGTCGATATTCTTGACCACGATATTCTTGCTGTCGATATTTCTGCATCACGATATTTCCAACCTCGATATTTGTGTATGTCGACATTTTAAAACTCGATATTCTGTCAGTGCACCCTCAAATGCATCGACAATAGAACAATCAATAAAATTGCACTGAAATAGGTACATTTTTCCTCTTATTCCAGTATTTCTTGATTAAATAAGAGTGGCAAAGCTCTTCATCAAGTTAGATCTGAAGTAGTCTGACCACATGAGTGGGAATAGAGAGGGGGATTAGGGGAAGATCACATTAGCACACAATATGGCATTTATGAATACAAAGTGATGCCAATCTCAGGGATGTCCAGCATTGCTGCATGGGTTTTTAATTCTACCTCAGCCCATGCTGAGGTTTTCAGGTCATTACCAAGCAGACAGGCAGCTGGAAGCTTTGGAGAGACCACTACCTGTTTCAGGCCAATAAGCATTGGTGACTGGGTAAGTTTTCCCAATCATGTATTGCTCTGGGGAAACCAGCGTATCTCTCACCATAGTGACACTGGCACCTGTATCCCTCAGGGCTTCTATTCTAGTCCCATTGATCCAGGGGTATTGCAAATACTTCTTTAATTTAGGTGGCCACACAGCTAAAGTGGCAAACCCAACTTCACCCTCTGTGAGTAGACCTGCTTCAGTGTGAACCCTGATTTGCTCTGGGCACACTGTTGATCCCATCTGGAGACTGACTACACCAGGAGTAGATGTAGGAGGACTAGGGGGCTTCTTGTTAGGACAAGTAGCATCTCCAGTTAAGTGTCCCAACTTCTTACAGTTGTGGCACCAGGCCTTTAGGGGATCAAAGGTCTTTCCCTTGTACCTATTATTGGACTGGGAAGAGTTTTGGGACCCACCCCCCTGTGCAGGTTTTTAGGGCTCTTTAGAAGACTCAGACTTGATATCTTTGGGGTTCTCACCCCCTTTCCCCTGTAACCCCTTTCTTTTGGTCACACCAAGTGGCTGTTTTTGTCAACCTTGTCTTGACCCAGTGGTCTGCCTTCTTTCTCAATTCTTGGGGAGAAATTAGACCTAGGTCTACCAAATGCTGATGTAACTTTTCATAAGTGCAATTACTTAAAATATGTTCTTTCATAAACAAATTGTAAAGTCCATTGAAGTCATGCACATTATTTCCAGTTAACCAACCATCTAGTGTCTTAACTGAGTAGTCAACGAAGTCAATCCAGGATTGGTTTAGGGTTTTGTGAGCCCCCCTGAATCTAATTCTGTATGCCTCAGTTGTGAGTCCAAAGCCCTCAATCAGAGTACTCTTCATGAGGTCTTAAGACCCAGCATCTGCCCCTGTAAGGGTCAGGAGTCTGTCCCCACAGTTACCAGTGAGCAGTTCCCAAAGGAGTGGCCCCAGTGTGACTTCTTCACTTTTCTCATTTCACAGGCCCTCTCAAAGGCTGTGAACCATTTTGTGATATCATCACCCTCTTCATATTTAGGGACAATCCCTTTGGGGATTTTAGGATCGTAAGATTGCTCTTTATCCTTATTTAGTAAATTGCTGCCACCATTGATGGGAGCTAAGCCCATCTCTGCTCTCTCTTTCTCTAGAGCCAGGAGTCTAGTCTCTAGATCCAATCTTTTGGTCAACCTTACTAACAGGTTGTCCTCTTCATTGGGGCTGTCCTCAATGTCCTCAGTAGCACCTGATTCACCTGTGTGGGCTCAAGGTGCTGAGAGGTTTACTCTTGGAGTCAGGGCCGCTAGGACCTTTCTCTCCCTATGAAGTGGGGGGTGGGGGTTGGTAGTTATCCTCATATCCTCATCCCCTCCCTCTACTTCTTCATCTGAGAGGTCTTCACCATTCTCAGAAGGATGGTCCTTGGCATACGCTGCCAACAGCTCCTGGAGCTTTTGTTTGGAGGGATGGGACCCCATGACTATGGGGTCGATTACGATGGCGGTCGGAAAAACATACCGACCGCCATGGTAGCGGCAAAAAACCGCCCGCATGGCCACCGGGAAAAACGCCGCACACATTACGATGAACCGCCACAATAATCCGTCCGCGGCGGCGGGAGACAACGAAAAACCGCCCGCACACGCCGGACCAGCTCAAAATCCGACCGCAACGGCCGGATACCCAGCGGAAAAGCCAAGAACCGCCGCCATGCACACGGAGTAACCGCCCGTGACATTATGACATCCCCGCTACCACCATGGTACCCACCTATGAATCCGACCGCATCGTGCGCGAACAGTGACGAATCCGATAGGCGGCGGAAGGGCCGCAGCATAGCCACCGCTGCCGAGGAACCGCTGCGGAGGAACCGCAAAAAAAATGGCGGACGTTGAAAAAAACCGAAAAAAAAAACCAATGCACACACTGAAGTAGACCTGTCCCAACACAAACCAAAAGTGCCCAATGACAACAGCCCCAGAAATTCAAAATAACCAATCACAGGACAACACACACAACACACCTGACAGCAACATACCAGCTTGCCACACCCCCCATAGCCGAGCATAAAACCAGCCCCTCCCTGACCACAATCCTTTGCTACACTCCACAACTGAAGGTCCCAACCCCAGAGAACAAAGGAGAGGCAAACCTGCACACAGCACCACCACAACACACACACCACCTACACCACCCACAACACCCACAACACCCACACAACTGCACCACAGAACATCTGCACAGCACACACCATGGCACCACACAAAATGCCAAAATTCACTGATGCAGAGCTTGCAGTCATGGTAGATGAGATAATAAGAGTTGAACCACAACTCTATGGCAACATGGTCCAACACACCCCATTAGCCACAAGAACCCAAATGTGGGTGAGGATAGTCAATAAGGTCAATGCAGTAGGGACCACCCCCCGCAACAAGCAGGAAATACAGAAGCGGTGGCATGACCTGAAGACCGAGGTGAAGAGGAAGAGGGCCAAGAACCGTCAGCTGGCTGACGGGACTGGTGGAGGGACTCCCATCCCACCCAAACCATACAGTCCGTGGGAGGAGAAGGTCCTTGGAATCCTACATCCAGAGAGTCTTGAAGGAATCCGCGGGGGACTGGAAGCTGGTAAGTACAAACCAATGTATAACATCACATTGCCATGTACCGTCTTGCACAAATTCAAACCTACAACCCCTAGGCCAAAGGACATTCGTCTGACCCACAATACCCAAAACAGGTCACACAGATGTGAGCACCACTCAACCTGAAAAAGCACAAAGCTAAACAAAACCAACTGGGATGCATGTGTACAGTCAAAAAGCACTACAACACACACCAGGCCCCCATCTCCCACCCCTCAGCAGGATGGAGCACCACACCCAGAAGCATGTGTCAGCCATTGAACGCTCCCCCACCACCTAACAGGTAGGTAGCCATCTTCACAGGGTTGGGGAATGTGTATCTGGAGGCAGCACTACAACTCCCAACAGGCCCCCTCTCCCACCCCTCAGCAGGATGGAGCACCCCACCCAGAAGCATGTGTCAGCCATTGAACGCTCCCCCACCACCTAACAGGTAGGTAGCCATCTTCACAGGGATGGGGAATGTGTATCTGGAGGCAGCACTACAACACACAACAGGCCCCCTCTCCCACCCCTCAGCAGGTTGGGGCACCCCACCCAGAAGCATGTGTCTGTAAGTAAAAACCAAAGTGACACTGCACAGGTAATCAGACAGTGCATGCACACCACCATCACTCAACAAAAGCATTGGGAGACTTGACAACATGAGGCTCTACTTCACCCAAAAATAGAAAAGTAAAGCACAGCCATTGACAGGATGCAGACAGCTCAGCGTACGTAACTGTGACAGAAACAGAACTGTGACTCTCAACAAATATGTCCAAGAAAACGGGCCTCTGACATGCATCACCCAGACTTCCCTCTGTAGCGTACATGGGTGCTGATCATGAAGGACCATGGGAAAACCAAACTAGCATGGTCTGCTGTATAAAGAAATGCAAGCACAGGACATGTCAACGGTATGCATGTGATGACAATGGCTAGTCCATGCACACAGGTAATGTCTGCCAGGCAGAGTGATCAGCAAAGATGCTGAACATCAACTTGTAGTCATGCCAGTTGTCAGATGACAACCTCACATTGAAATCACCAATACTAGACGTGTGGCATGCTAACCAATCACAGGTCACACCATTGTGAAATGATGAATGTAACTCCACTTCATGGCATGAGGCACATCACTGTGCAGACATACAATGTGTGAAAAAGGCAACTGTGTGTAGCATAACATGTAAATAAGAGACATCAAACACAGCAACCCTGAGGTGTGTAAGGCAATTACCATCTACTTCCTGTCCCACAGGTGACCAACAACTGACTGCAGAGGACGACAACCTCAACCAGCACAGCCAGTCACCAGCTCCCGAACATCTCCCCTCGGATGCAGACTCCCTGGATAATGAGGAGGAGGCGGACCAACCCGGACCATCTGGTGTGGCAGGGCGGAATGTGTCCCAGGACCCCACAGCCCCACCACCCTCAGCAACAACATCAACGCAGAGCCCTGCTGCAACGACCTGTGCCACCACCACCACCTCCACCACCACTACCACTACCACTGCTGCCTGCAACACTCGCCCTGCTCCACAGGCCAACCAAATCACAACAACTGCGGAGGCACGGGAGAGTAGGCCGGTGCCCACAGGAGGGAGGCAACAGGGCCGTGACAGCAGGCCAGGTGTGAGGACAAGGCTGACCCAAAGGGAAGAAGACCCTGCCACAGAATCACTGGCACACATTCACAGAGTTGTGGGGGCCTATGAACACGCCCAGGGACAGTTGAGGCAGGCTCAGCAGGATGCCCGTGAGCAACAACAGATGCTGCGCTCAATTGACAACCGCATGGGCCAACTCGTGGCCTGCATGGGCCAAATCAGGGACCTCCTGGGCCAGCTAGTGGAGGTCCTCAGGGACAGGCATGCGGCACCGCCAACACCGACAGCTCCCTCCGTTGTGCCGCAGGATGACAGACCCCCACCCTCCCCTGCGTCCAGCGAGCATGGGGACTCATCAGACACCACTGGCCATGCACCTGTGTCCCCGCCGGCCAAAAGAGCAAGGGGCCGCCCGAAAAATTCATTGGGAGCATCCCGTGGAAAAGCACCTGGCAAAAGCCAGTCAAGTAGCCAGCCATGATGGCACCCCTCTTCACCCTGCTATGTACCCTGCAGACTGTCCCCACACACAACGGCGTGGGAATGGCAAATGACTGTTGGACTGTGTTGCCATACTGATCTAGTGTATACTCTATTGTCTCATCTACCATCACTGACAAATCTGTTATTCACCATTCACAAATCTGTCAATATCCACATCTACATCACATGTATCCACTGTAAATAAACACTAATAACGCACCAATTTAGTTGTCACTGTTCCATGTTCATCACAGTATGTTAACTCACACCCATGATTACAATGTCACAGGAGCAGGGGTACTCCGCAGGCAAGTAGAGGCTGAAGGGACCTAGGAAAACACAACAGAACATCAGTTGCTACTCAGGTGGTGGACTAACAACCATCACACAACACAGCACATCAAGGTACGACAATCTGCACATGTCACAAGGAGCAACTGTACCAACATAGACATCAAGTAGCTGTGTCAAAAGATCCCTTGCCATACACACCTGCAGCCAGCACTGACTCAGCAACATGCTGTAGTCACAAAACTCACATACACATATTCACCAAGCACAACATCATCAGACAACAGCCAGTATTGACATTGCCACTGACCATCAAGTGAAGTAGTTGTTGATGAGCTGCTGACGCTGTCCAACACCTTCCTCCTCTCCACTATCCTCGTCACTTGACGTTTGGGTGTTTGCAGGTGGGGGCTGTGGCTGGTCATCATCATCCTGGATTAAGGGGATCCCCTTCCGCACGGCCAGGTTGTGTAGCATGCAGCATGCTACCACTATCTGACACACCTTGACGGGTGAGTACTGCAGAGCCCCTCCGGTCTTGTCGAGGCATCGAAAACGCGATTTCAGGAGTCCAAATGTTCGCTCAATGACCCGACGTGTCCTCCCATGGGCATTGTTGTAGCGCACTTCAGCTGGTGTCCTGGGATTGCGAAGTGGACTCAGCAACCAAGGTCCGTTGGGATATGCAGAGTCACCTAAGTGTGAAAGACACATACAGATTGAGTGTCTGACATGTGTCCGAGGACAGCATGGCACACAAACAGCACACGACTCGACCCTTTGTACTCACCCACAATCCATGCCCGCTCCGGCACCAGATTGGCCATCAGCTGTGGTAAAATGCTGTTGCGCATTATGTGTGAATCGTGGGCTGAACCTGGAAACTTTGCACAGACGTGTGAGATGACCATATCTGCCTGGCACACCACCTGCACATTGATGGAATGATAATGTTTCCTATTTCGGTAAATATGCTCCCGTGCTTGGGGTGGAATCAGGGAAACATGTGTGCCATCTATTGCACCAACTACATTAGGAACGTGTCCAAGTGCATAAAATTCGCCCTTCACATCCGCCAACTCATGCCGCCTGGGGAAATGTATGAATTGGTCCCTGTGTTGCATCATAGCCAACAGGACATCACGTAGCACCATGCTGAATGTTGGTTGGGACATCCCCCTGCAATGCCCACAGTTTGCTGGAAGGATCCCGTAGCCACGAAATGTAGGAATGCCATCACCTTTGCCGTTGGCGTGAGTGCTGTTGGGTATGTCCTGCGTGGAAGCAGGTGTGGCTCCAATAGTGCACAAAGTTCCAGGAGGTTTGTCCGATCCAGACGGAATCGCCTTATGATGTCGGTATCCTCCATGTTAGCCAGCAGGGTGAAGGTACGAAACACATTAGGTCGCCTCCTAGGTGAGATGAAAGGGGACACGTCATAGCAACATAAATTAGGATGTGCACAAATTCATAAAGTCTGTCCTGTCACGGCGCTAACATTGACTGTCATCCCTGAAAGCACACAGTGCAATTCAGTGTTGTCCCAACATGAGACAGATTAATTGTACAACTGTCATGGATGTGCACAGTCAGTAGACACAATACGAACACTGTCTATGTGAATGCCAAGAGTCACATATCGAGCTGAGGTGGACTCAGCCTTGGGTGTACATGACACAGGACATGTGTGAAGCAGAGACAATGCTGGCTTCCACGTTGCTGCTGTACCTGCCACACCTCCTTGGCCAATAATTGCAGGGGACACATCAACAACACAATGTGGATAGATCATTGGGATTGTCTTTGTACTCAGTGCCACTTCGAACACACTCAAATTCAATGACATTCACATCCCAAACCCATACATGTGCCAATGTTATCAGTACACAGGCCATATCTGCTGCTGACTTGAATACAAAGTCGGACAGTGACAGATGATGTCACGCCTGTGCAGAGTATGTGTACCACTGTAACAGGCCACCATTACCCCACTGCCCAATACTCTCTACAAGCACACAGATAGCCAATGTGGCACACATTAACAATAGATGAGGGACGTGATCAGCAGGGCCTGTATGCACCCTTAATCTTCCCCCATTTTGGACATTTACATGCAGCATCAAGGAGGGACTGCCCAAGGACACATGTGCACCACAACACATACCATGGTGATACACATCCAGCTGTTTCAAGACACAACAGTGCCACAACACAAACATACAACACTACATGGACAATGCCAAGCCAGTATGCCAACAAGTCTACGCATGAACAGACTGTATGCATTACATATGGACAACTGGCTCAGACACCTGACAACAGTGGATGTAATTTTACACCACATGTCCCAAGGGACATGCATCCTGACCCTCATTCCACACAGGCTGTCAGGCCCAACACAGCATACAATCAATATCACACATCTAACAAACATGCTGGCTGTGCATGAGTAGTGGGACACTGGTACCTCACATTGACCAAATGTCGGAGTTGGATGAGTGTCACAGGCACAACAGTCAAGGTACATCTCACCTGTCTTGGGTGCCCACACCATCCTGATACACCAGCAGATGTGATCCACCCACACAGTGCTGGAATAGATGGTGAGCAAGGATGGCTAGCACCCCATAGCATGCACATACACTAGTGTTGGTGGCAACACACTGCACACGTGTGCCACTTGTGCTGACCATCCAACATTGCAGACAATTCCCGCTAATCAGTGCACACACATTGCACGGGCAAAACTGGACACCCATAGCCTGTGGACAAATGTCGCATACTATATTCCATACAGTTAGCACAATCCACAACCGTGCATGCAGTCCATCTGCCAACGCAACATTCCTGATGTGAACAATGGACATGCACTGGTGGCAGGTGAGTAGCACCGGAACACAGCACAACACTCAAAAACCATAGTGTAGCTAAGCACCATTGTTGAAATGTACATGTCACTGATTCACATACAACAGTCCAAACAACATGAGCACAGACCTGACACTACCACATAGGTCCCTGTGGTTACAGGTGGCAGACATGTAGCAAAGACATCTGCTCTGGCCGTCTACCCAAGTGACAAACAATAATAATGCAACGGATGCCAGGTGTGGTGCTGAAGTACTCGTCATCCTTTAGCAGGTCGAGCCCCCCCTGTACATGTGGACATACACTGCAGGAGTTGCCAGTGTGTACAAAGACATAACATGCGGCATGTAATTGGTCTTAGCAATAACACAACAGGGTGACATCTGTTTCCAATGATGACAGTCATGCTGAATGAATGAGTTCATCTGGGTTTTCAGTGTAACACATGGGCTCAGGTGTGAGATAGTGGTCAGCATGGGTGGCAGATACGACATTGTGTGTAAATATTGATCGACATAATGGAGTACAGTGTTCCATTTGGTGTGAGACGTTACACAGTGGCTGACATTTGTGACAGGAGACCATATCAATGTTATCCAGTGCCATGTGCCACTGTAAGTATCCACTGTGTGTAGCACAGTAATGACCATTGATCCACACACAACAAGAACTGTCCGTAGGTGCCTTAAACGTGCCCCATAAACACAATGACGCACAGAGTGTACGATGTGGTGCTGCATATTCCCCATAGCGGACGCACATACTGTCCGTGAATTGGGTGGCGGAGCATGCCAACCACCATTTGTACCTGTGTCGATGCCCACCACTGACGCAAGTGTGTCATGTGCTGCACATGACACATTGGTGTTAGTGATGGCCCTCCACATAGCTGCAGATGGCGTTTGTCATGCTCCATCAGCCACATCCCGGTCACCCATGTCACTCTATGGCAATCAAACAGCGGTAGCGCCGGCCAGGACCCCACGGTGTGTCACCGCCATGAACCATGCCCTTGCAGCCAATGGGGACCGCTATCGCGGTGGCATGATGCAGATTCAAAAATCGCGGTAGGCGTGCTCCGCCCCCAGCGGATGCGGAGATAGGATGCATTTGTAAGATGCACCACCGCAGTAGCGCCGGCCAGGACCCCGCGGTGTGTCACCGCCATGAACCATGCCCTTGCAGCCAATGGGGACCGCTATCGCGGTGGCATGATGCAGATTCAAAAATCGCGGTAGGCGTGCTCCGCCCCCAGCGGATGCGGAGATAGGATGCATTTGTAAGATGCACCACCGCGGTAGCGCCGGCCAGGACCCCGCGGTGTGTCACCGCCATGAACCATGCCCTTGCAGCCAATGGGGACCGCTATCGCGGTGGCATGATGCAGATTCAAAAATCGCGGTAGGCGTGCTCCGCCCCCAGCGGATGCGGAGATAGGATGCATTTGTAAGATGCACCACCGCGGTAGCGCCGGCCAGGACCCCGCGGTGTGTCACCGCCATGAACCATGCCCTTGCAGCCAATGGGGACCGCTATCGCGGTGGCATGATGCAGATTCAAAAATCGCGGTAGGCGTGCTCCGCCCCCAGCGGATGCGGAGATAGGATGCATTTGTAAGATGCACCACCGCGGTAGCGCCGGCCAGGACCCCGCGGTGTGTCACCGCCATGAACCATGCCCTTGCAGCCAATGGGGACCGCTATCGCGGTGGCATGATGCAGATTCAAAAATCGCGGTAGGCGTGCTCCGCCCCGCGGAGGCGGTCATTGGATGCTTTTGAAGAAGGCTGACCTGGAACACCAATGGCAGAAGACTATGACCACTGAAACGAGTCCAGGGCCCTATATATGTGTGGAAGGGAGCACCACATTTCCACTGCTCACAGAGCCTGCTGCCTGGGACCCCTCACCTGCTGCTGCCTCCAGGGACTGCTGCCTGAGACCCCTCACCTGCTGCTGCCTCCAGGGACTGCTGCCTGAGACCCCTCACCTGCTGCTGCCTCCAGGGACTGCTGCCTGAGACCCCTCACCTGCTGCTGCCTCCAGGGACTGCTGCCTGAGACCCCTCACCTGCTGCTGCCTCCAGGGACTGCTGCCTGAGACCCCTCACCTGCTGCTGCCTCCAGGGACTGCTGCCTGGGACCCCTCACCTGCTGCTGCCTCCAGGGACTGCTGCCTGGGACCCCTCACCGCCCACTGCCGCCGCTGACGTCTCATGTCCACAGTGATGGCTAGGACGGAGAAGATCCGTGCCAGTCCATTTACAAGTGAGGAGCTGGATGTCCTGGTGGACGAGGTGCTGACACAGTACCCACGGCTATATGGTGGCCCAAATGTTGTGGTAAGTCTCCAACAGTGGGGGTGTGAGTGCAAGGGGGGCACACATGTAGTCGATCAGATGGTGTATGTGCCTGAGAGTGTGGGGTTGTGTAATGCACTGGCTGACATGCTGTTTCCTAGTTGTTAAGGGGGTGTATGCAACCCACACATTCAATGCATGGACATGAAGGGTGGATGGACATGTGTTGTGTACACATCCATATGGTGTGACAGCTATCTGGTGATGCATGTTTCTGGACAGTTATTGTTCATGTGACTGTTTGTGTGGGTCCTCGTTGTCCATCTCTGTGTGATTCTACCTGGCATGGACTGTCCACGCCCAATGTGACAAGGACACATCACTGACTGTACAGAGTGTGATACGTGTGTGGTTCGCATGAGTGTACATCAATGACCCATATCTGCCGTGTGGAGATGAGTCCGTGTCATGCCACTGTTCAGAGAGAGAGGTTTTACCATGAGAGTGTGTCACTGATGTTTTCCCCCTCTTGTCTCCCACACCTGCAGCTCAAGGTACACCAGCGTAAGGCCGTGTGGAGGTCCATTGCAAGCAAGGTGCGGGCTCTGGGAGTGTCGAACTGCCGGCGCACCCACTGCCACAAGAGGTGGGACGACATATCACGACTGGCAAAGAACGTTGCCGAGATGACACTGGGGATACTCCCTCGCAGTGGCAGGTTGTCACGACGCAGCTTGACACCACTGATGTGCCGCATCTTGGCTGTGACACAGCCTGAGCTGGACACACGTTTGAAGGAGCATCAACAGCAAGCTAGGGGTGAGTATTCTGTGAAGGTTGATTTTGTCTGTGAGTGGCTGCATGTGTACCATGCCTGTACCTGCGCTGGTGTACGTGATGTGGTTACTGTGATGCAGTGGGTTGTAAGTGGCCCCTGTGCTGGGTGTGGCAGTCACGGATATTACATACATGCACTTACTGATGTTTTTCCAATCCTGGGAATTTCAATGGCATTGTGGGTGGTGTGCTGCAGGCCTGGTCCATTGGTGTTAGTGTTTGTACGCCCCAACATGCATGATGTTGTGCTGTCTGCCCATCACATGGCTCAGCTGTGCCGTGTTTAGATGTTTGTACGCACTGTTTGAGGTAGTGATGTGTGTCTGCATGGTGAGATTGCACGGGGTGGCCTGCAACATGTAGACTTTGTCATCCTCAGTGTTGCTTTGCTTGAATATGTTTGTCCTGTTGCTGTCACTTTGCTGACCCTACATGTCTCTCTGTTATGCAGCATCTCCCGTGGGCACGGAGGGACAGGGGACGGACACCAGTGGTGGTGAAACAAGCACAACAGCTGCACAGGATCCCAGTGACACAGATGTGACCAGCGCCTCGGAGGGGGATAGGAGTATGCTGGAGGAATCACAGCCCGAGACGCAAAGTTCAACATCATCTGATGACGGCGGTGGTGCAGACATCTTGGAGGACACAGGGAACGGAGAGTCTGCTACATCTTCCAGCACACAGCGTGCAGTGCCCACCCTCCCAGCCACTTCCTCTGTTGCTGCCCGTGTTCGCACCACAAAGAGGGGAAGGGTGTCCTTCATTCCAGGCACCGCTGCCCCTGCCCCTGTGCCCCCTGCTGCCATCAGTGCAGAGTGTGTGGACCTTATGCGCCAGCTGTGTGTGGGGCAGACAGGGCTCCTCAATGCATTGTCAGACCACGACCGCAAATTGGCACAGGTGTTAGCTTTCATGGAGGGCATCCATTCAGACGTGGGTGGGCTGCACCGCACTGTCCAGACAATGTCCTCCACAATGGCGGCTGCTCTTCAACTGGCTCAATCTCGTAGTCCAATTCCAGTCCCTTTGTCCACCCCCATGCCAGTGGCGACGTCTGACGACGGTGACCACGCTTCACACACCTCAACCTCACGATACTGCACACGTAGCACACAGCAGCAGCAGCCCAAGCGGTCAAGGTCACAGACACCTTCCCCTACAAAGAGAAAAACAACCCCAGAGCGCAAAGGGAAGAGCCCGTCAGGCGTTGCAAAGGCACATGATTCAAGGAGGAAGTACTCAGGGTCACAAGCCTCAGAGCAATCCCCGGCCACAGACTCTGTGGTCCCAAAAACGTCTCGCAAAGGCATGCAGACACTCTCCATGCCCACTGTGAAGGTGGGGCCTGGCAAGGCTACACATAGTAAGGTATCCAAGGCTGTTTCACCAACTACCTCTACTCCCATTCCAAGTCCAGTGAAGCAGGGACAGGAGGGCACTGTAGGGGGCACACAGGGTAAAGAGGGGATGGAGGGGCAGAGGCAATGCCAGGCTAAGCGTCCTTCTGGATCCAGCACATCCCCAAAGGGAGGTCCAGCGTGTGCACCTGCGGCAGCCTTGGTGCTGAGTGTGCCGTTTGTGTCCACACCACTTCCCATTGATACGAAGACAGGCAAGCCATTTAGAATCCCCAAGAAGTGGAAAGGCACCCCTCCACTGTCTCCCTCCCACACTGTGTCCCACGTCGGCCTGAGTCCACCTCCACGTGCCACTACACCACCTGGTCCAAGCAGCCCTCCAGCGTCCAAGGCCACTGATAGCTCTTCCTCAGCTGGGCGTCTCACTCCCCAGTCAAGTGGTCCAACTGTGCCCGACACACAGTCAGCTCCCAGTCAGACTGACAGCCAGCTCTGAATGTTGATCAATGTCACAGACCTGTCTCTCCCACACCGGTACCTGTGCTGCCCATCGTGTCACACCAGACTGTGTTGCTGACCATGGCGGAGTTTGGTGACACACATTCCCTGTGCAGCTTCTCATTGTCTCTGTCAGCACCTTGGACTGGCCACTGGCCTTGCAGTTTGCCCCCTGCCTGTGCAGCTTCTCATTGACTCTGTCAGCACCTTGGACTGGCCACTGGCCTTGCAGTTTGCCCCCTGCCTGTGCAGCTTCTCATTGTCTCTGTCTGCACCTTGGACTGGCCACTGGCCTTGCAGTTTGCCCCCTGCCTGTGCAGCTTCTCATTGTCTCTGTCATGCACCTTGGACTGGCCACTGGCCTTGCAGTTTGCCCCCTGCCTGTGCAGCTTCTCATTGTCTCTGTCTGCACCTTGGACTGGCCACTGGCCTTGCAGTTTGCCCCCTGCCTGTGCAGCTTCTCATTGTCTCTGTCTGCACCTTGGACTGGCCACTGGCCTTGCAGTTTGCCCCCTGCCTGTGCAGCTTCTCATTGTCTCTGTCTGCACCTTGGACTGGCCACTGGCCTTGCAGTTTGCCCCCTGCCTGTGCAGCTTCTCATTGTCTCTGTCTGCACCTTGGACTGGCCACTGGCCTTGCAGTTTGCCCCCTGCCTGTGCAGCTTCTCATTGTCTCTGTCTGCACCTTGGACTGGCCACTGGCCTTGCAGTTTGCCCCCTGCCTGTGCAGCTTCTCATTGTCTCTGTCTGCACCTTGGACTGGCCACTGTCCTTGCAGTTTGCCCCCTGCCTGTGCAGCTTCTCATTGTCTCTGTCTGCACCTTGGACTGGCCACTGGCCTTGCAGTTTGCCCCCTGCCTGTGCAGCTTCTCATTGTCTCTGTCTGCACCTTGGACTGGCCACTGTCCTTGCAGTTTGCCCCCTGCCTGTGCAGCTTCTCATTGTCTCTGTCTGCACCTTGGACTGGCCACTGGCCTTGCAGTTTGCCCCCTGCCTGTGCAGCTTCTCATGTTCAGGCTCTGCATCTTGTGCCTTGGTCCTGTCTGATATTGTTTCCTATCAGTGCTATTTGTGAATAAAAACAGTTGCTCATGTTGTCAGTTGTGTCATTGTCCTTACTGAATAAGGCTTTTCCTGTATGTCTCACATTTACTGTGCCACATGCTCTGTGTGCCACTTCAACTGTGCCACTGGCTTGTTTGACTTATCATTTATTTTACAGGGGTGACGGGGACTTCAGTTCTTCATGACTCGGATACTTGTGGGCTCATTGATGTTGTTTTCTGTGACATACCAGACTCATGTTCCTTCCTTGTTGCTGTTGGCTATGTTTTACTGCATCCTGGTATGTGGGCACTGCAAACACATAGAGGGGTCATATACACGGGATTGCAGGCAGGCTGACCAGGCTCAACATGTATGTGCTTTCTTGCTTTCATGTATGCCTAGCAGTGTAGATGTGTAGTCATGTTGTGATGGGCAGTCATCCTAGTCACAACGGTTACTTACATGGTGTGCATTTGGGTGGTCAAGGGTTGTACGGTGTGTTGGTTGTGGCTTTGTCGTGTGTGTTGATGTGTGTGTTACTGGCGTGTGACTCATGGCTGTGTGGGACTGTTGTGTGTTTGTGTGCACACACTGCTTGTTGTGCATTCAGTGCTGTGGGTGTATGTTGCCTTGTGCTGTCCTAGTGTACATCCCCTGATGTACTGCTGTGTTTGCTATGTGTTTTGTGGTGTTGTGCATCTGTTGTGTGTTTGATGTGTCTGTGTTGTTCTGTGATGGTGCACTTCTTGTCTGTGTTGTGGTATGTAGCCCATGCATTTTTCCTGACTGATGAGGTGGTGCACTCCTGTTGTGTGTGTGCTCCCATTGCCTTCCCCTAGTTTGGCTGCACAGGAGCTGTGTGTTATTTTTGTGGTTCTGTATGTGTTTCTGTTTTGAATTGTGTTTGCCATTTTTGTTTTGGTGCAGACGTTGGTACTGAAATCCCTGTGTGTGTGTGATGTTTGTGGATGCCCCCAGGGGGTTTGATTGTTTGTCTGTATCTTGTCTGGACATTATGTAGGCCCTTCTGTGTGTCTGGCATTGGGATTGTGTGCTGCAGATATGAGGGGGTATGTTTGGGGACTCCTACTTGTGTTTGGCAGTCATTGAGTGTGCCAATGTGCCCTGTGTGATACTCATGTGTACTTGCTGTTCACTGTTTGACTTGAGGTCCTTCCTTTCATCCCTGTCCCTATACATGGGTTACCTTGCTGTCTCCCTGAGTTGTTGCACTGAGGTGACTGTTGTTTGACTTCACTCACTGTGCCAGCCATGTGCTTGGATGGGGTGTGGATGTTGTTCTGGGTTCCTTGTCCTGCATGTGTCTGTTCACCTGGTTGTTGGTTGTCTCCTTGCCCTCCCATTTGTGTGCACATCATTTTTGCTTTCCTCTATGTTGTGCTCCATTGCTGGTGGCATGTAGTCTGTGTATGTGGCTGTGTGTCGGTGTGGGGTATGTCTGTGTGAGTTGGCAGGGTGTGTGTCCAGTAGTCTGTATGTTCCTTGTGTGTATGTTCATTTTGTGCTTGTATTCTGCTTTCTTGCCATGTATGTGGTGGTGTGGTGTGTGTGTGTGTTGCCCTGGGCCTGTGCCTCTGTGCTGTGTGTTGATCTACACCAAATGCTGCTGTGTCTGTCTCCCTAGGTGTTAGTTGTGTGCTGCTGGGTGTGGATTTAGCTCGCTTGGTGTTGGACATGGGGGTGCACAGGGGGGGGGATTGGCATGTTTCTTGCTGTGTGCGGCGGAGCTGTGGGTGGTGGGTGGTGGTGGTGGCCTGAGGTCTTTCTGGCCTGTCCGTTGCTGTACATGCATTCTGCTTTGTGCGATGGATTTCCCGCATGCTCACCGCTGCGGTGTCGTCAGCAACACATTACATTATGTTCGCGGTACTTTGGTGGGCTTGATGTAGGGTGTGAATTGGTGCCAGCTGAGACATGTGTGGGTACACTGATGGATGTGTTCCTGTCCACACCAGTGTGTCTGGTGTGGCCAGGTGCCCTGTTTCAGCCCGTGGAATTTGTGTTCTGTTTTGTGTTGTATTGTGTTTTGTTTACGTACCTGCGGCGGCGTCCGCGGCGGGCGATGTTGGCCTGGTGATGTATCACGTACAGCACCGGGAGGACGTGTAGTGCTGGATCCATGGCGTTCGGCTCCGGGTGGAGGGCTCCGGAAGTCTTGTTTCACGCTCCGCTGTCGAGATTCCGCCGTGTCTGGAAGGGCGGTTTCTCCCCTGCGGTTCGACGGGTTGTTTGGCGCATCGTAATTTGTTGAGCGGACGGGACGTCATTCCGCACGGCGGTGAGTCTCCATTGGCTCCCACCGGCGCGGTGGCGGACGCAATTTCATGGCGGTCGGCGTTGCACCGCGGAGGTCGGGAAATGGGGCATATTTGCCCTTCATAATATGGCGGCCGTGAGGACCGCTGCTGGCGGGCGGTAAAAGGCATTTTTCCGCACCGCCGGCACCGCGGTACTAACATTGACCGCCATCGTAATCGGCCCCTATATTTTTAAGTTTGCATAGAGTCCTTAACTCCCTAAATTTTAAGTGGAGATAAGGGGTGAGGTCGAGCTCCTCAACCTGGTGCTCTATGCCATTGTGGTTATCTTTACTAACAGCTGGGTTCTTGTTAAGAGACATTGTTAAAAAAACTTCTAACCCCTCTTACCCCTAAAGTGACCTTTTATTTTTCTAAAATTCTGAAGGGACTTACCAAGGTCCTAACAAGACTTTTAGTAATTTGGAAAAAAAATTGTCAATTCAAAAATCAGAATTCTAAAGACAATTTAAGAGTTCTGTTGTGTGATCAGGTGGTGACCAAGTCAGTCCAACAAATGCAAAGTTGTATATCCCACCGCTGATCCATCAATGTAGGAAGATGGCTCTGTATATACAATACCAAAATGAGGTATAGTGTGCACAGAGTCCAGTGCAACCCCAAAGGTAGGCAGAGGTAAAAGTAGATAGCACCTTACTCTCTATTTGTGGTAGAGTGGGCGAGCAGTAAGGCTTTATCAGAGGGTAGTGTTAAGCATTTGTTGTACACACTCAATCAGCAAATGATGTCACACACACAAAGACTGAACTCAGGCCAATTTGTTTTGTATAAAAATATTATTTAATTATTTTATTTTCCAGAACCAAGCCAAGCCTGGCAGAGGTAAGTGAAATAAATACTTTGCAAAATCTTATGCAGTGTTTTACAGTTGAATGCAGGCTCAAATGCAGTTGATTGAAATACAGATAAGTCAAAAAGTCGAAATTACTTTTCAGTTACTTTTCAGATTACTTTGTATGTTACTTTTTAGATTATTTTTTAAGTGACTTTTTCTACTCAGTGTGATATGCCTAGATATCACATTGGGACATTTCCTAGAGAAAAGGTAAGTAAATCAGTTTTTGTATAGTTACAGTTTTTCAGGTTTTTCATACAAATTAACTCCACACACAACATTCAAGGAAAAACAGTCAATGTATTCCTAAGGAGAGAAATGAAGTTATTGGTTAACAGGTAAGTACTTTGTTGTGGGAATTGGTATTCTGGAGTTAGAACCAGGGTTCCCCCAGGGTCGAAGATGCACTCTTAGAACACCCTCTGCGGCACTAGGGCAGCCGGGCTCAGAGTGTTGAGGCCCAATGTTATCCAATGGGGGATAGGGTGTCTCCGTTTGGTGGCTGCTCATGATGAGGCCACAGGGTTGTGGGAGCAAAGCTCCTGGTGTTAGGCTCAGGGCAAAGGGGGATCCGAGTTAGCACCCAAAGTACACCCACAGCGGCGCAGGGGTGGCTGGGTGCAGGGTGCTGTTTTGGCATCGGGTGCCCTGTTGTTTTCAATGGGGATTGTCCGGTTGCAACAAAGACTGCAGGCTCGGGAACAAAGATCTTCTGGAGGTGACCACCGGTTGGAGAGGGAAGTTGGGATGCCTGGGGATGCTGGGACACTGTTGGTTGGGCCACCCAACGTCGTGGGACGTTGGGTGCAGGGGTGTCTTTAGGCGTCGGGTTTCCTTACCAGCTCCGGTCGCGGTCGGGGGGGATCCTACAGAAAGAGGCGGCAGGCTTTGCTTGGAGATTCGAGGCAGGTCAGAGATCACCAGATCTCAGGTCAGGATCGCCGGGGAGACCTCCTCGTGGTGTTGGGCTACTCAAGCTCGGGCCGTGGGCATCAGGTGCAGAGTGGTGCAGACTCACAGATTTGGCCGGAGCCAGAGTCTGTGGGTGAACAAATCCAGTGTTCACGGGAGACAAAGGGGCCGATTCCGATCTCGGCCGGTAGGGCACCGAATCGGATTTGGCTTAACCGTATCCGATTCGGAGCCCTCTTTCCCGACCGATTCGAACGTGCGTCCGGGCGAGCGAGTACGATGCGAGCGCACGCGAAATCGCCGACCGACTCGTTTGCGGGTCCGAACCGCTCCGACCGACTCGCACGGACACGACTCGCACCGCACAATGGAGACGTTCCCCGGCCGGGCAAGTACGATGCGCGCCTTGAGCAGTCCGACCGACGCGCGCCGTCCGGCTCAAAAGGGCAGTCGGAGCCGGACTTTGGGGGTCCGTGTCAGACCCCCCTGTACGTGTAGCTGCGCGAGTCGCACACAGGGGGGACCCATGGGTCCCCCCTACCTGTGCATGTACGGCGCGAGTCGCATCGACGCGTACCCGCTGATGGGGGGGCCCTTGTTCGCCTCGCACCCATTGAGTCAATGGGAGCCCGCGTACGCGTTGTACGACCGGCTCCCATTGACTTCAATGGGAGTCCAACCGACTCGAGTCCGATTGCATGCGTACGCATCATACTCGTTCGGTCGGGCTGCTAGAGTCCGATTCGGTCGGAAATCTCTCCGGGTCCGGCTCGGTCGGAGTGATTTCCGGCCTGAATCGGAATCGGCCCCAAAGTCTTTCTTGTGGAAGGCAGGGCAGGTCCTTTGGGTTCTTGAGGCTGCTGGCTGCAGGACACACCAGGATTTCGCTGGATCAGATTCAAGGTGGGGACAGGCCGGTAGGGCTGGGGCCAAGTCAGTGGGCATCCTCCTCTTCTTAGTTTCAGCACGGCTCTTCAGTCCTTCTTCTTCACTTCTTCTTGGTCGGTTCTTGACTGAGGAGGCAAGGTTCAGGGTTGCCCCTAAATACTAAATTTAGGGGCGTTACAGGTAAGTAAAGGTTGGGACCAATGGGTCCCTTCCTTGGGGTGGGGACACCCTCTATTATGCCACCCTCCAGTGGGAGGGGGCATATGCCTCACTCTGGTTGGCTGGGTCCCCCCATCTGCAAGATGGCAGGGACTGAGAGTTGTGCTTCACCTCGCCTCCCCACCTTAGGGGTGGGGTTGGCAAAGGTGGGCACACCTCCCTTCCTTACTTGGTTTCTTGCTGATTCTCCTGCCCAAAGTGGGGGTCAGAACCGGTGGGGGCCAGTTGCTGGAAGCAGCAAAGGCCTGGGGAAGCTAACAAAGGCGGCATGCCTTTGAAGCTTCCCCTTCGTGTACCCTGCCCATCCTGGGAGAGGAGGCTTGGCACCTCGTCTCAGGATGTGCATTGTTTCAGAACCCTGAGAAAAGCAGGCTCTTGACCCAGGGGTCCAGAAACATGTCTGGTGGTGGCAGCTTGTGAGCAACCACTCAGCCTGGACACTAGTGTTATGTCGTTTTTCAGGGGGAATCTCTAAGATGCCCTCTGTGTGCATTTTTCATTACATCCCACACTGGCATCAGTGTGGGTTTAATGTGCTGAGAAGTTTGATACCAAACTTCCCAGTTTTCAGTAAAGCCATTATGATGCTGTGGAGTTCGTAATGCCAAACTCCCAGCACCATATACTCTTAATGGCATTACTGCACTTACAATGTCTAAGAATTGGCTTAGACACTGTAGGGGTAAAGGGCTCATGCACCTGTACCCTCACCACTGGTATAGTGCACCCAGCTAGAGGGGTGGCTTACCTATGCCACGGCAGTGGGTTGTAGGCATGGCACACAGGGATGTGTGCCATGTCGACTCTTCACTTTGTTCTGTGTTGAAATGTAAATGTTATGCACTCGTTTTGCTTACCTATTGCTCTATGTAAAGTTAGCATTCGCAGCACCATTTTAAGTTGAGCCGCCATTTTGAGCCATGATTGAAACTAACTTCTGTCTCACTCAGTCTGCCTCAAAAGCAGCTGCGATATTGTTTTTTTTTTGTATTTCTCCAAGGTTGAGCTTCGCTGTACTAATGAATAGACTGTTTTTGTCATCACATACCTTTCTCACTAGATAGGCCTGCTCCGACCCTTAGTGCGGCGGGCTTACGCAGAGTAACCTTAATGCTGAGATAGTATGTTCCCAGTCCCAGGATTGCAACTCATCCTTCAGTACCTTCTTTGTTCACCAGCTACCAACTGGAAATTTCCAGTCTGGGCGTGTCTTTAGTGGTTGTGGAGATGTACATTATGTGTTACCATGTTGGCAGAAGTCAGTCCCTCTGCAGCAATCTAAGGAGGCTGGTCAGACCGGACTCCACTCGAGTGTACTCCTAATAAATACTTTTGGTTTGTATTCTCTACTGTCTGACCGACTCTTCATTTGTATGGAAGGCTGAGAGGTGGTCGTGAGTGACCCGGGTGGCCCTAATCGGGTCACTTTCTTCATTTGGCGCCCGAACAGGGACTCCATTGGGTGACCCATCCTTGCCTGCGGACGGGTGAGGAGGTCGGGGCCACGTCGGGTCAGACGGGTGGACCGGGGATCCCTGCACGAAAGAGTCTTGTACTCGCAGCTGCCCCGTCTGTCTGACCGGGCGGTGCCTCGTCCAGTGATCGTCCCGACTGGGGTCCTGAACGGTGAAACCCTTGGATCTGACCGTTTGGTCCTAAGAGTCGGCAGTGGAGAATAAACTTGTTCAACCTGTGTGCACCAGGTGAGTTTGCTTTGGTTCTTTGTGAATATGGCGCCATTTTGAATTGTATTTGACGCGGTCTGAGGACCGCTTTTGAACAAGCGCTTGAATTTGTTTGAGTTCTTTATGAACATGGTACCACTTTGACTTGTATTTAATGAGGTCTGAGGACAGACTTTGGTAAAGATATTTGCAAATATCTGTTAGGCATAAGTAGTGAACTTGTTTTCTGTGAAAATGCCTCGTTTGAGTAAGTTGTTTTGTTTGGGCTGTCGTTGTTGTTCTACTGATACTCGATTGGAAGAAAGTCAGCCGGCACCTCCAGAAGGCACTCCAAATTTTGACATGTACGTCAAACATGGCATTGGCTCTATTATGTTTAGTACGTTATGGCACAAATATACGAGGGACAATGCTGAGTTGCAGTGGCCGTTGACGGGCACTTTTGATGAACAGAAAATTAATTTCCTGCAGGAAAAATTGTTTGCGAAAAGGAGTAGGCAGTCGATGTTTGATTCCCTTAGAACATGGCAATAGGAGGCTAAACAGAGGCGAATGAAAGCAGAGAAAGAGTCTCGGAAGGGGAGAATGCAGACATTGACTCAAAAAGCTGTAGCTCACGATAGAGAGAAAATAGAAAAAGGAATAGAGTGTGCTGATAGGAGATTTCGATTACAATGTGAAAAGTCTTATGTTGCCTGAGAAGAAAATGACGCATATTTGGAGGAATTGTTAGATACTCGACCTCCACCTCCATATGCCCCACAGAGAATATACCCTGCCATGCCCCCGCCCCAGTCATCCGTTCCTTCTGTCTCTGCTGCTTCTGCTTCTTCTGCTATCGATCACGATGTTTCAACCACTGCGCCTCCTCCCCTTTCTTTGACCTCGCCTTTTACGGCTACGATGACTGCCAGTCTCCCTGCTATGCCTATTGTTTCGGCATCTCTCTCTCCAGCCCTTACACCTATGACGCAGCCGGCAGCAACGTTGATGCCTGGTACTTCTGTTGTTACTCCATCCCTGTTATTCCAACCCCCTGCATTACTGATCAGCGGAGCCCCCGTACGTGGACTAGGGGACCGAGACTGGGCGACAGCAAGGGAGCGACTAGGGAGGATATTGATACGATCCGATGTGGGAGATTAAGAGAAAAAGGTGGTAGCCAATCAGGCCGCTCAGTGGGCTCGTAACCCCATTTACAGTGTGGAAGATGTGTGGAGTGTGATGAAAGATTATGAGCCATTTGTGCAGCAGCATGCCCTTAAGCACATGTCGGCTACTTTGAATGGACTGTGGGAACAGTGTTTCAATGATGTAGCACCCAGATTATTTATAATATTAGGGATCATGTATATGCTGCTGATATGGCACCCGGTGAGGATTTTAGTAATGTTGCGACGCTGGTCGCTTATCGAGGTAGGCTGCTCGAGAAAAGCCCGAAGATGGTATCCCAGTTTCCGATGAGGGAAGTCCACCCCATATATCACCCTGAACTATCGGAGCTGCAGGATCAGCAGAATACTGTTATTAGACCAAGGGTAGAGGCACGTTTCCAAGAGCAATGGGTTTATACTCCATGGAAAAGGAGTGAGGTTTTGTCCCTTAAGGCTCAGTTACCTGACCATAGGAAAAAGCCTACTGCATACTATAAGGAAATGACTGAGGCTGCTTCATCGACAGTGATGACTCTTGCGGATATTGAAATGTTCTTTGGTTTACTGGTGCCCTTAGATATTTGGAGACAGGTGCACACACAGGATCATGTTGTGGAATTGGGTGGTACCTGGGATCAGATTAAAGCATGGGACCAGGAGAGGAAGCCTGGTGAGAAGCCTAAGGCCGAAATACTAGCTTTACCTGGCCGAATTATTACGTATATGCATTCTCTTATTCCACCGAGAAGGGTAGATTGGGACAAGTTAACGGTATGTCGTCAGAAGAAAGATGAGAGTGTGTCTGATTTTTTAACTCGGTTTGAAGGCGTGTTTTTGATTTTAGCGGCCAGGATTTGTCGGTGGAGGGGGGTGTCCGACTGTTCGTTAATAGATTTGTTACGAACCTGCTTCCTGAGATCGCGACTCGGCTACAGGCCTCGGAGAGCACTTGGACTACCTCCTCCCCTTCTGTAATTCTGAGTATGGCACAGTATTATGAGCACAGGGAAAATGAGGAGAAGGAAAAGGTGGAGAAAAAGCATAAAGAATTGAAGACGAAGGTGTTGTCGCAACAGGTTTCTCGAGGGAATGGTAGAGGACGTGGTGGTACGGCCCGACAGCTTCCTCGTACAGGTGGGAATACTACATCTGTGGGACCGAACCAGTGTGCGTACTGCAAGGAGGAGAGACACTGGTGCAGCGAGTGTCGTGTGCTTTTGCAGAAGGTGGCGGTCCCAAGGGGACGAAGGTCTCGTGGATGGGGTCGCGTAGACAGTGGCTGGGACACAGTTCAGTCAGTTGGGACTTCACAGGATCTCACTGACCAGAACTACTTTGACGACACTAAGGGCAAACAGTACTACCACGATGATTATGACATAGACAAGGTGACAGGAATGTCTCACAGCTAGGACAGCCAGGGATAGAGTGAGGGACCAGTTCAGATACCTGTAGATCAGCGCGGTCCTTACGTTACTGCAGATTTGCATGGCGCAGCTAAGGAATTTTGGGTGGAAACAGGTGCAATGAATAGCTCTATTTCTCGTTCACTGGTCCCCGGGCCAGCTCTGTCTGGCCATAACAATGTTTCGGTAGGATTTTCTGGTGTACCGGTTGTGAGCCCCATTTCAAAACCTCTTACACTGATCCTATTACTGTAGATTCGCCATTTTTGTTGACATCTAATTGCTGAGAAAATCTGATGGGCTTAGATTTATTAAAGAAGATGCATGCGACCATTTATTGTTCCCCGGAAGGTGTCTACATGACAATGGGTCCGAATGTGGTCAGCACTAAGCAGTGTCTGTCCAAAGATGAGCCCCTCCCTGCTGAATTTAAGGACGTGCCACCCACATCGTGGGCAACGGGTGACACGGACGTAGGACTATTGCAGATACCTCCAGTTTCCATTAAAATTAAAGATAATGCCATTTTGCCTCGTATTCCTCAGTACAAAATACCGCAAGCAGGGGAACGAGCCTTGTTGCAAATTATACAGGACCTGATTGCGTCAGGAGTTGTTGAAGAGACGACTGCTAATGTGTGTAATAGCCCTATTCTTCCCATTCTTAAGAGGGCACCTTCGGGTTCCTCTGATGATCATCCTGATGTTTATCGTTTTGTGATTGACTTGCGCAAAATTAATAAAATAGTGGTTCCTCAGTTCCCGGTGGTCCCTGACATTACTGCTCTTTTGACAATGATTCCTTCCTCTGGTAAATTCTTTTCTGTCATTGATCTGAAAAATGCATTCTTCAGTATTCCGATCCATCCAGACAACAGGCACTTGTTCAGTTTTACACTCGCTGGCAGAAGCTTTAGATTCTGTCGAGCTCCTCAGGGCTATACTGAGAGCCCTAATATATATAGTCAGGCTTTGAAAGCACAATTGGACTCCCTCACGCTTCCTTCAGGTAATGTATTGCTCCAATATGTAGATGACCTTCTCATCGCTCCTGAAAAGGGTTGCAAAGACAGTACGGTTAAATTGTTGTTGCATTTGGCACACCACGGACATAAAGGGGCCGATTCCGATCTCGGCCGGTAGGGCACCGAATCGGATTCGGCTTAACCGGATCCGATTCGGAGCCCTCTTTCCCGACCGATTCGTACGTACGTCCGGCCGAGCGAGTACGATGCGAGCGATCGCGAAATCGCCGGCCGACTTGTTCGCGGGTCCGGAGCGCTCCGACCGACTCGCACGGACACGACTCGCACCGCGCGATGGAGTCGTTCCCCGGCCGGGCAAGTACGATGCGCACCGCGAGCAGTCCGATCGACTCGCGCCGTCCGGCTCGAAAGAGCAGTCAGAGCCGCACTTTGGGGGTCCGTGTCAGACCCCCCTGTATGCGTAGCCACGTGAGTCGCACACAGGGGGGACCCATGGGTCCCCCCTAACTGTGCATGTACGCCACGAGTCGCTTCGAGGCATACCCGCTGTAGGGGGCACCCTTGTTCGCCTCGCACCCATTGGGTCAATGGGAGCCCGCGTACGCGTTGTACGTCCAGCTCCCATTGACTCAATGGGAGTCCGACCGACTCGAGTCCGATTGCATGCGTGCGCATCGTACTCGTTCGGTCAGACTGCCAGAGTCCGATTCGGTCGGAAATCTCTCCGGGTCCGGCTCGGTCGGAGAGATTTCCGGCCTGAATCGGAATCGGCCCCAAAGTGTCCCTTTCCAAATTTCTATATTGTCGACAGGAGGTCACCTACTTAGGTCACCTACTGTCGAAGGAGGGTAGGAGATTGACCCCTGAGCGCATCAGTACCATTGTTAAAATGCCTATCCCTAAAACTCAGAGGGATGTTACTTCCTATTGTCGCCAATGGATCCCTAACTACTCGTTACTAACAAAGCCCCTGCTGGCATTAACCACTAAAGATGTGCATGAACCCTTGCCTTGGACGCCTGAATGTCAGCAGTCTTTTGAGCACTTAAAAGTTGTGCTTTGCTCTGCGCCTGTGCTTGGTACGCCTGACTATGCGAAGCCGTTCGTGCTGTACATACACAAGACGGCTGGCTGTGCTCTCTCTGTCTTAACACAGGCCTTTGGAGGTAAGCAGCGGCTGTGTGCTTATTTTTCTGCTCTTCTTGACCCTGTCTAAGAGCGGTCGCAGCTGTGGCCGTCTCTATAAGGCATTCGGCTGGGCTCGTACTTGATACTGACCTCACAGTCATGGTCCCCCATGCTGTGGATACCCTTTTGAATAAGACCAAGACGCAGCACCTCACCAGTGCACGTCTAACCGGTTATGAGCTATCTCTCTTTGCACCACAAGTCCAGATTAAAATATGTGCCACTCTGAACCCAGCCACGTTACTACCCCTCCCTTCTGAGAATGAGGAAATTGACATACATGATTGCATTTTTCGGACTGAGGAAGAAACGAAGGGACGGGTAGACTTGACTGATGTTCCCTTATCTGACCCCCAAGGGGAACTATATGTTGATGGCTCTTGTTTCAAATTACCAGATGGCACTACCACTGCAGCATATGCAATCACTACACTGTACACGGTAGTTGAGACGTCACGAGTTCCCTATCAGTCGGCCCAAGCTGCAGAGCTTGTTGCCCTTATTCGAGCCTGTGAGTTGAGTGAGGGACTGGCTGTCAATGTCTATACTGACAGTCAGTACGCCTTCGGAGTCGCCCATAACTTTGGGCGGCTCTGGGCAGAGAGAGGGTTTCTCACTTCCCATGGGATGAAGATCCAACATGGTCCCCTCATACATAGGCTTTTGTCTGCTTTGACACTCCCCAGGAAATTAGCGATAGTAAAATGCAGCGCCCACAAGACAATTACTGACAATATGGGTAAGGGGAACGCCTTTGCAGACCAGATAGCTAAGGAGACAGCCCGAACGAAGATGAAAAAGATGTTTGTAGCAGGTCCCTCTAGGTGGGTGCCTGAGGTCGCCATGTTTGAGGATACACTGGAAAATGTCAAGGGGATACAGACTGAGGCAACAATTGAGGAATTAGCGATATGACAGGAAAGCACAGCACGTTTGGATGAGGAGGGGTGTTGGACTGATAAGTCAGGGAAACAGAGATGGATGCTTCCAGAAGCATATGTTCTTCCCGTAGTCACCATGGCCATTGGGCCAGCTCATATCAGTGCTAAGGGTATTTGTAAGTTGCTAGACCCTGTATGGCAAAATTATGATATCCCAAAGACTGCCGTTCATTTGGTCAAATATTGTATGGTGTGCATGATGCACAATCCTGGAAAACGTACCCCTACACCACCTGGTAATTTTGCACCTCCCACTTTCCCTTTTGAGGTCTTTCAGATAGATTATATAGAAATGGATCGAGTCAACAATTTGAAATATGTCTTGGTGGTTGTTTGTGCATTTAGTAAATGGGTTGAGGCCTATCCCACGAAAGAAAACACAGCCATAGCGACTGCAAAAGTACTCCTGAAGGAGTTCTTTCCTAGCTTCGGCTTGCCCCGTTTGATTTGGAGTGACAATGGAAGCCACTTTAATGCTAAAGTGATTTAGTTAGTTTGTGAGGGACTACATATCAGACAAAAATTTCATGCTGCAAATCACCCCCAGTCCGCAGGTTTGGTTGAGAAGTAAAATGGTACTATCAAACTGAAACTGGCAAAGATTCAGGAGAGCACAGGGTTGCAGTGGCCAGATGCTTTACCATTAGCCCTTCTGTCCACAAGAACTACAGCGCATTCTAGGACAGGACTGTCACCCTACGAGGTCGTGTTCGGGCGCCCGGCAAATGTCTGGGGCGTCCCGCGTCCTCTTAGATTTTCCGAAATTTAATATCCTCTGTTAGTGGACTATCTGTATGAGTTAACTAAAAGTCTGCGTTCTATTCACCAACAGATCCAGGATTCCCTCCCGCCAGTACCTGAGGGTCCAGGACATGATATTAGGCCTGGAGATTATATATTAATCCGAACTTTTCAGAGAAAGAAGAACTTGGAGCCGAGGTGGAAGGGGCCAGTCCAGGTGCTACTTGCCACCCGCACTGCAGTCAAGGTCACCGGCCGAAAGAACTGGATTCATAGTCAACACTGCCGCAAAGTGCCTCTACCCTTACCCTATGATCAGTGGGTCAGAGATGGAATAGGGGACTCGGAGTGGGAGCAAGTCCCACGGTTCGTCCCCTTTTCAGATGCCAAACTCAAGTGGACCCAAACAGAGGCAGAAAATGAGGAGGTGCTAAATGCAGCAGTGCCCCCAGAGATTAAGGCAATTCCAGAGCCCCTCTCTACTGGCCCCTCTGTGTCTCAGCCCCTTTTTACTGACCTTTCTGTGCCTGGAGTAGCTAGGTACAATTTGCGCCCCTGACGGAGGAACAGTGCACCAAAGGAAAAGTCAGATTAGCAGGGATGGACTGCGCAAGTCAGGCAACAGTGGTTTAGGGAGAGGGGAGATTGATGCATTGTTCGGACATTGGTCAGGATAGATCGAACGTGCTCCCCTGGAGGGGGGTACATTATCCTGTGCGACGTGGGATTTCTTCAAGAGCTAGGACCGAACAGCTCCACCGCCGGTGCTCAAAAGTGCCAACGTTGATGAACAATAGGAGTCTACCAGTGAGGCTCAGACAGACACTGGGAACACTTGCCCCTTTTTGTTATCAGTTCCATTGCATTCTCTTTTCTTGTTTTGCAATGTATCCATTTGGTCGGCCCATTACTGAGGAAGAACAACCGTTTGCACCTCCGCGTCCAGAGCGGGGTTGGTCCACGAAAAGTTAAATAGTTTTTGCATCAATAGTTGTTATTACACTAATAATTGTACTAGGGATATCCTACTTTCAGGATGAGAAGTATCCTGTGCATTCCCTGGTTGGTACAACACCCGTTCCTTCTGAACACATGTTTATCACTTTGGCTCCTCACAAGGGAGAACACCGAAAGACTTACACTGATAATGTTTTTATACAAATGTTGCACCAAGCTCATGATGTGTCTAACACAACAAATTGTTGGGTCTGTGGATTGCTCCCCTCAGTTACTCATAAGAGAGATAATCTACTGTTGATGCCTTTGTCATACCTTGGAAGTTGCAAGGGCTGGTTCGAATTGCTTGTAATGGTACATCACCATTTCCCCACCACTCCCGTCAGATTATGATCCCAGCTGATTCTAACACTGTGACTGATTATATACATTTCCATCATGGGTTTATTCTCATAGGCAAGGCAGGATTAAACATCTCTGGTACTTTGTCCCCAAACTCTTGTATGCGCAAGTATAATAAGGTGAAGAATAGCACATGGCTTCAAATGGAAATGGCTGATTTCCATACATTTAACACCTCTGAGTACTTCCGCTCCTTCCAAGACCGTAATGGGACTAGGGATAAGCCACTACTGGTGTCTGTGGTCAGCTTCACAGCTGCTTTCTGTGTTCAGGGACGGGGGGAGGTAGAGGTGGGGAACAGCAAATGTAATTTTACATTCCCACTTAGCACGATTAATAGCCCACCCTTGGTTTTGCCCCCTAATGTCTACTTCATTTGTGGATCCCAGGCTTATGTCTGGCTGCCTAGGGGATGGTCAGGCAGATGTTACTTCTCTTTCCTTCTTCCCCCAGTGTATTCACAAAATCCTCAGCACACGTCTGTAGAGTGATATTAAATATCAATGCAAGTATACACAAATTATAAACACAGTTTCAGAAATCTTCTCTTTCTTTTATTCTTTTCTTTCTGATCAGCCAACACGTGTTTCATCGCACAAACTGGGAAATCGTCCGCGACTTTCTCAAGGCTGAGTAAACAAAAAATAAACAATGGCCATTGTGACACCATACATACAACTGGTGTGCACAAGCTCAATTCAGATATAAACGTGATACAATGTGCAATTGCAAAAGCATGCACATGGTGGGCCTATAGTCAATGATGGTGACTTCGTGAGCATCACTAAGTGAAGATAAAACAAACTATCGTGCAAGCATATTTCATATTAAAAAAAAAACACTAAATCAAGGTGATGGAGAAAAACCTATTGATTAAATAGCTCCCAAAGCCCGAAACCGTATAAGGGCATCTAGATCAAGCCACAAAGCCACAAATACACAAGACCGAAACCATAAAGAAACACCTGGGCCGTGTATGTCAAACCCTTCTCTCATTGCCGTCAGTACTTAAGCAAGGCTTTCAAAGACCAAAAGGGGGGTGACTACTATCTCACCCATCTAGCCAAATACATGCATCACTGTTGTGATATTTCTTCTGTCGTCAGCTTAACAGCTGCTTTCAGTGTTCAGGGATGGGGGGAGGTAGAGGTGGGAAACAGCAAATGTAATTTTACATTTCCCCAGTGTATGTCGCTCCGCCCAATTACCATAAAGACCATCGGCTGCAGCGCAGAAGTGTATACTTGTCCCGGGTGGGAAGGGTTATTGACACAAAAGATATAGATCAGACAGATACCACTTTGCAGCAGTTTAAGGATGCAATGAAGGGTATTGTACCTTTTTGGGGTCCCAAGTCCAACAGCCTTAACATTCGTCGGCTCACGAGAGTTGTAGAAGGGGTCATTAATACAACAGCAGGGATTCTGACCAATATCACTGCTGAGCTTCAGGCTACGAGAATCGTTACCTTACAAAACCGGATGGTGTTAGACTTCATCCTTGCTGATCAGGGAGGGGCCTGTCGCGTCATTGGTAGTAGCTGTTGTGTATATATACCTGACCACGCCCCCAGCGTATATGCTGCCATACAGAAATTACACAGACTATCCTCCGACATTCACCAGGAAAATGGTACTTGGACCCTAGCTGGGTGGTTTTGGGGTCTGTTTACGTCCTGGGATTGGAAGATCCTTGCTTTCCTGGCCATATTTGCTGGCATTTTCCTCACCTGTCACATCTGTATACAATGTCTTCCAGCCTGTTGCTCTTATTGTGTTACACTTCTCACCCCAAAGCAGAAGACACCCACCCATGATACTCATGCTGTGATTATGACTCAGAAAGAAATACACAGTTTAATGCAGATAGACGAGGGTATATTTGAGGACTCATCTTCCCTTGATGCTGAATACATGGATTGCTCTGAATTCTGAAGATCATTTGTTATATACATGCCATGCTATATTCCATATTCTCTCAACTTCAAATGGTTAGCTTCTGCTAAAAGGAGGGTCTGTTGAAATGTAAATGTTATGCACTCGTTTTGCTTACATATTGCTCTATGTAAAGTTAGCATGCGTGGCACCATTTTAAGTTGAGCCGCCATTTTGAGCCATGATTGAAATTAACTTCTGTCTCACTCTGTCTGCCTCAAAAGCAGCTGCGATATTGTTTTTTTTTTTTTTGTATTTCTCCAAGGTTGAGCTTCGCTGTACTAATGAATAGACTGTTTTTGCCATCACATAGCTTTCTCACTAGATAGGCCTGCTCCCACCATTAGAGCGGCGGGCTTAGGTAGAGTAACCTTGATGCTGAGATAGCATGTTCCCGGTCCCAGGATTGCAACTCATCCTTCAGTACCTCCTTTGTTCATCGGCTACCAACTGGAAATTTCCAGTCTGGGCGTGTCTTTAGTGGTTGTGGAGATGTACATTATGTGTTACCATGTTGGCAGAAGTCAGTCCCTCTGCAGCAATCTAAGGAGGCTGGTCAGACCGAACTCCACTCGAGTGTACTCCTAATAAATACTTTTGGTTTGTATTCTCTACTGTCTGACCGCCTCTTCATTTGTATGGAAGGCTGAGAGGTGGTTGTGAGTGACCCGGGTGGCCCTAATCGGGTCACTTCCTTCATCTGCAACAAAACACGCAGTCTGCAATGGCAGTGTGTGTGTGTAAAGGTACAGGGCCTCTAAGGGTGGCACAATAAGTGCTGCAGCCCTTAGAAGCCTTACCTGGCCACAGTGCCCTTGGTACCTGTGGTACCATTTACAAGGGACTGACCTATGGCCAAAGAGTGCCAATTGGGTTTTGTCAAAATGCAGTTTTAGGGAAAGAACATAGGCCCTGGGTACCTGTTTGGCAGGAACCCAGGGCACACTCAGTCAAAGTACATCAGCAGTTTAAAAAGTGGGGGCAACCATGCAAAAAGAGGGAACTTTCTCACAGGGGGCCACACCATACAGTCTGGTATGTGCCTGAAGGCTGCATCAAAGCGGTGGCATTCCCAAGGAGACAGGGTATGGTGGGGGATTATGGGGATGGGGAAAAAACACCCCTTTTCCAAAGATTTCTAGAAAATGATTTCTTTCAAACATTTTTTGTACATTTTACATTCTGTTACCTGTAGGTTATAAGACCACAAATAGATACAGAATATCTTATTCATTTTAACAGCCTGCCATACCACAAACACTCATTGCCACAACTCCTCTGTACTCATGATTACAGTTTCCTTACCATTTTGTATGCACCTCCACTGTCCTCTCATCTAAGCTAGGGATGCCTATGAGCAGGGATGCCTTGCTGATAGAACAAGCTGAACTTGCTGTTGAAACAAAGCCCAAGGTCGCATGAACGCGTGGATCTAGATGGCTGCCTCCTGCTGAAGCGCTAATTAGCCCTATTTTCCGACGACAAAGTTCTGACGATTAGGGCATTTTTCAATCAACCTTAACCCAGATTTTTGCTTGTCCACCCTTCCCTTTGGCTGGTTTTGGAAGACTTTACTGACTGGTTTGAGGCATTTTCTCGGTTGCTATTTTCACCGGCTGCTCTGCTCCTGCTTTGTTGAGATTCCTGTAAAGAGGGCGGAGTTCTACTTTAAGAAAGGGCGAGGCTGTGGCCTGGAACCACTCCCACAGCCAGTTTTAGCTGCTGCACGCTTCAATATTTGGTGAATATCTCTTCGTTTTGCTTCTAGTTTTCAGCTTTTGTTCACAATCACCTATTTAAAAAAAATTGAAATATATTTAACTGTTCCAACTCAGTAAAATGGAAGGAAAAACCATCTCTACAGGAAATAATAAACGTAGGCAAGCTATTTCTCCACCACCTGTTACATCTAAGATTGTAGACTCAAATGAACCTTCTTTGTCTACTTTACTGGAGGAATTGCAAGCTGTCTATTTAAATACTGACTCTATTGTGTCAGAAGTTAAAAATATCCGTAAGGACATGGCTAGTCTTTAGATGAAAATTTCAGATAACTCAATTAAAATACAAGACAATAGGGCTCAAATTGATAGCTTTATACCTATGGTAGCAAAAATTTCACCAATGAGTCAGTTACTGCTAGATTTGAAAAATCGCAACCGTCAATACAACTTACGTATTTTTAATTTACCAGAAGACGTAGAAGGAAATGATTGTAGGCAGTACTTAGAAAAACTGCTGCCAAGCTTGCTAAAACTGCAATTTTCTGAGAAATTCGAAATAGACAAAGCGCATAGAATTCCTTCTCACCGAAACCCTTGTCACCGCAAACCACGACAAATGATATTTAAGGTTCTACGTCGTAGTCATTTAGTGATGATTAGGAGGGCAGCTAGAGAAATTCCATCTTTAATGGTAAATGGAAATAAAATCTACATACACCAAGACTGTTCAAATACGTAAAGAATTTACTGATCTGAGACCACGACTACGCTCCTCGAGTTTTAAATATGGTCTCTTTGGGCCAGATGTACGACCAAGACAATTGTGCATCGCAAATTGAGACTCTTTTGCGAGTCACAATTTGCGAGGCGCAATTTCCGATGTACAACAGTGTATTTCACACTGTTTGCGATTCCCAATGGGGTCGCAAATTGCGAGGCTCATTAATATTAATGAGCCTCTCGCAATTTGCGAGCGCATTGGGAATGACAGCCCTCCCAGGGATGGTGGCCTGCTGCTGGGCTCAGCAGACCACCATGTCTGGGACTGCTTTTTAATAAAGCAGCTTTTTAAAAAAAAAATGCAGCCCGTTTTCCTTAAAGGAAAACGGGATGCATTTAGAAAAGAAAAATGAAACTTTTCAGTTTCATGTTTTTTAAGGGCAGGCTGTGGTCTCTGGGACCACTGCCTGCTCTTAAAATTTTTTTTCCAACATACTCACAAAGGGGAAGGGGTCCAGTGGACCCCTTCCCCTCTGCGAGTGGTTTACCACCTACTTGAAGTAGGTGGTAAACTGCGAGTGTTTTGTGGCCGCAAATGCGGTCGCAAAACACTAGTACATAGCATGTTGACTCGCTATTAGGAAGGGACGCCCCTTCCTAATAGCGAGAATCGCAAATGCTATTTTGCGAGTCAGAGACTCGCAAAATAGCATTTGTACATGCTATTACCCTTATTTGCGGCCGCAAATGGGAGGTTCTCCCGTTTGCGGCCACAAAAAAGGGTCGTACATCTGGCCCTTTGATCCTACTACTATGAGAATCTGGAAAGATGGCGTCTCAAAATCCTTTCAGCGACCGGAAGACCTACGTACTTTCTTGGATCAACAATCATCAATGTCCATGGAAACAAATGCCATGAATACTTGACTTTATTTACTTATTCATTTTTTCTGGGTCATTTTCTAGGTTTTGCTTTCTAATTTAACTTGCCCTATTTTTTCTTTTTCAGATTAGCTATATAGGCGCTCTTCTTGGAAAGGTTATTCTTGGTAATGCGTGTACGTGATTCTACAATTCTATTTATGTCTTCGTGTTGTTTAATGTATGTTTGTCCTTGTCTTTCCTTTTCTCCCTATTCATCTTATGTAGGGCTACTTTTGATATGTTGTCTTTATTTGTTCTGTCTCTTTCTACTGACATCTTTGTTAACATATGGCTAATTTCAATCATGTTAAAATTGTTTCTTTAAATGTTAAAGGTTTAAAACATCCCATTGAACGTGTTAAAATTTTAAATTATTTAGCAAGTCACAAAACGGATATTGGTTTTTTACAGGAGACACACATTGACAATAAGGTTTTATCATATATGCAGAAAAAATGGGTGGGTACTGTTGTTTCTTCACCCGCAATTAATACGAAAAATGGAGTGGCTATTCTTTTTGCAAAAAAATTACATTTTCAAATACTGAGTACATTTTCAGATTCAGAAGGTCGGTACATTATTGTTAAAATTAAATTGGATACCACACCTATTTATTTAATTAATGTATATGGGCCAACAAATGATGATCTCACATTCTGGTCCTTATTTACGACAGAGGTGCTCAAATTAGGTAATGTTCCACTCATTATTGGTGGAGATTTTAATTTAATTGGGATCCTTTGTTAGATAGATCATCACAATCTAAATATCGTCCAACTAAAGCCTTTTTTACCTTAAAATCTTTTTTTAAGACAACTAAATTAGTGGATTTATGGCGATTACACTATCCAACTGAAAAATGTTTTTCTTTTTTCTCAAAACCTCATAATTCTTACTCACGACTGGATTATTTATTAGTATCCAGACAATTAATTCAGTCGGTCTCTTCCCCATTAACCCCTTCCCTGCTCATGACGAGCTCAGCTCGTCATGCTGCACGGGCGGGCTGTGCACATGACGTGCTGAGCTCGTCACGACCACGCCCGCGATTGGAATGTCCAGCACCTGGCTGGAATTCCGCTCGCAGCGAAGGCGTTAATACATAATATAGACATCTCTGACCATGCCATTATTTCAGCCATTGTTAAATTTTCCCCTACTCTATCTACTCATTCCAGGTGGTGTATGAATAGGCATACTGTTCTTAATGAAAAGAATACACCAAAACTTTTATCTGCACTTCAGGATTATTTTACTTTTAATCCTGAAGATTCTGTGTCCTTGGTAACATGTTGGGACGCATTTAAGGCATACATGAGTGGTGTAGCCATTTCTATTATGGCTCATGAAAACAAATCTTTTAATGCCAAAATTAAAGATTTAGACAAACAGATTGCAAAATTGGAGAGACTATTTATCTCATCAAATGACTTTAAATATAAAATGCAACTACAAAAATTCTGTTATGAATTCAACTCCATATTAAGTAGACATGCGGGTATTCAACTTTCTAATAATAAGGCCCAATCAGGAAGATTTTTGGCAAATTATTTGCTTATAAAAAAAGATAAGAAGCATATTACTATGATCCATGGGGTTAAAGGTAACACTAATGTGGCGTTATCCCATAAAGATATTTTTAATGAATTTCTAACTTACTACGAAAATTTATATAATAAACCTCCTTCTGTTAATTCTTTTTTGATTAACAATTTTTTGCGCAATTGTGGTTTACAGAAAATATCACAATCAACCAAAGATAGATTCACCAATTACTTTAGAGGAAATTGAATTGGCTATTAAATTCCTCAAACTTAATAAATCACCTGGACCTGATGGAATCCTGGCTGAGTTTTATAAGGTTTTTGCTCCACACCTCCTACCTTACCTGCTTCAACTTTTCTCCTCTTTTAGTACATTAGGAACACCTTCTGGTTCATTTACTAAAGCATTAATTATTGTTCTTCCAAAACCCAACAATGATCCCTCTATTGTTTCAAATTATCGGCCAATTTCCTTAATAAATCAAGATTGTAAACTTTATGCCAAAATACTTGCAACTATATTGACCTCTGTGCTTGATTCTATCGTACATTCTGATCAGTCTGGTTTTATGAAACTTAGATATTCTGCAAATAATACCAGAGTGTTACTAGATGCTATTGAGCAAGGACCTAAATTATCAATACCTTCTGGATTGCTAGCATTAGATGCAGAAAAAGCTGTTGATAAAGTTCATTGGCAATTTTTATTTCAATCATTAGCTATGTTTAATTTTGGTGATTCAGTTATTCACATGATATCTGCTCTTTACACTAGACTTTCTGCTAGACTTTTTATAAATGGTCATATTTCTAATCATTTTTTTCTTTTTAGGGGTACAAGACAAGGCTGTCCTCTGTCTCCCTTACTTTTCTTCTAGTTAGAGAATCTCTGCTTACTGCTATTAGAAAATGTACAGAAATTATTGGTTTTAATATTAAGGATGTTACTATAAAAACATTAACTTATGTGGATGATATTCTTTTGTTTATTAGTAATCCTGAGTCATCCCTTCCTCCTTTATTTAACGTAATATCGTTATATTCTCAAATTTCTGAATATAAGTTAAATACAAACAAAAACATTTTTTTTCCTTTAAATGTATATTGCACGCCTGATATGCTACCTATTCAAGATATAATTTGGCAAAGGGAGAAATTTTAATATTTAGGTGTCTTTTTTCCCCATAATATTAAAAGATTAGTCACAATAAATTGTGATGACATCATAAATTACATTAGGGAAAAATTGTCCAAGTGGTCTTCTCTACATCTCTCATGGTGGGGGGGAAATAGATTCAATTAAAATGATAATTGCTCCCAAAATATTTCATCTTCTTGCTATGTTACTGACTCAATTCCCTAGGTTATTTTATAAAACTATTGATAAGCTTTTTTCTAAATTCATTTTGAATAATAAAACTCCTTGTATCAGTTATAATAAATTGAAAATGGTAAAATGTAATGGGAGTTTTGGGTTACCTGATTTTTTTAAATTACCACAAAGCTTTTATATAATAGCAAAGTTCTCTTTAGTTTACTCAGTCTCAACTCACTAACACTCCCACATGGCTTCTTATAGAAAAAGGGTTAATAGCGCCATTTCCTCTGACTGCTTTAATAACTATGTCTAATACATCAACATTACTTAGTTAATCTGTTATTTTAAAATCCACTAAACTGATCTTACATGATTTAGATTCGTTATTTCAATCTCTCGACGCCCATACCTTGAATTTATCGCTTTGATATAATCCACACTTAAAACTTTCTAGAACCATACAATTTTGGAAGGCTTGGATAATGAATGGTGTTTTCTTTCATAAAGCTATATAACTTAATAATGGCTTTCTCTCATTTAAAGAATTGGAACAAAAGTTTGGTTTACCTCCTTCTAATTTTTCCAAATATTAGCTCCTATGTAATTCTATTTTAGATTCCTTTTCTGGTAATATTCCCTCAAATAATACTTCTGACTTAGAAGTGTATATTCAAACACTGACTACCTCAACTCATGCTGTATCCCTAATCTATAAGAAGATGTATAATTTTCAAGGGAGCAATATTGGTATGATTTCTAACTTCTGGAATAAAGAATTATCATTAACATTATCACAAGATATTTGGCAGAAAATATGGTTAAATGGGATTTCAGGATGGCTTCCTGTGTCATTATATCAAACCAATTCTTATATTCTCTTTAACTGTTCATGGACTCCTTTAAAGTTATTTCAAGCTAAGCTTTTGCCTTCTCCTATTTGCTGGCATTGTAAATTGCATACAGGTTCGTTAAAACATATGCTTTATGAGTGTAATATTGTATTTCAATTTTGGAAGGAGTTTTAGGATGTTATTAAACGCATATTCAATTTTTCTGTACCAATTTCATATACTATTTTGATTTGCGAATCTGCTGTCTTTTCTATGAATATGTCAGTTCTACAATCTAAACAGTTTGATTTTTTAATTTTAGCAGCCTTTAAATCTATTACGGCTAGTTGGAAAGATTCTTCCTCATTATCAGTGAACACATGGTGGTCATGGATAGTTCTTACTAGAGGAGGTGCTAGCCTATCTTTATCTGGTGTTGTTCATAATAGTTCTGCATATCATAGTTTTTGGAAACCTATTGATCATTATATAATTGCCCATTTTTAATTCATTCCTTTTTACTGCTTTATTTATTTCCATATTTATAAGGTTTGTTATGGTTATTAATAGTAGCTCTATTCTAAATTTTTACATTGATGTTAATCTATATTCCTCCCTTTTCCTTTTAATTTTCGTTACAATTCTTATTTCCTATATATTACAGACGTCTTTTTACTCTTTGTATGTAGGTACTATTATTCTATTGTTACTATTTTTTATGATCTTGTATAAAGTTCAGTGCTATTTTTTGTGTTGTTAACCTCTTATTATAAAATTCAATAAAATATTTTGGAAAAAAAAAAAGGAAACAAAGTCCAAAACCAGAAAAGCATGAACAGGATGCCTTTGCAACATTGTTTTTATAGGTTTTCCAATTCTGGGCTTTGCTTCTAGAGTCATTTCAGCTTGGTCTATGACCAGGGCAGCCTTGCTTGCAAAACAAGGTGAACTAACTTTAGAAATAAAGCCCAGATCCCAAAATGATGCTGTTTGCATAGCAGAATTGACCAAAAAATGGACCTCGAGCATCTTTCTCTGCTGAAACCAGGTCCCAGAGGGAGCTCTGCGGGCTGCAAGGAAAGGTCTGCCTGGCCGCCAGCGGCCTGCTTGTTGTACTTTGAGTACCACTGCTCTAGAGCAATGTGTAACTAACATACTCAAAGCATTGCCAACCTTACTCAAGAATCGTCTCTTCCCAAATTAGAGACATGTTTGTTTCATATATTTAAATTTGGGGTTTTATTCATCATCTACCCACTATGACTCCCACAAAAACCAAAGTGGCTCTGAAATGGCCAGTTCCAACAAATGTCAATGATATATAGGCCTTCTTTGGGTTCTCTTTATTCTAACAATATTGCAAGCAAGGCTTTTTTTTGGTGTAGTGACCTCGTTAACAGCTTTACTGTGTGAAAATAGGCCTTCAATTGATCCATCGTAGCAGAGCAGATTTTTTCAACTCTAAAAAACATTATACAATTCTTCTGGTCCTTCTGTATACTGTCACCTCTCTACCTTGTTGTGTGGAGGCAAATGGCTAACAAGCATTGGCATAGCCAATAGGTCTCGTCTTTGGGCCCTTATAAGTGTTTAGCCATGCAGCACATTATCCTGGGTGGTTCAATTATAGCTTAATTCCTGAATATGTGTAAGGTTATATCAAGCCCGAATTGCACTCATTAAAAAAAAAATATTCACACCAAATTGCAGGCACATGAAGCAAAGTAAACAAGTCTCATGAAGGTCCCACCCATCCCACCCTGAGACGGGCCTGAGAATGGGGAATTGCTTATTTTAATAAGGGAGAGTATGCCAGAGGCCCAGTAGGAGGACCAGAGTGGACTAGGCAGGGGGCTACCATGAAAGAACCAGGGACTGTGTATCGATAGAGAGCTGAAGCTTGTGTACGTCACAACTAAGAGGAGTATATACAAGGAACCACGGCGGGCATAAAAAAGGAGACAGGGAGGTATATCAACCTGACAGTCAGGAGTATATATTAAAAGGGCTCAATGATCAAAGGGGTCAGTGACAGCCTATAAAAGGGGGCTTGGAAGCGCACAAATGTGAGAACTGTGTATTTAAATAAGGAACAAGGAAGAATAAGTACATAAGAAGTGACTAGGCAGGGTATGTAAATGTGGCAGCGTTGAGCCCATCTATAACAAGCATTTGCAATGCAATCGGTCTCGTCTTTGAGTTATGCAGCACATTATTGTGGGTACAGCAACAGTTACTCTTCTGCTGTGCACGCATAGCCCCCTATTAGCAGCTTAATTTGCATCTCCAAACAAATGCACTTGTTTCTACATCAAATTATTTAAAATGGATTAAAAGCAAGTATGTGTGCAAAACGCTGTACCAAAGATAGCTGTAGATTACTGTACTCAGTCATTTAAAAAGGGGACACGTTGGCAAGGGTGATGTAAACCTCCACAACTGATGGATTCTGAGGGAGAAAGGAGTTTGTCCACAGCAGGAACCAAAAACCTTACAGATTTATATATAATTTAAACTGCAAGATTTCTTCTTTGTCATGAAAATATTTTGATACACTAGCCATGCAAGTTTATGTTTCCATCACAGGTACCGTTTTTTTCAACACATTTCTTTATTGATACCAATAAGTATTATGCATACCTTAATATCAAAGCATTCTGTCTTATGTCTCATTTTCTAGCTAATTGGCTAACCTCTAGACGGCAAAATGTAAAAGGCACAACTCCATGTTAGGGCTTGCCCCTGCTCACCTGTGTATTAATGAGTATTATCCACCCTGAGCAAGAACTGGTGGTAAAGAATTCTATGTCAGGACCGGAGGCTCGGATTATGCTTCTCATTTCTTTACTGAAAACTCAGCAGCCAATAGAAAAACCAGTAACAAAAAAAACCCACATGGGTCACATGATCAACCATAGAGTACCATCATATATAAGGACCAAGCACAACCATAGTGTCCTCTTTCTTTGCTGCTCCGCAGCCAGTTAAGTGCTCTTCCCCTTTATTTGCAGCGCTTGCTTACAGGGGTTATTCATATTGTGTAATCGCTATTTTGCATTGTTGAAGTTGATTGCTTTATGCCGCTTTGATGCGAGTATTATTGCCTTGATTTCGCTGTGTTTCTGCGAGTATTATTGCCTTGATTTCGCTACTTCTCTGTGCCCGTTTTACATCTGCGCTCTACGCTTCGAGCGCTTCATTCCTATTTCAGGTTTCTTCGCGCAAGAGTGTACGGCGTTATGTGATTATATTCGGGCTCTCCTTGCCCGTTTGGCTGTTCTGTGTGGAGCGGGAGTCTCTGCGGGGAGCAAGGACTCGCGTCTCGGTGACGCGTAGTCCTCTTTCAGTTTCCAGCGTCTGCCCGGTTCCGCGCATGCGCGGCGGCCATTTTTGTTGCTCGACTTCATTCGAGCTTTACTGAATGACGGAGCAGCGTTTCTCTGGCTCCTTTGACCCCAAATAATTAGCATTTTCAAGCGCGTTTGGACCGCTGGTGCTCCCCTTCACGCCCCTTTCAATCTTGACTGGTTTGGGGCTGTATAATTTGCATAGGCTTTGCCTAGAGTGGTGGCAAGCCCTCCCTCCACTTCCTAATTGCTTATTTATATCCACGAAAGATCAGACTTGACTTGCCTGGGGCTTCCACTCCCCCTGAATTATACATTTGTATTTATATTTACTTGCTGCCTGACCTGTGTCATTCATCCCTGAATTGTTCACAGGCACTCCTCCTGGGGGAATATTGTTACTCTTCTGAGTGACTATAATGGCTGAATTCTATTATGAGGAGGACTATTACTATGAGGAGGAACCCTCTGGGTCCATGGAGCAGGACCTCGTTGAGGCTCTGGACGCAGGTGTCCAACATTCAGTGAATAAGGCCTTAGTGAGGGCCATAGAACCCCTCAAGCGTCACCTTTGCACCTATGCCAAGCAACAAGGCTGGCTACCTACCGTAGGCAATCGCCCTAGGGCAAGTGGTACTGGGGGTAAGAACCCGCACGCGGCGGACTTTGCCAAGTTAGCAAAATCTATGACCGAACCAGAGTATAACGTTCCCAGCAGGGAAGCTACCATCACAGAGCTTACCCAGGATGATGACCAGGACACTTCCTCAGACCCTTCCACCGACCAAGAGGAGTCTCCTAGACCCTCCAAGAAGGCAAGAAAGGAGAAGCACGCTGACGTGCCTTCTACTCCCAAGGTCCTCAATTTTGAGCCGACCGAGATCGTTCACCCTAATTCTACTGCCTGGACTCCACCCCAAGAAGTGGCCGAGTATGTCCAGTCCCATTTACGCCAGGCCTTCGACAAAGATGTACGGGCGCACCTACGCTCCGAGTGTCCCAGACCTGATCTTGCGGGTAAGGTGGCAGAGACCCCGGAGGTTGATCCATCCATGCTTACTTATTTAAAAAAGTATTCTAAGGATCCCAAGAAGGGCCTCAATAGGTCTTGGCGTTCATGCCAGGACAAGTTACTGGACATGGCCGGACCCCTGACGAAGATCTTGGAACTAGGATTCAGGGCGAAAGAGTCTGCCTTGGCAATAGACCCTGAGGAGCTCATTGGTTGGGCTCAGAGAGCTGTGTGCCAATTGGGAAACGCCAATTGTGCATTATCTACAGAGCGCAGGCGCTCCATCTTGTTGAAATTGGATCCTAAACTGGCCGAACTCTCTACATCTGAATCTGGCCCCTTAGCCCAGGGCCTCCTATTTGGACAACCGTTTCTTAAGGAGCTAACAAAGTTTGTTGCCACGTTTAGTGGTTTAGACAAGGCACAAGGGTCCCTCAAGCGGGCTTTCCGTCCGGTTTTTGGCAGGGCCGGACGATTTCGGGGGCACTCGTTCGGCCGGGGGTACAATCAAGGCGCCCCTCGGGGTCATCAGTGAGGAGGGTATCAGGATCCCAACTCCAACTCCTCCTTCTACCCCACGAGACGCTCCAGGAACAAGTTCCGCAAGAGCCGATTTGGTGGCGATTCAGGAAATCAACAGATTGCCGGAAATTCAGGTGAGACTGATTCCGTGTTCAGAAGTGATATTGGGGGGCAGAGTAATGTTTTTTCTAGACAATTGGCGCGCAATCTCGCAGGATGCATGGGTCTTAGAGACCGTTCAGGGATACAAGTTAGAGCTTTACGATTCCCCTGTCCAGAGCGCTCCTCCCACACAAATGCTTTTTTCCCGACACGATCAGACATTTATCTCCGCAGAGATAGCCTCCTTACTTCGGAAAGGAGCCATAGTGATCTCGTCTCTGCACCCCCGAGGTTTCCTCAGCAATGTCTTTCTGGTGGAGAAGAAAGAGGGTGGATCCAGGCTAGTTCTAAACTTAAGAGACTTCAACGCCTGGATAGTCTACAGACATTTCAAGATGGAGGGCATCCATCTCCTGCGCGATCTCCTCAGAGAAGGGGACTGGATGGTCCGCTTGGACCTGAAGGATGCGTATCTGTCCATTCGCATATTCGCCCCTCATCGCCGGTTCCTACAGTTTCTCTGGCAGGGAGTATGTTACGAATACACGGTTCTCCCATTCGGACTCTCGTCAGCACCATGGTGCTTCACAAAACTACTCCGCCCTGTAGTGGAATCATTGAGAGCTCGGGGAGTCCGCATGATCGTCTACTTAGACGACATCATTATTATGGCGACCTCCCCTCGTCTAGTGATGACTCATCTCGAATGGGAGGTCAATCTCCTGCAGAGCCTAGGGTTCATTGTGAACTCGCAGAAGTCGATTCTGACTCCGTCTCAATCGATCGAGTTCCTAGGATTTCTAGTAAATTCTCTCAGTTGTCAGCTCCTTTTACCGGCTCAAAAGATCAGATCGATCACACGGGAATTGAGGTCCGCCCTGCACAAACAGATGGTATCGTTGCGATCCATAGCCCGGATCGTGGGTTTGTTGGCCTCCTCGATTCTAGAGTTGTTTTGGTGGTTAAACCACATGGAGGCCTGGAACGGCCGTGCACTGTTTGGATCGACACCAGGCGTAGTGATCGAATCCGATGCCAGCCGGTGGGGTTGGGGAGCCCGTTGCGGCCAATTGTCCACGGGTGGTCACTGGTCGCAGGAGGAGCTCGCTCTACATATCAACTGCCTGGAGCTCCTTGCTGGTTCCTTTGCGATCCGCTGCCTTTCACCGCAGAAGACGGATTGTTGTATCCTTCTTCGGATGGACAACATTTCAGCGGTGAGGTATGTGAACAAACTGGGCGGCACGAAGTCCTGCATGCTGGTGGAGATCGCCAAGGACTTTTGGCACTATTGCCTACAGAACAGACTTTCCGTGATAGCGGAATATCTTCCGGGTTCCAGCAACGAGGTGGCCGATTGGCACTCCCGTCATCTGCAAGATTTCAGCGACTGGAGGTTGCATCCCCAGGTGTTTCAAACTCTGAACAACCTTTGGGGTCCCTGTCACATAGACTTATTCGCGTCCCGCCTCAACAGGCAGATTCCAGCCTTTTACAGTTGTCGTCCGGATCCGGAAGCTCTAGCCACGGATGCCTTCCTACAGGTGTGGCCAACTTCTCTGTGTTATGCCTTCCCTCCGTTTGCAATGATTCCCAGGGTTCTAGCACGAACCAGGCCTCATCGGGCGGAGTTGATTTTGATCACCCCACTTTGGAGGGCGCAGGCTTGGTTCCCGATCCTCCTAGAGATGATCTGCGCAGTTCCCATTCTCCTCCCACGGTTATGGAACCTGTTGCTGGACCCTCTACAAGCTCCTCATCCATTGATAGAGTCGGGTCAACTTCCTCTGGTTGCTTGGCGGGTTTCCGGGATAGATGGAAAGTCCCAGGCCTTTCACGGGAGGCTGACAGATTCATCAATGAGGCATGGTCAGCTAATACGCACAAACGTTATTCCTCCTCTTGGAGAAGATGGTGTGATTGGTGCTCTCAATGGGAGGTGGATCCCTCTGAAGCACATGTCTCTCTAGTCGTTAACTTCCTGGCTTCTATTGCATCTTCTGGCTTAGCCTATAGAACGGTTAACAACTTTCGTTCAGCCATCTCTGCAGGTCATATTCCAGTGGATGGCAAGCCAGTTGGGGAACACCCGTTAGTGTGTAAATTGCTTAGAGGCGTTCGGATGGTTAAACCCCCTTGTCCCAAATATTCTCAGTTATGAGATGTGTCTATTGTCTTGAAATTTCTGGAAGCTTGGCCTTCTAATAAGTACCTTTCTAGGAAACAGTTATCTGCTAAACTGACAATGTTGCTCTGTTTAGTCTCTTGTAAAAGAGTTTCCGACGTTCGAGCAGGGCGTAGATTTTCTCCAGAAGAGTATCCTTCACTATCTCAAGGAGGACTAAGTGTAACACCTCCTCGATTTCCTACCCAGCTTTTCCTAATAATCCCAAACTGTGTGTTGTGCAATGTTTGAAGGATTACGAGGTGAGTACGGCGGAATTCCGAGCGGATATGAAAGGTCAACTTTTAATCGCGTTACAGAAACCCTTTCGCCCAGTGACCCCAGCCACCTTTTCACAATGGATGCGTTGGCTCATGAGCGAAGCGGGTATTGATGTGTCAAAATTTGGGGCTCATTCAGCCCGTGGTGCTATGGCCTCTAAGGCCTATTCAGCAGGAGTCAGCCTGTCGGATTTTATGAACGCAGCTGACTGGTCTACAGAGAGTACATTTAAAGCTTTTTATTATAAACCAATTGCAGATGTTGCTTCTGTGGTGGTGGCTAAGCTTTGAACAAGCATAATCGAAGCCTCCGGTCCTGACATAGAATTAAAAATTTGCTAACATTCGTGACAAGAATTTTCAATTCTATTAAGGACACGGAGGCGAGGATTATCCCACCCGAATGTTACCTTGACATTATATACTGTGCTTGATATATGCTAAAAAGTATTACTGTGCCTATGTTTCCTTGTTTACTCCCACCCTTCTGTTGATACATTACTCACATGTTGTGGAAAGGTGTTACAGGTATTCTTTCTATTCTTTCCAGGCGCTGATAAGAAGTAATGTGTGAGAATCCTTGGACGCTTCGAAGTTCTTCGTGTCCACACGATGTTTGTGTTCATTGGGCCGTGTCCCACTTCGGAAGTGGAGCCCCGTTGGGCCTCTTGTTTGTCGGTTTGAAGAAGTTACCTTGTCTTCATGCTGTTCTTGGGAGCAGGTGGCGCATGGACTTAACTGTCATGGTTTACAAAGAAAGAGGACACTATGGTTGTGCTTGGTCCTTATATATGATGGTACTCTATGGTTGATCATGTGACCCATGTGGGTTTTTTTTGTTACTGGTTTTTCTATTGGCTGCTGAGTTTTCAGTAAAGAAATGAGAAGCATAATCCTCACCTCCGTGTCCTTAATAGAATTGAAAATTCTTGTCACGAATGTTAGCAAATTTTTAAGTGATTGTGGACATTCAAGTATTGCACTAAGCCTGCGATGTCTGCCTCCATTTTACCCTTCTTACTGAAGTCAGCTTTATTTAAGCATTGTTGTTTCCATTTCTTAAACTCTTCAGAAAGTGCCATGCTCCTAGTGCATCGCCAACGCACGTGTGGACAAGTACAGATGACTGCAACCGAGTTTCAATTTCTGCGAGCACTGTTTTACTTCATATTGAAAATTGTAGCTCTCTGATATATTTTGTTCAATAATACACAAAAAACACAAGTGGAGACACTGCACACGGGTTTTACACCCAAACACTCAGTCAATCAGGCATACAGAAACATAGTGCCAATATCGGCAACACTCATCACCCCTCATGCAGCATCATACCCCATAAATAAACAGACAAGACACTGTTTTCGTGGAGAAAATTGCTGCAGGTTTATTAGCATACCAACTATGCCAACATTGTTGGTTATCTTACAGGCGATCCAAAGGCAAGCCGCCCCTCGCGGCCTACCACCTGATGGGCCAACTTGCATCGTGGCCTTAGCCAATCGGTGCTTAGCGGTTATGGTGAGGGGATAGCCCCACCCACCTCCGGTGAACCGCCGGTTCACCCCATTACTCACGCCCCCCCTACGAGGGGCGGAGCGTTCAAGCGACCCCCGGTTATACAGGTTTCCAACCGCTCGTAGGACAGACGGGGCGCCGTCGCAACCCAGGGTCCACCGCGAAGACTTCCTGGGTATATTAGGCCTCAGCACCCTTTGTGCTCCTGAAGAGGGTACCCCTGAGTACCTTTCCGCCTCTGGATCGCCCTGTAACTCCGCCACAGCCTGGGTGTGGCGACCGTCGCAGCCAGGGCCCCCCACCAAGGCTGGCATTCCTACTTACATCCTGCTATTTCTAGGGCCTCCCCCAGATCCAGCAAGAACAAGTCCATGCCTATTCTGGAGAGATGTACCCCATCGTCCTCAAAGCACCCTGTGGATTTGGCGTGCAGCAACCCATGTCTAATGAAGCCAAATCCCCTCTGCTCTGTGTACTTACGCATAGTGCCGTTGACCCTCCTGCACGCAGCCTCCATCGCCTCCCCTGACCGAGCTCCATGCCACAGGAGCCAGGGGGTGATCTCAGACCACCAAAGTTCACATGTCCCCAACTGGTTGCTTAATTCGCACATTGTGGTCTTCATGTTTTGAAGCAATGTTTTTTTCCCCAAGGCAGTCAGGTCGTTCCCCCCCAGGTGTAACTAGAATATTGGGAGGACGCGTGCCTCCCCCCAGTCTCTGCTGCAGTTTGCCCAACAACCCATTCCATCGCATGCCTGGGTGCCCCAGCCAAATTATCTCGGTGTTGAAAAAGCCATGCCTCCACTTCCTGCTTTCAGCCCACCGTGCCAGTCTCAAGACGCCAGAATGGCCAATCACCCAGACCTTTGTTCCTGGCAAATAAAGAAATGTGATGTTGCAAAACGTTTATTGACACCACAGCACACCAAATTGAAAACAGTAAAATTACACTCCACAACACACTGCTGCCAGTCACCGGGACTCCGGTGACTGAAACAAAATTAAAGTTTGTGAGCTCATGGCCGTATGTATCTCTTGAAACATTGAGATTCCCACCGCCCCACTTGTTTGATACCTTCCAAGGCAAGCCTTCCTTAAATGCTGTTGTTGCTGCCCCTATGCGGAAAGAGTGGCTGCAGAAGCGCTTGCCCGGATCCTTGTTGCCTGACAGCGCCAGGCATGCATGCATTATGTGTTCCACCTGGAACTTCATAAGGGGCGTGTCATCTGCATGCAAGAGAAGATAACCTTCTGCCGCCAGGCGCAGGGCCAGATAAGCGGCGAACAGGCCCACTGGGCAATACCTGCCATCGCCCAGACTGTGTAGGCAGAACACCCTACCCTCCCCGGACTGGTCCGTCTTAGATCTTTTTAGAGTTATTTTGAGGGACGTCCCCGAGAGCACCGCATCCTGTACCTTCAAAGCCACCCCAGACCTGTTGTGCTTAGATCTGGCCACTAGCTCACTAATCCTGAGGGCCCAGAAGAAAGCCAGGCTGAAGGTGGCGGCAAATAATGCCGCCTCAAATGCTGAGTGGGTAGCCTTGTGCACCCAGTCCAGCATCCCCTGCAGGGTCTTGAAGTCTATGGGGGACCTGTTGTCCGGTGCCCTCGGTTCACTCCTGGCCCAACCTTTTAATGCTGCTCTGATCAAGAAGGATTTGGTGAGGTCGGACTGGCCCCTTAGTCTAGTGTGGTGACTGATTGCCGCCAGATGGCCTGAAATCCAAGAATGACTCTTCCCATTGTCCTTGGCCCACAATATGAAAGACTGTACCCTGCTTTCTAGCGATGACCCGCCTTCCTCACAGGATCCCACCACTGAACAGAATTTGGCAACGCAGGACCTGTATCTCTTACTGGTCCTGGGTGCTAGGGACAGCTCACCCAGCCCCGTCAGTCGGTTTTCCACTTCAGCAGGAACCAGAGGTGTGGTGGGAAAGGGGTCATCTCCTCTCTCGCTCTCGGCCACGCCTCCCGGAACCGGCGCCACTGAAAACGAGAGAGAGCATCAGCTGCTGTGTTCCGCACCCCCTGAATGTGTCGCGCCCTGCATTCAACGTTATTGTACAGACACGCCCGCACCAACTCCCTCAAGAGGCACAAAACCAGAGGGCAACTCGCTGACTGGGAGTTGATGGCCTGCACTACTGCCAGGTTGTCAGACCAAAAGAGGACCCTCTTAGCCGCCAGTACTGCAGGCCACAGGTGGAAAGCTACCACTATTGGGAACAACTCTAACACTGTGATGTTGGCCATGATCTTCTTCTTGTGCCAAGAGTTGGGCCATTTCTCAGCACACCATTCTCTATCTAAGATGGCCCCGAAACCTTCTCTGCCTGATGCATCTGTAAATAGAGCTATATCCGGGCTGCCCGCCCAGGGAGCCCTCCAAATTACTGAGCCGTTAAAATTGGCCAGGAACTCTGCCCACATGACTAGGTCCTGTCTCATTCCTTTGCTTAGCTTCACCATGTGGTGCTTCTTTTTGACCTTAGCAGTGGCCCTGGCTATCCTTCTGGCAAACACCCTCCCCGCTGGGATGACCCTGGCCGCAAAATTCAGTTTCCCCAGGAGGCATTGGATGGATTCCAAGGTGGCCCTGTCCTGCCCCACCGCTGACTGGATTTGTTGTGCTAGGTCACGGACCTTGTCTGCTGGCAGTCTGGACTACCCTGCGATGGTGTCAAGCTCAATCCCCAGAAAGGTTAAGACCTGCGCCGGACCCACCGTCTTACCTGGCGCGAGGGGGACCCCCAAGTGACTGGCCAACTTCTCGAAGTCCGCAAGGGCCTGCTTACAGTCCTGCGTGCCATCACTCCCTATGAACAGGAAGTCATCTAGGTAATGGGTCACACCTTCCACCCCGTAGGTCTCCTGGAGAGCCCACTGCAGGAAGCAACTGAACGCCTCAAAATATGCACAGGACACAGCGCAACCCATGGGCATGCATTTGTCGTAAAAGTACTTGCCCTCCAGCTTGAAACCCAGCAGGTGATGGCTGCTCGGTGGACTGGTAACAAGCGAAAGGCAGATTCGATGTCTGCCTTGGCTAACCAGGCCCCTTTGCCCGCCCTCCTGACTAAGTCCAATGCCACGTCCAGAGTACAATACGACACGGAGCAGGTGCCCTCCTCCAGCCCATGGTTAACTGATGCCCCCTCCGGGTATGAGAGGTGGTGAATTAGCCGAAAAGCCCCATGTTCCTTCTTAGGCACCACCCCCAGGGGCAAGACCACAAAGTTGTCCAACGGGGGTTGCAGGAATGGACCCGCCACCCTGCCCAAGGCCCTCTCCTTCTCTACCTTGGCACGAACTACCTCGGGTCGCTCCCTTGCTGATCTAAGGTTGTCGGCCTCCCTACTGCCCAGGGGACCCACATAGGGGATCTTGAAGCCGTCGCTAAAACCAACCAGCAACAAGCGGCTGTCTGGTTCGTTGGGGTACAGTCTGAGGAGGGGCGTGATGTTGGCCAGGCTGACAGGGGACAGGCCTTTGACTGTGAAAAGAACCTGGGGAGCTAGCTGTGGTGAGAAGGCTCGCAGTTAGGTCTGAGTTGGTCGCGGGGACAGGGTGGGGCGCAGGGCCAGGTGATGTGTGGGGGGAGGGAGCTTGAGATACTGGAGATCTACTGGCCTCAACTTTGTTGCCCGCCTTTGCCGGCTGGCTGTCGATCGTGCTTTGTGTGGCAAGAACACGCTGGGTGGGGGCCGCCACATATGTTGCATGCATGCAGAACTTGCACGTCTTACCCCAGGAGCAGGATCCATTGTTAAAAAGGTGGCATGTCCCCGGGGGAGACCTCCTGAAACCCCCCTCTGTCTCCCCCCCTGTGTGCTCCCCGAAATGTCTGCTTGAAGCCCCGTGTCCCTGCCTGAAAGTACCCCGTGGACGAAGACTGTCCCACCTGTGTTTTTACCTGGGTGCCTACGCTCTGCTGCGTGCGGGAGCCCATGTGGTCCATCCAAAGCTGAACCTCTTTTTGGTCCCACCCCATCTCCGGGCACTGGGACATTTTCCTCCTGAACTCCCGGTCATAATTCAACCAGCCACTTCCCCCCCACTTCATAGCCTCGTTGTGTATCGTCCTGGAGTACTGCACCAGACCGGGGCCCAACTCTGGAAATTTTTCCATCGTTACAGCAGCCAAGATAGAGAAAGCCTCGAGCCAGTTCTCTATGTTCTTCTCTAGCCAAGCTGGTACTTTACTTTTTTATCATCCTCCTTCGCCCCTATTTTCCTGGGCCCTCCTGACCTAACATGAGCAGGGTAAAAATGTCTATAAACTCGTGCCTCCAAATTCCTTCTTTGGCTGCTTGGGGCACTTGCCAGGCCAGCGAGCAACGGCCTGACAGCAGCGGGCGGAGGTGACTTGCCTGGCCGTGGCGGGCGTGGGGGTGTGAAGGGCGGCCGTCATACCTAACGTGGGGGCAAGAGGATACAATACAATTGCGGCCGCCGTACTGGTGGCGCCCAGAGGTGGCACCTGGCTGGATGTTTGGGGGGGGAGCAAGACGGGTGCTGGCGCGCTGATATCCCCCCCTGAGGTAGGGGTTGCAGAGCTAACCGCGGGAGGGCTGGCCCCATCTTTGGACACCTCTCGGGTTGCGGCAGCAGTGACCCCCCGCTGCCCCAACGGCTCACTCACACATGCTGACCATACACTCGCAGCCACTAGCGTCCCCCCTTCCCATGAGCTAATGCTGTTGCCCAGATGCGCGGGGCTGGGGCCAACAGTACCCGCTTTAAGCTGTGACATAAAACAGTTCATAGTGTCCATGAGCTCGGCAAGCTCGTCCCTAGTGGCGTAATTACCTGGGGCCGCGGTTCTGTCCATCGGGGTGAGCGGCCCCGGGGGCGGGGGAGCAGCCGGCGCTGGAACGACTTCCTTGGGGGTCTGAACTGGTCTGCTTGTGGGTGGTGGCAGCGGATCTGCCGGGAAGTCCCTGATCGTGGGCCTGCGGACCCGCTTGGGCCTAGAGGGGCCTGCCTCTGCGCCGGGCTGCTGTTCTGTAGTGAGGGAATCGCTGACGATGCCAGAGTCCTCCTGCTCGTGAGCGTTCATAATGTCCGTGGCCCACGCCAAGCCTTTGACCTTGGCCATCTCGAAGAAGGTCGCCCATTGCGCGTCTTGGGAAGTGCCCGGCATCGAGTCCTCCACCTGGGACCTCTCCGGGAAAAGGGGAGGGGAGCCCTGGCTATCCATGCTGACCTCTGTCGCCACGCGGACCACCAATCTGAGGAGAACATTTTTGGATCAGCAAATGGGATTCACAGCATTGCCTAGGGCGGACCTCTCAGTCCCCTGCTGCCGCAGGCGCTCCGTGCCCCCACCTTAACCCTATACTTACTTATCGTGCGGTAGCGGAAGAGGACCTGGGGCGTGAGATGCCAAAAGGCCGGTTCAGTGTGTGCTCTGCGTGCGAGGATGAAGTGGGGGCTGGGGGGAGAAAAGGAGACGTTAGCTGTGACCTTGGCGCGAATTTCGCGTCCCTTCTGTGCGCCGCCACACATTGCGCTCCTGGTGCCCCACCTGTGGGGCCCGGTGCTATCCCCCCATGCTCCCCCCACCGGCGCGCGCCTTGGCCCATACCTGCTCCTATTTCCTGCTGTTCCTCCCTTTTCGCAGGACCGCCTACGAGGTGCCTCCCTAATGACCCACTCTGACCTGGAATAGAAAAGAGAGTTTTAATGCGCTCCGGGACGAGCCCTGTGTCCTGGAACCCATCGCACGCTGCCGCAGTGCCGCTGGTGACCCATGGTCCCAGTACCTGCTGTGGGCTCGTGCGTCGCCAGACGCTTCGCGGGAAGGAACAAGATCGAGAGACACATCCCTGCAAGTAAACATATGTTATCCAAGCAAGACATGCATTAGTGTACATTCCCACCCGGGTGCTGCATACATGTCCCAACCCTTGATACAGACATGAAGGGGCAGGCCCGCAACACAGGCGACCAACTTAATTACTGAATGATGTGTTCCTCGATCCTCAGCCTAGAGAGAAAGGGGAGGACGCAATCTGCTGTCTTCCCCTCCCACCAGGACCACCCGGGCACTCCGGACATGGTAACTTGATGCTGAAATATAGCCTAGCTTCTATCCAGGTTGAGCTATGAGGCGCTCGGGTTCATAGATTGCATGCCACTTTTAGAGATTATAATTAAGATGAATTAGTGCGTGAGAAATCAGGTAGCGTCCCACCAGGACCGGTGGAGAGGGCGAAAACGGCGCGCAGTTCGCATGGCACCAAGTGTGACACGGGTGACCCTCAGGCTTCCACCCCTGTGAGTCTTCATCTTGCATGCATGCACCCATCATCCCAAGCCCAGTCAAAGTGCGGCAGACTGGAGGCCGGGCACCCGACCCCAAAATCCTGCCCAGATCCCCCCGGACGACCGGCTTCACCCAACCAGGCTGCTGGAGTCAAGGACACAGGGAGGGCCCCATGGCTCCCATTGTAACGCAAGCAAGCCTGGCGCCCCGCGCCAGTTTCCACATAGGCTGTCCCCTAAGCAGGACACGGGCCTAGCGCCATATCTGCTCTTACCTAGACCATTGAGTAAAGAGAGTCAAACTAAATTCCGCGCTTAGCCCGGTTGGTAGAGGGGAGGGGCAGCACAGTGGCACAGGGGGCCTCGGATGCCCGTTGGGCCGCACCGGCGGCAGGGATTTAAAGCGGAGCTGAGCGAGGAAACGGGTGGCGAGAGCAACACACGGCAGGACACACCTGGTAAAGTGCGCCCCCGCCATTGTCTCGAGGAAGTGGACGCGCCGGGTGGCAGGCGGCCTCGGGCATAGGCCCCGCGCCGCCGGGACACCCCCACGCCGCTGGGTCTGCCTGGCCGTCGGCTCCCCTAACGGGGGCCCGACCCACGGTGTTGTCCTCTCGACACACACCAGGCCTGCGTCCCACCATGCGGCCAGGCCACCATTAAAAGGTTTAAGAAATTCAATTGAAATCATAACACCAACAATTTCAGAGCTTTCCAAGAGTCAGCTAACATCAAACAGGGCTAACACGAAAACATTTTGCACATATTACGCACCGGGAGAATAAATGATTGCCCAGAATAGCACGACGCCGAGTCTAGCAAGGAGGCCTGAATTCGAACCTAGGTCGCCAGGTCCCAAAGGCAGTAGCTCGAGCCACTGGACCACGTCTCCTCCCTGAGAGCCAGGGGCCCTGCGCGAGGGAAAGCCAGGCCTTGCTAATACTCCCGACCTACTGGGGCAACGGCTGGGGCGCCACGCGGGATCCGCTGCCCCCAGCTGCCGCCGTAGGACGGCTGCAACGGCCCCGGTGGTGACCGGGGCCTCGGTGTGCCCCCTGGGCACAGGAATCACACCCCCAGGTGGCATCCATTGTTCCTCGACCCACTCTTCCTCCCCGCCACAGCTGAGGTCTACCCCCGACCCTGCTGCCAACGGCAGACACCGCGAGGCAAAGGCCCCCGGGACGGACAAAGGCGCAGGGTGCTGTAGAAACAGCTGGAGCGCCACAGGCCCGACCCTAGCCCCCTAGGACCACTCGGTGCCCGGGGCAGCCCGTGGGAGACGCCGTGCTGAAAAACCCAAGGGAGCTGCCCAAAACCCTCTCCCCCCAGAGGCGGCTCGCGGTCATGCCCGCGTCGTCCTGCCCTGCGGGCAACCCCAATGGGGAGGCCGGGCGGGGGGGGTAGGGCCCATATGGTGTGCACTCACCGTGCCACAGATCTCGGCAGCTCCCACGGGACAAGTCTGAACGGCGTCAGGGGTGAGGAGAAAGTGGCCGCAAGGTGGGCGGGGGAGGAACTTATACCTCTCCCCTTCCCACACCTGGGCCGGAAATGACGAGCGGGACCCCAAAGGGGTCTCGCGACGCTGGGCTGTCCCATGTGCCATCCTGTGGCACTAAAGGGGCCGCCCTCTTAGGAAGGTCCCCTTCGTGGACGTCGGGCAGCCCACATTCTCTCAGTGTCTGAGAATGTGCGCTTTACTGCAATTGGCTGGATGAAATATTAACAGGGGATCGGCAGGTGCAGTTTGCCAGTTTTTCATTGGCTGCACCCCTTTGACCAAAGTGTAAAAGAGATTGGTAATTCCTTTAGTGAACTGTTCTGAAGAGTGTTGCTGCGTGAGCAAGAGAGCAGTCAGTTGTGAGAATTGTAGGTCTGCTGGTAAATCGTCTCGTCACAAAGGGTGGCCCAGCCTGTATGCCTTCGGTCTAACTACGTTGCAGCGTCTGTAGCGCAATCCGCTAATGGGAGCCACCAGGGCTTTACCTTTCACACTCAGTGTTCATCCCCTGCTTCCCTCTGTCCCCATCTGCGCGTGTACCTGCCGTGTTCAGCTTTCAAAGCTTCACAGCGCAGTTGTGGAGTGAGAGTTGACATGGCTAAATGTAAACATGCCGGCTTTGAGCTACATTGTAGTTCTACACCACTACACAATTGTACAGGAACAAAATCTTAACAATGTTGCTTTTGCCAGATGATGGAAATGGGAAACATCAGTTTATGGTCTACCTTCATGTATAATATGTAATGCTGCCATCCCTCCGTCACTACCCAACCTCTTGCATACATCCCACGGTTCATTGAGGAATCAGCAATGTAATTGAAGCATCCGCCACAATAATAAAAAGTGGTATTGATAAAAATAAAATGATGTGAACATAAACTGAAATGACGATTGGCTCTTAATACAGCTGCTTTTGTTCCGTCCCTTGACCCTTCGGCAAGGCAAGCTGCACGTGTTTAACTCACAGATCCATATCATCAAGTGAATGTGACCTTATATAATGTAACTGGTGCGGGAAGTATCTGGAAATACGCAGCCAGAACCACGCGTTCTCGAAGCCTGTAAGCGTAACCACACTTACCCGAGCAACACATTTGCCTAAACCACGCATATGCGTGGTCAAGGCAAATGCACTCTAGTCTTCGGGAGGAGCTGGGACTCGAAATAGGAGCGTCGGAACAGGAAGCAGACACGGACAGGTAAGTGGGGCTGGGACTGGGGGTCGCTTTCGGGGGTGGGGGGTCATGACAAGTTTTTAGGGATCAGGTCTGATGGTCGCTTTCGGGGGGGGTCGGTGGCAAGTTATTAGGGCTTAGGGAGGGGGAGGGGGGCAGGGTACTTTTAAGGAGGGGGCAAGTTTTTAGGGCTCAGGGCAGGAGGAGGGGGATTGGGTAGCTCTTTAAGGGCTGGGTTTGGGGGAGTATTTAAGGAATGGGGTGTTTTTAGGGCTCAGGGTGGGGGGCTGGTAGGGGGTTTGTAATTTAGGGCTTAGGGCGGGACGGCAGGTAGGGGGCTTGTAATTTAGGGCAGGGGGCAGATAGGGGGTTTGTAATTTAGCGCTTAGGGTGGGGGGCAGGTAGAGGGTTTGTAATTTAGGGTTTAGGGCGGGGGCTCAGAGTAATGACGAACTTAGCCACGCATACACCCTTACCATTCATGCCTTTACAATGAAATTGCGTGGTAAAGGCATGCGTGGTAAAGGAATGCGTGGTTAAGTTGCATTCATAGTTCGGGCTGCGTGGTAGAGGCACACGTGGTTGAGCCTTGCGTGGCTCTATCATACAACCAACTGGTGCTCATGTAAAACTCTCCAGTACTTCTGGGTCGAGTTCGCACGCTATATATAAACGTACAAAAAAACAGCAGGTTGAGTCTTATTTTCAGTTTCGCGCAGACGCTTGTAAAATAGTTAAGTCAGTTACTTGCTGCATTTTCCGATAGGTTTGCTAACTTGCTATATGTTGTCTGGAAACTACCTTCTATTCTTGGGCTTTTCTTTTGCAAAGTACTATCATTGGGTGTGTAAATCCAATTGGTTAGATTGAGGCATCATTCACTGATGCACAGTGCTCACTGAACCAGTGCATTGTCAGTAACTTGGAGCAGTTAGAGTAACAAAAAAAATAAAAACTTGCGGGAGGAGCCGGGCGTTCGGAATTTTAGCGGGAACGAATTCTTTGGGACCTTATAAGCATTTAGCCATCACACACAACAGACAGAGGGGCTGAATGTGGCGCAACATACAGAGCTGCTGACTTTGGGACTGGGGACCCAGGTTCGAGCCTTGGCGTCGGCTCTCCCCGATTGTAACAAATTAAATGCTAATTAAAATTAAACAACATCACAACAAAAAAGGAAATTAAGCAATTCCATATTAGTAAATGGTTGAACTTGCTGAAGCGTACCGAATTCTGTAAACAAAAGCCCTTCATGAACGGGAGAGAATCGTGCGCCGTGTCATGAGTAAGCTTGCATTGCGATCGAATGGCCGACCAAAGAATAGTTTGCATGCCCAGACAGAAGGAGGGGCGCTCGCTGTGCAAGGAGGAAGCGCGTGATGGGCATCAAAAACAATAACTTAGTGAAATCGCCTCAGCTGAAACAAACACCCAAAGGAGGAACAATTGAGAGCAATGGACCAATAGAAAGCCAGCATTTCGGAATGGCACAAGAAAGAACCAATGGCAATCGGTGGGTGTGCCAAAAGCCCACAGAAGAAATACAACAGGTCTTGCAGACAGCACAAGCACTGTCGAGGCTCAACCTAAAAAGGGCAAAAGAGAGTATATCAAATGGCCTAGTAGAGCGTCACAGAGACCAGCGAGAGTATGTGGGATGTAACCAGGAAAAGGACGTCATAGGGAGCAGGGGAGAACATGCCAAAAGGGACTAGGAGAGAGCACTTGAAAAGGGACTCGAAAAGATCGCGTCAAAAGGGACCAGGAGAGAGTAGTTTAATGGGGCCCTGTAGAAATCACATCACAAGGGGAGGACTTGTCAAAAGAGAGCAGAGGAAAGCAGCAGGCAGCTTACGGTGAAAAGAGGGTGCTGCAGGTAGCTTTACAGAGATGGAGACAGTGTTCCCGGCAGCAGGCACCTGAAGTGCTTCAGAGCCCCTGCAAACCACTACAGAGCAAGAAGCTGGGGGGTGCCAAAGCTGTTCCCTGTTAAGGGGCGCCACCATGTCTGCCTTGGTACCTCAGTCACCCTCCATGCCGAAGCACTACAGTGCAAGCTATAAGCTCCCACTGAGTGTCAGTGTGGTTGTAACACCAGTGCAAGCCTTTGTATCTCAGTCCCTTCACTGGGTAGAGGGGTGTAAGCTCTCGGAATGGATTGGCTCACGTTGTCAGGAATCGCAAGCAGTAGCGCCTTCCTCATTTGCAATCACCAGTTTCAGGACAAACAAAATAAACTTCATATCCCATGATACCTAGCAGGCTTTGAGGCTCCTGGGATAAAGGAAGCAACAGCACGCCAACCTTGTCCTCCAGCTTCCATCCACAAATGGATGGGCAAACTGAAAGACTGAACCAGACCCTCAAAAAATACTTGCGTTGTCATGCCAAAGAAGCCGAGGAATCATGGGTGTCTTTGTTGTGGATTGCAGAACTCTCATATAACAATGCATGGCACAGTGCCATAGGTGTGTGTCCATTCCTCGTGAACCAGGGCTTTCATGCCTAATTGCTACCAATATCTTTACCTGCTGAACTTGAGGATCAACCTGCGGTGATGTCACAAATCAAACATATCCAGTCCTTGCATAAGAAAGTCCAAGTCCATTTAAATCATGCCAAACAACATTATAATAAATGGCGGATCAGCATCGTAGGGATAGTCCACAATATCTGCCAGGAGATAGGGTATGGTTGTCAACAAAAAACCTACGTTTAAGAACGCGCAGTGTGTTTCAATCTAAATACATTGGCCCCTATATGGTGCTTAAACAAATCAATCCAGTAGCCTACAAGCTACGATTACCTATCAGTCTTCGGATACACCCGGTGTTCCATTGCAGTCTTCTGAAAACCGCTATAGGGGCAAGGTGTCGAGCAGTCCCTCCGGTTCTGCGGGATGGAAATCTGGAATATGAAGTGCAGCTCATTTTAGATTCCAAGTACAGATGGGGTCAACTATGGTACCTTGTCTCCTGGAAAGGATATTCTGCGGAGAATGATTCATGGGAACCCATGGTAAAAATATATGCCCCTTTACCAATCCGTTCATTTCATATGCATAATCCACCCAAACCTGGGTCAAAGAGGCACATGGGAGGGGGGAGAACTGTCAGGAATTGCAAGCAGTAGCGCCTACCTCATTTGCAATCACCAGTTTTGGGACAAACAAAATAAATTTCATATCCCATGTTTCCTAGCAGGCTTTGATGCTCATGGGATAAAGGAAGCAGCCGGTGTGCGTAATTCGTTTGTTTGGAGCCGTTCGTCAGACCCACTTCGGCTGATCTGGTCTTTTCCCTGTCCTTGTACAGACCTTTGTTGGTTTCGATCCTGGGTCTCCCAACGGCCCGCTGAAGGGAGATTGCAAATCCGTCGGAGGTGATGGATTGCTTCCTGATGGCAGAGAATTCTTCTTGGTTGCTGAGCATTATTCCTCCCGCAGTGAGATGTGTTGTCTTGACCGCTTGATGAACCGGAGTCTCCGGGTATTCAGAGACCAGTTCACTTTCTTTGTGTCAGTAAGTGGTACGACAAGCTGTCGTTACCATTCTTTTTTGTTCTTTGATCCTTCTCGATGCAGCAAATCAACACGACTTCCAGGTAGGGAGTTTACTGGTTTTCTAGTCAACTTTATTTGGAAGGAATTCTTTAGGATTATTTTGAAGGGATTTTCTGCGTCTCATTTCTGACTGTTGTTCATGGAGGGACGTGGAGGATATTTTTCTGAGAACTCTGGATTGTTCACAGAGGATATGAGATACTCATCTGGAGAAGGTAATTACTATCAGTAAAAGTATTACCTAAACAGCTATTTTTTTTCTTCTTTGTTCTGATATTCTGAACCTTGTTTGGACACTGTGCATTTCACCAGAAGAGAAAGATAATAAATAGGATATACCCATTCAGGTGCAAGATTTCTGAATGAGAAGAAGTGTTCACCTATATTGGCCATTCCTCCTATGCTTTTCTTTTCTGATTTTGTGGTAGGTTTGATTGTGGTTTCACCCCAAACAGAATGTTACCGTACACGTGAGTGATATGAAGGAGTTGATTCTGTTTTTGTTGTTTTTCTAGGAGCATGCAGGGAAAAAGATATGACATCCTTGTTCAGAGTTTGAAGTTGCTTGAGTGGGCAATTACTTGCTATGAAGGTAATACTGGGCTTCTAGTGAGACATTTATGAGAGTAGACATTTACCTGTGTTTATTGATCATTTGTTGTATTTTTTGCAGGTTCAATTTCCTTTCTGTTCCTTTCCCATTTCCCTTTCTCTCACTTGATCGCCCTAATACTCTGTATAATAGCTATTTTCAGAGTTGAGGATGTCAAGAGGTGGACCACTGTGTGCATCGCTCCAATCCTGAGGAGTTCCCCTTCTCATGACATGAGGATTTGACACAAGTGATTGGTGAAAGGATACAACGCACATCACCTTTAGGTGTGGTGCGACTCACCCAATCTTACAGATTTGTATCAAGAATGACACTCGTGAGTGCGATGCACAATGTGCACTGGATTACGCAGCACAATGTGCACTGTATGACACAGCACAGTGATCTGAAACTCTTATGAACTCTTTGTATCTCTCCGCCTGGTGCACTTCTCTCCCGACCACATGGATCTCAGTCTCGTTAAGGGCTCTGGTCCATCACTGCTGAGTCATTCAGCAGCTGGTCTTTATTTCTCCCCTCGCGGATCACGCCCTTTAAGTACAGTTGAAGAAACTGCTGTACTTAAAGGGCTCCTACCTGTGCCCGAACCCGGTCAATCAATCAATCAATCATGGGTTTGTAGAGCACAGACTACTCACCCGGTACGGGTCTCAAGGCGCTAGGGGGTGGGCGGGAGGTTGAGGGGGGTCCCTCAGCAATCTGGAGGGTCACTGAGCTCCATCAAAGAGCCAGGTCTTGAGGTCCTTTAGGAACTTAGGGAGCGATGTGGTCTGTCGGAGGTGAAGAGGAAGGGAGTTCCATGCCTTGGCCGCGAGGAGGGAGAAGGAGTGTCCTCTCAAGTGACACAAAGAAATTAAGCCATAACGCAAGCTTGTGCGTTCCACGGGTCGCTAAAATGATAAGGGGGACAAATAGGGGTTGGGATAAGGGGCGGGACAAGAGATGGGGCAAGGGATGTGGCGAATAACTCAGACTGGGGGAGAGGAGGAGGCAGAGCATCTTTGCTGGTGGTGACCCAAGCATGAATACTGCCTTATGCCTCACGTCAATACAACTACACCCTCCCTGCTGGCTGCCGAACCCGCTGTACACAGATAACTGACCACGATCACATGTTGCTGTAGAACCCACCGTGCGCTCGGTGCTGTACAGGGATAACTCAGCGTTACTTAATTTGGGGCAGTGGTTGCTGGTGGTGGGCACCAGCACTCCTTTTTGGGGACCGGTCCTGCACTTAGTTTTACCCATCAGATATTTCCGGAGTGCAAGAGAGTAAAACCACACTGATCAGAAAGACGGGGAGAGAGGAAGACGGTAAAAGTGTTACAAAGGGACAAAAGCAGCCTGGACTCTGAGCGATAAAAAGGGCCAGGAGCGCCTGGTAGTGGATTACAGACTACCAGTCTCAGTATATGACGAGCGACTATTAGTTTCACCAGCCGCGAGCTTCTGGCAGAGCTTCTGGCACCAGCACTTTCTTTCACAAATGAAGCACTGGATAACTGATCATACCTTCACTGTTCAGCGTGCAGTGTGCTGCACATGGATAACTGAACACCTCATCAAGCTTTCACTGCACTCGGTGCTGTTAAAGATCACTGATCACATCATCACACCTTCACTGTACAGCGTGCAGTGCGCTGTACACAGAAAACTGATCACATTATCCCACTTTCACCACACTTGGCACTGTATGAAGACCACTGTACACATCATCACACCTCACTCCTGAGCCCGCTATGTGTTTGGCGCTGTACACAGTGTTTTACCCCCTGCACAGTGCAGTACTCAATGCTCAGCAGTATTACCTGCGATTCCCAGCGCCGAGGCCAGTACCAGGAGGATGCAGAGGGTGTGCACGGGGTGCTGGTGCTCTGTGCATGTGGGACCCATGATGCTGGTGTATGCGCTGCTCAGAGATCATGTGTTCTGTTCACATCTGTCTCTCAGTCTCAATGAAATGGTGCCACAGCTGAGCGTGTGTACAAGAGAGGGAGGTTCTCACCCTGCATTACTCAATCTGGCTCCAGCGCTGCTGTATGGGGTGTGCAAGGGTCAGCCGAGCCCATACTACTCTGCCATCTGCTGCTGCTCCTGGGCTCCAGACGCCTCCTCTGTGATATTCCACGGAGGTGCCAGTAACAACATGGCCTCAACCACAATGCCAGGGCTCATTAAAAACACCGGCACTCACAGCTGGGATGGTGTGACGTCAATGCGGTGGTGAGAAAGCGCTTGGCATGATGGGCCATGCAGTTCCTGCAACTCGTGCTATTGGTGCGCTTAATGCAATTAAAAGGAAAAAAGAACAACATGCCACGGAATTCAGTGGAATGGTATTTGAATTCTGTGACTCCGTGGAAAGACAAGGTGACGAGGACAATGGCAGGGTGAATGCAAAAGGAATTTATCGACTAAACAAACAGCGACTCGGGGGTAGATGAGGGCACGCATGCAGCGACATGGGCGAAGGTGGGAGGGACGAATGCTGCATTAACATGAATGCAGCTACGGTCGCCAAAGGTGAACACAGGCAAACAGTAACACAAGCACGAAATAAATAAAAAAAATTGTCTCCCTAACGAACAGATAAACAACCAAAGCGTAAAGATACAGTACTTGGTCCTTGCTCTCTTGGAGGAAACAAAGACAAAAAGGAGGGACAAAGAAGAAGGATTTATCACTAGCAAGCAAGGATTTTTAAAGGACACTGAAACAAACAAATGAAAAGCAGTGGGCGGCCTTCAAGTCCCCAAAGAAGTATATACTAAAGTATATACAACAGGTCTCGAAAGCTCGACCTAAAAAAGGACAGTAGGTACATTTCTGTCCTAAAGACATATGACAACAGGCCATCTACACCCTGCTGACCATCTGTTCTCTGACTTTGTATCCCTCTGAGAGAAGCTACAGCATCATTGACAACGAACTACTGGCAGATCATGCAGCTTTTCTTGAATGGTGACATTATTTTCTAGCTGCTTAACATCCAGTTACTGTACATTCACAGCAGTGTAATCTACAGTATTTGAGAACTGCTAAAGGATTGTTGGCACAACATTTGCAATGGTCATTGTTTTTCTCTAATGAAGCCTATATATTATACTTTCATCAAGGGAACAAGAATTACACAGATGCCTGATCTAGGCAGGTTCTTCAGGCAGGTCATCCAGAGATAGTGAAAACACAACGAATTGGTGCTCTGTAGTTTTTGGCGGGAAAATATAAACGAAGATATCGGGATCTAAGTACTGGTGTGTGATGCTTGTGCAATTACCAAAACATCCAGAACGAAACCTGAGGGTCTGCTAGATCCATTCCATGAATTGGGATTCAAAGGGGGCGTGGCCTGCAGGGGCAACATGGCGGACGCATCCTGATTTTACTCTGCCACATATCCCCTTAATCCACGACATTTCTCTGATTAAGCGTCACATCCATAGAAAAGAGCCGTAGCGGATCGCTCGGCGAACCCCCAGGCGTCCGACGAAATGAGAACAACGCCAGTAACCCTTCCATTTGAGTGCCGGAGCCAGGAGTCAGGCCCCGACGAGACGCGTGCGGCCGGGAAGAGGCCCGATACATAACTAGTGAGTGACTGCGGCCGCTATACAAGAAGGGAACGGCGATGGTTCACAGCACTCGCCGAACTGTCTGTGACCTATGTAAGAAATAAAAGAAGCCGCAAGTTGCGCCGCCTGATGAGAGGGGACGGCTGGTGCAGGGAATCAGGGAGCTGGACGCGGCCCCAAGAGTGGCCCAGGTATGGGCCTGCTCGAAGGTGCAGAGGACGCAACGGACACAAGAGCGTGTGCTGGTTGGTAAGACCGGAGCGGCTACAGCTGCCACCGATGGGTCCTGCGACATAGCCACTTACTGATGCGGACGCCTGAGCTGGAGGGGTGCAGTAGGATGTAAGCAGCGTCGCCCAATCAGAGAAGGGATGGTTGGCGGGAACAGGCAAGAGGAGGTGTCGGGCATGAGAGAGTGCATTGACTGGCAGGCCGGGAACGTTAGCAGTTACCGCCGGTGGGCCACATGCCACAGCGGATCCCTGATGCGAGTGCGTCACCCGGTGGCGTGCGAGCAGGTACAAGTGGCGCTGCCCGATAAGGGAAGGGATGGGCGGTGCGGCGAAGACAGGAGCCGAGAGAGACTCCGAGAGCAGCCCAGGCCTGGACTGGCTCAAATCGGCGGAGAAGGAGCACGTATATAAAGCCAGGAGATAGCTGGTGAACCTGGACCTGGGACAGCAGCCGCCTGTGAGCCCAGTAGTAAGGCACAGCGTTGATGAGGGTGCCTGGTCCAGAGGAGTAGCAGGCGATTGAACCTCCGCGAGAGGAGGTGCCAATAGGCAGGCACCGTGAGGTACTGAGGCCCGACATGATAGCGGTGGATGCACGGTAGGAGGAAGGGATACCATGGCGGGCACAGATGGGCTACGACACGGCGACAGTCAGTGGGAAGAAGGCCTGAGGCATATAGCTGCAGTAACTGCAATCCAGGGGGTGACCTGTACCTGAGGTGGTGTACATTACCGGTCACGGTGGTGCACGCAAATATAGGCAACTACACATGGGACAGAAAGGAAACTGGCCTCTGCTGATAGGTCTCCCTGCACTGAGAACTACTAAATATGAACTCAACTCAGAGAGGGAATTGATGGTCAGGACCATGGTGTGCTAAGAAGGGGAGCGGCCTGAGCCATACCGCTGCAGTGGGGGAGCCCTGGACCCATGGCGTCAGGCATTGGACCGGTGAAGGTGTACGATAGACCCGGAGCTCAATAGCCGGCCGCCGCTTTGGGGGACTATGGTGGGACTGTCCTGCTGGTCGCGGACGACCGTGTTGCCCACACTACCGGCTCTGCCTTCCTGTGGAGTGAAGACAGATGAAACAGACAGGGTGCATCTTTGAGGTCGCCTGGCAGCCCAGTGCTCTACCCCTTGGGAACTGGAGCATCGGCGGAGACCGGTCACAATAAGCCTCCATCACCACACATTCGGTGCGACACACGGCAGAGTGCTGATCCTGCGCATAGAACTGCTTATGACAGCACTCTTCCGGAAGGCACAGCACAGGGAATCGCGCAGCCTCTCCATAGTATACCACTAGATCCTGCTGAGTACACTAGGATAACTGGAGTGAATTGGAGTGCCTGATTGGACAGATGGGCTGCACTAAAGGCACTGGGTATAGGGCCTCCTCGCAGATTGCAGGCCCGGTGGACACGGATCAAACGCAGCCACTAATGTAGCAGGACCCCTCAGATGATCGATTAGATACCATCCTGAGTGCCATAGAGCGACCCAGAGAGTGAGTGGAATCCAAAATAGATAAAGTTGCACTTGATCTCACTCTGCTGCATGCGGATTACCGGAAACTGAGAGACCGAGTTGCTGCGGTGGAGCAAGATATCACAGAACTTGAAGCGAGCCACTGACTTCCTGGAGAAGAAACAAAATGTACATGAGGCCAGAATACGATATCTTAAAGATCAAGTGGAAGATGCAGAGGGTCGCTCCAAGAGGAACAATATACGCCTGATCGGACTGCCGGAGGGAGCGGAAGGTCAGGACGCAATAGCTTTTCTGGAACAATGGCTTAAAAATATTCTACCCTCCTCCTCATTTTCTCCTTTTTTTACTATAGAACGCGCACACCATGTCCCAGGCAGGAGACCAGCACCAGGCACAGGGGCACGGCCACTTATTTTTAAACTATTACACAACAGGGACAGAGATATGATCCACTGAGAAACCAGGAAAATGACCGAGGTCAAATTTGAAAACACAAAAGTTTTGTTCTTCCCGGACTACACAATTAAGGTCCAGCTTCAACGGGGATCTTTCCTGCAAGTCAACAGAAGCTTAGACAACTGGACATTTCATATTCACTGCTCTACCCAGCAGAACTTCGTGTGGTCTCTGATGGAAAAACTAGGTTCTTCGTCACAGCACAGGACACCTGGGACTGGCTACAAACCACGGACCAGTTCTCGGGTCCACGGCCAACGGGCACATCAGACACCTGGAATGGTGAGTCAAGCGGGACAAGAAGACGTCGTCGTCGTCGGCCCAAGAAACGAAACCACGGCCTATTAACGGCACCAGGCCTGGATCAAATCAGACAGGAGCGACAGGAGGCGGTACGAGTAGCAGAGCCGATGGCTGAAGCTGCAGTGACGATCAGCAAAGAAGGAACTCCGCCTCACTCCTCAGAAGATGAGGACTTGTCAGCAGCTGGACTGTCAGATGTTGTATCATTGCAAATGCCTGATGTCACGCCAAAGACTTCGGATGGTATCTTATAAAAGTTGGGGTGTAGTGCTTCCACCACGAAATCTCTAAAGGACTGCAACCCGAGGACATTTGGTATAGTAACTCTTGCATTGTTTCATATACTGTGAGGTATGCATAATTGGTATCGCACCTAGGTTCACACACAGAGCTAGAGGGTTATTCTCGGCTATACATACCCTAACACGCACAGATATGAGAAATCTGGGGATTTCACAGTGGCTTGCCTTACACCCCCTCACACTTTCCCTTGTATAGGGAACCAGTTGGCTACATGGACAGTTTCCTTTTTGTCAGGGTTTGGGTAGCACCCTTTGTTTACAGGGGCAGCTCTCGTAATGTTTCCCTTTTGCCACGTTGGCTTACCCACTTTCCCTTTAGTTGCAAGGGCCTTCCTGGGGGGAAGGGGCGACGATTCAGCGCTCCGCCGACTCACACACACGGCTGCATGCACAAGTCAGATTACATTTCATCCTTGAATAATGTAGAGTCATGACAGACCATACGATACTCACTTGGAATGTGTGGGGTCTCCGTACACCATCCCGCAGGTATGCGGTCTATTCTTACCTTAAGAGGTATAACGTGCGCATTGCCCTTTTACAAGAGACGCCCTTAAATAAGGTCGAAACGGTCAGGCTGCAAAGAAAATGGAGGGGTAAGGTGCATGCCACTGATTATTCTTTGTTTGCACGTGGGGCCCGAATATGGATCCGACCGGGCACACCTTTCGCAATGGAGGAGGTCCTTGCCAAAAAAAGACTGCAGATATGTGTTTCTAAAAGTCAGGCTGGATGGGCGTTATATACTGTTAGGCAATGTGTATGCCCCTAATACAGACCAAGGTCAATTCCTTAGAATGCTGTCCCAAATATTGACAAAATGGTGTGACATACCGTGGTTGATCGGAGGGGATTTTAACAGTGGCATAGATACAGGATTAGACAGATCCTTTTCCCCCCTAAGAGGTACAACTGCTACAACTAACTCAAAGGCACTGAGAGAGTGGATGCATGCGTGGGACCTGATTGATGTCTGGAGGCATCGTAACCCTGGAGAAAGGGTATATTCATTCTACTCTGTGCCCCATGACTTGCATGTGCGATTGGATAGGTTTCTAGGCTCCCCCTCCTTGCTTCCCTACATAGCAAGCTCAGATTACCGAGGTCGTACACATTCCGATCACAACCCACATTACGTCACAGTGGCATGGGAGAGCGGGACCCCAGGCATCCCTACGTGGCGATTGCAGCCGGCGATGCTGGAGGACCCAGTCTTCCGAGATTCAATAGGAGAGTCCATTAGTGAGTATTTCACGCATAACACTGGATCTGCTTCGTCCACTATGGTGGCGTGGGCTGCTATGAAAGCTACACTGCGTGGAAAGTGCTTGGGACTGGGCTGTGGCTTGAGGAGACAGATAGAATCGGAACTGCTTGTAGTGGAAAAAGCTCTATTAGCACTAGAATCACAAGCGATAGAGGACGCTCCAGCTTCCACCCAACTATTAGAGGCACGTAAGAAGCACACAGAACTCCTAGAATGTCAGCGATGTTTAAACTTCGCTGCACATTCAGCATCAGCGCCTGCTAAAGATGATCGATCTGGGCCCCTTTTGGCCTGGCTGATCAGACAGGACCAATCCGTAGGACCCATCACTGCACTCTGGTCCGTGGGAGGCAGGCTCAAGTATACACAGCACGAACTTTATAGCGAATTGACCACGCACTTCACCCAATTATACAGATCTGCCTTGAATGTACCGGTGACAGAAATACATACCTTTCTTGATGGACTCATCTTTCCTATTCTTACACCTGAACAGCGTGGGAAGCTGGATGCCCCGCTTAAACTAGAGGAGGTGAGGGGCACAATGCAAACACTGCTGTCTGGTAAGGTTCCAGGCCTGGACGGTTTCCCCCATGAATTTTATAAAACATACGCCGATCTTTTAGGTCCACAGCTACTTAGGGTGTATACGGAAGCATTAGAAGATACCTCCTTCCCAGCCTCTATGACGGAAGCACCCTTATCACACTCCCAAAACCAGACATGTATCCCACACAGACAAGCGCCTATCGGCCCCTAGCGCTGCTGAATGGAGCCTACAAAATACTGGCTGGTGTTCTGGCAGGTAGATTGGCGCCCGTCACTCCACATTTGGTCCCTCAGGATCACAATGGTTTTGTCCCAGCTCGAAACACCTCTCTTAATATACGTAGGCTCTTCCGGGTAATGCGCAGCTCCACAGCGGTTTGGCCGGCAGCTGGCTGCCTAGCATTAAACCTGGAAAAAGCCTTTGATATGGTTGAATGGCCTTATATGTTTGAGGTGCTGCAATGATTTGGATTTGGGCCATATTTTTTAAGTTTAATTAAACTACTTTATGGAGCACCTGCCGTCCGTGTCCGCTCAGGAACTTTATTCTCAGGGCCTATACTGATAAGGAGAGGAACTAGGCAGGGGTGCCCCCTCTCCCCACTAATCTTTTCCCTAGCTATAGAGCCCCTGGTGATAGCACTGTGCCAGTCAGCGGATATTTGGGGTATACACCTAGGTGAGGAGACACATGCCATATCCCTTTATGCGGATGATATATTGCTCTACATTAGGGACTTACAGGCTTTGCCCCCAATCATTTCTGACACACTCAAACTATTTGCTACGCTATCAGGACTGGGTGTGAACTGGGGAAAATCATGTTTATTCCCCTTCACCCTTGGTGCAGAAGACCCTCAGTTGGTGGTGGATGGTGCAGTGGTGGCCTGGCAACCGGTTATGTTCCGATATTTAGGTGTAAGAATATATCATACTGATCGGGATCTCCTGGATGGCAACCAATCCAGAGCGGTTACAACTTTAAGATCCCAAATGGAATTTTGGAAAATGCTTAACCAATCCGTTGCAGGTCGGGTGGCACTCATTAAAATGGTAATGCTGCCCCGTCTGCTCTATTATTTTGCTAAACGTCTGATATATTTACCAGCATCCTTTTTTCGATTGCTGGAGGAAATGATTAGAAATCTTATATGGAGCAATACGTGTTGCAGGGTGGTGCTTGCAAAATTATACTTACCCCAGGCGCAAGGTGGGTTGGCTCTGCCTAATATGGAACATTAGTATTTGGCATCCCAAATACAATGGGTGGCGAAATGGGTAGCGGAACTACACCTTACAGCTACAGCAGAACATGGGCCCCCGTACACGTTGGATAGAGTCCTTTTTATCTTTCATCCATGCACTTGGCCACACAAATCGCTTCCCCTTCTGGTACAGATAGCACAGAAATGCTTCCATAGAGCCCTACATCTTACTAGGAATGTTATGCCATACGTGCCCACTATCCCACTACTGGGTATGCCAAAAGGGGGGGGGTCGAGCCAGAATGGCGTAACTCGTAGACTGGCATGATGCTGATATACACACATTGGGGGACCTATATGCGGAAGGTGTGCTACGGCCCTTCCTTTCTCTGACTGAAGAAGAGGGCGTCCCTCTGGAACATTTCTTAAACCATGCCTCCTGGATGGCCACGTTGGAGTGCCACTGGGGCAATATCTCACAGGAACACCCGACACATCTCCGGATGCAGTATATACACGTGATAGGTTTGGGACGACACCTTATAAAATGGTTTGCAGAATCAATCCATGAGCACACAATGACTGATTTAAGGCCATTGCGTAATAGATGGGAAGCAGATATGGCACGACCATGCACACCCAAAGAATGGACCATGCTGCTGGGGAGCCCTAGACAGATCCCCAGAAATGCTAGATTTAGGCTGATCCAATTTTATGTAGTCCACAGAGCATATCTATCCCCTGATAAAATTAACAGGTATTTTAATAGAGTGGATGCTTGCTGTCCATGCTGCAAATTGATAGATGCAGTTCTTCTACATATGTTATGGTCATGCCCCAAACTGCAAGGCTACTGGCATGGGGTGATCCAATTGCTGTCCACAAGCACAGATAGAATTTTGCAGATCACGTGGGAGGCCTGTATTGCGGGGATATTTCCCAGAAGTAAGAAACACAAAGCCTCCTCTAGATTTTTAGACCTGAGACTAGTGGTGGCCAAAAGACTTGTCACACGTCGTTGGAAAGCAGAAGACCCGCCCATCTCTAAAAGCCTGGTCTCAGTCTATGCTGAATTGGGCCAAGGCTGAAGCAATCTCATTGTTAATGGAAGACACGCTAGGATTGCGCAAATACCCCATTTCAACTGCTTGGAACACGATTCTGATGGCACTCCAAGTAGCAATAACTCCGGATGACCCCACAGACATTCCTAATACCAACTAAACCTAGCCTGCATGTGGGTTGCAATGTGACCTGAAACCACTGTGGTCTGGAACGTGCAACATATATCACGCACCTTAGAACGGCATGTAATATTATGATGATGAAGATGCCTCATTTAAAATTGTAACAGAAATGGACCGCCTCCCCCCACCCTGGCCTACCCTGCCCTCCATTCCCCTTTTCATAATTTGTTGTTATATGTCTACTGTTATATAAATGGTCGTTTGATCACCAACCCTGACAATGAGGCATGGCCGAAAAGAGTCAATAAAAATGTATGCACGGAACAAATATATACACAAATTTGGCACTTGTAATATGTATATATATTGAAATGGTATCATGCCCTGATCGACATTATCTGACTGCTGTATTAGACGTTAATTATCGTGATGTATGGATCTGGATTGTGTATACGTTATTTGTTCATATATTGCTAAACTGCCTTTGAATAATTTGATTCTTGAGAATGCCTACAGGTTCTACAAATATTGTATATGCTGGCAACATATATCACATATATCAAATTGTAATAAACAGATCAAACAAAAAATGAAATGGGATTCAAAGATTCAAATGCCATGGATTTGGTGGTGGACCTTCGTTTAGAAAAGGAGTTTAATGCCAATTATGTTAATCATGGGTCATTTCCCCAATGCGGGGCATGTCAGCTCACTAAAGAGAATCCCAAAGGCTGCAGAATTAACACCGTGTTTATGTATAACCTGGTGAAATCATTATTTCTCTCAAAAATAGAGTTGGACAGAGGACCTCCATTTGTGTACCGTTTTTGGACATGATCATGTTACTCCTTAGATATTGAGGCTTGTTTTTCTCCTGGTTATCACCCTGAAGTGGACGGGCAAAAAAGCCACAAACCAAAAACAAAAATTTCAGCTGTGTGTGGATGGCAGAATTTGGTTGTAATGACACCAACATTTCTTTCATAAAACATTCCACCTTCTTTAGCCTACATGACTATCATCCCCAATACCTACCACTACTACATGCTCATCCACACAGAAGACAAACCTGGAACACTACTATACAGAGCAATGTAGCAAAGCCACAGAAGGATGTCAGACACTAGCTAAATGATGCAGAAAACCACCACCGCTATAGCAAGTTAGTGACTGTTGTGGTTGTTACTAAAGCACCACACATTCATGGTAACTGGAATTGTGTGCGTAGTTGGTTGGGTTTCTTTTCTGTTGCCAGAGTTAATCCTGCAGCTGTCTGTTTGAATGTCTCTCCATGAATGAAGATATGCCCTGTATTCCATGTCTCTTTATTGAGAGAAGTGCATCCAGACATAAGAACAAGGTAAGCTCTGTCACAGGAAGAGTATGAAGTATGGGCTATGCTCGATTCCAAGCTAGGTAAAGCTGGCAAGCTAGGGTCCAGAGAACAGAAGCTGGGGGTCACCACATGCCTTTGGATCGGTATCTTCTTCGGCCTCTATCCTTCACACATATTAATCTTCGGTCAGTCCCAATGTCTTCAATAAGGAGTGCTGTCAGGCTTCAGCAGTCCTCAAGGACAGCCATAAACACTACATCAGAAGAAGCTCCATGGAAAGAACGAATGGATCATTGGAGTGCACAGCACCAAAGGCTTTACCAGCATGTGGGTGGATGAGCGGGCGGAAGCACAGCAGTACCTGCAGCTTGTGTAGCAACTGTATGGCTGCCTGCAATTACCTTGCATTCAGATTCCTGAGAATGTGATTAATCGAACTTAGAAAAGGACTGTCCCTGTTGCCTTTTGTGCTGTAGTTCAGCAACACGGGCACAATAACAAATTTCAATGACTCTTGAGAAACTAAGATATGTCACAATCTCTAAATTTCAGAAACTATGTCTACTGTTGTGGGAAAATAGGGATGTTCCTGGAACAGAAAACTACAAAACGGGACAAACTACAGAGCTTTTCGTTCCACAACAAACCATCCTCCATTAAAGATGTTGTGTCGCTGATTTCTCCTGCACACAAGTCGGCAAGAACACACTTCATGGCTACATACGTCTTGCAAAGGAATCACATGCATCCTCTGACAGCTAAGTACCAAATCAAAGGATTGGTGTTAGACTCAGCTATTACTGGACGTTTCCTTATCTAATTACATTGTAGTATAGGCAGCAAACCCTCTGGCTGTAGCTTGCTGCCTCTGGTGAGTTTTGGTTTAGTAACCACTCTGCTTTGAGTCTCTTAACTCCCACACCTGTGAACTGGAGCCTTGGTTTTACCTAGAGGGTACTGTCTATAACAGTTTTGAAGATGGCGTTCTCTTCCGTTCTGATCAGTTAATTCTCAACAATTTGAGGCATGAACTGCATTAATGGATGGATTCTGGAACGAATTGATTAGTGACCTTGGTCCAAAGTGTGTTCAAAGTCTTGGAGAAGTGTAGCTGATTTATACCAATTGATCTAAAGGTCATGTGGGAGGTACCCTTCTTTGGAAAAGGGATGGGTATATGGACTCAAAAAAACAAACAAAAGTTCCCTTCTCCTGTTGATGTGATTAGGCAGAGATTATCTCCTCCTGGGCCTCTCTTTTCTCAACGTGAGAAAAAGGGATTAAGTGTGCGATAGAGTCTTATGCAGGTTGCCAAATTTACAATAAAATAATTCAATGCTTTGTGATTACACAGTCAAACGAAACAACTACACAGATGCAAAGGAATAAGATGTTTACCTCTTTTATTAACCAGTACATTCTTCATTGTTCATCCATATCAGTTAAAAACACTTTTCCATGTTATTTATTAAAAAACATGTACAATACATAATAATAAAACAAAGATATTTAGAAAAAGACTGTCGATGCAGCGTTTTGGTGTTCTAAAATATCGTCACCTTCTTCAGGACAACAATTTCCAATTATAAAAACATCTGAATTTGGTACTGTTTTGAAGCCTCAATCAATCGGCAAAGATATTATTGCAATCCTTCAGTACTTTCGGATAAAAGATAGAATGGTGCTTTTAGTTGCCTGTTATTCATAAGTTTCTCTGTATCCTCACTCAGTATTTTCACCATATATGGCTATCTTCTAATTTTAATGGATTCTGTTTGACTTGTTGCGTAGAGTGCGTTTTATATATCGCTATCTCAATTTACTTCAAACTTCCAACAAGTTGGAGACTGAGAGGCCAGCAGGACGGACGTCTACAGGAAATGCTCTTCCCTTTCTCAATTTATGATCTGACAAGACTTAGATGAGACACCCCTTTTTTTTTTTTTTTTTTAAAAGGGGAAAAAAAGGGTGGTAAAGAGGAAAAGGCAAGAACCTTCTCCACGAAGAACAAAAGAGAGGAACCTAACCAAGTAAAGTCCGTCCCACATATATCCTTCAGAAATGAATAAGATAACAGACTTCCTTGAATGATGTTAGAAACAAGAAGTTTGAAGTAAATTGAGATAGCGATATATAAAACGCACTCTACGCAACAAGTCAAACAGAATCCATTAAAATTAGAAGATAGCCATATATGGTGAAAATACTGAGTGAGGATACAGAGAAACTTATGAATAACAGGCAACTAAAAGCACCATTCTATCTTTTATCCGAAAGTACTGAAGGATTGCAATAATATCTTTTGCCGATTGATTGAGGCTTCAAAACAGTACCAAATTCAGATGTTTTTATAATTGGAAATTGTTGTCCTGAAGAAGGTGACAATATTTTAGAACACCGAAACGCCGCGTCGACAGTCTTTTTTCTAAATATCTTTGTTTTATTATTATGTATTGTATATGTTTTTTAATAAATAACATGGAAAAGTGTTTTTAACTGATATGGATGAACAATGAAGAATGTACTGGTTAATAAAATAGGTAAACATCTTATTCCTTTGCATCTGTGTAGTTGTTTCGTTTGACTGTGTAATCACAAAGCATTGAATTATTTTATTGTAAATTTGGCAACCTGCATAAGACTCTATCGCACACTTAATCCCATTTTCTCACGTTGAGAAAAGAGAGGCCCAGGAGGAGATAATCTCTGCCTAATCACATCAACAGGAGAAGGGAACTTTTGTTTGTTTTTTTGCTGATTTATACCAAACCGCCATCTAAGCGTGTTACCGCATCCATGGGCGTTTGGTTAAACTGGTTGTTTTGGTTAACTGTTTTGGCTTCTTTATGTTTATTATGTCTTGTCTCATTCCCCCTTTAATGACTATGTATTTACTGTGTGTGTACATGGATCTCGGAGATGGTGAATACCACCTACATCTGCTGTAGACCGTAACCTTCACAAAAAGCATTAGCTGAGGTATAAAACTGCTGGTGGAATTTCAATAGACTGGGGGAGAAGAGGTTATTAGTCAAGGGAGAGCAGGCAAGACCTGTAAGCATGCCCTGCTGCTGCTAATGGACCAGTTATGTGTATGGGAGAGAAGATATCCATATAGTAGTAGTTATGAGTGTGCAAGGGAGGTTGTACTCCTGATGCCTATGTTGGTATCTCTTCAGTTAGAGAAGGTAACTTGCATGTCTGATGTCCTTGTGGTACTTGTGTGTGTGTGTGATACCTTTTCTGTTGGTGTATATGTGTGTGTGATGGAAGGTTCCAATGCTGATGTGTAAGTGGTATTTGTTCTGTATGTAAGTGGACGCATGCCCTGCTGATACCTGATGTATACCTACCTATTCTTTGTGTGCATCCCTTGTATCCTGTGCTCCCCTTTGCATCCTTCCCTTCCACTTGACCCTTTGTCTCCGCTTGTACTCCAGCTTGAACCCTGCGCTCTCCTCCTTACAGCCTACGCTCCCCTGTCGCAACCTACACAATCCTCATACCCTCAGGCACCATGCATACCCTTCTTGAACTGTATCCCCTTGGACACCTCAACTGCCCTTTGCATCATGTAGCTCCTTTGTACTTTGCTGTCCCTGCACCGTGAGATTCTCCCTTAAACCTTGTAATACCCCTTGCACCCTGGGATCACTCTGCACTTTGGACACCCCCTTGATTGTGTCAGTTATTTTCACTCTTGCATAGTGCATAACTGTCACAATTTGGGAATAGAAAATAGGTAGATTTTTAAAAACTTGAGAGATTTAATATCCCTATTAACTTCCATTGAAGAGGGGGGAAATCCAAGTACGAAAAAGCGACAATAAAGCCATATTTGGCTTCACTGGTCTGCAGTTTTAACATGTATGGCATTACAGATGGGTACAACACGGACTGCTGCAGTGTAAGCTTCTCTAACAGAAAGAACTTCCTTTTTTTGTTTTTAATTCTTTATTTAATTTTATTTATGTATCAACATGATTAAAGAAGACAATATTTGAGACAGAGTGGAACACCTACAGTCATCCCATTGTACCGTAAGCCTTGGCATATCTACCCTATGTCACACAGAACACAGGAAATCCATAACTGATAACTAGGCTTTCCTGTTTTCAGTTTCTATTTTTGGTAAATTCTGGTGGTGTTTTTTCCAGTGATTTCAAAATCTTAAAAAAACAGTGCTTTTCAGTGGTTACTCATTTTCGCGCCATAAAAACCAGCAGAAACAGTGTTTTACCGGTGTTTATGGAACCCTTTGCTTTTATTATTGCTTTCTTTCTTCACTGATGCATGGTATATCGACAGTTTACGTACAGTGTATATGAGGTCCAAATAAATTTTTACAAGTCAAACTTATTGTAGTATCCCATACAATATTTCTTCAGTGAATCTTTGGAAAACAGACGATTCACAATAACGAAAGAGAAGAGCAACCTGAATTGAAAAATGTGGTCATTCAATTTCTCCCAAGGGAAGGAGTCCAGAAGCTGCTTCTTTTCCCATCAACAATAGCGATGAGGTGCCTTTTACCAAACAAATGCAAGTCGAACAAAACCAGCACAGTAGTCATACGTGCATTAGCAGCCTGCTGCATTTGAAAACGCATGGGGATTGGGGGGTTGACACAAGAGCAAAAATGTTTAGAGTTAAAATATTTTATCAAATATAATTTGGAATGTCTAACACTTTGGCGCTTCATTAAGGCAACTTCATAGAAGAGCCAATGCATAACCAGAGTAAGGTTTAACAGTTGCTTTTTGCTGCATATTTATTTATTTTTTGGGTGTGTGCAACCTTTGATTTTTTGAGGGAGGAGAACTGACTACGTTATCGCAGACCCTGACCTAACTGCCGGTCTCCTCGTACGAGTACCCCCAACGAATGGTGCAGCCAATAGGCCAAATCAGCCTCTCCTGCGGCCCAACATTATTTCCCCCACCCTCCCAGTGTAGCACTGGCAGGTCCCAGGCACCACTCAGACAATCTTCCTTGCTCCCTGTACGTCAACAGGGGGGGGGGGGGCGCAATTAGCCTTCTGTAATCTTTTCGCTGCCGCCATGCCAGACACTCAAATTATTGCACACTCCGCCACCTGTGTGTGCCCACCAGCGCGCCACCCTCTGTTCCTTCCATCTCCAGCATCATCCCAATGTGTCCTTACTGCCTCGCGCCATGAGAGCCCCCCGCTTTCATGAAGGTGACCGTCCGCTCCCCAACCACCTGTGCAAACTACCTCCAGCCTCCCTTGCATTTCTCCCTGTATTGCGCCCCTTCGCACGCTACTCCAACACTTATAAAGGATTAGTGTTGAAAATTAGTATAGTGAAATATGAAGTAATTTGAGTGGTGGATATGTTATTTAGTTATTTGGATAGAGAAGGGTAGGTGGCAGGACAGAAGAGGGGAAGAAATTTGTATTTATATAGCGCTTGCTACCCCTGATGGGGTTTTGAAGCGCTTTTTTGGCGAGTAGCACGCTACTCTGGAACCCATAGGATTAGTGTTGAATTAGTATAGTGAAATATGAAAGTAATTTGAGTGGTGGATATGTTAGTCAGTTAATTGGATTGAGAAGGGTTGGGGAGGGGTAGAAAAGGGAAAAAGGTTTGCATTTATCACACACTCAGAGATTTTGACCCTATTATCTCCTTAAAAAATTACCTACAGCTGGCACAGTGGTTTGTTCTAAGGCAATGGCCCATACCTATGGAAAGGAACTCTGGTTGGAATATGTGTAGGCCACATAAATTCTTATTAAGTTCAGTCCCAAGGTTTGGTGAAATACCTGCGCCATTTTCCTAGGTAACATTGGGTTTAGTGGTCAGCAGAACAGCAACTTGTGCCTCGTCTGTCTAAATGCCCCCCCCATGCTGTGTAGCAGATGGGGAAGGGTCAAATGTGAACATTAATCCTACCCAGACAATCTAATTATTCGAATCACTGGCTTAGATATTTCTCATCAGCCAGCCATTACCATTGGTGTACTCCAAAGTGTATTCTATGTGTTTCTAAATTATCCCTACTGAATAAATATAAGCAAGTGATAATAACTGCCACACAAGCCATTCTTAGAGCTTTGGGGGCCGGGAATAGTATGAATTGTAACACCTGCAAAAGTGTGAGGGATAGTAGTTGTCTTGGTACTGTCATTGGCAGCAACAATGGATAGTTTAAGTTGCAGTAGCCTTCTGGCAAGAGCCCTGGTACCTAAGCACTGCATGTGAACCTTAATGATACGGGGGCCAGATGAGACCAAGCAGTACAGGAAGGCATATGCCTGAAAACACACACTGCGCTGTACCCACATTTTGGGGAAAAGGCCACCTTGCACATTATAACTTCTTCATGATACTAAATAGTACCTGTAAACAAGTTCGTATTGCTTTATTCGTGAGAATGACTTCCTGCTCTTTGTGTCCTCTAATTACTAATCAGGGATAATTGACGCAGATGTAGAAGCCCTGTAAAATGCTTTCCATTTGTATTTGCTGTTTGATGTATGTGCCGATAATGCGGTTTTACTTCTCTAAGCGTTTAACTCTATGGGGCCGATTCCGATTCAGGCCGGAAATCTCTCCGACCGAGCCGGACCCGGAGAGATTTCCGACCGAATCGGACCCTAGCAGTCCGACCGAACGAGTACGATGCGTTCGCATGCTATCGGACTCGATTCGGTCGGACTCAATGGGAGCCGGTCGTACAACGCGTACGCGGGCTCCCATTGACTCAATGGGTGCGAAGCGAACAAGGGCGCCCCCTACAGCGGGTACGCGTCGAAGCGGGTCGCGCCGTACATGCACAGGTAGGGGGACCCATGGGTCCCCCTGTGTGCGACTCGCGCGGCTAGGCGTACAGGGGGTCCGACACGGACCCCCAAAGTGCGGCTCCGACTGCTCTTTCGAGCCGGACGGCGCGAGTCGGTCGGACTGCTCGAGGCGCACATCGTACTCACCCGGCCGGGGAACGTCTCCATTGCGCGGTGCGAGTCGTGTCCGTGCGAGTCGGTCGGAGCGGTTGGGTCCCGCGAACGAGTCGGTCGGCGATTTCGCGTACGCTCGCATCGTACTCGCTCGCCCGGACGCACGTCCGACTCGGTCGGGAAACAGGGCTCCGAATCGGATCCGGTAATGCCGACTCCGATTCGGAGCCCTACCGGCCGAGATCGGAATCGGCCCCTTTGTCGGGGGTGTCGTCGCATGGGCTCCCTCCAAGTAAGCTATCAGCCACAAAAAAACACCTCGCAATGTGTTTCCTTTTAACTTCCTTATTTCCTCACCAAAACCCTCCCTCGCAATGAAAAACATTTAAAACCTGGCGAAGATTATTCCTTCACCAAACTACGAGCGCAGCCATGATTTTCTTATGGTGTGGCCGAGCTGCCATCCGTTTTAGTCCAAGAACAGAAAACAATCCATTTGCCCAGGATCACACAGTCGCTCTAACTCGGGTCTGCTGGTTCTTGCGAATAACTTAACCAGCAGGCCATATTTCCGGAAATTATTTTTGTGACTGCCTGTTTCTTTCATTCTTAAGTGTTTAGACCGGCTGCTTCTCTGCTGGAGGGTGGGGGAGGTCTCGTGCTCTCTCTCATGCGGGTCGGTGTTTATCTCAGATGCCTATTAATTTGTGCATAAGGAAAGCAGGAACTCGTTTTCACTGCTAATTTTCACAGTAATGACGCCCCAGGAATGGCTGGCCTTTGGTGAGGTGATGCCTAGGCTTCCAGTAATGTTAGTGACGATGACTGGCTGCCAGAGACATGGTTGTGTAACCTACGGGCGGCAGGGCCAACTAAACCTTCATCCTCTGAGGTTCATACAGTCACCTCCCCTTTACAGGATAACAAGCACAAGCTCTCCCTTTAGTAAACAAACATACCCGGCCTTTCACACTCTGCACACTTAGAGCCCGTTTCCACCCTTGCATTTGTAGTGCTGATTCTGCAGGCGGCAATAAGTAGCCGAGCAGCTCTAGACGGAACATCGCTCTACCCCCGAGGAAGCCGTGGCTCTATCCTGCAGTCAGCTGTATAGCTACGCGCCCACTTCTCGAACCCTCCCCACCTCACCTCTGTTCCTCTGTCGGCCGCTTCTGTACGAGGTCCCCAGCTGCGGCAGCCGGTGGGACCTCTGAATATCAATGGGAAAAGGTTATTCAACGGTCGCCGCCGCCGTAGCCCCCTGGAGGCACCGTCCCATCAGGCCAACAGAGAGAGCCAGCTCTTGGTGAGTGTTGGACCTGGCCCTTTTTGGCAGGTTCACCCCTGAACTTTTTGCCTGTCCTTAGCCTTTTCCCTGTGTAGTGTTGGTGATTTTAGGCCTCTGGGCACTTTAGCACTGTGGCCCAGTGTAAAGTGCGTGCGCGCTGTGTGCATGTGTGGTGAGACTGGCCTGCCCTCCCATAGGAATGCATTGAGGATGAGTGTGTCAGTGGTAATTCCTGTTATGAGAGGTGCAGCATGGTCAAGTCTAGTATGTCTGAATTCGTGAGAATAAATGCTGCGCAATGGTGTGCGCAGATTTATGGTGACTGGTAGAGAAATGCCACTTCTAGAAGTTGGCATTTCTGTGTGCTCTGTGTCTGCCTGCCTGATGTGAATTGCATGTCTGGCTTGTGAGTGACAGGGGCTGGGAGGTGTGTGTGGCTCCAGGAGGGGCAGGGTGAGTCAGCGCAGGGCTGAATGGAGAGATCTCCATGAAAATGGGTGGGAGGAGTTGCACCTGGGACCTGAATAGGGCTGTGCCTTCCCTCTACAATGCTGGCTCCACCTCCTGTGGTGCGTCTGATGTCCCTAGCCTACACTCTGAAAGGAGAGAGGAGCTGAGTAAAACAAAGTGCTCCAAATCCCCCTATACCAGTTCTGACTGGTATCCCCAAGCCCTGTGCTGTGACACAAAGGGAAATATGTGTATAAAAGAAGGGGCTGTGACCCCATGAAGATGTTCTTGTTCTTGGACTCGAATCTGCCAGGGGCGTGCTGCTGCTGGGGCCCAGGGGGGGCTGCCATGAGGGCTTGCCTCCCTGGGCCCTGCCTTGCCCCTGGACCTGGAAGACTTGTGGGACCCTTCTGCTTTGCTAGAGTCCAGGACCTTCAGGACTTTGCCTGCGCCCTGTGAGCGTTTTGTTTCCAATTGCCCCAGAGAAGGAGCACGAGGGCTCCGCAGCGCTGAGCTGCATTCTTTTCCCGAGGAATCCCGACGTGGGGATTCCCCCGGATGGAGGGGGAGTTTGCGGGTGCCCACCCCGCATTTCCGCTTATTTCTGCTTGCGGGAGCCTACCCCGCTTTTGTGTGCTTCGAGCGGGTGCCTACCCCGCTTTATATGTTAAATTTAGAGGGAGCCTACCCTCACTGCCGCCCAGAGAAGGAGGGAACGGCCGCCGCGATCTCGCGGCAACCAGGAAGTCAGGCAGCCGATGCCTGGAGCGGGGCGGGACTTCCGCTTGAGGAAAGGAAGTCCCACTCGCCGCCGGAGATCCGCCCGGAGCCTCGCAGGCTCCATCTAAAAGTCCCGGGTCCCAGGAGGGGGCCTGGGTGAAGGGAGGAGTGCGGCCGGAGCAAGCAGCGACCCCGCAGGCCGCCGCAAGAGAAGTCCCGGTCCCGAGAGAGAGAGGGGACCGGGCGAAGTGAGGGAGAAGTCCTGAGCCCCAGGCGAGGGCCCAGGTGAAGGCGGGGCGAAGTCTGTGGCCAGGAGGGGCTCCCGTGAGCTGAGGGAGCCCCACGATGTCCACGGAGAGAGCCGCAGCCACCGGAGAAGTCAGAGCAGTGCGTGCTCCATTCCAGCTGCCCCCTCCGCATGCGACAAGAGGAGGACGGTAGCCTACCCCGCCTCCACGAGTCCGGGTGAAGCCAGAGAGAGAGCCCGGTGAGTAAGGGATGGCTGGGGGGGAGACAAGATAGAGGCACCAGTGCTGGTGCCGATCTCCTGAGCGGCCCCCGCCTGATAGGGGGCTGCTCCATCGTTTGGCCTCAGTATTTTCAGAGCCTACGTGGCTCCAACAAGGCAGGCATGTATTGATGTGAGAGCCTGTGCGTGGCTCCACCATGTGCATATTTATTTAAAGCACCAGTGCGCTCCACAGTGCTTGGGGACATGTTTATTTTTAGAGCCCGTGCGTGGCTCCAACGCTTTGTATTTGTTCCAGAGCCCATGTGGCTCCAACGAAGGGGGCATCATTTGTTTTAAGGGCCACTGAGAGCCCATGCCTCATTTATACATTTCCAGCTGCCCAGCAAGTAGTGGGCAGCTGCAACGTTTAGGTTATTCTTTCTTTTAGGGGACATGTTTTAAGTTAGGAGTGAGATGCACTCCTTTGCCCCCTATATTCACAGCTGCCCAGCAATTAGTGGGCAGCTGCTACGTTAGGTTTGCGCAGTGGCGCACTTTGGATTCAGCTGCTAGGCAGCAGCCCTGACACTTGGGACATAGGGCATTTGGGCCCCCTTTTAGAGATGGCCAGTTGGCCCAAGGGGAATGTGAGGTTTATAGGGCGCCAGGCCCTAATGTGATTTATGGGTTAGTGAGCTTCTCTCCTATGATTTATAGGTTAATGTGATTTGTGTCCTAATATGTGGTGCTAGGAAATGTGATGCATTTACTATGCTTTACGCACCCTGTTTATACCTCTAATGTAGTTTTATGATTATGAGGTTTTGCATAATGTGTTTATGCTTGTGAGGTTATTGTTTCCTAATGCGTTTAGGTTGTGAGTTATTCTCTACTATGGGTTATGCCTAAAGTGATTTATGCTTAGGATGTTAGTGTCTAATAGGTGTAGACTTATGAGATGATGGCATAATGTATTTATGCTGGTGAGGTTGGCGTATAATGTATTTTGCACCTAATGTGATACTGTGCATAATGTGGTTTATGTTACAGGTTGATGCTGAGTATAGTGGTTACCAGTGATTACTGGTTGTACGTTATGATATGTCCTATATTTATGATATGTTCACTAAGTGATGGTTCTGACAGCGGCCTACGTGGCCCTGTCATGTGTAAATAATCCCTTGTAGATATTGCCCAGTGCCAGTTGGCACCATGTGTATTATGTGAATACTATTCTAATGTATTATGAGAATACAAAGGCTATTTTTGATATACCCTTGTGTGGAGTTCCTTTTTGTGGTGTGCATAGTATGTTGTTGCTGGGTGTGTGTTGCGCAAACGCTTTACACATTGCCTCCGGGATAAGCCTGACTGCTCGTGCCAAGCTACCAAGGGGGTGAGCAGGGGTTATCTTGGGTGTGTAACTCTCTTGCCCTGACTAGAGTGGTGGTTTCTGCTTGGCTTTGGCGCAAGCCTTAGCCAACCAGAAATCCCATTTCTAACATTGGTGATCAGCGGTGGGATTAGGACTTGCGTTTGCGCAGTACCACAGCGACAGCTGGCTGCACTACAAAGCTCTGCATTTTAGATAGTCACATGGAAAGGGATTATTGTTCTAAGTTTGTTTGTCATTTCATTTTTTGAAATGTGTGTTCTTGTTGCACTATGAGTTGGGTGTCCTGCCAAGGACAGAAACCAGAGAAGCTGAAGGAGTTTTGTACTGCCCTTGTGCAGACTGCTATTTATGGGGTTGGCCTGAAGCGGAAGGAGTTTTGTACTGCCCTTGTGCAGACTGCTATTTATGGGGTTGGCCTGCAGCGCAAGCTAAAGTAGTTGTTACTGCCCCTGTACTGTCTGCTAGTCCTTGGGTTGGCCTGAAGCTGAAGGAGTTGTTACTGCCCCTGTGCTGTCTGCTATTTCTAGGGTTGGCCTACAGTGGGGACTTAATTGGCATGGAGTCACTAGCTCGGGAGGGTAGATCATCCTCTAAGTGCGGTGTAAGTTTTCTGGAATCCCCAGATGGGTGGGATCCAGTGGTGGCAGCGATATGTAGTCCAGTGCAGGATGTCCCATTCCCAGTTCCCCGAGGATGGTACCTGGTTCCCGGTTAAGGAGGGGGCGGGTTGAGATTCAGGGGCAGTAAGATGCTGTCTCACCAGACTTGTGGGGGGAGTGTGGATAAATGTTGTGATGCACTGGATGTTTGAGTGATTGGTTGTTTTCCGTGTTGGGGAGTGACCCTAGAAGAATGGTGCAGGTATCTCGACAACCCTCGCGGTTGAAGATGGTTCAGAGTAGCCCAGCTAGGTACCCTTATTGTGAGGAGGTTGTGTGGCCTCAGGCCCAAACTCGCTGAAGAGGGCGTGAGACTGGGTCGTATTCCGAACCCCAACCTCGGTCTCCAGGACTGGTTGGTTCCATGAGGGAACACCAGGTAGGGAGCCTAGTCTGTCCTGTTGGACCGTTCTTCGAGGTGGTCCTTTACGTTTTAGGTGAGCTGGGAGTGTCTGTAAGCAGAGCCCCAGTAGTTCTGGTGTCTGGCAGTGCCGCTCCAGTAGGGAGGGTGCAGAGGTCCAGATGGAGGGGTGAGAGGGGGAAAGAGTCTCCAGTGGGAACCAGTGGGTCAGGGGCCAGCCAGAAGGGCTGAGTCGCCAATGATTGACCATGGTGAGCGCCACTTCTGTCCTGGGGCATCTTCACGCACTGTCAGAGGGACAGGAGGTCGTGAGCTCTGCACCAGGGAGACTGTCACATGACACATTAGTGAGGTGTCACCCTCGGGAGGGTATATGTGCTCCCAGGAAGTCCTGGTTCTCCGGGCAGTTGTGAGGTAGTACCCCCCTGAACGCAGGTGGGGTCCAGTTTTGAGGGGTGAGAGGGGGAAAGAGTCCCCAGTGGGGACCAGTGGGTCAGGGGCCAGCCAGAAGGGTTGAGTCGCCGATGATTGACCATGGTGTGTGCCACTTCTGTCCTGGCGCATCTTCACGCACTGTCAGAGGGACAGGAGGTCGTGAGCTCTGCGCCAGGCAGACTGTCACACGACACGCTAGGTATGTGTCACCCTCAGGAAGTCCTGGTTCGCCAGGCATCTGACCAAAGGGTATCGTCCCTGGGTTGGGGAGCCAGGTTCAGGTGTTTGCCTGTCCTGGACAGCAGGGCAACTGTAGTCAGTGTCCTGGCTGGTTTGCCTTCTAGGGGTACCCCTGTGAACACAGGTGGGGCCCATCTTAAGTGAAGAGACCCTGTGTTTCCCAGTTGGGGTGGTGCAGGCCTAGCCGGGATCTTTAGGGTCCCTGGCTGAATGTGGTAGTACTACCCTGAGAGCAGGTGGGGCCCATCTTAAGTGAAGGGACCCTGCTCTACAGTGGGAGGGTGCAGAACTCTGGAAGGGGGTGCAGAGGGAGGGAGCCCTCGCCTCTGACCCCGGTGCATCCGGTGAATGTGGATCCCAGGTGGTAGACCAGTTGATGGAGAGAGGTCCTGAACTGGTGGGAGAGTTGTGTTCTGATGGGTGCTTCCCTGGGAGGGTGCGTAACCCCAGAAGAGAGGTAGGGTGAGGAGATGCTCGCCCGTGACCTCTGGTCAGCCTGAGGGTGCGGACCCTAGGTTGGAGGATCAGTGGTAGTTTGGAACTACACTAAGGGAGAGTGGAGAATGGCTATTGTATGCCAGGGGTTACTGCCCCCACTCTGTGGATTGGCAAGGACCAGTGGCATCTGGGTGGCCTAGGGCCTGGTCCTGGCCGTGGACAACTAAGGAGTACCGGTGGGGTAGCCTAGTTGGTCCTGGAGTTTTTTCTTTTTTTTCTCCTCTTAGATGGATTCCATGGGTTCCAAATGGCGTAGGACCGGAGGGTGTCCCTGCAGTTGCGGGCCCGCGTCCATGTTCTATCGCCCCAAGCAGGGAAGCCCATCACGGTGGTGATTGGTCTACCCTGCGTTTTGGCTGGTAGGGGGTTGTGTTGGACCTGGCCCTTTTTGGCAGGTTCACCCCTGAACTTTTTGCCTGTCCCTTAGCCTTTTCCCTGTGTAGTGTTGGTGATTTTAGGCCTCTGGGCACTTTAGCACTGTGGCCCAGTGTAAAGTGCGTGCGCGCTGTGTGCGTGTGTGGTGAGACTGGCGTGCCCTCCCATAGGAATGCATTGAGGATGAGTGTGTCAGTGGTAATTCCTGTTATGAGAGGTGCAGCATGGTCATGTCTAGTATGTCTGAATTCGTGAGAATAAATGCTGCGCAATGGTGTGCGCAGATTTATGGTGACTGGTAGAGAAATGCCACTTCTAGAAGTTGGCATTTCTGTGTGCTCTGTGTCTGCCTGCCTGATGTGAATTGCATGTCTGGCTTGTGAGTGACAGGGGCTGGGAGGTGTGTGTGGCTCCAGGAGGGGCAGGGTGAGTCAGCGCAGGGCTGAATGGAGAGATCTCCATGAAGATGGGTGGGAGGAATTGCACCTGGGACCTGAATAGGGCTGTGCCTTCCCTCTACAATGCTGGCTCCACCTCCTGTGGTGCGTCTGATGTCCCTAGCCTACACTCTGAAAGGAGAGAGGAGCTGAGCAAAACAAAGTGCTCCAAATCCCCCCTATACCAGTTCTGACTGGTATCCCCAAGCCCTGTGCTGTGACACAAAGGGAAATATGTGTATAAAAGAAGGGGCTGTGACCCCATGAAGATGTTCTTGTTCTTGGACTCGAATCTGCCAGGGGCGTGCTGCTGCTGGGGCCCAGGGGGGGCTGCCATGAGGGCTTGCCTCCCTGGGCCCTGCCTTGCCCCTGGACCTGGAAGACTTGTGGGACCCTTCTGCTTTGCTAGAGTCCAGGACCTTCAGGACTTTGCCTGCGCCCTGTGAGCGCTTTGTTTCCAATTGCCCCAGAGAAGGAGCACGAGGGCTCCGCAGCGCTGAGCTGCATTCTTTTCCCGTGGGAATCCCGACGTGGGGATTCCCCCGGATGGAGGGGAGCTTTGCGGGTGCCCACCCCGCATTTCCGCTTATTTCTGCTTGCGGGAGCCTACCCCGCTTTTGTGTGCATCGAGCGGGTGCCTACCCCGCTTTATATGTTAAATTTAGAGGGAGTCTACCCCTCACTGCCACCCAGAGAAGGAGGAACGGCCGCCGCGATCTCGCGGTGACCAGGAAGTCAGGCAGCCGATGCCTCGAGCGGGGCGGGACTTCCGCTTGAGGAAAGGAAGTCCCACTCGCCGCCGGAGATCCGCCCGGAGCCTCGCAGGCTCCATCTAAAAGTCCCGGGTCCCAGGAGGGGGCCCGGGTGAAGGGAGGAGTGTGGCCGGAGCAAGCAGCGACCCCGCAGGCCGCCGCAAGAGAAGTCCCGGTCCCGAGAGAGAGAGGGGACCGGGCGAAGCGAGGGAGAAGTCCTGAGCCCCAGGCGAGGGCCCAGGTGAAGGCGGGGCGAAGTCTGTGGCCAGGAGGGGCTCCCGTGAGCTGAGGGAGCCCCGCGATGTCCACGGAGAGAGCCGAAGCCACCGGAGAAGTCGGAGCAGCGCGTGCTCCATTCCAGCTGCCCCCGCCGCATGCGACAAGAGGAGGACGGTAGCCTACCCCACCTCCACGAGCCCGGGTGAAGCCAGAGAGAGAGCCCGGTGAGTAAGGGATGGCTGGGGGGGAGACAAGATAGAGGCACCAGTGCTGGTGCCGATCTCCTGAGCGGCCCCCGCCTGATAGGGGGCTGCTCCATCGTTTGGCCTCAGTATTTTCAGAGCCTACGTGGCTCCAACAAGGCAGGCATGTATTGATGTGAGAGCCTGTGCGTGGCTCCACCATGTGCATATTTATTTAAAGCACCAGTGCGCTCCACAGTGCTTGGGGACATGTTTATTTTTAGAGCCCGTGCGTGGCTCCAACGCTTTGTATTTGTTCCAGAGCCCATGTGGCTCCAACGAAGGGGGCATCATTTGTTTTAAGGGCCACTGAGAGCCCATGCCTCATTTATACATTTCCAGCTGCCCAGCAAGTAGTGGGCAGCTGCAACGTTTAGGTTATTCTTTCTTTTAGGGGACATGTTTTAAGTTAGGAGTGAGATGCACTCCTTTGCCCCCTATATTCACAGCTGCCCAGCAATTAGTGGGCAGCTGCTACGTTTAGGTTTGCGCAGTGGCGCACTTTGGATTCAGCTGCTAGGCAGCAGCCCTGACACTTGGGACATAGGGCATTTGGGCCCCCTTTTAGAGATGGCCAGTTGGCCCAAGGGGAATGTGAGGTTTATAGGGCGCCAGGCCCTAATGTGATTTATGGGTTAGTGAGCTTCTCTCCTATGATTTATAGGTTAATGTGATTTGTGTCCTAATATGTGGTGCTAGGAAATGTGATGCATTTACTATGCTTTACGCACCCTGTTTATACCTCTAATGTAGTTTTATGATTATGAGGTTTTGCATAATGTGTTTATGCTTGTGAGGTTATTGTTCCCTAATGCGTTTAGGTTGTGAGTTATTCTCTACTATGGGTTATGCCTAAAGTGATTTATGCTTAGGATGTTAGTGTCTAATAGGTGTAGACTTATGAGATGATGGCATAATGTATTTATGCTGGTGAGGTTGGCGTATAATGTATTTTGCGCCTAATGTGATACTGTGCATAATGTGGTTTATGTTACAGGTTGATGCTGAGTATAGTGGTTACCAGTGATTACTGGTTGTACGTTATGATATGTCCTACATTTATGATATGTTCACTAAGTGATGGTTCTGACAGCGGCCCACGTGGCCCTGTCATGTGTAAATAATCCCTTGTAGATATTGCCCAGTGCAGGTTGGCACCATGTGTATTATGTGAATACTATTCTAATGTATTATGAGAATACAAAGGCTATTTTTGATATACCCTTGTGTGGAGTTCCTTTTTGTGGTGTGCATAGTATGTTGTTGCTGGGTGTGTGTTGCGCAAACGCTTTACACATTGCCTCCGGGATAAGCCTGACTGCTCGTGCCAAGCTACCAAGGGGGTGAGCAGGGGTTATCTTGGGTGTGTAACTCTCTTGCCCTGACTAGAGTGGTGGTTTCTGCTTGGCTTTGGCGCAAGCCTTAGCCAACCAGAAATCCCATTTCTAACAGTGAGGCTAGCAGCCCCGATTTCCGAAAACAGTAAAAGAAGAACTCCAAGAAGAATTCTGGTGCCCACAAGGGGCCAGGGCCGCGTGAGCAGTCGTCAGAGGCAATCAGGCAGCGACCAAAAAGTCCGAAGTCTCTCTCGCAGTGGGGGCAGCGTGCACCGGGAATCCCCAGGGGCAGGCAGGCAGGCAGCAAGTGCCTGGACGTCCCTACCCCCCATTATCACACATCGTTACCTCCTCTCCCACACATTGCTCCACTCCTGCTGCCATATGAACTTCGAGCGGGGGCCATTGTACTGCTTTGGCTCCACCAAGTGGCCAAGAGGTGCAATAAATATGAAAATCAGTGACACTCGGTTTAAACCGGGTCAGCTGATTTTCAGCCGGTAGGGTACTGTCGGGGACAATCGGTTTTAACCGATTTCCGGACAGCCTACTAATAACTAAAAGTTGTCAAAAACGAGAATGCACGACAGTTGCGACACACACAACGGGAGCCATGAACTGATAACAGAATATTCAAGGGTGCCTGCAGAGCCCCTTTCTGCTCCTTGGCACGTGGCTCTGTGGCTGCAGCTCTTGCATGCACAGCTCTTATGTTGGCTCGGCGGCTGAACAGCTCTCTACAGCTCTTATCATGCACACACCTAGCTGGGACCTGGCTTTAAAGAAGCGCTATGTCTACAGCAGGCAGACATTTGTGTCAACATGCGCACAAACTAGGTTATAAGTGATTCTGATAAAAAAAAAAAAAGAGGCAAAATTCGATGTATAATAGGTGCATTTGGCAACTGTCACGAGAAAGAAGAAAAATAAACACATCTTTCGATTCCTGTACTTGAGGACAGGGCTGGTCAAATGATGGATTGCGATGTCCTGGAAACTGAGTACAGGGCCAAGTGTTTGACATTCAACAGAGCAGGGTGTGATGAGTGATATGGAATGAAGCGGGCTGTGCTTGGTTACAAGGGTGTTGTGCTTGCAATGAGGCCTATGTGGGAGGTGTATAGCTGTCAGGCCTCAGTGACCAAGCACGCACAGTTAATGTAGTCTGCTGCTTTGAGTTACTCTGCAAGTCCCGTATGAGCTTTTTGATGATTGCCACTTTCAACCCACATCCTGTGCTGGATACAGGAATTAAAGCATCCACTCTGTAGATTGTGTAAGAGAGAGGACTTGCCTGGTTGTCTGCATTACAATCATCACCTATGCAAGCGTGGCTGTACTGCAAGGCTGTATAATGCTAAAGAGTGGCATGTGTATGGTGAGGGACGAGAGCAGGACCTGCTGGTAGGGAATAAATGAAATTCATCCAAGATGCAGCTGTTATATGGGAGATCCCTTTGTGCATTGGGTGCATGGCCTCATTGGTAATGAGTGACTTGGTGGCTGTCTTACAGCTTTGGGAAGAAGCGGGGGTTACCAGAAACATCCCGTGAGGACCTGGGTCAGTTCATGTTTGTGAAGGCAACAGTGCCGATGGAGAATAATACATACGTTTGACATTCGAAAAAAATCACCTTTAAAGCAGGTATAGCCCTCTAATCTATGCCCTGAAAATCCTTAACATAATATGCAGTATAGTTCTTTCAGGTCTATAATGAAATATATTCAACAAGAAGCACAACAATAAAAAATAAATAATGCAGGGGTATTCAGAAGTTTTTAATAATAAAATATTTGTTCAAGGAGATAAGTGACTGAATTCTGTAGACATTTAGTGTTAACCAACATGTACAGTGTTCAGTGATCACATGTGATAAAGGTGTTATAAGTAATAGCACAGTATGATGATTTAAAAGGGGACTGTATTCTATTAGATCAAACAAAGGCCCTGACGCGAGTAGGTTTGTTAAATTCCTTTCTTACTAGCCCAAGTAAAGGGCAACTCCTCCCAGTAGCCACAAGTCCATCTTGCACATTGTTATGATTTATAATGTACCCCAAAATAGACCTGGATAGTCACCTAACCTTTCACTTACATTTTCCCTGCCATTGTACTACATAATGGTTTTTGGTATTGACCTTTTACCTAGTTAGATGCTGCATAAATGTCGTGTGGTTTTCCCAGAAAACTAGCCTCATTTATTATGCATGAGGATTCTCAGAATCAGAGCGGGATTACCATCTTCTGCATAATAACTATATATAAGGGTCATCCCTTTCGTCATCCTCGGCCAAAATGATACAGCAAGGTAGAACCCCTGAGGGTACCTTTTGGGTATATAAACATCATATCTTTGCTGGGGCAGACAGAGGAGAAAGACTTTGATGCTGACACACTGACACGAGACGGTGAGGTTTCTGCATGCAGACACTCCAGCACGCAGTGGTCTGACATCCCTCGCGGGGTGTCCTTCTCAAGACCAAGACGGGGGCCTTTGTTCTCTCACACCAGGTAATGGGGTTGGTTTTATCCTAGGAGAATTCTTGGCTATATACCTACATACATGATAGGCACACTTAGGTACATCTAGTTAGGGTTGCATCGTAGGAGTACGCATTATTATTGTCATGCATCTATATACCTGCATATATCCATTGTCTTAGCACTATGGTAGAAATCTACCATCCATTTACTCTGTTGGTGCTTATAATCATTTATATCTGTTTCTGTCTTATGGTTGTTACAGCACACATATTTTACACTAGAATGATGCTGGCTCAATTAATGCTTATTGGAAATGTCCCCATCATTTATTCTGTGTGCACAAGTGAGCACAAGTGACTGAGCGAAAGGTACTGTACTGTTTCCACGAACCCTGAGGGGTCAGGGTTGTCATGTTTTATAGTTGCCAAAAACTATTCTCTCCTTGGTAAGAAGAATTCATAATGGCACTGTGAGCTAGCTGGTATACAGACGAGCATTTCCGGTGGGGGTGTCTAGAATCAGTCTGGACACCAATCCCACAGTTTATGTTGTCGAAATGCGCAGATCCTATATAGATTTATAGGAACTACACGACATGGCGCCACCAACGTTGGTTTGGTTCTTATTTAATGCTCAAATCTGAGTAGTTCAGTAGTGCTTTTCTCAGAGACCCCTACTCACATCTACCGAGAGAAATCAAGGAGTGGGAAGGGAAAATCCGCCACAGCTGAGTAGGCATATCCTATGTATTGGCTGTCGGTTTATTCAAGCTTGAAGGATAATAGTTCCCTATTGTGCATAAACCTTTTCTCAGTTTCCTTGAAACTCTTTCAACAATGTCTGAAGAAGACACCGCTGTGCCAGCATTACGTGCGAATGCAGCGGAGAGGGGGAACAAGAAGGTACTATAAACATTTCAGAAAATGTCAGTACTGCCCTTACTTTAAAACTAGCAGACTATGGAGTCCCAGCATTGGGTGGGACTGTTACCTTCATGATTGAGGCACACGAATCATTCAGGACAGAGGTATTTTATTCATGGGTCAAATTCCCATCTGCAGATGCACGCACCAACTTATTCCATTCTTACACCCCGGAGGACACTCCAGAAGAATATTGTCCATACGAAGACATTGAAGTTCCGCTCACCTACCAGGAGCACATAAACTGGTTTAAAGGCTCCCTCCCACACACAACAGATAAAGTGAGACTTGGTCCGCTGAGCAGAGGCGGAGCGACTTGGCCGGTCCTAGCTGCTTACACACCGCATCCAGACATTGACACAATGCCGGTAGCAGACTTACGTTCACTTCACAAAGAAATAATAAACCTTTACAGAAATTTAACACAGTTCACTATGAGAACACTTACACTTCAACCAACTAAAATTACCACAGTAGGCCAACTTCAAGGGACTGCAACCAAAATTACCCCACAAACGCTGAACACGGTTATGGGCAAAATGCCCACTAAATGCGAGCAAATGCCATTCTGGATAGCTCAGAAAATCACACAGTTAGAGGCAGTGTTTCCACACACAGGCCCTCAAGAAAAACAAAGAATGCTAACAATCTGCTTGCCAATGGGGATAGCTCCTCTGATAGAGGGGTTCCATATGCACACACTCAATCGAATTGGAAAGGTGGGAGGAGGACTCGCGATCGTGATCAGGGAAGAGTTTAAATGTGTTTTTCAACAATTCTTTATTCCTGACTGTGAGTGCAGTCAATTTACCATCACCTTCTCACCAACTCACACTTTCTCAGGGCTTTTAATTTACAGGCCCCCTGGGGCAGAAACAAAGTTTTTAGAAGGACTTATAGAAACTACCTCCAGCCTCTTGATGAAAAAAGCCCACATTACTATCTTAGGGGATCTGAACCTGCACTTCGGGGATTATAGTAGCCAGAATGTTGTGAGGTTGGAACATGAACTAGAGAGTCTGGCACTCTCCCAGCTTATAACATTGGCCGCCCACTCCAAAGGACACATACTTGATCCGGTTATAATGAATGACCCTAAAATATCAATACGCCTTCAGACCCCGGTACCTTGGTCAGATCATTATCTAATTACGATCACTTTGGGGAAGAATGAGACCGAGAGGACTCATTCTCGACCCACTAAGTCGGTCTCAGTACCTCAAGTGAGAAACTGGGTCAAACTGAGATCCGAAGTCTGGGTTGAAGCTTTGTAATCTTCAGGCTTCAATAACGGGGGAAACATTGACGAAGTCAATGCCAACTGGGAAGGTTGGGTCCTCCGGGCACTAGAGGAAGCCGCTCCCTTGACGATTTCTAAACCAACTAACCGGACCAAAAAGGCCCTGTGGTTTAATGATCAGCTAATATTGCTGAAGAAAGGTTGCAAAAGATTGGAGAGGGACTGGAGAAAGACCTTCGATCCCTTACTTAAAGAGAGATATAGACAAGCGATCAGAGGTTACCATATGAAAATAAAAGAGGCTCAAGCAGTGTTCTTCGAGAACAAGATTATACAGGCGCACAATTCCTCCAAAGAGTTGTTTAGAGTGGTAAGATCCTTAACCACGATAAATCAAGACACCTCTCACCACCAAGCCTCAAAAGAGAAATGTAACGCGCTAGCCACTTATTTTCATAAAAAGGTCGCAGATATCTACAGCTCCCTACAGGGGAAATCAACTCTGTACAACCCTGCCATCTCAAAATCAGGTCACCAGGAGGCTGCAACCCCTGTCCTATCCTTCATCCCAGATCTGGACACCGACACGGTTCAAATGTTTGTCAAAGAGATTAGATCAGGCTCCCCTTTAGATCCAGCGCCTCCACATATCCTTGCAAAGGCTATGGAGGTCCTATTGCCTTCAATAGTTGATATGCTAAATCTCTCCCTTCAGACAGGTAGAGCCCCTGCTGCATGGAAGCAAGCAGTAGTTAAACCGCTGCTAAAGAAACCAAATATGGATGCAGCCTTACCTGAGAATTTCCGTCCAATATCATTGCTCCCATTTAATAGTAAGATCTTGGAGAAGCATGTTAACAAAACTGTGTCCCAATTCCTGGAAGATCACCTCAGGTTACACCCCACACAGATGGGTTTCCGCCCACAGCATAGCACGGAATCGGCTTTACTAGCGGTAACTGAGGAATTAAAGATGACCCTTGATCAGGGGGGATCCGCTGCGATACTTCTGCTAGATTTAAGCGCAGCATTTGATACAGTGGATCATGGATTGCTGGCACATAGATTAAGTGAAACAGGTATTCAGGGCAAAGCATTGGAATGGCTAAAATCCTTTCTGGAGGATAGGTCCTTTCAAGTCAAGGAGGCCAACTTCTTGTCTGACAGCAAACCCCTGACAAGCGGCGTACCACAGGGCTCGTCACTAAGCCTCACATTGTTCAATGTGTATATGTAGACATTAGCTGATATAGTACAGGAACATGGGATCTCAGTTACTTCTTATGCTGACGACACCCAGTTGGTGGTGTCATTAGACTCCAGGACCAATGTAGAGTCAGGTCAGCTGGCCCCTTGCCTAGAACAAGTAGTCAAATGGATGACAGGGAGCTGTCTGAAATTAAACAGGGACAAGACCGAAATGATGGTCCTTGGTAATGCAGGTATACCTAGGCCCCTAGTAAGCTGGCCCGACTGCCTAGGGATGGCCCCGGCCCCCAAGACGGCCATTAAGAATCTTGGTTTCTGGTTGGATCAGGAGCTGACCATGGAGACCCAAGCAAGGAAGGTGGCAGGCACGTGCTTTGGGTTATTAAGAATGCTTCATAAGATCCTCGTGCTTATCCCTGTACAGTTAAGGAAAATGGTCATACATTCCTTGGTCACCTCACGACTGGACTACGGGAACTCGCTCTTTCTGGTATCACCTAAATATGTCATTAGGAAGTTACAAGTAGTCCAGAATGCAGCGGTCAGGCTCCTGTGTCAAATTCCCATGAAAGAATCAGTCTCAGAACACCGTAGAAACTTACATTGGCTTCCGATTGAAGCGAGAATTAGGTTTAAAACACTTTGCCTAACCCACAGAGCAATAAATAATAAAGGGCCCAGCAAGATTAAAAAACTGGTTTGCCTACATCTCCCCAACAGATGTCTGAGATCAGGCTCTGAGCGCCTGCTAAAAACCACCAGAATAAAAAGGGCCAGATGGGGGAAGAGCTTTCTCCCACCTGGCGCCGGCTGTGGAACTCACTCCCGCGGGAGATCAGATTCACATCCTCAGAGACATCATTCAGAAAAAAGCTGAAAACATGGTTGTTTACCGAGGTCTACTAACTGCCTGTTCCTCGCTGTCATTCATCAGTCCACTGCTTAGCGCTGGGAAGCCTTTGGGTAGCTACACGCTCTATAAATCCCATTAACATAGAGGATTGTACCTCGTGGGGTACAGTTTTCACTGCCATCTATACCAGAACTCATGGTATCCCTTCAATAGCAGCGATACCAGACGTACTGAGGCAGATACAGAATGAGTATGGAGCAGAACCTGCTCTGAACTTAGAGATGAAATTGTTAGGAGATTTTGCCCATGTATCCACGATTATGTTGGCAAACATAAAAGGGAAAGAAGCAGCATTGGCGATACGCCAACGCCTGAGGGATTTCACTCCCATACAACAGAAGCGTAAATTAGCTAAAATTATCGAAGATACATATGCCGAATTAGGTAGAGATAATTTGGGAGCTAGAGCATCAAAACCTCACTCATGGGTAGACCTATAAAGGATAACACCAAGAAAGCACCTGATTCTTCCAAAAAGAAATGTGATAGTAAAAAACAAAAGAATAGAGAGAATAGATCACAATCAAGGGGTGGGTCTCCTCAACAGGAGCGCTCCAAAAGGAGGTACAACCGTAGGAATCATGATAATATTAAGAAACCTGATAGGTATCAGGATACTGATACACGTTCCTCTCATTCTATTCAGGGTTCATCAAAAAACTCTAAGAGGGAAGGACGGTCAGAGCACAGATCAAAAGAACGAACAAAGTCCAGAGACACACATCGCTCTTCAGACTATAATATCAAAAAAGAAGAAAAACCAAAATCAAAACCTCAATTTAAAAAGAAGAAAGTAGCTGGCCTTAAAATAAGAAATGTCCAGGCTACTGAGGACTCAACTTCTGAACGGGGAATGGGCTCTGACGATGCTAGACAGCGCAGCAGAAGTAACACTAGCTTGCCAGAACCTGATGGAATTTCTGGTGACAGCGGCGTTGAATAAACATATCACTGTGGAAGCACCTGATACTAGAGTAAGTGTCACACACCTGTTATACAAAATAGCACTCCAAATGGAGGGGGACTAACCCAGGAAAATTAAAGGTCTCTTCTGGGAGAACCTGACTTATAGCTATGACATTGTTTTGGCTGAAAAAGACTGGCCGCCTGAAATTGTTATGGATTGCCCAAAGGGAGAAACAGTAATTTTACCAGCTTTCTCTGACCTCGTTCCCAACTCACTAAAACATTCACATGCGCAGGAGTGGGCGGTAGCATTAGCTCCTGCATTATATCGCAATCATGTTGGGTGGGATGCTGAGTCACCTCACCATGTAATCCCAGTAAAAACTACTCCAACTCCTCAGAGACAGTACCCAATAAAACAAGAAGCAAAAAAAACAAGTCAGGGAGATCTTAGATCAACTTGAATACCAAGTTGTAATAGAGAATTGTACCTCTTCAATGAATAATCCTTTGTTTCCCGTAATGAAGCCTGACAATTCATACTATCTAGTTTTAGACTACAGACATTTGAATTCATGCACAAAGACATTTGAAGTACAGAATGCACACAGTGCCGCATTAATAAATAACATTGTGCGGAAAAAATACAAAACAACACTGGATATCTCAAATGGATTTTTCTGCCAAAATATACTGCCTGAAAGCAGATATTTGACAGCATTCTCAGCCCTCGGCTCTCAGCGTCAATTCTGTCGACTGCCCCTAGGGTATAAGAATAGCCCCGGGTTGTTCTCAGCTAGGGTAACAGAGTTACTACAAAATTTTGATGAGGAGGCATTGTCCTATGTGGATGATAGTTATCTGACTGATGATGATTTATTGGATCATTTGACCAGGGTGAGCAACATAATTTTGGGATTCGCCTCTGAGGGCTACAAATTCAACTTTAAAAAATCGAAAATAGCCCAGGAGAGCCAAGGTGTTCTGCAAGGAAGACTTACTTCTGGAATAACCGCTTTGGTCGGTTTCTGCTTGGAGACGGGAAGCCACTCCGTCTCGTGGCATTGGAGTTGAATCACTCTTGCGATGTAAGTGAAAACCGGAAGTAAAAATAGCCGGTTGGTGGGAAAACAACTAGACCGCGCAGGGATGACCTTGCGTGTAGAGCCCCATAACGGAATTGGAAATGGGCGGGTCTCAGGATAAATTAAATGGACAGTGCCTAACCATGCTTAGAGGAAGGGCAAGGCAGAGATAGATTATTAGAAAGAGGGGGGGAAACAGATTAGAAAAAAAGGATCAATTCAAGTTGCAGTACATGACGAATCAATTGACAAAGAAGGATTAAGTGAAAGATTAAGTGAAAGCCGGAAGTGAATTAACCGGCTGGGGGGAAGAACACAACAACTGGACCGCGCAGGGACGACCAAGCGTATAGTGTCCCATACCGAAAGTGGTACTGGGCGGGTATCAGGATAAACTAATTGGAGGAAGGTGCCTACCCGTGCTTAGGGGATAGGGCAAAGCAGAGATAGATTATTAGAAGAAGGGGGGGGATCAGATTTGGAAAAAAGGATCAATTCACTATACTGAAATAGCAGTACGTGATAAACCAATTGAAAAAAGGAATAAAACATACACAAACAATTTCTTGTACATAGATAAAAATTATAAAACTTGTGCTGGTGTGGGCACTCTTATCAAGGTTTACAGTTTATAAAGCCTCAGAGGAGGGATTACAGGATCGCATTCCCCTCTTCCAGAGTGTTTAACCCATGTTCGATTGAACGGTAGTTAAAAATCCATTTACATTCGAGTCTGTTCAGAATCAGCTGATGGTTTCCTCCTCTGTGTTGCGGGCGTAGGATGTCAATTACTTGCCATGTGAATTCATTTTCAGTGTGTCCTTTTTCAATGAAATGTAACACCAGAGGTGCCGTGATGACATTGCAGCGGATTCTGCTCTTGTGCTGTCCTGAGTCACCGTGCCTCAACGATGATCCTAATTTTTCCATTCCTCCCTAGTTAATACTTGATCTACGCCGACGCTGCGGTGTGGATCCATGCGGTACTGGTTCTAAGACCGCCACAGCGGTGCTGCTTGCTCATAACTCTGAGCACCCGTCACCCCTCCCAGAATTGCCATACTACTCGGCTCCGAGGAAATGTTGAACCCTGAGTAAGTGCACACACGTGCTTTCCAATTACTCTCACTTCAGCCCGAATTTTTCGCCTGACAACCTTACTATTTTTTCAGGTCGAACCCTCGGGTCGACACAACTTAGTTGATCTTCGAACAGACCTGCAGTCTTCCGGTATCCAAGTGAGTTTACGGCTCCACCTGGGTGTGTGTGCCTCACCAGCGCGTGCTAGTCATCATAAAAACATGTGCCCCACCAACGCACAGTTGCTTTCTAGTCACCCGGAATAGCCTCAGACTTTGTAGGCAACAAGCACTGCTCGCATCCTTTCGCTCTTTTAATTCACATTAAATCTTTGAATGAAGTAGCTTGCTGATCCAGTAATTGACAAATGCTCTCCTTTTCTTAAAATAATTCAATTGACCAAGTTTTCACTTTGTTATTTCATGATATTCACTTCGTCTGGAGCATTTCAAATAATCGAACTGTGTAATTTATTCTGTTCTATTGTGCATCTTCTTCCAGGGACCCTTGATTTATGCTTTCTACATTATTCTTATGTTATAGATTCTTCATGCTCACAATTTATCAACAAAATCAGCCCCCACTGCAGTGAAATCGGCCCCCAGCTTGGCAGCCCACTAAAACGCCCGGTAGCCAGTCCGGCCTTGCATGTAAGGCTGGCCATTGCAAGACAGCCGGCCATACTGAGAATGTCTGGCTACTACTCCTGTTCTCCATGCTGCCACTCAGCAGCAGAGGACACGCCCTGCGTTTCACTCTGCTTGAGGGCAGGCTGCGCATCAGTAAAAAAAAAAAAATGGCATTTCATTGCTATTTTATTTTTTACATTTGGTACGCTTGGCTGGCAGGGGGGCGATGCTCGTCCTCCCTAATGAAGAAACCAACGCCTTATCATCTCTATGTCGGACACTATCTCCTTAGAGTCTGTTACCCCATGTGATTGGTTAGACCATTATCGCATCACCTTCTTCATCAACTTAAAGGAGATCCCAAGGAATGGCCAACCGAAGAAAATCAAACAGTGGAAAAGGAATCTTAATAATATAAACCACAATGATCTAACCACTCTATGCAACAACACCTTGATCCCACAGACCAATATGGAGGATGTCAACGATCTCACAGACTATTACAATACTTCGATACGAGAAGTCATGGACTCTATCGCTCCCCTACGACAGAAAAACATCTCCATCAAAAACTCAAAGCCATGGTTTAACGACAACTTGAACACAGAAAGACGCAATCTAAGAACGGCAGAAAGAGCGTGGAAAGACTCCCCATCAATGGAATCACTAAAACGCTTAAGATCAATGAGGAACACATTCAATCGAAGAATAAGACAGGCGAAAGCTAATTTTATCAGAACCCAACTCGACCAGGCCAGAAATAGGCCCAAAAAACGATTCGAAATAGTCAAACAGCAATCACGTAACACATCAAACCCCGTAGACTCCGGACCCAGAACCCTACCAAATTGCGAAGAACTAGCCACCTTCTTCAAGGACAGAACAACAAAGATAGAGAACGAACTTCAACTAGCGAAGGTACTACTTCCGGCCCTCCCAGTCAACCAATCTCACAACTCCCAATCTACGGAAGGGATGGAACCACCCTGGCTCACCTCCAAAAATAATGCCACTTGGAACGCCTTCTCCGCAATCAGCGAACAGGAAATCTACAATATTCTCTCGTCTTTAAACCCATCTAACCACTTCACGGACCCTCTACCTCCTAGCATTTTCAAAGAGATCAAAACCTGTATACTCCCACTATGGTCAAAGATTGTAAACGCCTCTCTACGCCAAGGCACTATACCAGACTGCCTAAAAATCGGTCAAGTAACACCCATTCTAAAAAAACCTATGGCAGACTGCTCTGACCCTAACAACTTCCGGCCCATCTCCAACATCCCTACAATGGCAAAGCTCTTAGAAAAATGTGTACAGAAACAACTCTGCAATCACATAGAAAAGTTTCAACTACTCGATCAATTCCAATCAGGCTTCCGTCAAGATCACAGCACAGAATCAGCCCTTACTCATATTGTAGATGACATACTAAAAATGCTGGACAAGAACGAATCATGCCTTCTAATATTGCTTGATTTATCTGCTGCCTTTGACACCGTCAAACACGACACCCTACTAAAACTACTGGAACAAAGAATGGGCTTATCAGGGGCCGTATTACAATGGTTCGCTTCTTTCCTCCAAAACAGATCCTTAAGAGTCAAAATGAATCAATCTCTATCTAAGTCACAAGCGATAACTCTTGGTGTTCCTCAAGGATCAGCTCTCTCCCACATTCTCTTTAACTTATTCCTGGAACCACTAGCAAACCTCCTAAAATCAGCTAACATCCACTACCATATGTATGCGGATGACACCCAGCTATATTTCAAAATTGCCTCTCCAGATGACATTATATCCCTCACCTCCATCCTACAAAATACACACCTCTGGCTCACGGTTAATCACCTCAAACTCAACGCTGATAAAACTGAATTTCTTCTCATCTATCCACCAAATAACAACATCAAGATTGATCTGTGGCTGAATCATCTTACAGCCCTCAAATACTCGCCCCACATCATAGACTCTGCCAGATCCTTAGGTATTACATTAGACAAACACCTAAATATGCAGGGTCACATTAGTGCTGCCACCAAAGGAGCAAACTACCAACTGAGCATTCTGTGGAAACTGAAACCATACCTGTCTCATGAAGATCTAAAACTAGCGGTCCAAGCCCTAGTATTACCCAGATTGGATTACGGTAGTGCCACACTATGTGGCCTACCTAAATACAAACTAGCACCACTAAGAGCCTCTCTCAATGCAGCAGCAAGACTTGTCATCGGAACTAAAAGAAATGCACACATCTCACCAGCCCTAAAAACCTTAAATTGGCTACCATATGAAGCAAGAATCCAACTGAAAATTGCCTGCATGACGCACAAAGCGTTACACTTCAACACCCCCAGTTACCTGGCCCAAAAGCTAGAAAAATCAGGGTGCAGCAGATCCTCACGAAGTGCCCTCACCTTGTTGCTGAAACCCCAACGAACCCACAAAAAGAAAACTGAGGCTAGAGCATTCTCGACGGTCGCTCCCAAGATTTGGAACTCTTACCGCCGGACCTTCGCCTAACTTCCTCCACCTACGCCTTCAAAGAGAGAAGCCAAATCATATCTACTGACTAAGTTCTTACCCTAAGTCAACATATCGATGACATTGAATAGATTCAGATCGCAGATTCTTATGTAGACTATCCTGACTAGTACTGGCTTTATTATACTCCAACCACAGTTAGCCTATTCTTAATAGTTGATTTGTTTGTCTCTCACGCATATGTTTGCATGTTGATCAGACCAAGTGCTAACCATGTTATCTCCATGTAAAGCGCTCTGATACCCTCGAGGGTCACGTTCGCGCTATACAAAACTTTCTAAATAAATAAATAAATGTGTAAGTGTGTTAGTAAGTGAGAATGAGACCCAGTGAGTAAGAGTATGTGTGTGTAACAGTGAGTAGGCGTATGAAGGAGAATGAGTGAGTGAGAGAATGTGAGTTAGAATGAGTGAGGGGGAAGAGGGAAAATGTGAGAGGAAGTGAGTATGACTGAGACAAATTTTGAAAAAAACGGGGGAACTCCTGGCCAGTATTACGCCCCACCACTTTCAAAGATCGCCAGCTGCAACTGTTGCAGTATGCTTAAATATTGTTCTGCTAGTTTTGGAGGAAATGTGGTTGAAGTCGTCAGCACTTTATCTGTATCTGCTAGATTCAGATTAAAGAGAAGGCGGGGCTAAAATACATCCTTGCTTTAGTCGCTTGTTGGTATAAGTTTTATCCAACAGCCCATTGCGCTGTTCATTTCCCCCTGTCTATGTTGTCAGAAGCAGTGAAGTCAATAAAAGCTGCATATAGTAAATGGCCTTTTGATGTCACTATTTTATTGATCAATAATGACAAAGTTAGTAGGTTGTCCTCAATGTTGCGGCCTTTTTGGAAACGTGGGTAACAGGTTTCTTCGCTGCGGCCTATTGTTCCAGCTCTCCGTTTAAGATTTTGACATAGCATTTTCCCTCGATATCCAGCAATGCTATTAATCAGTAGTAGTTTCCTGGAGCAATAGTTGCACCATTTTGTGAACTGTACACAGGAGCGAACCTTTCCAGCTGTCAGGTATTGTGTCACAAGCGATACAGTTTTAGTAGGGTGGGGGCAGAGTCTGGGCCCACAATGATGGGTTTGCTTTGCACATTGGTGCTGGAATTCTGTTGGGATCCGGTGCTCTGTTTCCGCAAATCAGTTTAAATATTTGCTTTAATGCTCTTATAGTTAGTATCAGTCAGCAGTCTTCTGGGGCATTTATTGTTGTATCCGCAGAGTTTCTTGGACAGTCTTTCCTGACGAATATCTTTTTCATGTGGAGCGACCATCTTGCGGGGAGGGGGGCCATTCTTTATTCCTCTGGCTTTGTCTTTTGCTAGGGTCCGATTTCTAGATTCCAAAACTTTCGTGGGTGTTTTGATTCGGTGGCTTTATGTAATTTTGTCTTCTCTAGCTCCTCTCGCTTCCAAAAGTGTTTTTTTTCCCATTCTGCGCAGCGTTATCGTGGCGATTTCTTTATTTAATTCGGCGTCCAGTTTTGTGCATCTTTGTGACCTCAGTTCATGTAGTCGCACATGCCAGTTTTCTGGGATTAGCTGTGCCAAACGCTCTGATGTACCTCTAAGTCAGTATTAATTTTCCTTCTTAATTTAAACAATTGGTTGTTGGAGAAGTAACCGGTTATAATTTCTTTAATTCCACAGAAAATATTTGCCATTCCATGTTTCACTCACTAATGACATTCTAATCTATTCTGCATGAACTGGCCAAGGAAAACAGCTCTTATTCCATGGAAAACGTGTATCACTCCGTGTGGTGTCATTCGTTAAACATGCCAGAGTATTTGGGGAGAGCTGTGCCAAGGTTCATTGCTCTGTGTCTCAGAGGTTTGACTGTATAGGACTTACATTTTCCTCCTTTATAATCTATTCATTTCCTGTTACTTTTACGACCTTGAGGAGTACTTTTGAAGTCATTATGTAGAGAACAGGTCTCATTCCAGGTTTCTTAACTGGTTGAAAGCAAAAGTTTGTAGGTGGTGCCAAAGACGCATAATATAAATATATGTGTCTTTCGCATATATTTATATTATGCGTCAGGGGTTTGTGTGTATGTTGCTTCATTTTCCGAATCAATTGGCGTTCTGTTGTACCTGACTTTGCCCTCGAATTCGACCGTTATTTTATAAAATCAACTGTCACTCCAGGTCAAGTCACTTTCGAGACAGACACAGACAATTAACACAATACACGGGAAGCACAATTCCAGTGTTCATTGTTTTTGCCCTTCATAGTCGCGTTCAACATTTCTTCCCTTTGTATTACTCGCTTTTACAAATCTTTTTTCAAGGTCCCAAGTGGAGCCACGTTGAGGTGGGTGCAAGGAATGACGAATGTGCCCACCCAATGTCGTAGCCTGAGAAAAGCCAAGGGACAAATCAGCATTTAGTTCTCGTCCAGCTCATCATGGAATCTATTGCGGAGCTGAGGAAGTAAGTGTTCAGACTCTGCCCCCTGGGTCGACGTGTGCGGGGGGAGTACCCCTAGGGGAGGAGCGGGCCAGGCTGGGGAGGGGCTGCCGGAAAAGGGAGTGTGCCACCCCGTGGCGAGGTTCATCCTTAGAGGGAAAGTATGCAGCCCCTGGGAGGCGTGTTGCAGGGAGGGGAGTCTGCAGGCCTGGGGGTGGCGTCTGCAGTGCTAATGGAGGCGGGATAATGCAGCGGAGCCAGCCCAGGCTCTCTGCGTGTGACGGGTGAAGAGGCTGCAGCAGGAAGCGGAGGAGGCTGAACCGAGTCAAGGCATGGAGGGCAGAACGGAAGAAGGACTGCTACCTGTGGAGAAGCGCAGGTCTGAGAGGGGGTGGAGAGCTGTGGGGGAAGTGGGTGTGAAGTGATTGTTACTAGAAGTTATTTGTCCAGGGCGGGGCATCATCCAGGGTTCCAGCGTAGCCCCCGCAAGATATGTTTTGAAGAAGCTCGCTCGACACGCTCCATTTCTCGCCTTCGTTCACACCTTCGAGCTTTCTCAGAGCAGCTCTCATTGGTCGAAGAGCAGAGTTAGCGGGCTTGTTACAGAGCACATCTGCTCGTTGCATGCCACTTGTTTATATCCTAGTATGACAGCTCAGCGTGCTAATTGCAAATTAGTGTGAAGGTCGCTAGTTTCAATCCTGGTGCTATAGCTCAGTGGGTTATGCGTCTGCTGCATATCTCTGCATGTATTAAACAAGACCTACTATTCTACATTCATACAGACCTTTAGAAATTAGACCCTTTCATATATTAGTTTATCTTAGTGGTTGGTGGGCGAGCCAAGTAATTAACAAAGAGAGCTGAGTTAGGGGTCTGACTTGGCTCTAGAGCCCGTGCACAAGCCAAGCCATGAAAATATTTAGCATGTAAACCATGCAACAAACATCATGTAAAAATATAATCTAGTTTCTTCAAAATTCAGAAAAGTGCATTTCTTCAACCTGCAGAAGCAGTTCACCTTAGTGCATTAGATTATATTGCTTTATTTAGCGGCATGCACAACTTATATGTGGCAGAGATTCTTATTGTACACAGAACAATACAAGAGGTTTTTGTTAAGCGCACATCCTGAACTCATATTTGAAGATGCTGTCATATATGACAATGAAAAAAGGAAGCCCAGCGGAATAAAACAGTTGCCTTGGAAGTGTGGAAGCCTGGATTTATTGCAGGTTTTCTGGTTTCACATTGCACAGTTCAGCTACTAGATGGGTATTTATTTCTCTCTCATTTTATTTGAAAAGTTAATGTTTGTATTGTTGCAAGATGTTAGGTCATGGGCGGTAGGCAGAAGCCACATGAAAGCTTGTCTTGTTTTGGGATCGATGGTCCAAGAGGAGGTTGGGCAGAGCCAGGCATGTGGTTGGAGCCTGACTCGAGCTTTCAGTGGCTCACCCACCTCTAGTTTATCTCTTGCGAAGCAGTGAAATGAGAAGCAGAATACATCTTTGTTTTCCCTTATGGGTTGCTGAGCCTACAGGTGTGTTTGTCTTTAGCTCGGCTGAATTTGACTTCAGATTCCTGCTGTCGGCTAGGCCTAAACTCAGTGGCGGCTGGCATCTCTGGGGAGTGGTGGAGCGGGCAAATGGGTGGTGGGTAAAAATAAAAAACACCTGCGACATGTCCGACCCCTTCCTCGTTGCATGTCTTCCTCCTGCAGCGCTATCCCTTGAGAAGTGCCTTAACGAATCCTGGTGCTGCTCTCATGCTGTGAGAGCAGCGCCCTGATTGGAGGGAGCAGCCTTACTCGCCGCTTCCAAGGACACTGGAGCCCTGCACTTACTCTAACCCAGCTGTTTTAAGATAGCTGGGTTAGAGGTTTCAAAGTGCGCATGTCTGGCTGGCCGTAGCAAGACGGTCAGCCAAAAAGACATGCAGACTTTGAAAAGTGCTGAGGCAGCCCACCCTCTTACCTGCTGCTGTCATTCAGCAGCGGCCCTGCCCCCGTCCTGGAGGACGGGGTTATATTGAAAAATAAAATGGTAATACACAAACCTTATTACCATTTTATTTTTCAATTCTGGGGCATTTTAACCCGTGGGACGACGCTCCTCTGCTCAAATGGAGGAGCGCCCCTGCCTACACTCAGACAAAAGGTACTACTTTTTAGGTCAAGCCTCGAGTAGCGCGCAAGCGCTGCTTAGAGGCGAAGACTTTTTGTAAGTGAGTTTTCAAAGCAGTCCAAGAAACGCTCGTGCGTCGTGGCTGGCCTTTTGAGATGGGTACGCGCGGCAAACATGTGTTTCCAATTATCATGCCCAGACGCGGGCGCGATAAGTGGAAACACATGTCTGCAGCGCGTACTCATCCAAAGGCCAGCCACGACGCACTGAGCGTTTTGGACTGCTTTGCAGGCTGCCGCGCTCGCTCGCCCCGCTCCTCCGTGCTTGTTTGTTCTGGCGTTGAGACCTTGTTTACTAAAGCTATTAATTTTTTTTTCTTTTCTTCCACCCACTACAGCTTGTAGCATGGGCACTTGGACAACCCACTTCATTCATTGGCTATTTTCAGTGAATGACTGCATTTGAGGCTGGTGTCCGGAATCTACTCCTCTCTCGCGGAGAGGGTTACGCCTGAAGTATACAAGAGCCGTGCCGAGCGGCTTGTTGACTCGCATTGCTAATCTTTTTGCTATTGAAGTGAGACAGCGTGCTGCTCTGCCCTTCGGATCCGAGCCCGTGGATCGCTTGATGACGAGCCCAGGCTGTGCCTCTAAATGACTGAATATTTTTGACAGCTTGTCGCATGTCGAATATTTTACTCGACCCGCGACTTGGCACTGGGGCAGAGGGCTTGCCTTTAAAGTCCGTATCCTTCCCATAGTGCTCTCTCCCATTTCCCGAGGTATTGGGCTCGCCCTTTCGTATAAAGGCAGCACCTTGGACTGATGCGGCTCGGCATTGGCCTGGCGCACTGTCGGCTCACGTGGCACGGCTCGAGTGCTTTCAGGGAGGTGTCCAGCTCTGCAGAGGGGAGGGAGCTCCGCAGACGTCAAAACAAGCCTCGGTACTTTGAGCTGAGAGCGTGCCAGAATGTATTCTCGGCTCTGAAAGTGTTTACCAGAAGTGCAGGCCAGCCTGGTACTGCCATGCAGTGGGCGCAGAACTTCATTGCCCTTCTCCTTGTAAACACGGAGTGCTGCCCTAAAGCTGCCCGTATGAATGCAGTTCAGGGTGCCGCACGTCACCACTGCACCCCTTTCCTGACAGTGGTTTCCCTCCAACTCTTTTGCTACAAGGTAAAGCGCTGGATTGCACAACACCGTTCTACTCTGTACTGCTGCTTGCCTGTGGATCTGTCAGTGCTACTTTATTTCATTCTCTGCGTATCAGTTAACACGCTATACTACCCCTGGCCGCTTCTGTTTACAGGCCAGTCCTGCTATACTTGTAATTTGGGTTTCGTGTAGTACTGTGGTGCCTGGATCAAGGCACTGGCTTTGGCTAAGTTCGTGCTATGTAAATACTATATACATGCATATAAACAAATGGGGGTGGGGGAGAGAATGGGAGTGCAGTGTGAGAATAGGCAATATTACTAAAGACTCTGAAAACACCATTATCACACAAGTCATGCCTTTCTGGTTCTGGGACTGTGCTCACTTGGACTCTACACCAGAGGAAAGAATCCTGGCCTACACAAATCCTTATTTTGGACGTAGGGAAGTGATGCGGAGTTGACGAGGTACTGGTCCACCCCCAGGTTCTGATCTATCTTTACAGTTTAAGTAGAAGTCCACGTGCTACATAATTTGCCCTGAACTAATGCAGTGACGCATGCATTGTTGGGACTGGTAAATAACTCCATGTAGAGCAGGCTTCCATTTTACTGGAGTAAATCTACTTTCATAACATTTTATTGTTCATTCACACTTGTATATCGCACAATCTGGCATTTGTTTGGGCAGCACACTACCTTTTGGTAGGTCAGCCAGAGTATGACTGTAAACACTTGCACAGCATGCTGCACTCGAACCTTTTACTGAATGTAACATCTGAGTCAGCAGTGAGTCTGGTTGTGGCCCACTTAGTATATATTCTAGTGTTTCTACAGTAACTCCTCATGTGTTAATGCATCCAGTCCTGACCTACAGCCCTCTGCTTGCAAGTAATGGGACTCCAGTTGCCCCGCAGATCAATTTTAAATGCGATCAGCTGTCCTCATAGTGCCCTGTTCTGCCATTTCCCAAAAACCCTCCCTTTGGGACCTGCTTCTCTTTCGAGTTGTGACCCTACATAGGCTTCCAATAAAGCATCTCTGTGCTCACAGGCAATGTTCTATAGAATTTCATACCTGGAACCTGCATAATGTATTGTTGCCTGCCTCAGCGCTAGGACACTCTCGTAGTAACTGTTGCGCTTACTGAAACCAGTCATTCATTCACTTATTACCAGTGCACCTTGGTCCCCAATATCAAGGTCCCCTTTCTGTAGTGCTGTAAGCTGCAGTTATGTCTTGTACAAAGCCCTACAAGGCACAGGACCTGACCACTTGAAGCGGCAATTTCAGTGGTATGCGCCCAAAAGGCTGCTCGGCTCTCTTGGAGCAAAATTGGCGATAGTACCACCCATAAACAAGCATTGGCATAGCCAATAGGTCTCGCCTTTGGGACCTTATAAGTATTTAATTATGCAGCACAATATCCTTGGTGCAACAACTGTTGCATGGCTAAACACTTATAATGCCCCAAAGGCGAGACCTATTGGCTATGCCAATGCTTGTTATCTGTGAAGTGAGGCATTTGGAGCTGGATCCTGCCGGGGTAAGAGACTCCAACTTGAATGTCTACCACCATCGCAGGCTGCTTTATTATGCTGCATAGCATACAATAGCTCTATTACGAGTGGCCCGGAAAATGGCCCGTTTTTTTCCCAGCCCTGGGGTTACGGATACTGGACGTATTAGTAACTCAAGGAGCGGGGAAAATCCAGGCCATCACAAGTTGGACCGTAGGCGTCCCCTTAGAAATAAGGAATTACCTGGAGAAACTGTATTTCTGGTCAGTTTCCCCTGGTAATTCTTTATTTCCCATTGGAATTTCACATAGTGATTTTGGCAGCTTTCTGTGCGAAAATAAACAGATCTGCAGAAACACCTCAGATTTCATAATTCTGATTGGGTCGGTAACTCCTGATATCAGCTCCATCAGATTTAAGGAAGGGGCTTATAATGAGGTACATTGAATGCTTGGTTCATGGGGGTCAGTAACCTGCAACAGGACATGGGACAATTCACCAGGGACTGCCCATGACCCAGTTACAGCATAAAAATAGCTGCTGGAACTGAAATTCAGCAGGTCCCCACTCATTCCAAATACTCCACAGTGATTGATGCTAAATTAATCAAAGGTTCCTTCACTCGAACTGTGCACTATACATTAAGACCAACAGCAGCAGCGCTGGTGCGGTCTGAACCTAATGATATTTATATGTGTATGGGGGTACAGTAGAGGAGCACGGATTGGGGAACTACCCACGAGTGAGGAACAACAATTCAGTGAGATTTCTCAGTGGCTAAATGCTTGGATTACTTACTAGCAGGGCCACTGGAAGTATGTGTTTCTGCTGCTTAAAGCAGTTATTCATATTTATCAATTTACCAAGCTTGTCTCATGGTCAATCAATCAATCAATCAATCACGGCATTTATAGAGCGCGCTACTCACCCGGGAGGGTCTCAAGGCGCTGGGGGAGGGGGTAAGTTACTGCTCGAACAGCCAGGTCTTGAGCTGCTTCCTGAAGGAGAGATGGTCCTGGGTTCGCCGAAGGTGAGTGGGGAGGGAGTTCCAGGTCTTGGCTGCCAGGTAGGAGAAGGATCTTCCTCCGGCGGTGGCTCTGCGGATGCGTGGTACGGTGGCGAGGGCGTGGCTGGTTGATCGTAGCTGGCGGGTGGGCGTGTAGAAGGTCATGCGGTCGTTGAGGTACTTGGGGCCCAGGTCGTGGAGGGCCTTGTGTGCGTGGGTGAGGAGTCTGAACGTGATTCTCTTGCTGACGGGGAGCCAGTGCAGGTCTTTCAGGTGTCCGGTGATGTGGCTGTGTCGGGGGATGTCCAGGATGAGTCGTGCGGAGGCGTTCTGGATGCGCTGGAGTCTTTTTGAAGTTTGGCTGTGGTTCCGGCGTAGAGGGTGTTCCCATAGTCCAGTCGGCTGGTGACGAGTGCCTGGGTGACGGTCTTCCTGGTTTCAGTGGGGATCCATCTGAAGATCTTGCGGAGCATGCGCAGGGTTTTGAAGCACGAAGATGAGACGGCGTTGACTTGTCTGGTCATCGACAGGGAGGAGTCCAGGATGAAGCCCAGGTTGCGTGCGTGGTCCGTTGGCTTGGGCGCGGTGCCCAGGGCCGGGGGCCACCAAGAGTCGTCCCAGGCGGAGGGTGATGAGCCCAGGATGAGGACTTCCGTCTTGTCTGAGTTCAGTTTAAGGTGGCTGTTCCTCATCCAGTCGGCGGCGTCTCTCATCCCGTCGTGTAGGTTGGCTCTGGCGGTGGTGGGGTCGTTGGTGAGGGAGAGGATCAGCTGGGTGTCGTCGGCGTAGGAGATGATGTTGAGGTTGTGTTGGCGTGCGATGGCTGCGAGGGGGCTCATGTAGACGTTGAAGAGGGTTGGACTGAGTGAAGATCCTTGTGGAACGCCGCAGATGACTTCGGTGGCCTCGGATCTGAACGGGGGAGGCGGACTCTCTGGGTTCTTCCGGCGAGGAACGAGATGATCCATTCCAGTGCTTTCTCTCGGATTCCGATGTTGCTGAGGCGCTTCACTAGGGTGCGGTGGCAGACGGTGTCGAACGCCGCGGAGAGGTCCAAGAGGATGAGGGCTGCTGTTTCCCCGTTGTCGGTTAGGGTTCTGATGTCGTCGGTGGCTGCGATAAGGGCGGTCTCGGTGCTGTGGTTGGCCCGAAACCCGGACTGCGAGGGGTCGAGGATCCATTCGTCTCGAGGAAGGCGGCAAGCTGTCTGTTGACGGTCTTCTCGATGACTTTGGCCGGAAACGGAAGGAGCGAGATGGGACGGTAGTTCTTGAGGTCGGTGGGGTCCGCCGTTGGTTTCTTCAGGAGGGCGGTAAGCTCGGCGTGCTTCCAGCTCTCCGGGAAGGTGGCGGTGTGGAAGGAGGAGTTGATGATGTCCCGGAGATGGGGTGCGATGGTGGCGTCGGCTTTGTTGAAGACGTGGTGTGGGCAGGGGTCGGTTGGTGATCCGGAGTGGATGGAGTTCATCGTGCGGGTGGTGTCTTCGGTGCTGATCGGGGTCCAGTTGCAGAGGGTGGTGGTGGCGGGCGTTGGTTCGGCGGTAGGGTGCGTGGTCTGTGCGTCGAAGCTGTTATGTATGTCGGTGATCTTGCGGTGGAAGAACGCGGCGAGTGAGTTGCAGAGGTCTTGCGAGGGGGTGATGTCGTTGTTTCCGGCGCTGGGGTTGGAGAACTCTTTGACGATGCTGAAAAGTTCCTTGCTGTCGTGGGCGTTGTTGTCCAGTCGTTCTTTGAGTGCCGACTTCTTGGTGGCACGGATCAGCTGGTGGTGTTTGCGGGTGGCGTGCTTGAGGGCGGTCCTGTTGTCTGTGGTCTGGTCGAGTCGCCAGGCTTTCTCGAGAGTGCGGCAGTTCTTCTTGGATTCCTTGAGTTCGTTGGTGAACCAAGGGGTTTTCTTGCTTCCGGGTCTGCTGGGAGGGTTTTTAGTGGTGCGAGGTCGTCGGCGCAGGCGGTCAGCCACTTGGCGAGGTTGCTGGCTGCTTCGTTTGGGTCCGTTGTGTTGGTGGGTGTGTTCTGGCTGAGGGAGGCGGTGAGCTGCTCGGCGGTGATCTTGCTCCAGCTCCGGCGGGGAGCCTGTTGCGGGTGGTGGTGGGTCGCAGTCTTTCTGAAGCTGAAGTGGACGCAGCTGTGGTCGGTCCAGTGGAGTCCGGTGGCGTGGCTGAAGGAGATGTGCTTGCTGGAAGAGAAGAAGGGGTCAAGCGTGTGGCCGGCGTAGTGGGTGGGCGTGTTCACCAGTTGCTTGAGTCCGAGGTTGGCGAGGTTGTCCAGCAGGGCGGTGGTGTTTCTGTCGTTGTTGTTCTCCAGGTGGAAGTTGAGGTCCCCTAGGAGGATGTAGTCGGCGGAGGGCATGGCGTGCGGGCTGATGAAGTCTGCGATGTCTTCGCTGAATAGTGTGCGTGGTCCCGGGGGTCTGTAGATGAGGGTGCCTCGGAGGGTGGTCTTGGGGTCAGTGTGTATCTGGAAGTGTAGGTGTTCGGCGGCGGTGAAGGTCTCTGTCGGAGTTAGTCGAGATGCGGATGGTGTTCTTGTGTACGATGGCGATGCCTCCTCCCGTCTGGTTGACGCGGTCCTTCCGGGTGATCTTGTATCCGTCCGGGATGGCTATGGCGATGTCGGGCGCTGAGGAGGCGTTCATCCAGGTTTCGGTGAGGAAGGCGGCGTCCGGTGCTGTTGCGTCGAGCAGGTCCCAGAGTTCCACGGCGTGCCTGTGGACGGAGCGGGTGTTCAACAGGATGCATTTCAGGTGGTTGCTGCTGGTGCTCGACTTGGCGGAGGTGGTGCACGTCCGGGGGCAGGTGAATCGGCAGGCTTGGCAGGTGAAGGGTCCGTGGGTGCGTCTCGGTGAGGCTCGGTAGCAGGCAGGGTTCCGGCCGGCATTGAGTGCGGTGAGGGTGGCGGCGTCGTAGGTCCGTCGAGTAGTGTTGCATCGGTGGGATCCAGGGGTCCTGGCGCTGGGCGCGGGCCAGGCGCGGACGGGCGCAGACGGGCTTACCTTTGGCGCACCTTCGGCGCTCCGTCGGTGCTCCCGCTGCGCGCGGTCGCTCAGGGGGCGTCATAAGTAAGGAGCCTGGAGGGAGGAGCAGCTGGGTGGCGGGAGCGGGGCGGCGAATGGAATCACGGGGGCGGGGCCGCAGGGAGGCAGTGGCGGGAAGTCCCAGGAGCAGCGGGCAGCGGGAAAGTCCCAGGAGCAGCGGGAAAGTCCCAGGAGCAGCGGGCAGCGGGAAAGTCCCAGGAGCAGCGGGAAAGTCCCAGAAGCAGCGGGCAGCGGGAAAGTCCCAGGAGCAGCGGGCAGCGAGCGAAGGAATCTCCAGGCAGGAGGCGGCAAGGCAGGCAGGAGCGGCAGCAGTGAGTGGGGCGACCAAGCCCTGTGGAGGGCTGAGCGGTCACACTCTGTGGTCCCCTACGGTCCCCTTAAGTAAGGAGCCGGGAGGGAGGAGCAGCTGGGTGGCGGGAGCGGGCGGCGAATGGAATCACGGGGGGCGGGGCCGCAGGGAGGCAGTGGCGGGAAGTCCCAGGAGCAGCGGGCAGCGGGAAAGTCCCAGGAGCAGCGGGAAAGTCCCAGGAGCAGCGGGCAGCGGGAAAGTCCCAGGAGCAGCGGGAAAGTCCCAGGAGCAGCGGGCAGCGAGCGAAGGAATCTCCAGGCAGGAGGCGGCAAGGCAGGCAGGAGCGGCAGCAGTGAGTGGGGCGACCAAGCCCTGTGGAGGGCTGAGCGGTCACACCATCTGCTGCAGAATGTGCAGCTTTCAACAAAAGATAATGTTAGTAGGTCAGACTGACCAAGTGACTAAATGAAAGTGACACACATTGGCAAGCACAGAAGCTTTGCAAAGGTTAATTGGTCATCTTTAAGTTGCAGTCAATGAGTGGCAGCTATACAAATATTAAGGAGAGAATCTGTACTAGCCCCCCCCCCCCTCAATAACCCTGCTCAGCCTTAGCCCAGAATGCTGTTATCCTCAGGTGAGTGCATTGCTGGCCAGAGGAGGGAAAACCCAATTCCTTATTCTAATAATTGTGGGTGCTCCCAATATCCAATCATCTGGTCGGGGTGGAGCAGTCTCCTGACCTTCCCAAAAGTAATGAGCAGAGCTTCACTTTTATGAAGGATTGAAGAAGAAGGGTGGTAAATGTGCATTGCCGTTGGAACATTCAGTAGATGAAGTGGCTACACCCCTGATGCATGTGAAAGGAAAAAAGTTAAACAATAGATTGTGTCTGATGATTAGTGGCTCTCACCTTGGGCACCAGCCTAGAGTGTGAACACCTTTTGCGGAAAGAAACCACAGGTAGAGAGCTCTAGAGCAAAAGGACCCCAATTCACCAAGCCTGCATATTGAGGTAATTGCATTCAGGGATACATATTATAACCCTACCCAATGGCAGAAACAAATGTTTTTGTAGAGAGGGTAACATTAAAGGTAGGCCGCATGCTGGAACAAGAGTTCTAAGAGGTGAAGTTGTGATTCAGGAACTTGAAAGGCTCCCAGCTCTCCCTGTGGATCTAGTAAAACATAACCATTGCACAGTTATTGTCAATATTGAGAGACTCTTATTGAATAAGTCCTGTAGAAAGTTTAGAATAAAATGGTCCTCACAATCTTTAGATGAGGACCCTCTCCCTTGACACCAAGATTGGAAATAGGAGCAGTGATGGCCATGAGAATTTGTCTTAGAACGTCTCCAGGAGGCCTCGGTAGAAGAAACAACTGAACCGGAGAGAACTTCGGGGCTATTTAGAGTCTAGTGGATATCTGCAAAAGGCTGCTCTATTTAGAGTGCCCTAAATTGGGCCTACGGGACATTCATCACAGAGTAAACAAGGGAATACACTCTCAATAGGGTGGACAGGAAATCAGATGATTTTTGTAATGTCTGCCAAACTCTGAATATTAACTACCCCCAAGTCCCAGAAGACCATCCTGGATTCCAGGGGAGACTACAAGACAACAGAGGAACAAGGGGATACATCTGGCAAGGAGACCTGTGGGCTAAAAAAATCCACCCCAACCGCCCTCAAACCTAAACATTAATCTGTAGACAAGGATATTGTCCATAGTCACTAATAATTCTACTTCGCAAACCTTTTGTTGAGGGAGTCAAAGATTAAGAGGGAGAGGATACAACACATTCATCATTATCATTTCAACAATACATTAGGTCCTTAATATGTCTACAAAGTGCAGATGTGCATAAGTGGAATAGTCCGGTATACTTTCAATAAAGTGCAAATGTGTGAAGTTTAGCAGACGTCCGTTCAATACATTAGATCCTTAATATGTCCAGAAAGTGCATATGTACTCGAAAGGAGATAGTCAAATATACTGTAAATAAAATGTACTTAAGCTGATACATAGGATACAACACATTCATCATTATAATTTCAACAAAACATTAGATCCTCAATATGACTACAAAGTGCAGATGTGCATAAGTGGAATAGTCCGGTATACTTTTTTTTTTAACATTTATTTATTGATTTTCTTGAGATATAACATACCATACAAATCGTAATAGTTTTGTATACATACATACATGAAAGTTGCATATTCATCATTCTTGTCTCGTACATGAATAGGGTGTAAATGAAGGGAATATGCCATAAACATTGCAATATCGTATCATGACAGATCAGACCTTTCACAGTATATTCACATGACATATGAAGCTTTCCAGTTGATTTCCAACTATGTAGACTACCTTATAATGCACTCAACAGATACCACAAATCCATCGGGGATAAAATAGTGTTAGTTACAAGAGGGACCATCGAATGTACCACATCACAGTTCCAGGGCATGTTACGTCATCGTGATGTGGAGTTCATTATGAGAGAGTAGGGGAATCGAAAACATTGTGGGCACTAACAGTCCATGTCAAGGAGTGTGACAGGCGCAGCCTCCTCCGCTCGTGCTAACAGATAGCTCTGGAGGGAGCCCCATATATCCTTGGGCCTAGAAGCACGCGGGAGCGTTTCAGCATAAATAGTCAATTGGTCCTGGCAGTATATTAGGTCATCAAGCCATTCCTTGAATTTAGGGGCTCGCCCCCTGCCCCATCTACAGGCCACTCTACGCTGAGCCAGCAGTAACGATATATTAACATAGCGGCGGTATAGCCTAGGGACCTGTTCAGTATAGCCCAGTAGTGCCAATAGGGGACTGCACTCCAGCGAGACAGATGTCATCTTCTCTAGGGCCTCAAAGACCTGCCCCCAATACTCCCGTACCCGCTGACATTCCCAGGCCAAGTGCAGGAATCCAGCTCCAGGACTATTACACCTTTCACAGCAATCTGTTTCTTTCAATTTAAACCGAAACATTTTGGAGGGGGTGTAATATAAGCGCTGCAGAAACTTATAGTGTATGATGCGTGGTCTACAGCTAGACGATATTTGTGCAGTTTGCAGGCAGCAGTATTTCCATTGTTCATCTGTCATCTCAGTACCCAGGTCCGTGCCCCAATGTGTGCGAGATGTGCTGAGGGATTCTGGCTGGTGTAGTCGTATAGTGTGGTAGAGTTTAGATACCAAATGCCCCGAATCTTTGGCCCCCAGGATCTGGTGTAAGGGTGCAAGACTTGCGGGTTCCTGAGGAAAGTCCGGTATTATGGAGCGCATTCCTTGTCGAAGGCGGACATACAGAAATAGATCAAGGGAGGACGGCCGCGCCTCAAGGAAGAGCTGGTCAGAAGAGCGAAATATGCCATCATGGAAGAGGTCCCCCCATTTAGCTACGTTTATGCGCTCGCATAATTTGAGGAAGCCCTTTTCTTGAAGTAGGGGCTGATGGGTCAGTGGCAACAGCGGAGAGTACAGCATGGGGGATTTAAGGAGACCTAGAATGTGTTGCCATGCATCAACTGTGCCTGTAATAGTAGTGGGTGCAGTGTCGCGTGTGCGAGTGGGTGCGTGTATTATCCCATCCAGAGGGATAGGGTCAGATAGCCAATGCTCCGCCGCCACCTGTGGCATGTATCTGGGGGGGTTGACCCAATAGTATGCGTAATGGGCTTGTGCACATGTGTAATACAATTCAAAATCCGGGATGTCGAATCCTCCCTGCGCATAGGGTCTCGTGAGTGTCGTCCACTTTATACGCGGCTGTTTGCCACCCCAGACCAATCTTATCATTTCTGTGCGAAGTGTTTTAAAAAAATGGCGGCCCGGATTATAGGGTATGTTCAGGAATAAATACAAAAACTGTGGAAGCACCACCATTTTTATCAAGGAGGCTCTACCTGCAAGCGAGAGAGGCAGGGAGATCCATCTATTGACACTGCTTGTAAGGCGATCTATAGCTGTACCATAGTTGAGACGTATCAGCTCCTCCCTATCAGCAGTGATTTGGATCCCTAGATATCGCAGGTCCGAGTCACACCATTCCAGTGGGTAGTCCAGTGAAAACTTGGTGACTGCTGGCGTTAAGGGGAATATTTGTGACTTACCCCAGTTGATATGAACCCCAGATAGTTTACCAAAGACAATGAATTCCCGCAGCAGGAGGTTAATATTTTGCTGGGGATCTCTCACGTACAGGGTAATATCATCTGCACATAGGGAGATTAGGATTTGGCGTAAATTACATCGAAGTGCCTTATCCTGGTGGTGTTGCCGCAACTTGGACGCTAAGGGTTCAATCGCTAGGGCAAATAATAGGGGCGATAACGGGCATCCTTGCCGGGTGCCTCTTGAAATGGGGATCGCAGAGGACATATGACCATTAATTAATACCTTCGCCGTGGGGTGTTGATATAATAAACGTATCCATGACGTGAAAATAGGTGGGACGCCCATACGGTGGAGCACTCCGAAGAGGTAATCCCATTCCACGGAATCAAATGCCTTAGTGGCATCCAAAAACACTGCAGCCAGTGGCAATTCGGGGGCTATGTTCTGGAGAATTGAGACTAGGGTGCGAAGATTGTGAGTAGTGGCACGCCCGGGGCAAAGCCTGATTGATCGGGGAGCACCAGTTTGTCCATCAAAAGGGCTAAGCGGTTAGCTATGACTTTAGCTAATATTTTTGTGTCACAATTTATGAGCGAGAGCGGCCTATATGACTCACATGAGTCCGGGGATTTACCAGGCTTCAGGAGGGACGTAATTAGCGCCTCTCTCATAGATGGGGGAAGGGCCCCAGCTTCCATGGACTCCTCAAAAATCTCCCTTAGGTCTGGTGTCATAATATCTATATAAGTTTTATAAAATTCGGCGGGAAGGCCGTCCAGTCCCGGGGCCTTACCAGATTTCATCTGCATTATCGCCTCACGAATTTCGTCAAGTTCAAAAGGGGCGGATAAAAACTCCCTCTGTGAGTCTCCTAGCCATCCGATCGCTACGTCCCCGAGGAAGCTGTCTAGCTCAAAATTGTCTCGCCGTTGTGAGGTGTATAGTGTGGAGTAATGTGTAGTGAAATTTGTTAGTATGTCAGCCGTATCACGATATACCGTCTCTCCTGGCCCCTTAAGTTCCAATACATAATTGGAGAATCGAGGCCTCTTTATCACCTCCGCTAGTGTTTTCCCTGATCGTTCGCCCTCTCCGTATTTGCGGGACATCCAATATTTCCCCCTGAATTTCGTCTCTCGCGCAGCAGTTTCAGTGTATTCTGACAATTTCTCTCGAAACTCAGCTTGCGTCCGTTTTACGTTCCCTGCGGCATATTGTGTCTCAAGTGTTTTGAGGTCTTTCTCCAACTTCCTCAATGTACCCTGAATATCTCGGAGCATCCCGAAACTTTTAGAAATGCAAAATCCTCTAATTGTGACTTTAAAGGCCTCCCATATCATCTCCACATTGTCCACAGACCCCCTATTTCTCCGAAAGAAGTCTTGTATTTCCTCTCCCAGCTCGCCATGAAACACCCCATCAAGTAATGCTGTAGGTTGCAGTCTCCAGCTGCCTCTGGGCATGTCGTACCCTGGTGGTGTAAGCTTAAGTTTCACAGGAGAATGATCGGAGAAGGTCCGTGCTAGATGTGTGGCATCTGTCATGGATGGTCCCAGACCCCGTGAGAGTAGGCAATAATCTAGCTGAGCCCATGTTGCTGCCTGCGTTGTAAAGTGCGTGCCTTCTCGCAAATTCGGATGTGTATGTCGCCAAGCATCAATTAAGCCCCCCTCCTCAATAATCCCCTGCATAACTGCCTGAGATTTATTATAGTGATATGACGCAGTATTGGACCTATCCAGTGCCGGGTTTATCGCTACATTAAAGACCCCCCCCCCCCCCCAATGTTATGGGTAGAACCTATGTCTACAATCTTTCCCCAGAGGTTGGTAAAAAAGTCAGGAGCGTCAACATTGGGGCCATAACAGCAAACCAGAGTGACCGAATCCGTACCTAACCGCCCCCATGCAATTGTGTACCTCCCTGCTGGTCTATAATCGTGCCAGCCGGGGTAAAGGGCGTCCGCTTTGATGAGAATGGCGGTGCCCTGGCATATGAGGAATATGAAGAGAATAGTCTATAATCTGCCCATTTGCTGGCAAATGTGGAGGGTTGGTGTGGATTAATGTGAGTTTCCTGGAGCATTACGATGTCGATCTGGTGACGGTCCAAGTACGCTAGTATCTGTCTACATTTTCGTGGGTCCTCCTACCCCCTGACATTCCAAGATATTATCTGCAGGTGCTGTTTAGTTAGTGAGTCAGTCGTGCGTTGCAAGTGTGTCATAGCAATTACACTGTATGTCAATATTGCTCGCAAATATAACACGTAGAGCATCATGTGTATGTCTGCATTTCTGTCGAATAAGTATAACAAACATCTGAATAAAAACCCACCAACCCCCTCCCACTGAAGCATCCCAATCATGCCAGATATGTCTGCCCCTCCCCCTCCCTAGACCCCCAAACTAAGAATACCATAACAAACATCTCAATACTTTTCAAGTTATTCAAGTTATAGAACATACAAGAGGGATCTCCCGTACGGGGAACTCAGCTGGGTGGCACACAGGTACTCCTCTCCCTGCAGGGGTATTGCGATGGTTACTGCGACCCCTGTTAGGGCATGAGGGTGCCCGGTGCCGTTTATCTCATGTTACCCTTCATGTGGCGTATCCTGCTGAAGTATTCGAGCGTCACATGATAATTGGATCAGATTACATTTGTGTCCATTACTGCATTACAGTTCAGCGTCTCTGGTCCCATGCGATATGCCTACGGCCTTGTCTTGCTTAGTTGGTCAGACCGTGCTTGGTGATTGCGCTCTCGGTGATGTCTCTGTAGTTGTTGCAGCAGCTCTCTGGCGCTTGAGATGCTTCAGAAATTCCTCAACCTGCTGTGGTTTCGTGTAAAATGTTTGTTTGCCTTGGTAGGTAATTCGAAGGCGGGCTGGGTACATTAGGGCGTAATCTATTTGGGCTTGTCTTAACTTCTGTTTAACTGGTAAAAATGTACGTCTCTCATCTTGCACGGCTGCCGTAAAGTCGGGATAGATGGTGAACGGTACTCCTTCGAACTGCAATTGCTTCTTCTCTCTTGCTACTTTTAGGGCGACATCCCGGTCCCTGTAATTCAGGAGACGAGCGATAATGGGTCGAGGCGTGCTTCCAGGTGGAGGTCTCGGGCCTAAAGTGCGATGAGCTCTTTCAACTATGAAGTGAGGGAGAGAGATTCCGCCCCCACCACTGCCAGCAGTAATTTTTCAATATAGACCTCCATTTTCCCCGTGTTCTTACTTTCTGGTATACCTAAGACTCGAATGTTGTTCCTTCGGCTTCTCGCTTCAATATCTTCATTCTTCGTGGCAATTATTTTCAGTAGCTTGTCCATCTGAGATACGGAGCTTTGTATGTGAGTGGTGGCATCTTCGGCATCAGAGATGCGGCGCTCAGTCTCTTTTATACGCTCTTCGTGGCTATCCAGTTTGTGAACAATAGTGTCCATCCGTGTAGTCATGGCATCCATTTTGTCAGCTATGCTTGCGAGACCTTGTCTGACTGCCAGCAAGATTTCTTTCATGTCCTCACTATGGGTAGGAGGTGTTTCGTGCGTGGACATTTCAGTGCCAGTCTCTACTTCAGTCTGTTGTAGGCGGGCACTCTTTTTAGCATCAAAATTGAGTCGCGGCTGTTTCGCGTCTGGTTTCCCCATTTTTTTGGGAGCTAATATGCGAGACGTACCTGGCTCCAAGTGGGGGAATATGCGGGTACCTGCCTTTGGTGAGCTCTCTATTAGTCAGTGGCCTCTCTATGCCGATCAACGCAGGGGCTTCCCACCAGCCGGTCTGTGGCAGTACATTGATCTCAATAGCAACTATTAGCCACCTGTGTATCTTCACAAGTACAATTCCTGAAGCTGCCCACAAAGAGCTGCGTGCGGGCTCCTGCACCTCTGCCACCTAATGAGCTCACTTATGCAATATGAGAGTGTCCCTCCTGCCGCTGTGTGCCACGTACCTTTCAGGCGCCACGCTCCATAGCCCTGCCTCCGCCCTATGTGCTCCAAAATCACAGTTCAGTTTCGGCAACAAGCGCCTCAGTCCCTGTAGACTCGGATTTCTACGTAGCGGGGCTCATATGTCGGTCAAATTATTCGGTGTGCGACCAGCTTATAATTTCATGTCTTTAACGTATTGTTCCCAGTTTATTTTGCGGGCCATATAACTATTGCAGCACCGCTCATGGCCGATCCGCCATCCGCGCCCTTAATTATTGTAATGGCACCGCTCCCCGCGATATAATCCGTGTGCCTGCCTCTCAGAGCGTGCGGCAGCCGCTACATTTCCCTTCATGTGGCTTGCCCCATATGCGATACGCCGTCTCGGCAATGCAGAACTCACCGGACCTAGGCGCTCTCCGCAGCAGCGTGTCGGCCTGCTCGCCTCGTGGCGGCCGCGGCCCTTGCGTAGTGCTCTGCGCCGGACGACAGTTCCAGGCCGTTCGTATTCGCACAGCGGCGAAGGCAACATCCGCCGATAGCGGCGCCGGGCATCGACGTATTTCAGGCAGCCTCGCACCACTCGTTCCTTAGTTCTCGGGCTTCACAGATCGCCGATTTTTATGCAGGTACAGCCATCCGGGCAGGATTATTGTCAGGATATCGGCACCAGGTTGCGGGAGCCTCACGTTAGCTCGGCCATTCCGCTCGTGCGCCACCTAGCGCCCCCTAGTCCGGTATACTTTCAATAAAGTGCAAGTGTGTGAAGTTTAGCAGCCGTCCGTTCAATACATTAGATCCTTAATATGTCCAGAAAGTGCATAGGTACTTGAAGGGAGATGGTCAAATATACTCTCAATAAAGTGCAAGATTTAACAGCCAATCATTGAAAGCCATTCAAAATACCATTCCTCCAAAAAAAGAAAGTGCAGCTGTGCTTTTTTTAGCAGCAAACCATAAAGTGCCGCTCATCAGCTTTCATTCTTGATCTCCTCAAGAGACCATCGTTTTAATAGTAAATCTTCCACGCATTGATCTAATATGGAGATTTCAATATTTCTATATACTATGTTACTTATTAACTAATCAGGGATATCATATACTACTAGGCGGAGTCCTGCCCTATTCGTTTTCAATCTCCTTCATAAATTGCCAGGAGGCGCAGAATCTTTTGAGACCACCAACCCTTTTTGCATATGCCTCCTCAAACTTTTTAGTTCAAATCATTTTGTTGTACCATTCCTGATAGGTTGGTGCTCTATTTGTCTTCCAATTCTGCAAAATCAAAGAACAGGCAACTACAGAGATAATAGTAATAAATACATCCGCCCCTTGTCTCAGTGCTTGATTTTGCCTTTGTCTCAAGAACCCAAAGAGTGCCACACCTACCTCAGGTTCCATCCATCTGTTTAACCCCCTGCTTAAGGCATCAAATACTTGTTCCCAGAACAGCGCAATCCCAGGACAGGTAAAAACGTATGTAACCAATCGCCCCCCCTAACTGCTTACAGCAAAAGCAGCGATCTTCCAACTCCGGATAAATTTTTTAGAGGGCTTTAGGAGTATGATATGCCTTCCATCGAGCTAAAAGGGACATACTCTTAAAGTTGGCTGCTCTTAATGCCTTATTTCCTAATTTTGAAATCACCTGCATTTCGGCCGCAGAAAAAGTACACTGGGTTGTCAATGTGATATTTTCTAAGAACCGTTTCACCAAATAGTACTGCCCTTGACTCTATAGTAGCCTATACCAATTTCCTACCCCCTCTTCTTTGTCCTAAACAAGGCATTCATTATTGGTGAAGAGACGGAACTCATTTGAATATTACAGTTTTTTACGAAGTGTACGATTTGCAGGTACCCAAAGTGAAAAAGCTTGCAGCGATCTCCGCATCTTGCTTGAAGATTCTGCCAAGATATACAGTTCCCTCCATCCAAAAAATGTCCCAATTCTTTAAATCCCTTTGCATACCAATCCCTCATATGGCTATTTGGTATTTGCAGACCCAGCGCCTTACATTCATTTAGCTGCAAATACCCATACCCTGCAGATTGTCCATTTGAGGCATAAAATGCTTGAAGTCTCCAACAATACTCCCTGGAGTGTTTTGTATCTTGCCTTTTTTGGGAGTTTTGCAGTCTTTATAAATACCATTAACTGTCATCCCACCTCCTGTACCATCTTCTCTATAAAAAAATTATCCTGAGATCCCTTAGCATCTATAATCTGAACTATCCTATCTACAAGGGCCGCTTCATAATATGTATACATATTAGGTAATGCTAATCCCCCCCCATGCTAACATCCAGCGGAAGCACTGGAAATGTAACCCTTGGAGCCTTTTTATTCCAAATAAAACGCCTAAAAAGTGCATCCAATTCCTTAAAATACACCCTATTAATTTTGATCGGGATATTGGTAAAAACGAAAATCAACATAGGTAGGATAGACATTTTTATCAGAGCTATGCTCCTTATCAACATAAGAGGGAGAAATGACCATCTATCCAATAAATCGTTGATCTTTCTCAACGTCGTTTCATAGTTCAATCTATAGAGTTCTGCGAATTGATTAGTTACTTTTATCTCTAAATAACGAATTGGTTCCCTATTAGCAGCCTGCTGCTGAAAATCGAAAGGGAGTATACTGAGAGAGGCAATAAATAAAAGCAATTGTTTTTTTGTGATTGATTTTATATCCCCCAATTGCTTGAAACCGGTACAATTCTGACAGTATTTCTTTAATATTTTGTCCTTCTGGCCTGAGGTATAGTATTATATAGTCCGCAAATAGTTTAAGCTTGGACATTCCCGGAATCGGTGCCTCAATACCCATATTGGCCCTGATGCTAGCGGCCAAAGGTTTGATAAAAAAGGTAAATAATACAGGAGAAAGGGGACAACACTGACGAGTTCCCCTGTTTATTTAGACCATTCCTGCAAAATTCGAATTTATAAAAACCTTTGCCTGTGCTCCGTGATATACCCAGCGAAGCATATTAATAAACTGAAGAGGGAAGCCAAACCTCTCAATGCCGAAGAAAAGAGCATCCCTAGATCAAACTAGATCAAATGTTTTTTCGGCATCTACCATCATTATGACTGCTGGCGTCTGGTTAATATTAAAAATCGAGTGCTTGGACTAAGAAACCTGTGTTAGATGACATCATCCTATCGGCGATAAATCCTGTCTGATCCATATGAATTATCTTCTGAGCTATTGGGGTCACACGATTTGCCCAAATTTTCATTAAAATTTTGTAATCGGCATTTAATATACTTATCGGTCTATATGAATTGACATCTCTAGGGTTCTTGCCCTTCTTAACAAAGCTAACAATTGTTGATTCTTTAAAATCAGATGGAATCCCCCCCCCTTGTTTTTATTATAGAATTAAAAAACTCGACTAAAAAAGGTATCAGTACCCTAAAAAAAGTTTTGTAAAATTCTGTTGGGAAGCCATCATTGCCACAAGCCTTGCCTCTAGGCATTGCGGCCAGGGCAAGTTGGATTTCTGTTACTATAAAATCTGCCTCTAATTCTTCTAACTGTGTGCTTGTCAATTGTGGGAGTTTTATGGACTGGAAATAATTAGATATAGTCTCCTTTGAGACTTTATATGTAGCTGCATAAAAGTCATTATAATGCTGCAAAAACATTTTAGCTATCCTATCCTTTTCAGAAACTGCAGCACCTGTCTCTGGTTCAGCCAGTTCCATAATCATTGCTGCTTCCTGCTTAATCCTAGTTGAGCGAGCAAGGAACTTCCCCACCATCTGGCTTTCCTCATACACCCGGTGCGGATATTGCCGTGAGCTCTGTATTTCCTCTAGAATAAAAAACTCTCTTAACTTGTGCTTTGCTTTGGTTAATTGCCTATCAACAGCATTTTGTGTCACCAACCGACTAACCCTGTGCTGTAATACATTGTCGTCTGCAGATTGAAGTTGAGTTATACGTGTCGCCCGCCTTTTGGATTGTGCAGCCTTAAATGCCACCATTTGTCTCCAGATTGTTTCCTTAAAGGCTCCCCAAACTGAAAAAAAAGATGCAGTGCCCTTGTTTATCTGAAAAAAAATTCTCTATATGCTTTCCCATATCTGCTACCCATTGCTGATTAGAGAGAAGGGAGCGCTCCATCTGCCACCTGGACCTCTCCTTTTTTTCTAATTTCCACCTCTAGATCGATGCTGACCAAAGAATGATCAGAAAAAGCGTTAGCCCCTATTTCAGAACCCACACAGTTAAAAGAGTGGGAAATTAAAAAAAATCTATACAAGAGGCAGATTAAAATCGCTGTGAATAACAAGTATATTGTGAAAACTCTGGATTAGCTCTACGCCATGAATCCACCATTTGATACTCCCATTTCAGTATATCTATTATTTTCTTGGTATAAGGCTTTAACTTCTTCTTATTTTTGTTTGTGGCGTCCCTTACCAAATCCTGTATGATATTAAAATCCCCTCCTATAATTATGGGGCTTTCTGCTCCCATGGCCTCCTCACTAATCTAGAGGATTGCTTTGGAGTCGTCGACTACCGGGGCATAATAGCTCACTAAGTTAATTGGGGTCCCATTTATCCGGGTTGTAACCCCGATCCATCTACCATTAGGATCCCGACGAACTTGTATGTCCTCCCAATCTAACCCTTTACCAAGATACACTGCTACCCCCCTCTCAATCTGCCCTCTTGATGTTTATCCCACTTGTGTGAGCTGAATTGAGAGAAATGAGGTGAGACTCCATCCATGAACCTATCTTGTAGACCTTTCGGCTGCATTTGACACAGTGTTCCACCACATATTACTTGAACGCCTTTTTAGGATTGCGGTCTGTCAATAACCCTCAGATGGCTGGCTTCTTTCTTATCGGACAGGTCACATGTGTGTCTTGTGCACCTTTTACTTCTGCGTCAGTGCCTATGGAATGCACTGTGCTGCAGGAGTCTTCCTTACGCCCCACACTATTCAATGTGTATATGCTTGCTTTGTTCGAGTTAGTGTGTTTGTATTTGGTTTTTGGCTTTGAAATCATCTCAGATGTGGATGATACCCAAATTATTACCATCTTTAACAATGTTTCTGAATCTCAAGCTAAACTTTATAGCCTGCTTGATAGAAGTTGCCTTTCAACTGTATTAATCTTAACTCCGATAAAACTGAAGTGCTTTTGCTAAGAAAACAAGCTCATCTCTGGTCTGGCGACTGGTGGCCTCCTGAACCTTTAGCAGCTCCTACACCTATGTCCTTGGTGAGGAGCCTGGGTATCATCTTGGACCAAGATATTTCCAAGACCCAGCAAGTGCAAAAGTGACATCCACCTGTTTTGACATCCAAAAAATGATGAGAAAGAACTTTAAGATCCTCTCCATCAAGACACACAAATCTGGCATCTTAACCTTCGTTGTGTCACAGCTATATTATGGTAACTTTCTGTATCTCGGCATCTCTGCTATTTTACAATCAAAGCTACAAATGATTAAAAATGCGGCAACCAGACTGATAATGAATTTATCCAGGAAGGCTTATATTTCCCAGTATCTCCTAGATCTATATTGGCTCCCGATTCGTAGAGAACCAGTTTCAGGACCTTGTGTTTGGTTAATGGAATTCTCAGGGGTCTTGGTCCTAAGTATCTCTGAAAAAATTTCAACTTAATGCCCTCAGCACAGTCTGTGTTTGCAAATGCGACTTTACTTTTGATCCCTGATCTATCACAGCCACCTTGCTGGCCGTAGCTTTTCTTACTTGCCTCTCAAACGTTGGAATAATCTGCTGCTTTAGAAATGAGACCCTTTCATGTATTAGTTTATCTTAGTGGTGGGCGAGCCAAGTAATTAACAAGGAGAGCGGAGCCAAGGGTCTGACTTGGCTCTAAGAGCCCGTGCACAAGCCAAGTCATGAAACTGTTTAGCATATATACCATGTAACAAACAATATGTAAAAATACGATCTAGTTTCTTCAAAATTTAGAAAAGTGCATTTCTTGAACCTGCAGAAGCAGTTCACCTTAGTACATCAGATTATATTACTGTATTTAGCAGCATGTACAATTTATATGTGATTGAGATTCTTATTGCGCATGGAGCAACGTAAGATCCCTTCGATCTTTCACAGCCACCTTGCTGGCCGTAGCTTTTCTTACTTGCCTCTCAAACTCTGGAATAAGCTGCTGCTTGATATTTGGTAAAAGCCTTGTGTCTCTTTTTATTTATTTATTTTTTTAAGAAAAAGCTGAAAACTTGGATTTTCCAACAACCTTAATGTGTTAACTATGCTTTCTCTTTTGTTTCTCTTGCTCTCCGGACAGTACGTGGTGCAAGGAAGGCCTTTTGGGCTGTCGGGGCTCTCTACATGTTTTGTAATAATAACTCTCGGATGCCAAGGAAATGGACCTTGCTCCACTCCTTTATGGTGGCTCTTCTGACAGTGGTGTCTTTCTGGATGACTATGGCACAGAAACCAGCTGAGGCTCAAAGAATAGAAGTCATGTCTGGATTGCCGAAAGCCTCATCCAATTTGATGAGTGCGTTTGCCTGCAAATAACCTGAGCTATCTAAGGACCCAGTAGTGTTGTGAGGAATGGGAACATCCATGGCACACATCACATAGAGGGGGGATTAATGGCCACACCCTAGGATGTCCGAGTTATGGGACCGCCGGATGTGGTGGCATGGGTAAGTGAATAAAGGTAATTCCCAATTCAGTGCGTGGTTATTTTAATAACCTGTAGCCAGTGTGTCCTGTGTCGTTCAGTGCGCTCCAGGCCTGCATGTACAATGCTACATTGGCGACAAGGTGTGCACAGCCTGGTCTTACCTACCTCCTTGTACTCCCATGGCGGCCCCTTGCTAGCCCGCTTCTGTGCCGCGCTATGCAGCAGCATGCTGCAGCAAGCAGAGCAGCTCTGCCCGAGCAGCATGGCCTCACCCAATGCCTTCTGGCCAGGCCAGGGCCCAGCATGGCCATGTTCGATGTGGTGCAGAGAGAGACCATGTGGTGCACAACCTGTGCATGGGCCCGAGGCAAGAGAGGCCTTCACCACTACAACGTGCAGGAGCACGTGGGGCGCTGCCGTACCAGCCGTGACCTGTGTGACGCTCGCTGCCTTGGGAGAGGTGCCCGCACCGCAGACAAAAGAGAGAAGAGGCGGCCTACTCTCTTGTGTTTGGCCCAACCCCACTGATGCCTGTCTAGCACTCGAAGAGCACATGTACAGCCTGAGACTGTCTCAACGTGGGGAGAGCGTCCCTGGGGCCCAAGTCACAATGCCTCCCGGGTTAGCATGCTGTTGTGCATAGTGGACAAAGCAAACACAAGGAGATGATGGACGGAGCGCTGAAACTTTTCAGACACTCATTCCAAGTCACAGATCTGGGTTGAATCCATCATCGTTCTTTAGCTCACTTCGCCACCCCAGTACAGACCCAGCTATATACAAATCAGTCCTGACCCTGTGCCTCATGGGAACAGTCCAGCCCGAACTGCCAAGCCAGGTCTTCCCTGAAACCTAAACAAGCATCCTGGGACCGGTTTCAGGGTAACACCCCTCATCAGCCAGGCTAGCTTGAATCCAGAGGCAAAGTGAGCAAGGGACCCACGTCTGGGCATACCCTGCCAATTTAAGGCGAACAAAGCAAACACAAGGAGATGATGGACGGAGCGCTGAAACGTTTCAGAACCTCCCCTCCCTCCCCCCAGTCACAGATCTGGGTTGAATCCATCATCGTTCTTTAGCTCACTTCGCCACCTCAGTACAGACCCAGCTATATACAAATCAGTCCTGACCCTGTGCCTCATGGGAACAGTCCAGCCCGAACTGCCAAGCCAGGTCTTCCCTGAAACCTAAACAAGCATCCTGGGACCGGTTTCAGGGTAACACCCCTCATCAGCCAGGCTAGCTTGAATCCAGAGGCAAAGTGAGCAAGGGACCCATGTCTGGGCATACCCTGCCAATTTAAGGCGAACAAAGCAAACACAAGGAGATGATGGACGGAGCGCTGAAACGTTTCAGAACCCCCCCTCCCCACCCAGTCACAGATCTGGGTTGAATCCATCATCGTTCTTTAGCTCACTTCGCCACCTCAGTACAGACCCAGCTATATACAAATCAGTCCTGACCCTGTGCCTCATGGGAACAGTCCAGCCCGAACTGCCAAGCCAGGTCTTCCCTGAACCGTAAACAAGCATCCTGGGACCGGTTTCGAGGTAACACCCCTCATCAGCCAGGCTAGCTTGAATCCAGTGGCAAAGTGAGCAAGGGACCCACGTCTGGGCATACCCTGCCAACTTAGGGCGAACAAAGCAAAATCAAGGAGATGATGGACGGAGCGCTAAAACGTTTCAGACACTCACCCCCAGTTACAGATCTGGGTTGAATCCATCATTGTTCTTTAGCTCACTTCGCCACCTTAGTTCAGACCCAGCTATATGCAAATCAGTCTTGACCCTGTGCCGTGGGTCCTGGGCTCACTGTGCCGCTGGATTCAAGCTAGCCTGGCTGATGAGGGGTGATGCCCCGAAACCAGTCCCAGGATGCTTGTTTCCGGTCCAGGGAGGACCTGGCTTGGCAGTTCGATTTGGACTGTTCCCATGAGGCACAGGGTCAAGACTGATTTGCATATGGATGGGTCTAAACTGGGGTGGCATGATGAGCAAAAGAACGATGGATTTAACCCAGATCTATTGACTCGGGGAGAATGTTTGATTTGCCCTGCATTCCGTCCATCATCTGTGTGTCTTTTGCTTTCTGCCCCCTAAGTGCGCCAGGTATGCCGAGACATGGGTCCCGGGCTCATGGTGCCACTGGATTCAAGCTAGCCTGGCTGATGAGGGGTAATGCCCCGAAACCGGTCCCAGGATGCTTGTTTCCGGTCCAGGGAGGACCTGGCTTGGCAGTTCGGTTTGGACTGTTCCCATGAGGGACAGGGTCGAGACTGATTTGCATATGGCTGGGTCTAAACTGGGGTGGCATGATGAGCAAAAGAACAATGGATTTAACCCAGATCTATTGACTGGGGGAGAATGTTTGATTTGGTCTGCATTCCGTCCATCATCTGTGTATCTGTTGCGCGTAGTGGAGTCCCACACGCATACCCACCGGCAGCCATGCTGATGACCAAGTGGCCTCACCCCCAACCTACCATCAGCAAAACCACAGAAGTAAGGCGACCCACTGCAGCATATCAGATGCCCAGAAACAACTTTGCACCACACCTGCAATGTCGGAGCGTAAGCAGACCCAGCCCCGCTGCACCACTGGACAGCGGCACACCGAATGCACTCGCCAACCTCATGGCATTGGTCCCTGCCCTGGAACATTTTTCAATCCCTGGCCCGCTGCCAACGCAGGCAACTCATTGGAAGGACTGGATTGACTGTTTAGAGACCTATTTAGCGGCCATGGATAATGCCGCAGAGTGGAAGAAGTCACTCCTTTTACAACTCGCGGGGGCAAACATTCATAAGCTTGCAAAGAAGGTAGTCAAAGCAGGACCTCCATACACATACTATACCATCAAGAAGGCTGCAACAGAGTACTTTGAATCATTCGCAAACCCAGACTAAGAAAGGTTTCTCCTCCTCCAGACACAGCAGGAACTGTAAGAGCCTAAGGATGTGTTCTTCGCACCCATCAAAGAACTCACCAGCACCTTTCCCAATGAAGACGATGAAATACACGTGCAGTTCATCTAAGGATGTGCATCATCTAAACTCAGAAGATTTGATCCAATTGAGCACTTCCTGTTTCACTCCTATTCTGTTTTGTAACATATTTAAGATTGTTCTTTGATCTACTGTGTTGAATGCAGCCGACACTTCTAGTAGAATTAACTGCCGTTTATCTCCATTGTCAAGGATTTGCAGAACATCAAGCAGGATTCTTACTGTGACCGTTTCTGTACTATGGCCTGCCCTAAATCCAAATTGTAACTGTGAAGAAAACAAAATCGCTGTATTTTGTTTAGTTGGGGCACCACTCGTTTCTCCATAGCTTTGCCTAACCATGATAAGTTGGTAATGAAAAATTTCCTAGCTATCGTAACGGAAAGTTTTAATTCTATTAAGGACTCGGAGGCGAGGATTATGCTATTCTTTCTTCACTTTATTGAATAGCAGCCATTTAAAGATAACAAAAACTACCATTCCCATGAGGCCTTGGGAATGAGATAAAGTTAACAATAGAGTCACACAGATAGACTGTCCAATTCTTCTCCACCAATCATGGGGCTTCAATCAGTTCATAGTCCTCTGTCATTATCCATTCCCCCTCTTTCTACGCTCGAGATCAGCCAGCCTGGATGCTTCATGAATCTTGTTTATTGGAATCCCCTCCTGAAAGTAAACAACATAGTTTAGGCGACAGAAATGGCTAAGGATTAGCCCTGCAAAGGGGAAAACAGCATAGAACACATCTATGGGAAAACGCATGCACAGTCAATATGAACATAAGTAAACAAAAGAACTTACTTACCCCACTACGAGGGTGGGAAAGTTACAAATGAAGTTGTATCCTGGGTGGGATAATCCTCGCCTCCGAGTCCTTAATAGAATTTAAACTTTCCGTTACGATAGCTAGGAAATGTTTCATTCTATGTCGGGACAGGAGGCGAGGATTATGCTAGTTTAAAGCTTACTCACCACCAAGTGAGCCATCTGTATTACCGGTTTGAAGCAAAACCGCCTAAAAGTAGAGTCCGAAGACCAGTCTGCTGCATTAAGAATGTCTTCTAGACGGGCTCCCAAGGTAAAAGCTTTAGAGGCCATAGCTCCTCTGGTAGAGTGTGCCCCAAAGGCACGTAGGTCTATACCTGCTTCCTGCATCACCCACCTCACCCATCGGGCAATTGTGGGGGAAGAGACAGCTCTATGTGGTTTCTTTATAGTGATGAGCAGCTAACGCTCTCCTGGAGGGCGGAACTCCTACGACATCTCCTCACAGGCTTTAAGGCAAGCACAGCTTTGGAGAATCCCGGAAGGCTGGGTATGAGATGGATTTTGTCCCACACTTAGTGCGTCTACGAATAATGAAAGTAACCCCAGTAGGTGAGAATATCCTCCCGGAAATGTCCAGGGCCTTGACGTCTGAAACTCGTCTACAGGAGATCAAGCAAAGGAGCATGGCCAATTTCGCCGAGAGCTCCTTTCTAGAGAGGAACCTGTTCGGTTGCCAGGATAGGAACAGATTCAAAACTTGGTTTACATCCGATAGGGCCAAATATCGGGGCTCCGGAGGTAAGGAAAGGCGTATTCCTCTGAAGAGGCGACAGACAAGAGGGTGTTCCCCCCCACCATGGCGTGTTCCGCTGAAATAGCCGAGCGGAATGTGTTAATGGATCATTTAAGCCAAACCTTCCTCAGCCAAAGAGGCCAAAAAATTCAGGATAGCTGTCACGGGATCGAGACCCCGTCCCATACACCAACGGTACCACCTTCTCCAGGTGGAGCAATAGCGTTTGACAGTACTGTCTGCCCAGGCCTTGGACATGAACTTCTCAACCGCTGCCGAAAGGCCTGGGACCGCCCATCGTCCTCTGTAATCCGCCATGCCATCAGGGCTAGAGAGCCTTGCACGATGAGCGGGTGAAGATCCTTGTCCGGATTGAGGAGGAGTGCTGGAAAGCGGGGGAGAGGGATTGGAGAATCCCAAGAAAGTTCCAGAAGAACTGGAAACCAAACTTGCGACCTCCAAATCGGGGTAATCATGACCACGCTCGCCCTTTGGCGTCGAACTTGGGCCGAGGACCTCGTTATCATGGCGAATGGGGGAAAGGCATAGCCTAATTCCTCCCACCAGTCCTGCAAGAATGCATCCGTCTTCTCCGCAAGGGGATCCGGTCTCCAGCTGAAGAACCTGGGAAGTTGGTGATCCAAGCGGGAAGCAAAAAGATCCACCGAGAAGGGACCCCATCTGTGATGGAGGTCCGCAAACACTCCCGCTGTCGTGTAGTTCCTATATATCCTATACAGGATCTGCGCGTTCAGATAACATAAACTGTGGGATTGGTGGCGGACGGATTCCGTGCACCCCCACCGGATACGTTAGCCTGCCTGTATTAGCTAGCTCACAGTGCCGCTAGAGTCTCCTCTTATCGGGGAGAGACTAGTTCTTGGCAACCTCAGAACATGACAACCCTGATCCCTCAGAATCGTGGAAACAATATACTACCTTTCGCTCAGTCACTTGTGCTCACTTAGTTTGTCTCAGAGAGTTACACAGAATAAACAGGCTGGGCATTTCAATAAGTATTTATTGAACAGTTGTTATTCTAGTGTAGAATATATGAGCTGCAACAACCATTGGACAGTAGCAGAGATATATGATTAGCAGTACTACGAAAGTAAAAGGATGGTAAAGTTCTACCATCTTGCAGAAGTCATGAATATATACATGTACATAAAACACATGATCAAAAGTGCGTACTCCAACGATGTCTCCCTAACTAGATGTACCTGAATGTACCTAGCATCTAAGTAGGTGTTATGCCAAGAATCCCTCTGGGATCTAGTCCACCCCATTACCTGAGAGTTTAGAGAATGTGGGACCCCGTCCTGGTCTCGAGTTGGACACCCCGCGAGGGATGTTAGACCACTGCTAGCTGGAGCGTCTGCATGCAGGAACCTCAGCGTCTCTGGTCAGTGTGTCAGCCGGGAAGTCACGGTCTCCTGTATCTTCCTAAGCAAGATGTGTTGTATATATACCCATAGGTCTCCCCAGGGGTCCTACCTTGCTGTGTTACTGTGTCGGCCTAAAGGATGACGTTGGGCCTGAACTTTATACAGAGCTATTATACAGGAGATGGTAATCCTACTGTTAGTCCTGCTGTGCTTCCAAGAAGCCTCATGCATAATGTATGAGAATCGAACCAGGGAAAAACCCGCGTTCTGAATGCAGGGTCATATTTAGGTAAAAGGTCAGTGCCTAAGAACCGTTATGTATGTAATGTAGGGAAGGATGTAGGTGAAAGGTTGCGATGTTACCTGCGCCTATATAGGGTACCTATATGGAATATAACACCCACTCCTCTTCCAAATGGACGACATATGTAACCTATTACTGTACTACTAACATGACTAGATAGCGGTACGCACAAACTTAATAAAAACATTTCGTTAGCTAAAATGTTTTAAAAATTCTAAAAAATTTCTAAAAACTTTTAAAAAATGAAAAAGGAAAGTTTTTTCTAGCCTTAAAAGTGTCCGTGATTATAGTCCGAACCACTATAAGCATTAAAAAAACCATGTATGCCCAAAAAATGAAAGGAATGTCAATTTTGTTTTTGAGTTCCCAATTGAGCTTGTTTAAAAAAGGGCCAATTTCTTCCAGCACACGACGAGCCAAATGAGTTCAAATGTTTATGTGTCCTGGCTGGTAGACGCAACATTTTCGTTGCTTGTTTCCGCAGTAGACGGCCCCTGTAGCACCTCGCAGAGCACGTCAATTGAGCACAGATGTTCCACGCTGTCCACAGCCGGTGCTGGGGCAGCCTGTGCGCCGTCCAAAGCCTGGGTGTCCGAGGAGGAGCCGGTGTTCAGACCAACAGGTGCAGTTACTACCTGTGGTGGCTCAAGGAATGCCGCCATCAACATTTGAATATGCTGAGGACACTGCAGAACATGGGCCGTTATCGGGTCCAGTAAAGCATTCACGTCCGGTGGCGCACATGATGGTAGTGTCAAACAAAGGTCTAACACGCATTCTTCTCCGCAAAACAGGCATCGAAGGACGGGTAAGATGCAGTCTATCCAGACCGGTCAAAATGACAAGAACCAAGATTCACTTAGTTCTCTTAGGCGAGGCGTGCCTAGAAGTTGTACCATGCGGTCACGGTATTTATGCTCCAGGAGTGTTCTTTCCATCGCCTTGGTGACTGGGACGTCCATTGCGTAGCAAATAGAAAACAATCAGGATACCTGCTATTAGAAACAGGATCAGTGGAAGTCCTCCAAAGATGCTTCCGAATACGGAGTGTATGAAGTTTGGTATAACTCCAAGTACCGTCTGAAAGGTGCTCAGAAGTCCAGAACCTATGGTCTTAAATAGGTGGACAATGCCTGTTGTATCAGACATGTTAAAGATACGATTTACCATTTCTGCGAAATGGAAAGGGCAGTTTGTATGAATGAGCGCCTGTATCTCTGCCGAAGACCTTGCGATCTGGAGATCAAAAGTCTCTCGAGCGGAGGTTAAAGGCACAGACTTCTGTAGAAGCATGGCTTTCATTCTGCTTAGAGTATCAAACCGTATTAAAGAAACAGTCAGTGAAGGCCATAACTGCGCCTCCCTGACTGTATGTGTCTTTGGAAACAATACTTGCATACAACAAGTAACCCTGGAGCTCACGGTTACCAGATATGCGATGCCCGGGAGCATGCCACAGCAGCCTTGACCGTTCAGCATCAAGTAACTCCCATTTGAAAGTAGCCTGAATGCTGGAGTAATCACTGCAGCTGGGGCACCCTTCAAATGACAGGACAGGTTTGCTACAGAACCATTACAAGCTCCGTGCAACATTATATCCTGGCATATGAGTGATCCACTTAAAGCATTCTCGCAGTTTGTACCGCTCAGAAACACTTCTTGATCCCCACTCCGGCATCGAAATCTGTATGGTAATTCCCAAGATTCCTTAATGTATTCCTTACCCATTTCCTCATATCTGCCTGCCTGCTTTTGTTCAAGGCAATATTGAAACTGAAAAGTAGTGACCGGTAGAGTTATGTGGCCATGGATTAGCCATTCTGTAGACGGTGATTCTGCCACTGTGAATGGTAATCTATCCAGTTTTTCGAAACGCAGCATTGTATATTTTGCTCCCCTTTGTGCCATTTCTATCTGTTTATCTGTTAGATTGCATTCAGAAAACAGAGACGTGCTGTTGATAAAACGCCAAGGCACGTAGCCTGCACGCAAAGATTGCAGCGTCCAGCTTAACAACATAATAGAACGTAACTGTGATTGCCCGTGTTGTAATATGGCCAAATCTTGTTCCAGTATGTCTATAACAGAAGATACAATGTTGCCTAAGGAATATATCCTGGAGGTCAACGTGGTTAACCCATTGTCTACCACTGCTAGAGATTTTTCTAGATTTATACGGTCTATCTCCTGTAACCTCTCTGCGGCCTCTTGTTGGGATATTTCCAAATTTCATTGTAGACAGCATAATAGAAACGTTTCTGACGTGGCTTCCTGGGACCCATTAAAAAATCATTAAGATCCACATCCTGTGACAGTAAGGATAAGTGTTGTTTCACCTGTGTGAGTGTTGAGGTTTTTAGCCAATCAAGGCACAACTTCCCAGCACTGTAGGATGTCACTACCCCTGGATGTTGTCTTTGTACATAACGTGGATCTGGCCTATGGATACTAAACTCTTCGGTTTTACCCATGAATCTTGCCTGACAACTATTAGTGTCTGTGGGCCAAATCAACCATTTTTTCCAATCGGGGTCTGATCTGTTGTATTTTATGAGGTCATCTACTGTAATTTCTTCCTGTGATGTTATGTTGCCCTCGGTGTGTGATGGAGTTGGCAACCGAGGCGTGTTCAAGTCTTTGCTCTTAGGTAGTCCAAGGCAAGACGTCTGTTGCACTGTCTCGTTCAAAAACATGATTTGTTGAGGGATGAGGCATGCTCTAAACAAAGCTTCTGTTCCCTGTACTGCCATTCCCTAGTACCCCAGACTGATTTTAGGTCTATGGTGTCTTTCCATAAGTCGAAACCTTGTTCAGACAACTGGGCAATAAAAGAAGCATAGTAAATCTGTTTGGTGTTCGTCAACATATTTTTCTGTGCTGATGTTGGTGCAACCTTATAATAATATGAGGCTGGGTCAGACATATTAAACCCTGAAAAATATGGAAATTTCTGTGTAAATGTTTTTGAACTGCCTTTCGGCAGTGTTGGACAATGTTCCCACTGGTGGAATGTGAACACGTTTCTAGGATTAGCAGATTTATGTAAAAAATGATGACCATAGTGTTGATAACAATACATACTCTCAAAATCTGATGTGTCTTCCAATGATTCACTATTAGAAAACGCAGCAGATTTTTATGTTATTAACAGGGTCAAAATCCCAATCATCGGAAAATGTACTTGAGGTAATGATATCACTTCTATGATATTTTAAATAAATGAGGAATTCTTAAAATTTCAGTCAGACCAAATATATCGAAATCAACCTTGTCCCAAACTATACCATCAGGTATAGGAACTGCTGTAATGTTCACTGATGACAAGTCTTTTTGTTCTCGATGAGATGATTGGTGTGGTTTTAAAAGTAAGTTCACTTTTTGGGCTGCAGAGCTTTGTCGAAGGTATCTCCCATTAATAAGCATACTAAACACTATTACCAAGCCTACCCAAAAAAGAAAGAAAAGTATCCTGGTGATTATCCATAGTTCTACCCAGGGTGAAACCAGGTAAGTCTTTTTAAGAAAGTGCATAAAGTCTGTAACTTGCTGTCTGCGTGATTTTTTTGGCTGGCGTCGTTTCCGGTTCGCTTGGATCCAAAGAAAACGTATCAAAGTTTATGAAGTAGCCAGAAGCAGTTCGATCAATTGTTGGTATTGCATCAGGATTTGTAGAAATCGTAGTTTGCTCTTGTCGAGGCATGTTGAGGTAGACATCTGTATTTGGTCGAATAGCGAGTTGTTTTTGATTTTGAGTTTGATTTTGAATTTGAACTTCAGGTTCAAGAGGAACGAATTCCATAGCGTTGTTGCTTAATCCTTCATTCCGTGTTGGAGGCTCTTCGAACGTGATGAGTCTTTCTGTTTGAACTTCTTGGATTGAAGCGAGAGGAGGGTGTCTGCTACTTTGGAGTCCACGTGGCCTACTGCTTAGTATCGGCCACTTTGTGTGGTTTGATTAGGTCAATTGAGACAAATCTTTTCTCCTTTTTTCCGGCAAGAGGCGGTAGAAGTACAGTCCTTGTTCCTTCAATTGCTAGGACCGGTACAGGTTTTCTGTATGATGGCCAAATTCTTTTTTGTCCGCTATTTTCTCTCTGACCAGATCCCCGACTTTTGGGATCCAGACAGGTCTTGCCGTGACTGATTTGACTTCCCCAGTGGCGGTCTGCTTCAGCTGGACATTACTTTGTTGTGTCCTGGATTCATTTAGATCCTATAAAACAGCCATACGATTATGGATGTCAAAAGGCTTTTCATCGCCACTGTGCCTTCAAAATCAAGATCAGGTACCCACATTCTTGTCCCAAATAGGACCTCATATGGAGGGACCCCCCCTAGAGAACTTCTTGGCATATTGTTAAGAGCACGCTGGACTCCATACAGATGTTTTACCCAACTTTCACCCGTGCCTAATACTCTAGCTGTTAAAGATTGCTTTAAGTCTCGGTTTTTTCTCTCCACTACCGAATTTCCTCAGGATGGTACGGAGATGAGTACCGCAATGCTACACCCAATCCTCGCATGGCCTCCTTGTAAGCCCGAGAGCTAAACGCAGGGCCCTGTTCAGAATGTAATGTGCCAATTGCGTATGTCCCTATAAAGACTCGCAAATCTTTTATAACAGTTCGAGCGTCAGCCGAGCGTTGGGGCCACACCCATAGGAATCTCGAGCAGGAATCCACTGCAACCATGAAAGTCCCATCTCTTTGTAAGGGGCCGCAGTGGTCCAAATAAACACACGCTAGTGGTTTGTCAGATATTAACAGCGGTGTTTGCGCTGGACGTGTTACGGTGGAACCTTTCATCTGCTGACAGATGTCGCATTTCAAGACATAGTCCTTAGTCTGCTTTGTTAATCCAGGCCACCAATAGCGTTGTTTCAACAAAGAAACAGTCGCCGTAACTCCTGCATGGGCAGAACCTATCCCTTCGTGTGCTGCTAGAATTAAACCTAACCTACGATCCATGTTTGGAATTACTCTATCCCCCACTCCAGGAATCTGAGCAAACGGAATGTTATTGGCATCTAACTTGTAGGAGTATATGAGTGGAAACCTTTTTGGTACTGCTCCGCTGTTTTTGCGGGTTGCATTAATAGCTACCATAATCTCACCGTCTATTCTCGTTTTAGAACGAGTGATTGCAGCTACGGAAGCCGTGCGTACAGCCCCCTTTGAGCCTTCATCAGCCAAAGAATTTCCTTCAACGTGAACGCCATCACGCTGATGACTCAGTGTATGTATCACGTGAGCCCTCGGTAGTTCGGTTTTCAACTCCACTACCTGTCCCCATAGCATTTTATGCTTAATTGTGCCACCTTTTGCATCTTTGAACCCGTTTTGAACCCAGTCTGCAAATATTCATTGTATAACTGCACACAGTAAAAGGAATTGCACACAATTAGTGTGGGGAATTCTCGATCCGTATTTACCAGTGCCAGTATCAGCGCTTTCAACTCTGCCAACTGTGCCGTGCAGTCTCCTAGAGATTGCGTTTTTGTGCAACTTGGATAGAACTTTCCATCCCGCATGCCACCTTTAACGATTGAACATGCTGCGCTATATTGTTGCTTACTCCCTATGGCCGGTTGAGCAGATCCGTCAGTGTAAATGATATATTCATACTGATTTAGAGGCATTATTTTGTTTGGTAGAGGATATTCTTGTTCGTATTACAGGAATGCTTGTGTCTTTATATTTGGGTCGTACCTGTATTCTACATCTGTTGCAGTGAGAGAATTAGCCCATTGTATCCATCTCGGATGTAAAGCTTTAGCATTAGGAACGCTTTCCTTTGTCGCAGCCTCTAAGGCTGGAACCGGAGTTACTACTTTTATTCGTTTCCCCTGAGCCAGTGCTCTTTCTCGCACTACAGCAGTCTGTACTGCTGTTAGAATCTTTTCTGTAGATGCGAAGCACATCTCAGCATTTGTGTACAAATGTGATTTGTATGCAATTGGTACTGTCTCACCTTCATTATATGTTAGGTGTACCCAAATTGACCCGCAACTATACGGATCACCAGGTTGCGTACGTTCACGCGTGTCTGTAAGTGTTTGGAAGCTATCATGTCAGCTTGTAAGGAACGAAGTGTATCTGTATGTTCCTGTGTCCATTGTTTTACTGAAAAATCAGGTTTTATTAAATCGTAGAAAGGATTTACTCTTTCTGCGTAATCTAAAATGTATGTTCTACCAAAATTTAGGAATCCCAGAATTGACTGTAAATTTTTCAATGATTTTGGAGGTTGGAGCAGCGCGCATTGTTCTAAAAATTTGCTGCCAGGCTTTTTCCTTCACTTGAAAGCTCATATCCTAAAAACAGGACACTGAAGTGGGCAATTTTTGATTTTTTAAAGTTGAATTTGTAGCCCTCAGATGCAAATCCTAAAATTATGGTATTCACTCTGTTCAAGTGCTCCTCTAGGTCATCGTCCGTTAGATAAATATCATCCACATAGGACAATGCCTCTTCGTCCAAATTTTGAAGTAACTCAGTTACTCTGGCCGAAAACAACCCCGGCCTGTTCTTATTCCCCTGGGGGAGTCGACAAAATTGACGCTGGGTCCCTAGCGCTGAGAAGGCTGTCAAATATCTGCTTTCAGGCGCTATATTTTGGCAAAAAAATCCATTTGAGATATCAAGTGTCGTTTTATATTTTTTCCGCACGATGTTATTCATTAATGCGGCACTGTGTGCATTTTGGACTGCAAATGTCTTAGTGCAAGTGTTTAAATGTCTGTAATCTAAAACTAGACGATATGTGTTGTCAGGTTTCATGACGGGAAACAAAGGATTGTTCATTTGTGAGGTGCAAGTTTCAATCACCCCTTGGTATTCAAGTTGATCTATGATCTCCCTGACCTGTTTTTTAGCTTCTTGCTTTATTGGATACTGCCTCTGTGCAGTTGGAGTATTTTTTAAAGGAATAATGTGGTGGGTTGAATCCTCATCCCATCCAACATGGTTTTTGTATAATGCTGGAGCCTGGGCTACCGCCCACTCCTGCGCATATGTGTGTTGCAAGTGCCTGGGAATATGGTCTGAGAAGGCCAGAAGAATTACCGTTTCTCCTTTAGGGCAATCCATGACGAATACTGGCGGACAATCTTGTTCAGCTAATAAAATATCATAGCCAAACGTTAGGTTCTCCCAAAAGAGACCTCTCACTGTTCTACATTTGTCCCCCTCCATTTGGAGCGTTATTTCATATACTTTATGTGGGATGCTTACCCTAGTATCGGGTGTTTCTACCGTGATATAATCATTCAAGTCCGCTGTCCCCAGAAATTCCTTCAGGTTCTGACGAGCTATTGTTATTTCTGCCGCACTGTCTAGCATCGTCAGAGCCCATTCCCCGTTCAGTAGTCGAGTCCTCAGAATTCTGGGCATGTCTGATCTTTAGACCTGCAACTTTCTTCTTTTTGAACTGAGGCTTTTGCTTTGGTTTCTCTTCTTTTTTAGAAGTATACTCTTGAGCGTGCTGCTTGTCTCTGGACTTTGTACGCTCTTCTTGTCTTTCTGACCGTCCTTCCCTCTCAGAGTTTTTCGATGAACCCTGAAAGGAACGAGAGGAACGTGTATCAGTATCCTGATACCTGTCAGGTTTCCTAATATTATCCCTATTCCTGAGGTTATACCTCTTTTCGGAGATCTACCTCGGAATTGAGATCTATTTCCTTTAAAGTTTTGTTGTTTTTTATTGTCCCACTTTTTCTTAGTGGAGGCAGGTGTCTGCTTAGAAGTGTCCTTTTCAGGACTGCCCATCAGTTGTGGTTTTAAAGCTTTCCCACCCAAACTGTCTCTGCCTAATTCTGCATATGCAGTTTCAATTAGTTTTGGTAGTCCGTGTTCCTGTTCTAAAGGAATGAACTCCCTCAGGCGTTGGCGGATGGCCACTGAAGCTGCTTCCCCTTAATGTTAGCTAGTATTATGGCTGATACCTGGGCATAGTTACCTAGTAACTTCATCCCTAAGTTTAGGGCAGGTTCTGCTCCGTATTCATTTTGTATCTGTCTCAATACATCTGGTACTACTGCTAATGACTGGATACCATGAGTTCTGGTATAAATGGCAGCAAAGACTGTACCCCAAGTGGTACAATCCTCTAATTGTGGTGTTATCCCCATGGGCAAACAGATTATTAGCATTCTGTGTTTTTCATACAGGGTAGTATTCGGGAATACTGCCTCTAGCTGCGTTATTTTCTGAGCTACCCAGAATGGTATTTGTTCACGTTTTGTGGGCATTTTACCCATCACTGCGTGTAATGTTTGGTGTAATTTTAGTTGCTGTACCCTGAATTTGAGTTCCATTTGTTGCAACTATTGGTGGTTGGACTGTAAGTGTCCTCATGACGAATTGTGTCAAGTTCCTATAGATTTTAATTAAATCTTTATGTTGTATGAGTAAGTCTCCTGGTGGCATTCTCTCAATGTCAGGATGTGGTGTGTAGGCCGCTAATATTGGCCATGTTGGACCTTCTCTACCGAGCGGGCCGAGTCTTACACTTCTTCTTATGTGGGGTAGGGCGCCTTTAAACCAGTATAAGTGTTCCTGGTACATGAGCGGAACCTCTATATCCTCGAATGGATAATATTCCGCTGGTGCATCTCCTTCCGTGTAGGAGTGAAATGTTTTTGTTCTTGCATTTGCTGCTGGGTATGTAACCCACGAATAAAATACCTCTGTTTTGTTTGATTCGTGTGCCTCAATCACGAAAGCTACTATGCCACCCCTAGCTGATAAACCATGCGCAAGTAGTTTCAGGGTGACTGTATTTCTAAAGTTTGGTGCAATTTGTATTGCGTCTGCATCGTCCTCGTCTGTGAGGGGCAGCTTTTGTTGCAGTGGGTCTAATTCTTGGTTATTTTTGTCCTCAGTCATTTTGTAAAGAAGAAGTTTTTTAGGGGAGCTAAGATAAGGTGTTTTTGCACAATTTAGAAACAATGTGTCCTTCAAGCTTGATTAACCAACAGCCAATAGATAGGATTTTTTAGCCTACTCAGCTGTGGCTGAGTTTGTGCCCACCCACTCCAAACGTCTCGTGTTTTGTGAGTAGGGGTCTCTGAGAATAGCACGACTGAACTACTCAGATTCTACTGTTAAATAAGTACCCAACCAACGTTGGCGGCGCCATGTCGTGTAGTTCCTATATATCCTATACAGGATCTGCACGTTCGATAACAAACTGGGGGATTAGTGGCGGACGGATTCCGTGCACCCCCACCGGATACGTTAGCCTGTCTGTATTAGCTAGATCACAGGGACGCTAGAGTCTCCTCTTATCGGGGAGAGAATAGTTCTTGGCAACCTCAGAACATGACAAGCCTGATCCTTCAGAATCGTGGAAACAATATACTACCTTTCGCTCAGTCACTCGTGCTCACTTAGTTTGTCTCAGAGAGTTACACAGAATAAACAGGCTGGGCGTTTCAATAAGTATTTATTGAACAGTTGTTATTGTAGTGTAGAATATATGAGCTGCAACAACTATTGGACAATAGCAGAGATATATGATTAGCAGTACTACGTAAAGTAAAAGGATGGTAAAGTTCTACCATCTTGCAGAAGTCATGACTATATACCTGTACATAAAACACATGATAAAAAGGGCGTACTCCTACGATGTCTCCCTAACTAGATGCACCTGAATGTACCTAGCATCTATGTAGGTGTTATGCCAAGAATCCCTCTAGGATCTAGTCCACCCCATTACCTGAGAGTTTAGAGAATGTGGGACCCCGTCCTGGTCTCGAGTTGGACACCCCTCGAGGGATGTTAGACCACTGCTAGCTGGAGCGTCTGCATGCAGGAACCTCAGCGTCTCTGGTCAGTGTGTCAGCTGGGAAGTCACAGTCTCCTCTAGCTTCCTAAGCAAGATGTGTTGTATATATACCCATAGGTCTCCCCAGGGGTCCTACCTTGCTGTGTTACTGTGTCGGCCTAAAGGATGACGCTGGGCCTGAACTTTATACAGAGATATTATACAGGAGATGGTAATCCTACTGTTAGTCCTGCTGTGCTTCCAAGAAGCCTCATGCATAATGTATGAGAATCGAACCAGGGAAAACCCGCGTTCTGAATGCAGTGTCATATCTAGGTAAAAGGTCAGTGCCTAAGAACCGTTATGTATGTAATGTAGGGAAGGTTGTAGGTGAAAGGTTGCGATGTTACCTGCGCCTATATAGGGTGTCTATATGGAATATAACACCGCATGCATCTTCCACAGGCTCATGTCGTGAAAATGGCGTGATTGGAAGTCCGCCACTTGGTTGTCTTGTCCGGGGAGGTATTCTGCCGTGACTGAGACCTGGTGATCGAGGCAATACTGCCAGAAGTTTGCCGCTACGTCTGAGAGGGCTTTCGACCTTGTGCCCTCGAGGTGGTTTATATACCGGACCGCCGATATATTGTCCATCTTGAGGAGTACACAGGACCGGATAGGGTCCTTGTTCCAGCATTGGATCGCGAACGAACCCGCGAGTAACTCCAGACAGTTTATATGTAATCGTTGTTCTAGTGGAGACCACACACCTCCCGTGGTGAACTTGCCATATCTCGGGCCCCAGCCTGATCTGCTGGCATCTGATTCTATAACAATGTCTGGCGCGGAACCGAAAATTGCTCTCCCGTTCCAAGCCTCCATGTTGGCGAGCCACCAACTGAGTTCTTCCTTTGCCTCCGCCGAGAGGTTCACCTTCTGGGAGTAGGAGAGACCTCTGCGCGTAGGAGAGACCCCTGCGCAGGTGTGTGGCCTTGAGGCGCTGCAGGGCCCAGTAGTGCAATGGGCATTGAAAGTATGGCCTGGATCGAGGACGAGAGGAGTCCGACGATGCGGGCCAGCTGTCTGAGGGAGATTCATGGTTTTGTGAGTGCCCTCCGAATCTCCTGGCGGATCTTTGTCATCTTCCGGGACGAGAGGCTGAGAGAAGACTCTACGGAGTCGATCAAGAAACCCAGAAAAATTACCTTCTGGGCTGGAACTAGGGTGGATTTGGTCTCGTTGACGACAAACCCCAAGCTCTGTAAGAGGTTGACCGCGGTCTGGAGTTGGCGGTCGAGTGTCCGTGGGCACTGGGCCATCAGCAAGATATCGTCGAGGTACACTATGAGCCTCATGCCCGACGCCCTCAGGCGTTCCACTACCGGCCGGAGGACCTTGGTGAAGCACCATGGTGCTGAGGATAGGCCGAACGGCAGAGTGGTGAATTTCTGTTTCTCCAGAAAAACTGGAGGAACCTCCTGTGAGGAGGGAATATGGGAATCGAGAGGTAGGCGTCCTTGAGATCCAGGCGCGCCATCCAGTCGTGTGGTCTGAGGATGACTCGGAGAAGGTGAATCCCCTCCATCTTGAAGTGGCGATAGACCAGCCACTCGTTGAATTTGTGGAGATTGATAACCGGCCGCTGACCTCCGTCCTTCTTGTCCACCAGGAAAAGGTTGCTGATAAAACCTCTGGGATGGGGCAGAGTTTCGGCAATCGCTCCCTTGTCCAGGAGGGACTGAATCTCCTGATCGACTAGGGCGGCGTCTGCCGACGAGAAGCAGATGGGGCGCGGAGTAGTGGGTTGTGAGGGTTCCCCGTAGAATTCTATTCAGAATCCTTGCACTGTTTGCAGGACCCAGGCGTCTCCCGTGATGGAAGCCCAAGCCTGGAAAAAATGCGCCAGACGGGCCCCTACCTTTAGAAGGGAAGAAGGGAGAACACTCACCGGAAGTGTTGGAGGCGCCACCACCTCCGGCTCCTCTGTGTGTGCCGGGCCTTCCTCTGGTCGGGTAAAAGTTCCCGAATCTGGCCTGATCTTGATATTGGCCTTGCTTGGAGCCTTGTCCCCTGTACTGGTTAGGGCGGCCGGACGAGCAGCCCCTTCCTCGTCCGGCCCCACGGAAAACCCGGGGGTGAAACGCCTTTTAGATCGAGGACTGGGCCTTCTCCAGGGACGTAAAGGTCCTCGAAAAGGCCGCCCTGGGCGCCGGGCCCGCTTCTGAGTCCGCTAGGTCCCCAAGCTTGGGGTTTACCTTAATGAGCAGGGACCTGCGCCGCTCCGTAGACAGGGCGCAGTTGGCGTTGCCTAGGAACACCACTGTGCGTTGTGCCCAGGAGGATAGGATCTCGGGGGAGATAAAGGATCCTGAAGACTTTGCCTCCTCCACCATATCTAGGATCTTTGTAAGTGGGCCTAGAGTATCCAAAAGCTTGTCTTGGCAAGCCCGTCAGGACCTATCGATCCCCTATTTTGGGTCCTTGACAAACGTCTGTAGTAAGGTGGCCATACGGGGATCAATATCTGGTGTTAAGGTCACCTTGCCCACCAAAGATGGGCGTGGGCATTCTGCCCGAAGGCAGTTGCGGGCAACCTTCTGCAGAGGCCTGCGGATTCGGCTCGCCACATATTGGGCAACCTTGTCCGAGGGGGCCCAATCCGAAGACCTCGGGGGAAGTATGTCATCCGGGTCTAGCATATCAGCGCAAAGACCCTGGTCATCCTGGGTAGGTGGTGGGTGAGAGGGGCGCCAGGGGCGGGACGGGCCAGCATCATCATCAGTATCCCTGTGATCGCCATCCCCCGGGTCAGTGGGGGGCCCTGACGGGGACGTACTGGCCAGAAACGCCTGTTTGAGGCGGGCAAAAGCATCAGCGTCCACCCGCATTGCGGGTGCGCTTGGCCGGCGGGGGCTGTTGATCAGTGGGGGGCTCGTTCGGAGGGGTAGTGGTTGGCAGGCCTGGCGCGGCTTTAGCCAGTTTCTCACATGCCTGCGCGATTTGGCGAGACAGACGACTCTCTAAGGGGACCATAGCTTCAGAGACTGCCCTATGGATGGATGCATCAGCTGCATCATAAAAGTCGTCATCCCACTGTAGCGCAGAAAGGGGGTCCTCCTCCCCTTGGTCTTCTACGTAGGGATCCATAGCTCTTATAAGTAACCGTGACCCCAACACCAGGTAAGGTGTCAAATATAAATTGTGACAGGGTATGTCAGGTATGGGGGGCTGGGTGTCAGCCTCTACTTTGGGCGGGCAAGGCTCGCAATTAGGTGGGCAGGAAGCCCGGGACCCTGCAGCCCAGGTGCAATTCAATCTGGGGGCAGCCTGCTGATAAAAGGGTCCCTGCAGGTCTTAATAGAGCCTGCAATACAGACTCTGCTTGGAGCGTAGGAAAAAACCTAATTACAGACCCCCCCAGGGCTTATGGGCACACACACCTGCCTAACGGCAGCAATACAGACCCGTGAAAACGGGCGTAAACACCAGCAGGTGGACAAGGCTCCCAGCGGCTCCGGCTCTGGAATGCGCAGAATGCGCGGAATTCGAAGCTCGCGCGCCGCGGGTTAAAGGCGCCAACGGGCGCCCTCTGGTGGTCGGAGGAACACACCACCGAGCCGGCACCTTGCATACACAGCTGTCAGGGAGCCCAGACTCTCCCAGGGCCGGAATCGGGTCGACCTGAGTAGCGGGTGACTCGATGAGCAAACCTGTGATTAGGCACATAGTTAAGGCAACGCTGAAGAGCTGTGGCAGAGCGGGACGCGCACCGGCGAGGGCCGCTCTGTGCGCGCGTCCGCTCTGGAAGGTCAAAGAATCACCACAGAAGCTGCGCTAGTAACAAGCGCATGAAGCAGATTAATAACTACTCTTCATGTATACAATTTAAATAACTATCAATCATGAATACAAAGGTCATAAAACCACATTTGAGCAACAATACAGAAACACCATAAGAGAGGCAAAGAAAAGCACAGTTATCAGGCTGCGAGCAGTGAAGAAAGAGGGGGAATGGATAATAACAGAGGACTATGAACTGATTGAAGCCCCATGATTGGTGGAGACGAATTGGACAGTCTATCTGTGTGACTCTATTGTTAACTTTATCTCATTCCCAAGGCCTCATGGGAATGGTAGTTTTTTGTTATCTTTAAATGGCTGCTATTCAATAAAGTGAAGAAAGAATAGCATAATCCTCGCCTCCGGTCCTGACATAAAATTGGTCTGTAGTTGTCAAGGGTTTCTGGATCAGCGTTGTTTTTTGGGGAGGGGAAGGGGGGGGATTAGTGAGATTTGTCCAATCTTCAAATCAAAGAGAAACAATGTAGTAGTACAAGGTCGCAATTGTATTTTATTATTTTAGCAGGTAAGAAGTAATCAAAGTAGAACACTGGTTGCAATTGCTAGATTTAATTGTAGTACTTTGAATGTGTTCCATGTGTTGTTTGTCTTGGTTAAATAGGTAGTTTTTTTAGAACTACAATAGGGTACTTGATTTCTGATTATCTCTGGAAAAATCTTGGGAACTCATTGCATTTTTCCTCAGAAAGGATGGTACTTTCAATTTATGAGCTGAGGTGTCTCAATTATAAATTGGAATCAAATTATCGCTGGTTTCTGAGAGCCGGTAGCTTGCTTTTGAATGTATGCTGCTTTCACATTCTTTATTTCAGATTTGTATGTTTTTCTAGCTGTTTTCAATTTTAGTTTAATACTGGGTGAGTTGCCAAATTTTCATTTCTTTTCTGGGTTTTAGTTGCAGGTCGCGATTTTATTGAGTTTTTGTTGAACCATGTTTTATTAGGCAAGTTTCTGAATTATTTCCATGTTTTCTTGCCACCTTTTCTACATATTTTTTTAATGCTTTTATGTAATTATTTAGGGGTTTATTAATGTCGGTGTGAAACTCCTGGCTGTCAAGTTCTGTGGTGACGAAGGTTCTCAGTGCATCTTCAGTAATATTTCTGTATTTACCTAGCACTGTTTTCTCTCTAAATTGTGACTGGTGTATTAATTTGTTCCTGAGCAGACTGTCAAAGAGAATTGGGGAGTGATCCGAACAATCAACTTCATTTGACAGTGGGTGGAACTAGGTGGGAGACAGGTTGTCCATCACGATTCAATGTGTGCACAGGACTTGGGTGATATCAGGAAATCTCTTGTTGCTTTTTTCAGTCATATTTCACAAAAAGTCAGCAAATTTAGGAGGATTGCCCTTCTTTGCATTAGAATTGTAAAAGCATCACAAGTTCCTAACAGGCCACTGATCACCAGTTCCACACTCGTAATAGCCATCATGGAGTGGCACTTCCTTCCTCCTTTGGGCTACATGTAGAAGCTTTTCAGAGCAGGTCCTGTACTCCGATATCGTCTTTTAAATGCTGAGGTTTTGTTGATCTATCCTGCCTTGCTTAGCAGATTTGTAATCTCAGCAGGGCCACTGCAGACACGAAAAAAATGTATCAAGGGTCTGGTAGTTGGCAGTAAATTGGGTTGGCACCCGAAGTTTCTTTTAGTAAAATGGGTTGGCAACCAGAAGTTTCTAGCTTGTACCGATTAACCCAGTGAGGGTAGGTAACCTGAGTTGGGTATAGAAAATGATGAGTGATTATATTCGCCAGGGAAGTCGGTCCATAATTTGATATCCAGGTGTTTGATCTGTGTGGGGTGCCTGTGCCTCTCTAGGAAGGGGAGATCGGATACTGGTATAACATCTGCAGTATGGGAAATGGACTAAATCCTAGCCATACACAACACCATAATCAAGCCTATCACACTGTACACCATGAGATATGGACAAACACCCCGTTTATTCAATAACCGGAGGAGGAAAAAAGGTTAAAGCAAACAAAACAGCAGCAGCTGTATATACTGTCAGGACAGTTCAATGAAACGGCCTCTGCACTCTGAAGTTAGGGCCCATGGGGAAAGTAAAGTGTCTTGGAAGCTTATAGGTACCCTTACAAGATGACGAGGTTTGAAATAGATGATTGATGGAAGACTATGGTGTGGAGAGGTCGGGGTTAGAGTGCAAACAAAATACGAGAAGACTGACAGCCAAACACAGCATGGAAGTAATCGACTTTGCGGGACCCTGCGGGAATCTAGGAGGAATGGAAAATGAAGCAAAGCAGTCTAAAGCAAGGCAATCCTCCTTATCTCAACTCCCAAGCATCGTGGAGAAATATATGAAAAATCTCTCCGCTCTCAACTGTACACCACATATCATAGATTCTACGAGATCTCTGGGAATAGTGCTGGATAAGAACTTGAACATGCAAGAGCACATCAGCGCATCTACCAAAGGAGCAAACTTTCAATTGAGCATCCTTGGGAAACTAAAACCCTTCCATCCCCTTGATGACTTTAAATCTGCTGTGCAAGCACTAGTTATCTCTCAACTGGATTATGGCAGTGCAACCCCCTGTGGTCTTCCAGGGTACAGTCTGGCCCCTCTCAGGGCTTCACTAAATGCTGCTGCGAGGATCATCACGGGCTCCAAGAAAACAAACCACATTTCCCTGGATTTTAAATCTCTAAATTGGCTACCATTTGAGGCAAGGATACAACTAAAACTTTCCTGTATGACCCACAAAGCACTTCATTTCAACACTCCTCTGTACCTTGCAAATAAGCTAGTTCTTTTGGGAGGTACCGCTCCTCCAGGAGCTCCAGTACCTTGTTGCTTAAACCAAACAAATTAAAAAAATGAAAACCTACAATCGAGCCTTCTCAGGTATTGCCCCGAGAATCTGGAAGTCCCTACCTACGGAAATTAGACTGATTCCATCAACAGAGTCCTTCAAAAGGGAAGTGAAAGCTTTACTTACGAGTACTTCTCTGTGCTAAAAGCTTAGTCTCGGCCGTCCTTGTTGGCACCGCTGCCTACCTATGGTATTTTGCAATGTCATGGCTCAGATTTCCTCCATTATTTTGTCTTTACGTTCCTGTTACTGTTACTATTGCTGTATATTACTGTTGCTTAGCCACAATTGTCTCCCTGTTTGTCTGTCGCACCTCTTCTGTAAAGCGCTCTGATACCCGCTTGGGTCATGTTCGCGCTATACAAAACTTTTAAATAAATAAATAATGTTCAAGGTAAATGCAGCAATGTGCCTGAGATGGCCTGTCATTTTCATGACTGAAAGGGGATTCCACAACTGATGCCTACCTAGAGTAGAAAAATTGCATTGAACAAAAGACCTTGCAATCTCTGGATGATCTGCAGAAGAATGCAGACTGGGTCTGCAGGGCTAATCCTATGATAGAACATACTGAGTAGGCAAGCTGGTGGGATCTTGACTTCCTAGCTTCAAAGGGATGCAGTGGCAGTCATTCCATCGGTGTCCCAAAGTGGTCCTGTTCTCCCCTTGAAACTTTCAGTTTCTGGCTGACGTCCTGAAGTAGCCACCAGATCTACAAAGAAGCAGAGCGAAAACACATCCTAACACCTAGATGAATTCTTAAAAGAGGGGGCAAATCCTTTTCCAACAGCACTATATGCCCTCCCTACCCTTAGGTGACTGTCGGGCTTCTTATTCCCAAGGAATACAAGTTTATCAGACCAAAGTCCACCTAACTCGGCTCAGGGAACACCATGTCCCTGTTGAGTTTTTAGGTCTCGCCTAGCGATGCAGCGCATGCGCTGCTCGCCTTGGCGAGACCTATTGTCGTCGGTTTGGTGGGCGAAGGGGACAGCCGATGTGCACGCTCACGGCGTCTCTATCAGCTTGCCCCCGGACAGCAGATGGGCACGCGCATGGCGTCTCTTCACTTTTGAGCGCTCCCACCGCGCGCTTTCACTTTTGCGCGCTCGAGCTCACGGCGTCTCTATCAGCTTGCCCCCGACAGCAGATGGGCACGCACACGGCGTCTCTTCAGTCTTCACTTTCACTTAGCACAATCCAAATCTGTATGTTGTAAGACCGTATGATGTACTTTGATGTTTAAAACGATTCTGGGGAGCGATGAGGAAGGGTGGCACTGGAAGGGTTCAATACCAGTTACATGGGTGCTTGCTTTCTAGTATTACGTTTTGTTGTTTCCTAATAGTTATATGTATCTTTATGCTTATTTCTCTCCGCAGCCATTTCTTACACCGGGCTTGTATTGTTGCATTTGCATTTGTTTATTTATTTAATTATTTTGAAGCGCGGTCCGCTAACTTTAGCGGCCGCGCTTCAGGTCAGCAGAGCTGCTTTAGAGGGAGAGAACCAGGTCAGCAGAGCTGCTTTAGAGCCATAGAACCAGGTCAGCAGACCTGCTCTAGAGCCAGAGAACCAGGTCAGCAGAGCTGCTGTAGAGCCAGAGAAACCAGGTCAGCAGAGCTGCTTTAGAGGGAGAGAACCAGGTCAGCAGAGCTGCTTTAGAGCCATAGAACCAGGTCAGCAGAGCTGCTTTAGAGCCAGAGAACCAGGTCAGCAGAGCCGTTGTAGAGCCAGAGAACCAAGCCAGCAGAGCTGCTCTAGAGCCTAAGAACCAGGTCAGCAGAGCTGCTCTAGAGGCAGAGAACCAGGTCAGCAGAGCTGCTCTAGAGCCATAGAACCAGGTCAGCAGAGCTGCTCTAGAGCCATAGAACCAGGTCAGCAGAGCTGCTCTAGAGCCAGAGAACCAGGTCAGCAGAGCTGCTTTAGAGGGAGAGAACCAGGTCAGCAGAGCTGCTTTAGAGCCAGAGAACCAGGTCAGGAGAGCCGTTGTAGAGCCAGAGAACCAGGTCAGCAGAGCTGCTTTAGAGCCATAGAACCAGGTCAGCAGAGCTGCTCTAGAGCCAGAGAAACCAGGTCAGCAGAGCTGCTCTAGAGCCAGAGAAACCAGGTCAGCAGAGCTGCTTTAGAGGGAGAGAACCAGGTCAGCAGAGCTGCTTTAGAGCCAGAGAACCAGGTCAGCAGAGCCGTTGTAGAGCCAGAGAACCAGGTCAGCAGAGCTGCTTTAGAGCCAGAGAACCAGGTCAGCAGAGCTGCTGTAGAGCCAGAGAAACCAGGTCAGCAGAGCTGCTTTAGAGGGAGAGAACCAGGTCAGCAGAGCTGCTTTAGAGCCAGAGAACCAGGTCAGCAGAGCTGCTCTAGAGGCAGAGAACCAGGTCAGCAGAGCTGCTGTAGAGCCAGAGAAACCAGGTCAGCAGAGCTGCTTTAGAGCCATAGAATCAGGTCAGCAGAGCTGCTCTAGAGCCTAAGAACCAGGTCAGCAGAGCTGCTCTAGAGCCAGAGAACCAGCTCAGCAGAGCTGCTTCAAATCCAGAGAACCAGGTCAGCAGAGCTGCTCTAGAGCCTAAGAACCAGGTCAGCAGAGCTGCTCTAGAGCCAGAGAACCAGGTCAGCAGAGCTGCTGTAGAGCCAGAGAAACCAGGTCAACAGAGCTGCTTTAGAGGGAGAGAACCAGGTCAGCAGAGCTGCTTTAGAGCCAGAGAACCAGGTCAGCAGAGCTGCTTTAGAGCCAGAGAACCAGGTCAGCAGAGCTGCTCTAGAGCCAGAGAACCAGGTCAGCAGAGCTGCTTTAGAGCCATAGAACCAGGTCAGCAGAGCTGCTGTAGAGCCATAGAACGAGGTCAGCAGAGCTGCTGTAGAGCCAGAGAACCAGGTCAGCAGAGCCATTGTAGAGCCAGAGAACCAGGTCAACAGAGCTGCTCTAGAGCCAGAGAAGTAGGTCAGCAGAGCTGCTGTAGAGCCAGAGAACCAGGTCAGCAGAGCCGCTCTAGAGCCACAGAACCAGGTCAGCAGAGCTGCTTTAGAGCCAGAGAACCAGGTCAACAGAGCCGCTGTAGAGCCAGAGAACCAGGTCAGCAGAGCTGCTTTAGAGCCAGAGAACCAGGTCAGCAGAGCCGTTGTAGAGCCAGAGAACCAGGTCAGCAAAGCTGCTTTAGAGCCAGAGAACCAGGACATTGGGGCTTATTTAGAAGCCCCTTGCGCCGCCGCTTCGTCACTTTTTCCCACACAAAAATTGAAGCACCGGCGGTGCAAGGGACTTGTAAATAAGCCCCATTGTGCCCATTCGAACGCAATAAAACAGTTACGTAACCTTCACACCACGGAAAAGGTGAAATAAAGCACCAGTTTCTAAAGTCATTGCTCTTTCTACAGTTACTGGTAACTCAAGTCTCCTGCCTGAGGTCTACTACATTTATTGTAATTTAAAACTTCAGGTATCAAAATGCAAAGTTGTGTGAGCTATTAGCCTTACACTGGCTGAACAACTGCCTCCTACCATAGGACTGTTACGAGTGTCTACAAATCTAAGATTGTATTTTGGGAAGTAGATGATGCACCTCATGCCGCAACATAAAACAAGCATTTGCAATGCAATAGGGCTGGCATTACTAACATTTTGAGCTATTGGCGTTGCAAATGATAATGTTTGTTAGTTTTTGTTAAAAAATATTTCAGCAGTAGCATAAGTAATTAAATAAAATCTACGTAGACCACCAGTACCACCACCACTAACACCACCAGTACCACCACCACCAATACCACCACCACCACCACCACCGCTACAACCACCACAAGTACCATAACCACCACTACAATTATTACTATTACTACTCTGTGGTGATAGTAATAATAATAGTGGTAGTTATGGTACTGGTGGAAAATTACTATTATAAATTACAATACCTGTTAATTTTTCAAAAGGCATTGCCATTTACAATACCAATAGCTCTAAAACCTCGCAGTTGCGAGACCTATTGCATTGTAAATGCTTGTTTCTTAAGGTCTCTGTTGATGTACAGGGAGTAAAAAGACCTGGGGAATAGACTGGGTTGGTGCTTGTGCCCAGTTTTATGTCCTTGTTTCTCTGGTTGAGGCCTACCGTAGATCTGGACCTTTCCCAGGTCTAGCCATGAATTAGAAATCCCTCCTGGCCAGGGAGTGTTGCTGTGTCCTATCCTCTGGAGAGATGACAATGCTGAATGGTCTGCCCTATGTTTCCAGAGAGTGCGGGCTTCCCTAGATCAGGTGTAAACCAGAAGGGCAGAAGGGAAAGAAGCGGGAGCTGGCAGGTAGGACAATCACATTGCCTTATGGCTATCTCATTAAGGCCACCCACACTCACTTCTGCTTGCGTGTGGGAACCACAAAGTGGTGCGGCAGAGAGATGGTTTCAAGGCTGGATATCCTGAACTATATGGATAGCGAGAGACTTTCAATCAATCAATCAATCAATCCGGGGTTGGTAAAGCACAGCTACTCACCCACGAGGGTCTCAAGCCGCTAGGGGGTAAGGTGGGGGTGGCTCTGTTGAGTGCTGGGGTAATCCGAAGAGCCAGGTCTTGAGGTCCTTCCTGAACTAGAGCAGTGTAGGGAGTTGCCGGAGGAGTAGGGCGAGGTCATTCCAGGCCTTGGCTGCGAGTTAGGAGAAGGACTTTCCTCCCGTTCTGGTCTTGTAGATGCATGGGATGGTGGCCAGAGGGGAAACATCCTTTACAACGAGGTTTTTACCTCGTTATGCCTTTACCACGCATTTTTTAGCACGCATATTTTTACAGCGAATATGCATTTACAACGCATGCCAATACCACGCATTTAAGGTAAGTTGGTGGGGGGGGTTTCTGCCCCCACAAATACATTGTTTTTAAATCTAAAAACAATGCGTGGTATTGGCATGCTTTGTAAATGCATATTCGCTGTAAAAACATGCATGCTAAAAAATGCGTGGCAAAGGCATGCAATGTATTTACCTGCGTTGTACGGTCGTACAACCGGCCAGAGAGAGGTCATCTGATCGGAGATGTCTCTTGGGTGCGTGGAAGGAGAGGCTGTTGGTCAGATATGCTGGTCCGAAACAATGCGTGGTATTGGCATGCTTTGTAAATGCATATTCGCTGTAAAAACATGTGTGCTAAAAAATGCGTGGCAAAGGCATGCAATGTATTTACCTGCGTTGTACGGTCGTACAACCGGCCAGAGAGAGGTCATCTGATCGGAGATGTCTCTTGGGTGCGTGGAAGGAGAGGCGGTTGGTCAGATATGCTGGTCCGATGTTGTGGAAGGCCTTGCATGTGTGAGTGAGGAGCTTGAAGGTTATTCTTCTTTCGATGGTGAGCCAGTGGAGATCGCGAGTTGTTAGATGATGTGGTTGTGACGGGGGTTGTCTTGGATCAGGCTGGCTGTAGCTTTCGGGATAGTCTGGAGTTAGCGAAGTAGTTTCTTGTTGATTCCGGCATAGAGAGCATTGCTGTAGTCCAGTCTGCTACTGATGAGGGCGTGCATGACCGTTTTTCTGGATTCGGAAGGGATCCATCTGAACTTTTTTTGGAGTATGCGGAGGGTGTTGAAGCAGGCCGAGAATACGGCATTGATCTGGTGGTTCATCGTGAGCGATGAGTCTAGTATGATGCCGAGGTTTCATGCGTGGTCCGTCGGGGTGGGGGGGATTCCGAGGGCGGGGGGCCACAGGTGTCGTCCCACGCGGAGGGTGTGGAGCCAAGGATGAGGACTTCTGTTTTCTCGGAGTTGAGTTTCAGGCAGCTCTTCTTCATCCAGGTGGTGACGGCTTTCATCCCTTCTTGGAAGTTGTACCTGGAGATGTTGGGTTCTTTGGTGAGGGAGAGGATGAGCTGGGTGTCGTCGGCGTAGGAGACGATATTGAGCCCTTTGTTTCTGACGATGGTTGTGAGGGGGGCCATGTAGATGTTGAAGAAGGTGGGGCTGAGGGAGGATCCCTGGGCACTCAACATCTGGTCTCTGTTGGTTGCGGAACGTAGGGCGGGAGTCTGAATCGCTGAGTTCTGCCTGTGAGAAATGAGCATATCCAGTCAAGGGCCTTTCCATGGATGCTGGCGTCATGGAGTCTGGTGGCTAGTGTGCGGTGGGAGACGGTGTCGAAGGCAGCTGAGAGGTCCAGGAGGATCTGTGGCTCTGTGGCTGATACTGCTAGATACAATGGTGCAAATTTCAGTGGGTCTGGAACCCCTCATTGCCTTGTTGTGACTGACCCATTGAGTAGCTGTGGAGGCACCAGACACTCTCTGTTTGTCAGGTGGAGGGAAAAGAGACTGCTTCGTATAGTTCTTGCACACCAGTAGGTGTGTTCTGCTACATCATGGCAAAACATCTATACAGATTTGCAGAGATACCCATATATCTCACTGGGTACTCAGCCTCCTACCAACTACCCTGCCTATAGTATGGAAGTCAGCAGATGGGGCTTTTCAATCCCACCCTTGTCTGAGGGGTGTTCCGTGGAGTCCGCTTCTAAGCTAGTACTGTCTTATGCCGAACACAATAGGCCACTAGTGCTGAGATGCTTACTGGTGTTTCCAGGATCAATATCTCCTGTAAGTCCATGGCACTGACAAGTAGGTACTCTCCAAATTGCCTCGTTCAGACAGCAGAAGGCGCCCTGGACACATCAATCCAGACTTCTATCTTTATTTTCTTACTAATTACACCCTCTGCCAGGATGGTTGTCAACTCCTTATAGTAAGGGCCTGGTGTAATAGCCAGATGTTACTCTAAAAATCCTCCTTTAGCATTACTTTACCTTTTGCTAGTTTGAAAGTGGTGAGGTAACCCAGCACAGTAAGGGATTACATGTGGGTAGTACGCTTTCAGCTGAAGACAGAAACATCATCAAAATAGGAAACTTCGCCCGCAACGACACATAACCTCTGCACTCTCTTTGCTCTTATGCAGGACATTGACCCCGACCTGTCTGCAGTTTTGATCTTTCTAGATGCCACCAAGGCATTTGATTACCTTGAATTGGGTTACCTCCTGGGCATCTTGCGCCGGTTGGGATTTCTACCCCGCTTCTTATCCTGGATAGAGTTACTGTATAACCAGCTGCAGGGAAAAGTGCTGATTAATGGGATATGCTCCCCTCATTTTCAAATTACGTGTGGTACAATGCAGGGGTGCCCCCTGTCCCCCCTTTTATTTGCATTGGCCATAGAGCCGCTAGCAGCCAAGCTCCTACAACACCACAGAGACTATACGATCCTGAAAGCCCCACGAGACATTTGCTAGTATCCCTTTATGCAGATGACATTACACTGTATATTTGGGACGCTGAAGATAGTCTTAACCCGATATTGAGGTATTTTGTTAACTTTTGGGTGCACTCTGGGATAAACGTCAACAGGGGAAAATCCCAGAATTTTTCTCTCACCCCTACGGTTTGAAGATACGTCCCGGACTACCCACTGACCTGGTGTGACTCCGAGATCAAGTATTTGGGGATTATCATCACAAGCGATAGAGCAGAACTGTTGCGGGTTATGGAAGGGCACTGGATGCCCTAAAAGACTCAATAACAAGGTGGATTTCAATGCCCGTTTCACTGCCAGGTCGGATTTCATTGATGAAGATTGTAGTATTGCCAAAATTACTTTACCTCTTGATTAATATCCCAATAACCTGGGCAGAAACTTCTTCAAAGCTCTAAAAACCCAGCTTATTCGACTGATGTGGGGGGAGGGAACAGCCCAGGCTGAAATGGGAGGTGATGACGCAACCATTCTCGAAGGGGGGGGGGTTTGAAGCTCCCGATACGGAGCTCAATTTTTTGCCCAAGTGCCCAGGTGCACTTCGCAGCATATTGGTTCTGACCCCCTACGTATATGCCACATCTAGCCATTGAACAGGGGTACATGGCTCCCATTCCGATCACGGCATTCTTTGGGACGCCTTCCTAACCTAACAATGGTCGCTTGTACCTCCGCGGCTTGGCGAGGTATAGCCAAGCACCTACAGGCGCCCATGCTATACTCTCTGCTGCTGGGACTTCACTACCATCCTGATCTTCCGGTGACACATGAAGCAGGCTGTTGCCGGATGCTCCGAAAGACTGGGGTGACAACATGGGGGGATTTATATGAACAAGGTCTATTTCGCAATAGCGAGGTGTTCTTTAAAGACTCTCAGCCCACCCCCATGGAGCTGTTCCTATATGTCAGGCTAAGGCAGGATGTTAGAACGACCACTCCCGACTTCCCCTGCTAGCCTCCAATGCTATCTCCCTTGCACATACTGCTACAAGTCACAAACCACGCACATGTGGTCTCGATGCTCTATCACAGTATCCAGACTGCGAGCACTGAACTATGGCAAAACTCATGATTGCACCAGCATGGGGAGCTGGGGACCCCGCTCAGTGATAAGCAGTGGTGATATTGTTGCCAAAAAACGGAAAAAATATCAGCAAGCAGTAGACTGCGTATTATACACTATAAATATTTGCAGCAGTTATATTATACCCTTGCTTGGTTTCACTGATTTCACTTACGACTAGACGACAATTGTGATTGGTGTGGCAGGGCAGGGGCAGACTTCCTACATTTAGCATGGGAATGCGACCCACTTAGTGCATCCTGGCAGAAGGTTTTTGAGGCCTTAGAGCAGATGACCGGATCCTCGATTTCTGCCACCCCTTTCACTGCACTACTGGACTACACGGAGGGGGTGTAACTATCGACCAGGAAATACGTCTCTCTAGGCCTACTTTTAGTTAAGCGAAGGGTAGCCTGCAGATGGGGGAGGGGACGGGCCCCCAAGTTTAAGGAGTGGCTACAAGACCTAATATTTTGTCAGGAGCAATCACTCATTTATGCAGAACTGTTACCACCTGCCTCCAGGCCACGAGATACACGGGCATGGAATGCGGATGGGCTGCTGAGTCTGGTGGGGGAACGGGGGGGACGCATGCTATCCGGGAGAGGTAGCCTGGGGCCAGGAGGGAAATGTCAGTTACCTGAAACACCACTGAACCATAAGAGGGGGAGACCGACCGTGCAATAGAAACTGTTTTATGTAATACTGTTGATATAAGCATGAAGTTATGAATAATACTGAAGGGATGCCAGACTATGAGTAATGTTATATGCACAAACTGCTAATGATGCACATGAATGTAATATCCGTCTAATCAGACATGAGATGTTTCTTAAATGAGTAAAAGCCAATAAAGTAAAAAAAAAAAAAATAGAAACTTCGATTTTTGTTAGCACTTCATTGTACCTAGGATTTCAAAGGGCTTAACCTTACATTTAAGTGGGAAGATGGAGGATAGCTTCTTCTGTTGTAATTGGGGAAACGCACATTATGTGCCCTCTGGTAAGGCCCATTGTCAAAATGAAGGTGGCAACATGTTTGGTGTTACTTGTGGTATGAGGTTCAATCAAGTGTGAGCTTAGTAAAATCTTTTACGCCTATTGTTTTATATTGTTTTAACTGAACTTGTCAAAGACTTATTTGAGAGCATAGGGATCCCCAAAGCCTATGACTCCTCACTTTCTTGAGCAGCTCTGCCTTTGTACCGTTTGGAATCTGATGTGGCTAGAAGGAATTCAAGGACACATCACAGTGCACACATCAGAAGTACACTCGCTTGCTCTTCCTTGAAGGCTGCTAACTCAACTGAATGCTCGCAGGATTTGCCTAAATTGTTTGATGCAATTCCAAGGGCTGCTCATTGATCTGAGTATTCTTTAATATGGAAATAAGCTGGGTTTAATTGAGCCAACAGATTGTCCTTTTGTCCCTACCTCAACGTTCACTTTAACGGCTTGTCTAAAATGATAGAACGTCATATCCAATTGGTTGTATTAGGCTTCGTCCTGTTGACAAACATGCTGGATGAATACGGAGCGGCCGGCAACTTAAAACATCTAGCTTAACTTGCTGAATCATTGGTAAAGGCCATCCCATGCAACCTGCCTTTCAGTCTGAGACGAACCAAAGGACACACTACCCAAGTTCATGGAAGGCGGCCTTCATATTTCTGTCAAACATTGCAAATTTGCTTAGTTCTCGTTGAGATGAGATATTCAATTGAAAGGCGTGTCTGATTTAATTTCCATGACATGACTAACAGTGCAATGGTGCTGGAACGGCATTGCAGGCAACATGTTCCATGGAGGATCTCAAAAGAACTGAGCACATTACATTTCAGGGGCAATAGTAAACGTGAGCATTATCTCTCCCACTGCTTGACTTCTCCTCCACCAATATGGATAGAACGGATATCAACATTTTGTTGAGACGCTCAGTGAACGCATTAATCTTGATGTGCAGGTTAATACTGAACATAATTACCCTAAATATTTGTTAAAAGCTCTGGGTCGGGTAGCAGTTGAGGAACTGAGCATTTCGGCACAAGTCTGCCTCAGTGGGTGGCCTGCTTCTGGGAAGACCCCATCAACATTACAGACTCACCCTGACAGGAATAAGAGAATTATCAGGGGAGGGTCTTAAGAGGATGTCAGGGCAGAGTGAGACTATATATACAACGTGGGCGTAGAACATAACTAATGAAAGATGGGATTTGACCTCTTAAGTAAGGATTATGGGTAAATTGTCTGTTTCACGTATAGATCTGTGTGCTGTTAACTACGGTCTCTTGTGGATTTTAGGGTTTCTCTGCAAGTTTTAGAGCGAGCCCTACTATATGTGTGTCTATGTGTTTGTCTTCTACTTATCTGCAAGTGTTTTCTTTTTGTGCCTTTAATTGATGTGTGGGGTTTGCTCTTTCTTAATGTGTATGTTTATGTCTGGTCTGATTGCTTTGAGTGTATTTCTTTTATTATCTGTGTATTTATATTCCTTTGTTTTTTTATGTGTTGCACCTATCCCATCAAATCGCTGTACACACTCTGAAGTCTAAGGTCTTTTTTTTCTTTTTCTTTCAGCACTGAGGGTGCGGGTTTCAGCACTGCAATCGCAACTCTTTATGAAGTGGTACGCTATGATTCTGCCCCGTTGTCTGGTATGTAAACTCTGACAAGTGAACTTAACTGATGCATCTGTCTCTACGTGCATGATATGTGTGTGTACAAATATATGCAAAAAGTGAACTCAAAAGTCTAGAAATGCTGATATCAGGGTACAACCGAACCTAAATAAGTTGCCCTACCCACATTTCTGATTTCATGTTTGGCGTCATAAATGCTGGAATATCTGAGGGATAAATTCCTTAAAAATGTCATAAATACATAAATACATACATACATAAATATTAAATAGGGAATGCTATAAGAAGAGAATAAATGTACCATCCTGTATTGTAGCGTTGACTATCGTACTGATCTGTGTGCACATCTCATATACAAATGTCAATTGACTGTGACTACCCGCTGTGAACACTGAGTGCAGTTATTAAGAGAAGGAGTGTGTGCACTGTACAGTCCTTATGCTTGACATAGTCTTGGATCTTGTTAATAAGACCGGCAGTTGGGCTTTTTCCAGACCATTTTTTATTATTTACAATTATAACACATTACATCATGTACACCGTAGACGTGCTGGCTACCTCATTTTCTCCACATCACAAATCATTGAGTGATCTGCCTGGTCACAGACCTGCTTTGAGTGTACAGCACCCAATAATTTCATTACTTGTCAGCTGTTAGGTTCATGATCAGCCCATCAAACAGAGATCTTTTCATCCATCATGGTTGGCTATCGTCTCCCAAAGAGAGCAGTGTATCGATCTCCTCAAATCCATGAAGTTTACTTCTGCCCTGTGATGCCATGCCGCGTTGCTTCAGACTCGCCTTGGACCCCCCTGACATATCTCTCAATCAGGAGTTTAAATAGCATTTTCCTCCCACCTTCTGTTGCTTCACGATTCTGTTCTATTCTAAGCTAGAAGGAGGTACAAAGATAATTTTCTTCTAACCATCATTTTATCCCATTTCCTCCTTTGTATGAGGCTTACCGGGTATATTTCGAGATTAATTCACTTCTACCACTGGATGTGTACAATTGTGCTATTACTTTCTTCTTAGACCAGCTCCTGACTTTATGGAAGATGCTTTAAGGTGTCTACAATCGTGCATTCTTCCGGAATCTCTGGATTTATTTCATGCAAAACATGCAGAGTAATGTGCGTGATGTAATACATTAAACTGCAGAAGCTTACATCTAGCTTTTCGTGACAATTCCTTTAAACACAAATATGCTCCTCTACTTCATTCTATATCCATCCAATTGTTCCTTCAACATATAATCCTCCAAATTAGACCCAGCTTTCATTGCCGAGAGCTGACTATCTTACATCAGTAACCTATAACAGTTGCAATTGATTGCCCATCAGTGCTTCACTCCCTTGGAGACCTCAATATACTAGTCTCCATCTGCATGCTTGGGAATCTCCCTCTCAGGCCCTAGATGTCAGTAGCAGCCTTTGTGATATTACAATATTGTATAAATTATTCAGCTCATTGCTAAAAAATTTCCCTCCTCATACCACAATCTGTTATTAATGTATATCACGGTCAACAGGGTATGCAGTTCCTATTAAGTGAAGTCTGTCTGCTCAGGTTAGTTAAGTTCCACAGAGTCTGCAGGGAGCATTACTGTGTAGGAACAAATGCCCTCACACACCTAGATAGGTGTCGTGCTTCATCATTGGGCTTTTGCTCCACGTCGGGCCGGTGTTGCAATGCCCGACAGGCACCCTCAATGAGGGCTCTTTACCGGAGATCTTTTTATAAGCCGTATGGTGAAGTGTGGGTATATTTGTAGATTGGTGTCTTAAGTGAATATGTGAAAATGTGGGGTAAAAATAGGATAGGGGGTTCTATACAGAATAATTTAAATGATTGAGCCCTTGTTAAAATCCATGGTGCTATCTTCTAGAAATGATTATCTAAGATAGCTGTAAGTTGACATGTTTATGCACTCATCTCCCGAGGCTTGAGCCGGGAGACGCTATTTGCTTATTTGATCGTTTAAAAAAACCTTTAGCAAGTTAGAGCGGGCCGCCATTTTGGGGGCAATCTAGGTTAGCAGGCTAGTTCTTTTTCCCCCGATACTACTTATGGACGTGCTGACGGGACCGCGCAGCGCCACTATCTCCTGAGGATTGAGCCGGGTGACGTTCTTTGCTCATTTGCACATTTGATCATTTTAAAAAACCTTTTTAATGCTGAATGTTGTACTGTGGAATTGTGAATTTGTTCCACTCACTCAGGGACGAACAGACGCTGGGGGACCGCGCAAGTTAGAGCGGCGCCGCCATTTTGGGGCAATCTAGGTTAGCGGGCTAGTTCTTTTTCCCCTGATACTACTTATGGACGTGCTGACGCGACCACGCAGCGCCACTATGTCCTTAGGCTTGAGCCGGGAGACACTATTTGCTCATTTGCACATTTGATCGTTTTAAAAAACCTTTTTAATGCTGAATGTTGTACTGTGAAGTTGTGAATTTGTTCCACTCACTCAGGGACGAACAGACGCTGGGGGACCGCGCAAGTTAGAGCGGGGCCGCCATTTTAGGGGCAAGCTAGGTTAGCGGGCTAGTTCTTTTTCCCCTGATACTACTTATGGACCTGCTGACGCGACCGCGCAGTGCCGCTATCTCCTGAGGCTCGAGCCGGGAGACACTATTTGCTCATTTGCACATTTGATCTTTTTAAAAAACTTTTTTAATGCTTAATGTTTTACTGTGAAGGTGTGAATTTGTTCCACTCACTCAGGGACGAACAGACGCTGGGGGACCGCGCAAGTTAGAGCGGGGCCGCCATTTTTGGGGCAATCTAGGTTAGCGGGCTAGTTCTTTTTCCCCCGATACTACTAATGGACGTGCTGACGCGACCGTGCAGCGCCACTATCTCCTGAGGCTTGAGCCGGGAGACGCTATTTGCTCATTTGAAGTTGTGAATTTGCACATTTGATCGTTTTAAAAAACCTTTTTAATGCTGAATGTTGTACTGTGAAGTTGTGAATTTGTTCTACTCACTCAGGGACGAACAGACGCTGGGGGACCGCACAAGTTAGAGCGGGGCCACCATTTTGGGGGCAATCTAGGTTAGCGGGCTAGTTCTTTTTCCCCTGATACTACTTATGGACGTGATGACGCGCCAAAGGCAAGCCCGTCTGCGCCCGTACCGCGCTCAGCTCCAGCACTCCTGCCCATTTGAAACCAGGTGAAACTACTATTTTAAAGTACTCCAGAACACATCTACTTGACCTGAACCCGGCTGGTAAGGCCACTGGCTGTATGTGTCTTACTTTTAACACAAGGCCTTCATCTCTCCTAGTCACCTGCTCCAATTGCAACAGAACATTGCCCAGACTTTTATACCAGACCGTCAAGCCCATTAATAACAAAAAGGCAAAAACGGTGGAGCATGAGAAAATCGTGGTAAAATGCATATTGCTTAATGCCAGATCTCTGGTGAAGCACAGTACAGAGTGTGCAACACTTATAGAGGAAGGGGATTTAAAACTGGCGTTTGTCACAGAAGCATGGACAGACGAAGCCTCAGGCCCAGATGTAATCAAAGCTACCCCACCTGGATTCTTATTCCACACTCTACACATGCCAACTAGGAGAGGGGGGGGGTTAGCAGTAATTTATCATAATTCACTTAAGGCTGTCTTTAACACAGCCTCGAATCCAGCCTGCGAGGCACTCTCCTTCAGCTTATCACATCATCACACTTTTAAGGGCGTTTTACTATATAGTCCACCGGGACCTCGGAGCACCTTTATAACTTCAATTGGAAACTTGCTTGAAGAGGGGCTCTACACCAACTCCTTTACTATCATGGGAGATATTAACTACTAACTGGAAGCACTTACGGAACCAGATACAGTGGCCCTCATAGATATGATGAATAGTGCTGACCTAAGACAACACGTGATAGGCCCTACCCATGTGACAGGGCATACTCTGGATGGAATCTTTTCCAACCACCCACAACTCTCCTACACTGGTTTGTTGCCTCTCGTCTGGACTGATCATGCAGCTGTACAATTTGAGTTGGCCCTTCCAGATCACCGCACTGTTGCAGGGGGGGGGGGGCTAAGAGTTAGATTGAAATTAGGGCCTGGAACAAAATTAAGGGCACAGAATTAGAAGATGTGCTTACTGCAACTGCTTGCCAGATGCCTACAGAAGTGGAGGAGGCCACCACCCGGTACACTAACTGGGTGGAGACAGCTTGTAAAAAACTAGCACCAGTAAAAAGTCTGTTTCCTAAAAGATCACTCCTTATAGAATGTCAGCTATCTGTATCTATAAATTGCTGTTTCCTTAAGTGATTTTACCTCTCTTATTTAAGATTTGTATGTTACCCATAGCCTGTCTCCTGCAGAGTATGAGATCTGAGTTTACATCTATAAGTATGTTAATGACACTCAATTGATATTAAAATTATCTATCTCCTTGACCCCCTTTCAGCAGCCATGTCCGCACACAATCCTCTTATAACTGTCTCGATGGTTGTGCCACACTGGATGGCTGTACATCTTTTAAAGCTCATCTGAGCTAAAACTGAGCTTCTTATCACCAGGAATCCATAAACAACTGGAACTCCCACAAGCTGGCCTGGAGTCATGCGGCCACTATCACCCTCTTAGTTTTCTACAACCTGTGCATCTACATTGCTTCTGACCTCTCTTGACCCTCAGGTCTCCTTAGTTGAGAGAAGCTGCTTTTGGCATATAAAACTTCTTAAGAAAAGTCTGCCTTACTTTACCTCAGATTATCACATCCCGCTGTTGTGGCACTAATACATTCCCGTAAAGATTATGACAACTCAAGCTACTTAGGCCTTCCATAAGCTTTTAAGCAGGCTTCAATTGGCACACAATGCTGTGTCACACTTAATCGCTGGTACCCACCAACATGATCATATCCCCCTCCCCAATTCCCACCCAGTTACACTGGCTGCCCATCAGAAAGAGAGTTTTGCTTAAGTCATTGTCTACTGTATTATTCATGGTTGTACTCCATCTTTTCTGACCTCCAAATACCAGCTCTTTTTGCGCTCTGGCGGCCAGTTGATATCAGACATCCCTAAATTTAGAAGTGCCTTCTTTAGTGAGAGAGCCTTCTCTCTGGCTGCATCAAGAGAATGGAATAAACTCCCTTTTGACCTCCTCGCGCTTCTGTTCACTCTTAGTCTTACGAAACAAATTGAAAAGTTTTTTCTTTTATACTTTATTAACTTATACTTTTGTATTTGCTTTTATCTGATTTCTGTTGTTTTTGTGTTAGACTCTAAAGCGTCAAGAAACCTCAGTATACTTGTAGCGTCATAAATAACCCATAATTTAATAGATGGTGTAATAACTCCTAAATCAACTTTGCCAGCCTTGTGTAAACATTCCTCTTTCTGTATATATAACATTTGAGCCACACAGTGAACTGGGGATTGTGAGTAAAGTTTCTTGTATCTGCAAAAACAAAAAGTAGTAAACGCTTGTTTGTGTGTCATAGTGTCAATCAACAACTTGTTCCGTAATTCAATTTTTAAAAGCCAAACCAATAAAATGTCCACTTTGTCTCTTTTCTATGCATCTTTTTATGCTAATGATGAAAGCTTCCCCAAATCAGCAGATACTTCCCCATATTTCCCTTTTTACTCTAGATGTGTAGCATGCAGTGGCAGCCGCCCCAAAACTCAAGTGGGGGTCGGGGATGGGGGGGTTAGGGAAATAATAATAAAAAAAACCTTCCCTGTCCAGCCACTGATGCTGCCGACTGCCTCGGTGCCCCTCATCTCTCCTGCTGGTGTCCCACCAGTCCCTGGGACACCAGCACAGACTCCCCACCCAATTCCGGCGCTGCTCTCAATAGCATGAGAGCAGCACCGGGATTGGTCTGAGCGGCCTAGTTTGCCGCTCAGACAGTGCCTGGGAGTCTGTGCTGTTTCTCCAACCTGGCTGTGCAACACAGCTGGGTTGGAGAAACCTAAGTGCGCATGTCTGTTTGGCCTGCCTAACACGGCCAGCCAAACCGACATGCTCCCTTTACAGTGCACCTTCCACTCCTCCTCCCTGCCAGGGCCCCACCCGGCCCGCATAAGTCTCCCTAGCTCAGTCAACTGAAAAAGCAAATGCTAATATTGTTTTATTATTATTTTATTTTTTGCTGACTGACTGGTTGGGGCGACGCTCCTCCGCCATTGTGGAGGAGCCGCCCCTGGTATCATGCATGCTAGGGCTCAACGGTGTCCTTTTCTCGTGTTCTGTTATCACTCTTTTTGCTCTCAAGCTTATCTTGTCAATAATGCTGGTCTCTCACCATGCATTTTAGGTATGAATTTCCACTAATGACTAATGTTGTTGCTTTTCATCCCATACCACAGCTGGATTATCAATTGCTTCTTCCTTCCTTGAGAGGTAATCTTTGAATAGGACCCCTATGTTTCTCCGAAACCCCTCATCCTGCAGTGCCTTAGCCCTTAACTGTTATATAGGCATATTAGTGTGGGTCTCTGTACTGATGTATTCTCCAATTAGAGGACACTGGTGTGAGTGGACATAGCCTGAACTGTCAAAAATATGCATATGATTGCTTCTTCTAGTTTGTAGTGCATGATTAGTTTAAGAACTCTCGTCCCCATGTTGCAATCTCCAGGCACCAAAGGCTTTGCATGGCCTCCAAAGACGTGTTCAGATGTATCTAGGTTTCTGTCAACCAAATAGTTACATTGTCCCCAGATCACAGAAGCCTGGAGAGGCATGATGGGTAATAAGCCTAACTTGCACATCTCACTGTTCATCAGCTCCACCGTAGCATCTCTGAGGACAAACCGTGGGCTCCATCAGGCAACTAGACTGCCGTGGCCACGGGGACTCTCTGCAGAATCACAGGGGTCCAACAAAAATAAGAGTCACTGGTTCATCGAGCAAGATTGGGAAGGTGCCAAACTTCTGAGATGCTAGGCTCTTTCAGCACCAGCCATCCGCCATCAGAAAAAACTAACGTCGGCTCCGGAGCCAGGTTGCAGATGGCTCTCGGAGGTGGATCTGGCCATACCAATTCACCAAACAGCATTGTGAAGGCTTCCAGAGGCAGATCCATCACTTGTCAGGTTCACTTTTCTGATTTAATGTAATGGATTGGATGGAAATGTGTTAAAGATCCAATGAGCTAACTGGAGACTCAAGTAATCCTACTCTCATACTTGTATATGCTTGTAAACCGTGACAAGGGAGGTTCCATGGTTAAAATGTATTACTTTCCTTTCTCGTTGACACTGCTTGCTTTCTACAGTTGCAGATAAGTACACAGAGGTATTCTTGTTGTTATTAGCCGTCCTCTGGCAACATTTGGGCTACATCTGTACTAAAGCTTTACTGGTTCACCAGGAAAAGTTTTGTTACAGCTACAAAACATCACCATTTGCTATATTTAATAGGTATATGGGTGCTCTTGCTTCCCTAATAGCTTGAGTTTCCAACTGATAGCATAGACCTGTGCACCCTGTATTATTGATACTACCTAGTGCCTGTCTGGGAACTGGGAGACACAAGGGAAGAAGTGGCTTTTCAGAATCAGGCGGTTGGAGCAGCTGGTGGAGGTGCTACCAGGAGAAAGATTGCCTGCTACATAGCATCTTGGGCACGTGGGGACTTGGATAACAACATTAATTTTTTTCTGCTCATAAATACCGATTTTCTAAGCACTGCAAAATGAAAACCAACAGTCCTAAACCCAATAAGGTGTGCAGCGCTCCACATGGCCATTAAGACAGTTAAACACTGCTGCCTAATATAAGAGTCTTTCACCTTGGCCACATCCCTTTCTAGAGTTTAATACCCACTCATACTGCGTGCACGCAGTGACCATGGACAGCTGCTTTAAATGTCACCCATTCATCTGCTCGGTAGGAGGCCTTACCATCGTCTAAGAATTCCTGTATCTAGCCTGCAAGGGTGTCTTGGAAAACTGGATCCTCCTATATGCAGGTGCCAAAAGGGATAGGTGGGAGGGCTCCACCCCAGTCTATGTGGAATATCAAGGGATTGTGATCAGATATCTCCCTACCTAGATAGTCAGCAAATGATATCAGTGGACAGAACTTTGTAGAGCAAACAACTCTTATCAACTTGTGGGTATAAATTGTGTGTGAGATAGTAGAATGAGTAAAACCTAACGTTAGGGCTGTGGAGGCACCAGATTTCTATTAAAGACCATTCTTAAATCCAAAGTGACAGTGTCTTCTTGTTGTGAGTCGTATGGGCTTGTGGGAGGTGCGAATGAGATCTGTCTAGTGTAACATCCAGGACACTATTGAAGTCACCCCTAAGTATCCATGGGAACTGTGCCCATTTTTCCAATTGGCTGGACAACTGGCGGAGGAAATGTTGTTGTTCTGTGTTCGGGGCAAAAATGCCGTCAATGACAACTGGATCACCATCTGGTTTACCATCAATTAGGACAAATCTGCCATCTCAGTCTGTTACAACTGTATCTACTTTGAATAGGACTCCTGCGTTGAGCCAGATTGAAGCCCCCTGGCATAACCAGAAAGGTTGGTGGCAAAGATCTGATCTTGTTAATGCTTCAGAAGCCTGAACCCCATGATGCTCGTTTTTGCTGGACAGCAAGTGTATAGTCTTGGAAGTTGAGGAGCTGATGGTTAGCGCTTTTTACAACTGTTGGCCTCGGTCGGGCACGAAGAAGGGAGCCAGTGTGCCAGGACCCAATGGGCCACCTCAATGGAGAAGTGTGTGAAGCTGTGGGGTGCCACAAAGCTTTTGATTCAGGTCTCTAAGGATTCTGCCATATCTTGTCCTTCTGAGCACTCGGGCATACCGACTATCATGATGTTACTGCGTCTGAAGCACCCCTCTGAATCTTCTGCTCTGCTCTCAAGGAAGCACATTTGCTCTGTCAGATCATGCATTTGTTGCCGCAAGTCTGAAGTCTGGTGTTGTAGCTCCCCTAGTGTCCTTTCCTACTGTGGGACCCGTTTGGTTAGTTTCTTGTGGTCATCGTGGAGCAAGGTGACGTAAAAGTCGAAAGCATCTACCATTGCTTTGAGGGAGCCCAAGATGTCAGTATTGACTTCAGGATTATGTGCAGCTTGTCAGGTTCTTTTGCCGGAGGTTCTGCTGTTGCAAAGTCATCGTTCTCCTTCAAATGCTGATTCTCGCCAGGTAGTATCTATTATGATTTAATTGAGGGTAACATTGTCCATAGGATCCTGGTGAAGCCATGCCGGAGAGATCGTAAATCAAGTCTTATCAGGGCCCGCTTACCACCACCACCAACAACTTCAGAATGACTGCATGAGATACCCCCTTGCACGGGCAGGAGAACTCTTCTTGCTGGCCGGCCGGCTACCAAATCAGGGGGCTACCAAATCAGACTTCCAAGTGTACTAGGGACATTCTGTTCCCATAGTCTTTCACCATTGGAGTTTATTGTTTGAGGCCTGGGGTTTCAGTCTTGTATGGTAGGGTAAGGAGGGTAAGACCCACATGTAACCGCCTGACGGCAGCACAAGCACTCTAGTCCCAAAGACAGGAGCACCGTTTGTTCTTGTTGATGCATCATGGGTGGAGGTCAAGAGCAGTGCTTTATTAATCAATTAATCAGGTCCAGTGAACTCTCAGTGGTGTCTTCTGTTGAATCTAAATCTCTGTACAGGCTGTAGCACTCTTCGATCTGGGTTACGGTCCTAATCCAATCCTGGGGCTAAGCCAGTGCTCTAGTCCTTAAAGCACTGGGGTCCAAGGAAGGGAGGGATCCAACACAGTATATTTTATTGGAGAGTGGGTGGATCTCACCAGTAGGTCTATTGGCCTGTCGAGGACCTCCAATTTTAAAGTTCTGTTGCCAAATGGAGACACGCCTGCAGTCATTTAGGGCTCCATTTAGCCCCCATCCCTCTTCTTACCATCAGTAAGTCCAGTGCCTGGATGGGCCCAACGGGTAGGCCTCAAGTATGGCCCTGGTAATCTTTGGACCTCCGGTGGAGTCTGAGGGTTCGCTGTATGGGACTGGAACTCTTCCAGGATCCCCCAGTAGCCACCAGATCACTGAAGAGCAGCCCAGGGCTGCCCTGGTCGACCTGCAGGTAATTGGGTAGTGACTGCCACCTTCTCCCCGATGGGGCTCTAATGTCTGCCGGACCAGTCACAACTCCCCCGGCCTGCTCTGTGAGGTCTCTGGAGCACCAAAGAAAAGTCCAGAGCCGCTCCACTGGCAAAGGAGAGGGATGGGGGCCGCCATACCTGGGTGCACGATCTGCCACCACCTGGATCGGCCCCTTAGTCAGTTAGCCGAGTCTCAGCTGTGGGGGCAAAGAGCCAGCGACGCCAGGCACGCAAGCAGCGCATGTTCTGTACAGTCCGCTGCCACAAGGTCCCGCGGACATGGCACCAACCTGGCTGGGGTCACCTCCCAGCAGCTGCTTCACTCCCCTTTGAGCCTGCCATCCTCGTCAGGAATGCCCTAGTCCCACTCTGCTTCATCTGAAGTGCAGATTTGCATTGATGTGGCAGGACCAGCTAGATTACCAGAGCTCCGGACAGGGAGCTCAGTTATCGTGCAACTCCTTGGACCTTATCCAGCTACATCTCTTACAGCCTTTAATTTCTGGTACTTTTCTCTAAGACAGCATTCATGGGTGCAGAATTGTGTAAAATATCTCCTTCCCAAGAGACAGGAAGGTTCCGAAATGTACTTGTCCTGTAAAAAAAGAAAAAAAGAAAAAAATCCACTTGTCCCTTTTGGCTCTATGCAATGAGGTGACAAATTATGACAGTGTTCTTGTTATTTTAGTGCTCTGATAATAGCCTCCCAAATAATGTTTGGGCATATATTATATCTTGGTTTGAATTCTACCAAGGCTCTCATTCTTCTACTTTTCTACAAAATCTACAGGCCGAGGCTGGAAGTAGTAGTTTCAGGGTAGGAATGACCTGCAAATCTGTGCACGCCTTCAAACTAACATGTTTAGGTTCAAATCTTTTTCTTTTCTTTTCAGATATAATGAACGATAAACACCAAACAGAAAAAATACTATACAATGGATTAAAACAAATCCCAAATTACGCAAACACCCCTCTGAGCCGCTGTGTAACCCCCCTCCGTCCCCTTCCCCTCTCTACTATCCTGAACAAGGACATCTTAAACAGGGGTGTCGCATGCAGTATGTCACCCCAATCCGCTCTTAAATGTCAAGTTGCTATCCTCATTGTGTTTGCTCCGGAGTCTTAACACCCTTAGATACCTGAAACATGTGACCTCTTTTAATTCAGCAAATAGGATACTCAGTCATAGTGTCCACATTTTTAGGTCGAGCCCTGAGCAAGCGTGCAATCGCTGCTCTGGGGTTGATCTGTGGTAGTAGAGTACGGGGGAGAAGCCACGCCCACTCCCCCACCCACTTTTTCATTGGCTCGTGTCTTTGTCCTTTCTAAATGCTGCCTTCCGAATGGTTTATAGGCTGTTAGTCCCTCCTTATGACGGCCATGTTGTCATTTGTATCCTTCCATGGCTACTGGCCCCTTTACTTTGTGTTGCATGAGCACTATTTTCATCCCGTGCCCCCTCCCGCTGTCCGGGCCTTCTCTCCCGCCCCCCACTCCCGTTGTTCTTGCCTTCTTGGCCCTCGCACTCTCGTTTGCAATTCAATAGGTCTCGTGTAAATGCGAGTCCTATTGCATTGCAAATGCTTGTTTGGAATTGTTCCCTCTTTCCTAACCTTTAAATAGCTTATTTCTCCATTCCAGTGAGTTCCCATGCAATATATAGACATTTTCTGTTAGCTTTATTCAATTGTCATAGAAGAAACCATAAAAGCATATTGTACAAAATAAGTTACACGTTTCATAAGCTTAAAACAACAAACAGATAAATGTTAAAAAGGTGGACTGTGGAACGACATTAGAGCGCGATCATATTTTTCCTTAACTGCATCACAGACAATAAAAAGCTAGAGATCTGACAGCAAATTGCTAATGAGGTAAATTGTTGTAAAAACAATTGTGCGGGACGCCCTTGTTTTAAATTATATTCATGGACAATGGGTAGAATAAAACGTTCGCGAGGCAATGCATAGAAAGTGCAAAAAAGACAATGTGTAAAGTGAATTAGTTGGAGTTGCCATCACAGGGAATTATGTCACTACCTCTGACTCATCATTAATAGCATGGAAAGTGACCAGGTGATAGAAAATGTCTAATTTGAAACGTGTTAGCACAAACCTATGCTGGTGATTGTGTACAGAAATAAGATATGGCTACACACCGTCCCTAACAAGGGTTGTTTAAAACACTAGATTTCACCAGTTCCCGGTACAACTTTTGATCTTCGACAAAAGGACAAACGTTATGTTTTTTAGGTCACTTCTAGTAACTGTGTGGAGTACACAAGGGGTATCAAAATATCCAACATGGCCCAGATCCGTGCAAAATTGTTTAACAAATTTGAACCAGGGGAATGAATTGGACTCAGTCAGTTTGAGACAATCATTGATAAACGTGCAATTTAAATCCGTAAATTCGCAGGTCCATACTTTATGCCATAGCAAAATCGGCCAAATTCTAATCCGGTCAGATAAAAACCAGATCCTTGGTTCCGAGTGACAAACGAATGAGGAACAACTCTTTGAAACAGACCAAAGGTTCCTAAAAAAGGCACTCAGAGCCGTCTGGAGCTGGGTGAAGTTACTGTAACCCCAGATTCCCGCACCGTATAGGGCTTCTGATACACATTTAATATTATAAATGGTTAACATTTCCCTTATCGGTTTATTGCCTAACTTGGTGGCAAAATTACGAAGCGCAGAAATGGATTTATTAAAATACAGCTTACTAATATTTACAACCGGGGTCCATGACCCATGATCATCGAATTAAATACCCAAATAAGAGAAAGTCGGGGTGAAACTTAATTTAACGATGCTACTCATTAAATCATGACACTTCCGGATAGGCCTCTCACACTTCATTACAAAGGTTTTCCCTATCTGATCATCAGACCGAGGTCTGACAAAGCTGAAAAAAATCATATAGTAGCCACTGCAGACCCAATGGGGTTTGAGACATGAGTATAGCGTTGTCAGCTTGAAGGAGTAAGAATAGGTCTATGACCAATTTTGGGGAGATCCCTGTAGGTTTTAGTCAGCGCAGAGTCTAATCTGAAGATCTATATAGTAAATAAAAAGGGCGCGAGGACACAGCCCTGCCTGACCCTTCTTGCAAGCTCAGACGTGCTAGTACATTCGCCCCTGGTACCAAATCGTGCCCTGGCCTTACCACCGGAGTATATTTCTCTGAGGAGGGCTATAATGGGTGGGTCCACCCCGAGCTCTGATAGAATTATCCACAATTTGCTGTGAAGAACACAGTCTAATGTACTCAACAGGTCGACAAAAGCTAAAAACGGGTAGTCCTTCTTCATGATGGTATATTTACCAATAAACAAGTTGAGATTTAGTCCCTGCTCAATAGTCATCAGGCCACTATGAAAACCGAATTGTAGGTCAGAAAGAATATAGTTTTCTTTGGCTCCTCTTCTAGTTTGTTCAACAGAATTCTCCCTGTGACTTTCACCAGGGAGTCAAGGAGTATGATGGGGCGATAGCAAGGGGGATTAGAACGGTCCCCTTTCATGTAAATTTTGTACTGCCTCTTACCAGGTGTGCAAAATCCCAGATTGGCAACAGGCCCCTAGAACCCTAGTTAAGATTAGACCACACAAAGGGACATTGGCCTTGAAAATATCAATAGGAATGCCGTCCGGGCCAGGGGCTTTATCGCCCTTACTCACAGCTAATGCCATATTATATTTGTCCAACGAAAAGCATAGCTTGCTAAAATCTGAAGCCAAGACTTCAGTGAATATGAGGTTGGACCTCTGAGACACTTGGCTAGGGATGGAATAAGTCTTTGAAAAAGGGGCGACCCAGTCAGTGTCATTAATGGTTGCCTCCAGTCTAGGGGCACTGTTATCCTTTAAAAGAGGGCCATTAATGAAGTGCCGAAAGCTGAGGTGTATTTGAAAAAACTGGCTTCAATCAGGGATTCCCAGGCCATGATCTTTAATTCTGTCTTCCTATTTTTCAGTGCAAGATTATACTCAAGTCTACGCCTTCTCACTTCCAAGGGACAGAGCGGTGACTTATGAAGGGCTGTCTTAAGGAGCTTATGGGCTTTAGAGCAGAAGCCTTGAACCAACCTGGCCTATCGCTGTTTGACTGGGGGAGAACTCTGGTTAAAGAATTTTTGATCCCACAAGGAAAATTAAGAAATGCAGCCTTGGTGTCAACATCACTGGAAGAAGCATCCAAGCAGGTCGAAAGCATCTCTATGGGCAGCGACCAATTATCCGAGGAAGTTACCAGAATTCACCACACAAAGAAATTCCATTGGTAGTTAATACAGTTATCAATAATATGTTCAACATGATTATTTTTCAAACCCCACTCCAGTTTAACATTTATGCTCGGGGGGTCCCTCATAAAGATCGGGTGGGTCATAAAATCACATAAAAGAAATTAGCGGTTAAGGGAACAAAGAGTATAATCAATAACAGTTTTGTGGCCACACCTATAACAGTGGAATTAATAGGAGTAGGGGAGAGCACAATTCATTTGAGAAAGTTAGGTCAAACTTTGACATGAAATCATTCAGTTTCATCCCATAATCGCTGTGCAAGAAGGGGGTTTGGTTGTCATTTAAATCCACCATACTACAAGCCATTTTAGCTGGGAGAGGACATAAATTAATGTTAAAATCACCACCCCACAATAAAAAGTTTCCTTCCCTTCACAGAGGCATAATTTATCCAGCTCGGACTCAAGTTGGGATAGAGCAACAGACCTCGAAAAATCATAAAAATGTTACTAGACCTGCAGGTCTAGTAACTTGAATAGTCTACTCGACCTAACTGTAATGTACTTGACCCGTAAATTGGTCTCATATTGTGTGATCATAGGCAAATATTGTATTTGTACAGAGCCGCATTGTTCTTCATTATCACGTTTGAGAGAATCTTCCAATATGTATTAAATAGACTAAATGTTTGCTCCATGAATAATAAGAATCTAGCCCACATATAGGGTATGCATGATCCCTGACTTGCCTCTTATTTACCTAATACTTGCATTGCCATTGGGGCAGGAGCGTTTCTCATTTCATGTTTAAAAATGCACTTTTAATAAATATTGGGACCTATGTAGAGAATTTAGGGATTGTGATTTCCTAATTGAGATTCTTTGCGAATCTCAGTTAGAAAATTGCAAGTCCTAATGTATAAAAACCTAGAAGTTGGCAAAGCGATTCCTAATGGGCTCGCAATAGACCTACATCATGAATTTTAATGAGGTAAGTTGCAGTTTGCAACCCATGAGGAACTGCAGGCATCACATGAATGGTGGCCTGCTGGGGTCAGCAGACCATCATGTGATTGCTTTTTAATAACGCAATCTTTTTTACATTTTTAAAATTTTTTGAATGCAGCCTGTTTTCCTTAAAAGAAAACTGGATGTGTTTAAAAACAAAAGAAATAAATGTTTGCTTAATTTTTGAGAGCAGGCAGTGGTCCGTGGGACCACTGCCTGCCCTTAAAAAATATTTGTATCAACAATCACAAAGGGGAAGGGGTCCCATGGGGACCCCTTCCTGTTGGCGAATGGTTACCACCACCCTTGAGGTGTCAGTAAAAATGAATGTCTCACAACTGTAATTTGGTTGCAAAAGATTCATACATACCAATACGAATCGAAATTAGGAAGGGACGCCCTAAGCACACTCCTTCCAAATACCGATTTGCAAACTCATATTGTGATTTGATAAAAGGTTACTGAAACGCAATTTGGCTTTTGTACATTTTTTAAAAAAAGTTTTTCGGTCGCAAACAACCCGATTCTGAGAATTGGGCTGTTTGTGACCTCAAAAGGTTTTGTACATATGACCCTATATTACTAAAGCATGATGTGGTAGCACACTGTCATTTACAGAAAGTACATTTTCCATTGAAATTGCCAGAAACGTTCCCACTAACATGCAGTTTTATTGACAAAACTATATAGTGTATAAACAATAATCTGTGAAAATTGAGTTTCAGCAAACATATTTATCATTTGCACATCACCAAGTAAAATGTTCTGATTTGTTTTCATCCTATTAAAAAACAATCATCACCCAGAATTACAAAAAATGAACTTTCATAACTACTGAAATATATTTTGAAATGTTTGTACAGTTCACTTATTAGCTATTTAAATGTTGTGTGGGAGAAAAAAAACCTGACACACTAAAACCTTTCATTTCACACTCTGTACAGCACGTCTGACAGTTCACTTTACCAAATATTGGAACTCTGCAGTCAGAGAAAGAGAAGTAATTGTAAGAAGACATAAAGTGACTTCTGACCTCTGTCTCTAAACACAGGGCAAATATGACAAGATAAAAACAAGAGTTGCAGGCATCTTTATTTCTCCTTCACTTTCTGAGTGAACTGAACACCTGTTCTTTATTCGCTCGCCAGAACAGGCAAGTAGGCCCTAAATATACCTCGCCTGGATAAAATCTGACTCGCTATAGTGAGTGGGCGAGCAGATTTCTCGAGGCCTGAGCAATAACGGTTTCGGGAGGTGGTGCATTGTTGTCATAATTTACAATAATGAGGTTCAAATTGTGCGAGAGTTCGCAAACAATAATTGAGTAATAATGTGAAGTTGATTCTACTTTCCTCATAGGGTGGGGCAATAGGTTCAAAACGAAATAGACGACCACCCCATGGGTCCATCAGCTTGAGATGGAAGTGCACATTGGTGAAAAGTCTTAAATCAATTGATATGGATAGGTTCCAATGCCTAAGTCTCCTGAAAGCATAGAAACCAACATTTTGTTACCAAATTCATCCATGGTGGGGGAAGAAACTTGGAAGGTAATCCTGTCGCATTTCAAAAAAGAAAGTTACGGGGTTGGGAAAACTCTGTGGACACTGTCACAGGCAAAGGGGCTACGGGAACATGGCTGATCACTCTGGTTGAAGGGGAGGGAGAAGGTGGGCAGGGTCCTGTCAAGAGGCCCTCTGCTCTAAGCGTGATGGTCTCATGGCCCATGGACGTAGGGACAACCGAGAGATTAACCTCTCTGTCCTGAGTGGGAGTCAATCAATACCATCCAACTCCACCAGGAGGGGAAAATGGTTCTCGGTAATAATTAGGGGATGGAAATTGGTGAACTGAACAGGATTTGGCCCAGAAGGTAAATGTGGCTCCTCATCCAAGTTCGGGGGGGTGATAAAAAATACCCCAAATAGAGAGTAATCACTTGATTGGGTGAGGGGAGGGGGGAGAGAGGGGTAGCTCTAGTTGTGCGCAGAATTAACTGTACTAGTCTTGGAGATTTGAAAGACATGAATACACGTTAGGCCGGTAAGGATTTAATTCCTTTTCCGATCCAACTAACCCTTCTAACCATTTTTAAATCCTCAAAGATGGCTTTTGTCCGACTCGTTTTTCTACCCACCCAGTGAATTGATTTATTCTCCAAACTGTCCCAAGACTCCTATTCAGGATAGGAAAGAGCCGGTACATTCCCTAAAATCACAACAAAGGGGGTGGATTCGGGTGGGAGATCCAGGGCTGTCGGTGGACCCCCAGATATGACAGTTGTGGTGGCACTCATCTTGTTGGATTGCAAATTCAAATGTGAGGTCGGTTGAGCTAAATTATTGACTGATGGGATGCCAGAACCAGGTACGGGAGTGGGTTGGGTTGAAGGGTAATTGGTGCGGGATAATAAATTAGTGGGTAGATTAGCAGATAGAGGGATGGTAGACGGATTCAGGTTATGTTGGGAACTATGTCTAGCGTTCGCTTGCAAAATTTCTAGACATCTAGCAGTTGTTTTTTCAACTAAAGTTAATCTGGTGGACAGGGAATCTAATGAAGATTTAACTAAGGCTTCCAAAGATTTGACAGTTGTAAATAAACTATTAAAATCCTCTGGGTTTGGTGTCAAGGTTTTGGTCAATTTACCCTTCTTAGCAACAGGCCTACTCGGCTTAACAGAGGTTTTAACAGCAAGCGCAAGACCTTCCAAGCGCGATAGTAAATGATGTAACCGGGGAAGGGTCATAATTTTCATACATTTTGGGGGAGGGTGAGAAACCATTTCAGATGGTGAGATAGGGCCAACACCATCTAGGTTAGGCTGCATGTTCCCCCAGAATTAACATTCGGAGCCGTTTTGGGTAAAATGCTTTCAATGTCTCCTAATGTGCGATTGCAAGACCCCAGTCTCTCTTCAACAGAGGTAATTTCCTTGTCGAGGGCACCCATAGCGCTGATCAAAAAGTTCTTGATCATGGTACTAGGCTTACCCTGGGACTTGGGAGGCTGCAAATTTCACTTTACCATTTTGGGGGGAGGTGAAAAACAAAGAGCCAAGAGAGTGGGTCCTGCTCAGCCCCATCCGGCCACGTGCAGACTGGCCTGCTCTTGGCCCGGTCTTCGTCTGGGCACGTGCCGGGGCGTGTCCTGCGGGAAAACAACACGCTTAAGAGCGCTGGCTGGGTATGAAAGCCCTCTTCCTGGGCTCATGGTGTTTCCTATAGGCTGTCATCTGCCCACAGCAGACCGCAAATGTGCCCCGTGCCCTCTAGAACACAACACGCTTAAAAGCGCTGGCCGGGTATGAGAGCCCTCCACCTGGGCTCGTGGCGTTTCCTGGGCGCTGTAGTCCATCCCCAGCGGTCCCCTAAGTGGTGCAGACGTGTCTCATCCAATATCTCCTTCTATTGTCTCTTCAGTTGTGGGCAATTCCACAATAGATGGAGAAGAGAACCAGCATTTCCACAACCCCTCCAACAAACTGAGCTACGACCTTTGTTCCATTGATGAATCCGAATCAGTGTATAATATCAATACGTTGGAGCTTTATAAGTGTTTCTTTGATTGCTGCACTGGACACAATGGTTCCAGCTCTAGCAAAAACATCTTTCCATTCCCTATTAGTCAACTGTTGCCCTAAGTCCATTTCCCATCCCTTCTGCCCCGCAGTCTTGCCAAGTGTCTTTTCTGTCGTACAAAACTGATATGTCTCAGCAAGAACCTGCATCTCACCCTCTTTTGTTAGTATTCATCTTTCCAAGGGAGTTAATTGTCTCCCCGAAACCCAATGTTGAATTTGATAATAGCGTAAGCGTTCTGATTCTGGGATCCAAAATTCTTGTTTAATTTGTTCGAAGGACTTTAGCCTGTCTTTGTCATAAAAATCTCCCATCCGTTTACAACCCACTTTCTGCCACACTACATATTGTTCTGTAAAATATGCTGGTGTGAAGTCCTGATTACCCATAAAATGCATGAAAGGAGAGGGGAAGAACAGTACTCTCCGCAGTGCCACTGCGTCACAGGCCTCCAATGTTGCAGGGATCACTGTTGTTTAGCAACCAAATCGCCTTCCATATTTGGTCCCCAGCAACTGCCTGATCCATAAAGCACCATTGCTTGTCACTCCAAGGCCGATTCCTTTCCAGTACATATCACAGCTGAGCTGTGTAATAGTAGTTTATAGTACAGGGTATTCCCACACATCCCTGTTTTGTATGGGGATATGTAATGTGTGCAGCATTCCTAGTGTTTTCCCCCCAAACAAAGTTGTTTATGGTCTTTTGTATTTCTTACAAATACCCTTGCGGGGGCCACAGTGTGCTAACCTGCATTAGGTATGTTTCTAGGTAGAGTCGTCATGTTTACTGTTACCACCTGCCACAGCCGCGATGAAGCACCCAAGTGCCATGCCTGCAAGTCTGCCTTCAAGGTGCGTAATAGGTCTTCATAATTCATTGTAGCGTTCTTTCAGGTGTGGAGTATAATTTTATCCCCAGGCATGTTATGTTACTTTCTCCTCACGCAAGGGAAAACTATTCCTGGAGAGCCAACCGTTGCTCCGAAAGTGACAGGTTCAATATCTGTGATATTTTTTCACCCTAAAGCCTGACCTTCGACTATATGTAGACATTTTCAATCGGCAATGGGAGGGAGGCCCAAACTCACCCCTCCTGTCTCACCAAACTACTCGCACCCTGTTTGCCCATGGCTCCATGCACTGAGCAAACAAGAAGGGGGACATTAGGCACCCGTCTAGTTCCTCGTTCTATGTGGAATGGGGCTGATATCTCCCCATGCACAATCAATCAGAGGGTCTTGTAAAGCGCGGCTTGTCACCCCAGGAGGTCTCCAGGCGCTGGGGGTGGTAGTTCCAGCCTCGGCCAGAGGGCGATGGTGATCAGAGAGCCAGGTCTTGAGTTGCTTCCGGAAGTCCTTTAGAGATGGGCAGGTGCGCAGGTGAAGGGGGAGGTCGTTCCAGGACTTGGCGGCAAGGAGTAGAAGGAACGACCTCCACAGCGGCTATGACGGATGTGGGCCAAGCCGAGGGTGGAGGATCGGAGCTCTCTGGTTGGTTGGTGGAATGTCAGGCGGTTATTGATGTAGATGGGTCCTGAATTGCAGAGGGCTTTGTAGGTGTGCATGAGGAGTTTGAAGAGGCATTTTTCCTGGGCGGGGAGCCAGTGGAGAGCTCTGAGGTGAGGGGTGATGCTGGTTCTTCTGGGGAGGTTGAGGATGAGTCTTGCCACGGAGTTCTGGATGGTTTGGAGGCAGATCAGGAGCTGTTTGGTGGTTCCAGCGTAGAGTGCGTTGCCGTAGTTGAGGTGGCTAGAGGTGAGGGCCTGGGTGTGACTGTCTTCCTGGTTGATACGGGGATCCATCGGAAGATCTTGCGCAGCATGCAGAGGGTGTGGAAGCAGGCAGATCCTGGATACAGATTTCACTCTACCTCTCTTCTATCTCTGGCTTGACCATCCCTTCACAAGAGTCTTTGGGCTGTGATGCTTTTTCCCCAAATCGGACAGATATTTCCAGACACTTGCTCCTCTTCATTGCTGTTGTTATTAAAATGTTTTTTAGGTCTTGCCTTCTATAAATCGCATAACCAGTCTGTTTTGAGAAATAGTGTGGGTTTAAGAAGAACATACTGGAGCTTGGAGACAGTCCATAGCTAACTATTGGTTGGCTTTCCTGTCACTCTTGTTTGCTAGCTTCTTATTTGTGACAGCTTGTCATTCTTGGGTTTGTCCATTCCATGTAGCATAGTCACTTTACCATCTCTTTTAATTGACTGGCTTCAATGCTTCCACTGCTTGTTTTTCAGCACTACTTTTTTCTTGTGGGGTTAAGCACTCTATGGGAATGCATGTGGTTTTCAGCTGTCTCCCTCATATACTTCTCTTCCCCGCACTTTGTGTTGCTCTCTGTTGCCCATGTGCTTCTCCCCGCCCTCTCCATGTTGCTCTTGCCCTCACGCACTTCCATCCTTTGCTTTCGTGCCCATTTGCTCCCCCTTGCTCAACTTTGCTGTCCGTGTTGTCTGCTTTCCTGCCACCCGCGCCCTCCATGTTACTTCTCACCACCCACTCCCTCAGTTTTATTTCTTCCCCCTGACTTGTAACTGCGTGTTGTTTTTTCCTCCCCCCACTCCTGGTGTTGTTTCCAACCCCAACAACCGCTCCCCCTATTTTGCTTTTGTGCGTTTTTTTCCCCTTTTGAGTTACTGATCCAACTCAGATCTGTAACTAAAGAAGAAACAAAAAGCTGGTGCATGATTTTGTAGATGAGCGCATACATGGTGTTGGCACCTATAACAATTACCGCGCTAGCGTCGTCAGAGGCTTTTTAAATTTTAATTCTTTAGCCTTGCTGCACATCACTGGGGACACCAGGCAACTGATGCAATCTTCTCAATAACTAAACTTAATTCCATACATTTGCTATGTATTTAGACGTTTTATAAAGCACCACACAAACACCTTTGAAATTTCAAAGGTAGAATCAGAAAATTATGATGTCCTGCTTGATGTGAAGGATGGAACTAGATCTGACATTCTTTGGTTGTTACCATAACAGTGTTAGGCTTAATCGAAAGTCTGTTTGAAGTTTTTGGTTGTCGAAAATTCCCTGACCTAAATGTGACACGCGTCTTTAATAAAAAAAAAAGTATTTTTGACATACCATATATCACTATTTTCAGTTCAGTTTTATAACTTCTAAACCTATCCAACCTCCGCTCACCATATAATGTGACAGGAGTGTCCTCTAACTACTGTACATAGCGGGTAAATTCACACTTACCGATTTGCATACTGTAGATCCACTGAAACCTAGATGGGCTCCATGTCCATCCCATCTCTTTATTAAAACTTGACTTGCTAGCAGCTATGGGGTTAAAACTTATATTTTCTTTCTCAAGTGGAATATTAAGGCCTCTTTATAAATCTTTTATCAAGGATCAGGAGAAGCTGAAATGTTAATCGTGAAACACATTCACAAAAACGAGTTTTCTCTAAACACCTTAGCCGTTGCTCTCAAGCACTCCTTTTAAGTATGTCCAAAAACCTGTTGTTTCCTTCCCCTAAAGTTTAAGGGTGATCTCGTTTTTTTTCCCCATTCCTTCCAGGAACACCTTTGCACCTTTCTTGGTGAGTATGTCTATTTTTCCTCTTTTTGCCGCTTTCATCTTGGCAGGGCAGCAGACTGTGGTATCGATTTCACATAATAAAGTTTTAAGGCTACTTTTACTCATGATATAGGTGTTATGACTTTACGCTCATCAATTTTAAGTAGGTGGTGTCACAGAGCTACTACAGTCATGGAACAGTAGCACTTTCCGACCCTGATAATCAAATACCTTTTTGTTTCTTTATTGCAGTATTTGATATCTAGATTTAGGAGATCTCCCTCTCAATTGATATTTGCCTCCTCGTGTGATCCTCTCATGGTCACTGTAAATAAAGGCTTCTGTTACCAGGTGGTCTTGGGCCATATAACAAACATCCTTCACGATTCTCTCAACCTCTTTCTGCATCACCTTATTTAGGTCTCCCTCTTTAAGTGCTGAAGTGAGCCCCAGAATATAAAACTGAGGCACTCTTTGAATATTCTAAACATTTTGAATACTCACTTTAAACCTTCACTGTACTTTATTTGAAGTCCTCCGATTCTTATTCTTGTAGGGAGTCAGTAGTCGCAGCTTCATGATGATACAGCAATGCAGTGTCTCTTCTATTTTCACCAAAGCGTTTTCAGCCTTGGAAATGAGCAATTTCATATTTGGCTGTACTGGTGTGATTTTTTTTTTTCTATTCCACCTTTACATTTTTTTAATACATTTTGGCATGCAAATCACTAATTGACTTCATTATTCATTTCCCCTTTATTTCTGTCTTTTGGGAAACCTCAGATTGAGCTTCCTTTCAGGCCTCTTTTAAGGTCTCGTCTAGGCAGCTCATGCGCTGCATGAGCTGTCTCTTCGAGACATGCTGTATCTATAATGTGGCTTTCAAGCACCTTCCATCTTTTTCATTGGTTCCTGTTACTGCCCTTCATAAATGCCTGCGTTTGTTTGGTGAATGTGCTTAATAGTCCCTCCTTTTGGCCTTTTGTAACCTCCCATGAGGACTGCCCCTGTTACATGTATCATTTCACTTGTCCCACTATAGCAACTGCTAAAGGAACTTTTTTTCTCGCTGTCTAAGAGCAGTTCGCACAAGGGGAGCGCTCTGTGTTTTCACTCTGAGCTTTTCTATAAACACTGGGCTGTAATTCTTTTCTTGTTGCATTTGCTGTTCATGCGAAGACCGAGATCGAATGTCAGACCGAGGGCGCGTGTTTACTTTTCTTTATCTATATCAGCCCAGGGCCTCTTCCTTCTGCCCACGCACCCTAGCGATCCTGCTTGTTTGTTTTCCAGCTTATTGTGCATTGTAAATCATCAGTTTGTATGTTACACTAAAGGTGGCTCCTACTGGTAGGATCTAGGAAGGTGTGTGTCTTTGTGTACTCAACATTAAAGGCATGAAAATGGGACGCTGCAAAAGACTAGCAAGTCTCTCGAAACTACCAAAAGTTGGTTGGGCTCTTGCGACCTATAAAAATGTTTAAATATTATGTATCCGTGACAGTGCAAACCTTGCTAGAGTGGTGGGCGGTACGGTCTTTTACTGCTTCCTGACGTGGCGGGTGCGAAGCGGGGAGGGGTGGCGTGTTATTTCAGTAGTGTGTATGCTGTCTGTGGATATTATTATTCTCCTTCTACATGAGCATTATTCGGTTTCTCGTGCCTTGTTTCTTGTTATGGTTTCTTGTTACTCTCTTCTCGCCTTCGCCCCCCTTTCGTGTTGTGCCCCCGCCCGTTTCTTTTTTCGCCTGGGCCTGTGACTGCCTTTCTTCCCGATCGCTCTTTGCACCTGCTCACTTTTGCCTAAAATAATCCCCTTTTCCTGCCTCGCGCCTCTGTGTAACTTAATACTTGACCTTAGCTCACTTCAGGTTCCCTGGTCATCGCATTCCCTTGCTGGATTCTCTTTCTTTCCCTCCTGCTTACATTTTCCTGAATATCACTCTTTCCCCTCCCAGCCCTCTTATCCTGCCTCACCTATGTGTGTCTTGCTGCCTGCCCTCGACTTCCTTTCTCTCCTGCCTCTGTGTTCTACTTCCCTCTCTTATTCACTTTTAATTTAATGTTTACTTCACACACCCAAACACGTATGCTTTCACCCCGATACTGCTGCAAGCTTCTAATTTCTCAATGACTTTGCAGTGTGGTGCGTTGTTTGTGCGCTTTCCATCAGCAGTGCATATAACATTAAAATAACACTGAGTACAGGAAAGGCGTCCTTGAAAATTATTTCAATAGACCTTTAAGTGTTATATTGCTGCTCACAGCGCCATTTGCAGTGGTGGCTGGTGACATTTGAAAGTGGTGAGGCGTAAACTTTGTGGGAGAGCACCGTGGCCAGCGAGCGCAGCGAGCGAGCCCGAACAATTAAAGGGAAGTTAGGGGGGGGGGCCTCCCCTGAGAAAAGTTTGAAAAAAGAGTGGGTAAATGGTGCATTTTCAAACTAATTTGAGAAGCAAGAAGGTTAATAAAGCAATTGTGAAAGTGCAGTTATTACATTAATAAAGGGATGTCATATAACAACAACATGGTAGCTGCATATTCAGTATAACCACAGAGCTTCATAACAGACTTCAAGATACAATGCTGAGAACCTCACAGATTTTTTTAATTTAAACTGCAAACAACTAAACAAACAACTAAACAGGTCACAAACTAGCAGCATTCAAGAAGAAATGTTATGATTAACGTATTGTTCACTTTCTGTAGACAAAATCAGCACGTCTGTCTTTAATAGCAGCGAACTTCTCAATAACTTGAACGTAAAAGTCTGGGATTCTTTTGACGAGGTCTCTCTCTATAGAGAGCATTGCCAAAGCATTCAGTCTTTCCTCAAGCATGGTGTTCCTCAGGAATGTCTTAATTCTGTTTAAAGTGCAAAAACATCGTTCCGACTCTGCTGTTGTCTTAGGAGTGGTAATGCCTATTTTTAGTAAAGTCACTGTCTCTGTAAGTGACTGTTCCATATTAAGAAACTGGTCCTAGGATGCTTGTTTCCAGTCCATGGAGGACCTGGCTTGGCAGTTCGGGCTGGACTGTTCCCATGAGGCACAGTGTCAAGACTGATTTGCATATGGCTGGGTTCAAACTGGAATGGCATGGTGAGCAAAAAAACGATGGATTTAGGCCCAGATCTCTGTACTGGGGTGAATGTATGACATTGTTCTGCATTCTGTCCATCAACTGTTGTTTTTGCATCTGAATTAAAGCCAGCAAAGAAATGGCACCAGTGGCCTGCCGGTATACATGCATTCCGTACAGTACAGTCAACTCAGTTTTCAGATCCTCTTTGTTGAGCATAGGATTAGCTTCCACAGCCTCTTTCAGAGCTTGCTCAGGGAAGGAATGATCATAATTTGCAAACTGATCACTTTGCAGTAATGAGGCACTCACCAAATGTTTTGTAAAAGAAAAACGTTCCAGTGCATGCACAATTATAATGTCACATACCTCCTTTGCAGTTCGGACCAGACTGCTGATGTTTTTCCTGCGGTTTGAGAAAGTAGAATCCTTTTCCAGTCTGCTGTCTAAATTGTCAACCCCATCTCTCACTTTGCTCACGCTGGTGACAAACAGACTGGTATCTCTTTGCACAGAGACAGTATCTATGGCTCGTGTTTGTAACTGGTTGTATAATATGTCGACATGAAGCATTATTTCATGAAACAGAAAGAAGTGAAACTCTGTCTTGTAGTATTATAGCAAGGCCACAGGCTTCATTCCGACTTTTGTATTCAAAGTCAGGATTGGCTTCTATGGCGTCAAAACATTTCTCCAGATCCTCCCTATATTGGAATATTAGCTTGATTGTACGTATGTGAAAGTTCCAACGAGTTGTGGGTGCCCTTGGAAGCCTTTTGGCCACAATATCCTGAAGTACTTCCGTTCTTTTGGAGGAACGTGAGAAGAATGCTGACATGCCACCTACATCAAAAAACAAAATTTGTGCCTCAGAGATCTTTGATACTGCCTGTTGCATAATAAGATTAAGTTGGTGGGCGTAACAGTGCACATAATGGGCATTAGGGTACACATCTCTAATTCTTTTCTGTACTCCTCCAAGGCTTCCACTCATTACTGACGCAACATCATAGCTTTGTGCAATACGTTTTTGTTTTTGAGGCTGCTCTGGAAAAATCAAGTTCAGTATAGCTGAAGTAATGGTTTCTGCACTAGAGTCTCATAAATGTGTGAAACCATAGAACCTCTCCACAACTTTACTGTCGTTGTGAAGGTACCGAAAGACTAATACAGACTGTGTTTTTGTGGCCACATCAGTGGTGTCATCAGCCTGAATAGCCACAAAGTCTGTGTTTTTCATCTGTTGGACAATATGGCTTCTCAAAATCTCAAGCATACACTCAAGGAGTTCATTTTGTATCGTTTTAGAGGTGCCCTTAAAGACTGTAGCACTTTCTAAATGTGCTTCCATTTCATGGTCTATGCTTGCTATTAAATCCACAAGGCCTCTGAATATTCCAGGATTTGATGAACTTTCAGATTCACCATGGCCTCGCAATGCCAGTTCAAAAGCACCACAGAAACGAATGCAATCAATTATTTTTGACAGTATGTGTCTATTCCTATCAACTGCTTCATTGTGCTTCTGTATTGTTTTGCGGTACGCGTCGCTTATGTGGGCTTCAATCGGTGTGTCTCCCAACATTCCCAGTCTCGTCAGGTTTTCCATATGGATTCTTGTGTGTGCATGCTTCTTTGTTTTGTCTGACAATTGCTTCAAGTCTATTACTCCTTTTTTGTCCAACGAATGTCACCACCAAACAGCAAGCAGGGGAAGCAGAACCGAGAATTTGTTGAAGTACACCCTGTAAGCCAATCAACTTTTTTGTACCAGGTGTTTGAGAATGTACGTTAGTAAGTCTTCCCTCTGTCTTGAGAAATTTGTTGTAGTTGTAGGTCGGGCCGGTCAGGTCCTAATCGTTTTACAGTTAGTTTGTCTTCAAGGCTCAGTCGAACGAATGGCCTTGCAAGTATCTGTTCTACTGTATTCATGGTGTCTTACCAATATTAAAGTTACCTGTCAATAATCAAAGTACAATGTATAAGGTTTGGTGCAAAAACATCCTATTTCTCTATAAATACATATCTTGTGCATTGTCATAATATATCTCCAACAGCTCCCCTTTGCACAACATGATTTTTTTTTAAATACAGCCTTCTAGCCTGCTGCCTTTGTGTGCCATGCTAGTTGCTCAAGGCCCTGAAGCAGACATATCTTGTGTGACAGGTGAGGGCCTATAACAAGGCATGGGAGAGGGCCTTTAACAACTAGTATAGCCCGAGGCAGCTGGGCTATAAAGCTATTATTACAGTCCATCCACTGAGGGTTCTACATTAAAAAGGGAGGAACAGAAAAACAGACAATGGGAAGTTGGAGCTGAAAGCTTACACCTGACATTACAATCCCTGAACCACTTCATTGTTTTCAATGGAACTCGTAACATTCCAATCCATCTTTTAATACTATTACTGATTACACAGTTCCATGCCTCAAATTGATCCTGATCTGCACCCACCCGACCCAGCATGTAGACCACTTATATAGCCTTTAACTACCATGTAAAAAAATATAGCATCTGTTTCCTTACCTTAAACACTGGAGTTGTTGTGTTGTGGGGTTGCAAGAGCAGCAAAGTAGGTTGGGTTCTGTACAGGACCCTGTTGTTCTTTGCCCAAAAATTATATAGAGCGCGTCAGCCTTTACCAGATGCTGAAAAGAAGAATATAACGTAATTAGTAGTAGTAGTGGTAACAAAATACATTAATTATAAACGCTTATTCTTTGTGATTTTCACAAACCCTATGATTTCAGTCAGTCATGCAACATTGGCACCACTCTTAAAATTGTTCCAGCAGCACTACAGCCTTCAATCATGGCAGGCAGACCACATCGCAGACGCAGACCTTCACCCAATGGCTGCGCACGCACTTTTTCACATGCTGGAAGCGGGCCTAGGGTCAGTGCTGATGGTAAGCTTTGAATATCTGATCCAGTTTCAGATGTTTAATGCCCTCTTTGATCAGGTCACTGAGAGTACTGCACAGCCAATCGTCCAAAATTCTAAATGTGTTTACATCTATAAATATTAATGGATAGTGACGTGTGTTTTCATTATTGCAACACAACAGCAGCTCACTAATATTAATGCAAATAATGTCTGTGACGCCCTCCCATTTCTCCTATGTGTGAGGCTGTGAGCCTGAGGTACTGTTTTCCTCTAAAAGAAACTTTAAGGATGTTGCATGAAACGTAAACAAAGCAACATTTTTCTGCTAAATGTCTCTAAGACTAGTCTCACACACATTAAAAATAAATGACAGGAAAATATTCAGGAAAGTATTCCCAAAAATCTGTTTGAGTATAATAAGCTCATCAGGGCAAGACTGCAGAACAGAGCTCTCTGTGCACCTCTGAGAAGCTGAAGCATACAGAGCCTTGCGTCAGAAACATATCTATATCTACAAGGCATGTTATGTTTCTGAAACTAGGCCCTGCTGGCAGTTTAACTTAATTAAATATTTGTGGTGTCGGTTTATGGGGTTGTTTTGATCTGTATTCGAATCGATGGATTGCAGTGCTTAGCATGCGCACAGTACACAATGTCATATAATGATGTAAACACTAATTGGATAGTACTCTTATTAGCACATTGATAGTCATTTTCTTTGTGTGAAATATAATTACTTTTTAACAGGTTCATTAAATATCAGTTAGCCCCTAAAAATGCTTCGCCAGCTGACATTTAATAAGGAAGTGTGGGGGGGGGGGGGGTCATTGCTGAATTATACATGGATGTCTGTATGCTGTGTCAGTGTGCAATTTAGAGACCGCAGATCGCTTTACAGCACTGAGATCAAAGCCCTGATGTCACATAGCTTGCATGACTGTAATCTGATCGAATGGAGCTAGGCAGGGGTTTTTGTGGAGCGGATTCCACACAGCGCGCTGTGTTTTGTAGGCCTGTAGGCTTGGTCCCTCGCCCCATAAAACACAAGGACCACGTTGCAGATATGTATGCTTCTCTTTATTACAGGAGAGGGAGGCACGTCCGATCTCCGCTCTGCCGCGTTCCTCCACACCCACTCTCCCCGTCAGGCACCACGCGCGGTCACGTGGGTGCCTGACAACTAGACTGCGACACCACATATCTCCCCCCTTTATAACAACCGAAAGAGAAATACATTACACTGCAAATGCTATACGTAAGCCCAAACAGTCTGAACATAAGGTCTAAGGGAGACCAAAAACTGTAGCGCCTCAGCAGGAGGGAGAAAGAGAGAGAGAGAAAGCTGAGACTATTACGCGAGTGGAAAGGATTGTCCCCAGAGGAGGGATCACATTTCATATTCGCTATATCTACTGGGGCGCACCACTAACCTGCCTGTGCGGGTACGTGTGTAGGAAGCCTGCTCTCCTTGTGTCCCCCGTGCCTGAGTCGTGGTCTGTATGTTGCTGTCTGCTTGATTCTCATTGTGTGCGCTCTGTGCCCTCTGCCCATTGCTTGGGTTGCCTGTGTCATTGGTCTCCTGGGGTGGTGTGTGTTGTGTGGAGTTCCTGTCGTTGCTTGGCCCTGTGTCATCCCCTGTCCCCCCCCCCCAAGGTGTCGGAGCCTCTGGAGTTCCCTGGTGGAGGGGCAACATCGGCCTCTGTTACCTCACCGTCGTAGCCAGCCTTGTTGGTACTGCTGTCCGTCGCCCACTGGAGGACTTTGTTGCACTTAGCCATGCGGCCGTGTGACCACACTTTACCATCACTAAGGAGAGCGGAGCGTGAATATAGTTCTTTGATTTGTAGTGGTTTGCTGAACTTGCTGTCGCCTTTCTTGCAGAGGTGGCCCAGCTTCACCCTGACCCAGTCTCCTACCGCCAGGGAGACTTCTCGTACTCCATGTCTCCTGTCGTAGTTGTCTTTGTAGATCTTTTGGGCTTTTTCAATGTTGCTTCTAACCACAGCCGGGGACCACTTGCTTTGTAGTGTCATGTTCATCCAAACGAGATTGTCCCTCGTAAATGGTTCTCTGCCTCGCAGGATCTTGAAGGGGCTGTACCCTGTCAGTGTGGGCGTTATGCAGTATGCCCATATCCTGTTTTTGAGTTCTGTCTCCCAATTCTTGCCCACGTTAATGGCAGCTTGGACTGAGCCCATGATGACGCGGTTGAAGCGTTCGGCTAGGCCGTTACCAGCTGGGTGATACACTGGGGTGTGCTGTCTTGATCCCGTTCCTCCAGGTGAAGGCCGCCCATTTTTCGGAGGTAAACTGGGGTCCGTTGTCGCAGGTAATGACTCTGGGGATGCCTTCCCTCAAGAATGCTTTCCTGAGAAATGCGATGCTTGCGTCCGTGTCTGCTCCCTCACAGACCTCCACTTCCGGCCACTTTGAGTACCTGTCGACCATAACAATGACATATATGGGCACGCCCCACGCATCCAGAATGGGACCCAATATGTCAACTGATAGCTCTTCCCAGGGGTTGTTGGGAGTGGCGAATTCGCCCATCGGGGGCCGCAGCAGAGTAAGCGATTTGTCCGCGTTGGTGCAGTGCCGACACGCCCGTACATACTTTTCCACATCGGAGTCGATGACAGGCCACCAATATGACTGCTTTAGCCTCCTCTTGGACTTTACGATCCCTAAGTGGCCTTCATGCACTATGCAGAGGATGCGGTCCCGCAACGACGTCGGGGGTACCACCTTGTCACCCCGGAGTAAAAATACGGTGTCGTCGCTGAGGGATAATTCATCACGCACTTCCCAATACTTCCGGGTGTCGTCTGTCACATGTCTCTTTTCAGGCCATCCCTGGGTGGCGATGGTTTTCACTCGGGCCAGTGTCGGGTCGTTGTCGTAGGCAGATGTCCAGTCTTGCGCACTGATGATGTTCTCATGGTCTTCGGTGAACGCCACCTGGTACTCGTCCCAGTCACTGGGTTTAGGTGCTGCTTCCATGGCGGCGGAACGGCTGAGGAAATCAGTGACTTTGTTCTTCTGGCCCGGTAAGTATTCCACATCATACACGAAGTCCAGGAGCTTGAGGGACATTTTCGCGATGCGCGGGGTGGCAGTCGCGTGGCCGCTGGATGTCAGGACCTTTATCAGCGGTTTGTGGTCCGTTCTGAGGCTAAAGCGGGAACCCCAGAGGTACTGCCTAAACTTGTCCATGGCCCAGATGGCGGCCAGCATCTCCTTTTCAATGACACTGAATTTCTCCTCGTTGGGGGCGAGCGAGCGAGACGCGAAGCCTATCGTGGTTTCCTGTCCGTCAGTGGAACGTTGAGGCAACCCCGCTCCCAGCCCCTTCTCGCTGGCATCAGTGGTTAATATGCTGGGGGCCGAGCAGTCGAATCCCTGGAGAGGGACGGCCACGCAGATTTCTCGTTTAATGTTTTCAAACTCCCGCTCGGATTCCGGCGTCCAACAGAAACTGTTCTTGTCCTTCAAGAGTTGTCGCATGGAGTGGGTTTTTGTGGCAAAGTTGCAGACAAATTTACTGTAGAATTCCGCTAAACCCAAAAAGGATCGGACTTCTTCTTTGGTGCGAGGTTGGGGCGCAGCCTTGATCGCCTCCACGTTTGCGCGTTTGGGGAAGATCCCATTTTCACCGATCTCGTACCCCAGGTACGTGACTGTGCGCAGTCCAAACTTGCACTTCTCCAGTTCTGCCGTGAGGCCGTTGTCAGACAGCGTCTGTAATACTTCTCGGAGCGTGGCGTCGTGGTCCATTTTGGTCGTCCCCATGATGAGTATGTCATCCTGGAAGTACAAGACGTTTTTGCTGTTTTTGAATAAATTGTGCATGATTTTTGGGAATACCGACGCGGCGGATGCCAGGCCAAATGGCAGGCGTCGGAATTTGTAGCAGCCAAACGGGGTGATGAAAGAGGTAAGTTTCCTACTTGAGGGGTGGAGCAGGATTTGGTGGTATGCTGCTGTGAGGTCGATTGTAGAGAACCACTTAATTCCCTTGGTCTGAGCCAACAGTTCATTAATGCGTGGTAATGGGAATTTGTCCACCAGGATGCTTTTGTTCAGTTCTCGAAGGTCAATGCACAATCTCACCTTCCCGTTCAGTTTCCGTGCTACGACCAGGGGCGCCAACCACTCGGCGCTTTCGATGGGCTCTATGATGCCGCCATCCTCGAGGCGTTGCAGTTCCAGTTGTACGGCCTCCCTGCAGTTGAAGGGGATATTGCGCACTTTGTGGCTGACAGGTTCGGCACCCTCCTTGAGGACCATCTTGTGCGTGAACTTGGATAGTTGGCCGATGGTGCCACCAAAGATGTTCGGGAAGTCTTTCTTCAAGTTGCCAAGATCCGGTTTGGGGGGGGATCGTTCGTCATGAGGACTTGAATTTCTCCACTGGGATTGAGTTGTATGCCTAATGCCCCTTGGTCCACCCATCCAAGGACTGAGGGGCCTTTTTCCGCTACGTACAGTTTTCCTGTCGTCACTCGACCTTTGAACTCGAATGTGAGGGGTCTGAACCCTACCATGGGGATCCTCTCCCCCGTGTAAGTGACTGGGTGTACGTCTGTGGGGTGTAGTTGGCTGCCTACGGTTTTGGCAAAATCGCTGTCTCAAATCTCTCTTTGTATGATTGTAAACGGGTATCCTGAGTCTGCTACCATTGAAATCTGGATCCCCCCGATGTTCAACAAGCAGGATGGTTTCTTTCTGGTAATACAATCTATGCCCCACACCTGTTCATCAATGCACAATATGCAATCTTCATCCCCGTCCCCCTCCCCCGTTTCGGGTTCTGAGTTATACATGACGCACTTCACTGAAACGTTGCTGGGCCTGCGTCTGCAGACTTTGCCAAAATGTCCCACTACCCCGCAGAAGGAGCATTTGACCCGGTAGGCAGGGCAACGTTTCTCATTGGCCATGTGTGTGTGGCTGCCACACCTGTAGCAGGAACTCTTCCTGTCCGGAGGAGGTTTGGCGGGTCCCGCCGGAGTCCGTGTGGGCCGCCTGCTAGTTCTGTAGCCCGTGGAGGCAGCGGGTCTGTCACTGGAAGTCTTTGCGTCACTAACTTTACAGACTGTGGGTTTAGACTCTGTGTCTTTCTTAGCGGCTACCGCACACCGTTTTGACAATTCCGCCTTCTTGACAATGGCAATGATCTCGTGTAGGGGCGCTTCGCCACTCACCCACAACTTTTCCTGAACATTGGTGTTTACTGTGTGCATTATTATTTGGTCCCGCACCAAGTCGTCATGCAGATGGCCAAATTTGCAGTTGACCGCCAATTTCTTGAGTGCTGCAACATAATCTTCCACAGTCTCTGTCTCACTCTGTTTCCAGTGGAAAAAATTGTATCTATCTATGGCCGTACATATGACTGGCTGGTAGTGGCTGTCTAAGTCTTCCAATGCGTGCTGAAACACGTCTTCGTCCGTCGCAGCTCTTGGTTTCTTGATCATGTTGTCGTAGACCCTCAGGCCCCAGGTTGTGCAGCAGGATTTTCTTCCTGCGCTTGCTGGAGAACGCCTCTTCCCCTTCATCCTCCAGGGCAGACAAGTAGTTGAGGAAGTACCCCTTCCAATTGGCCCACTTCATGGCCGGCTCACCAGGTTTTGGGAGGAAGGGCACTGGATTCGTGAGGGAGAAGGTCTGGGCGCACATCGTGGTAGAGGGAGATCACCTGTGGGAAGGTAGCCGCACCTGGAACCAGCACGGTGCCTGCTGCGGACAGGGCAGCAGGGCCTGTGGCGCAGCGTCTGAATGCGGTGCCGGGCTGCTCAGACTGGCTCCAATGTTCGTCCTGGGGCCGCGGGGCGGGGTTGCTAGTGCTGTAGCTACGCGTGTAGGGTGACCACGTGCAGGGGTCCTTGCGCCTGTGATTGAGAGCACGTGCACTGCACAATTGGTAAAAGAGTTCAGATGCAGGGTTAGACAGCATGCAGTGGGGCAAATGGCTGAGAAGGAGTTTCAGTGCAGCCGCACGGGTCCACGTGTGAGCAAGGGACGCGTGGCGAGGATCTCTGTAACGGGTGCAGGCCGGATGCCAAGCAGGACATCTGGAGTCCCCACCAGGGAGATGCAGATCTCGTGAAGTGGCCGCAGGAGCGTGCTGGGGCTGTAGCGAAGGGTGCTCACCTTGGCATGAGCTGGGCGGAAGGTTGCCGGCAGAGACCAGGGCGTGGCCAGGTGCACGCGGGACCTTAGGTGCCTGAACGCTGCACTCCCTCTCCTGAGCGCCGTGCAGAAGTCGGTTTTCTCGTCGTGAACGCCGATCGGGAAGACGTGGCGTGTCGGGCGGCCGTTGCAGCGGGATTCGTTTCCGCTCGTCGCCAGTTTGTAGGGTTGGTCCCTCGCCCCATAAATCACAAGGACCACGTTGCAGATATGTATGCTTCTCTTTATTACATGAGAGGGAGGCACGTCCGATCTCCACTCTGCAGCATTCCTCCACACCCACGTATCATCCGCTCTCCCTGTCAGGCACCACGCGCGGACACGTGGGTGCCTGACAACTAGACTGCGACACCACAGGGCCCTACAGCAGGAGCACGAATTTGGGGACAGCATTCTGGGTAATTGTGAGGAGCTACAGCCATCCGGGTGCCATCCGATCTTCCATCCGGGCTCACAGAGGAGCTGGCACTCGGGGTGTAAGCTTCTCAGAGGTGCGTCACGCGTGGCAGGGCCTGTAGCTTTGCTTTTGCACCGTGCAGAAGCTACAGGCCCTGCCACGCGTGACGCATCTCTGAGAAGCTTACAAGTTACAACAGCTCACTAACTGGGTGCCACGTGCCAGCACTGGGCCAGGGGCCGGGCCAGACTGCACCAGTCTGCGTTCTCTCTCTAAACACTACTAACACTCTATGAAGTGCAGAGTGAGTCACTCTGCACTTCAAAGAGTGTTAGTGTTTATAGAGTGGGAACTCGATCCGATTCGGCAATTGAAGAACTGCTGTTTTGATGAAGCGAGCGTGCAGCGAAGGCGCACATTTGCTTTGTGCGGCTGTCCTTTAATTGATCCAATTGCCTCTGACAGTCAGAGAAGGCAATTAGAACAATTGAAGGACAGTCGCACAAAGCAATGGGTGCCTTCACTTCCTTATGTTAAAAGTATAGCGCTTACTGCCGGTGCGCAGTGCGCTCCGATGCTCAGCGCGCCGCTCGCCGCTTGCGGCCTGCGTTGCTTTCACCCCTGGCCTCACAGACTCAGTCAGAGCTTATTATTCTGTGCTTGCTTTGCGCAACGGGCCGACGGCCGGCGTATGGAAAACTTAAAAGTCGAAATTAATATTTAATGAATGTCAAGTCAACCAATGGCAAGCAAAAGCAAGTGTAAATATAAAGCAGCAAAATTAGAACCTCTCGCGGACCCGGTGACACACACTGTCTTAGCGCATTATCGAAGGAATAACTTAATGTTATTACGGCCGGCCATGACTGTGCTGCGTCACAGAGCAGCAGAGTCTGTTGAACAGACTGCCGACTTTCAGTTTCAGTTGAGTCGACTCAGGTCTCAGGCTCAGCCGCGTCGACGAATTATCATGCAGCCTGCTGCCCTGGCCATTATTACGGCGGGCCATGAATTAGATGACTGTGTGTGTGTGTGCTGCTGCTGCGTCACGTCACTGCAGGCCCAGGCCAGGAGGCCAGGGCCTACCAGTGATGTGACGCAGCGCAGTAGGCCAGCAGCAGCACACAGTCGTCTGATTCATGGCCTGCCGTAATAATGGCCAGGGCAGAACTGCTGCTGCTGACTTTAATTAGTTTGGAGACGCGAGAGAGACACCAAAGTCAGCAGTGCTGACTTTGGTCACGGTGTCTCTCTTACGTCTCCAAACTAGTAAAATCAGCGGCAGCTGCTGACTGTGCTCTGGCCACACCACAGCATACGGTACTACGGCCACAGACCAGAGCAGACACGGGCCACACAAAATTTCAGCCACATCACTTGCACCAACAAATCAATTTATATACATAATAATAAATATGCAGCGCTGCCGCTGCTCAGGCTCGTGTAGACTCGTACGTACTCACTCACTACACTGTCGAGTGTGTGTCGCAGTAGTACTGTGGTGTGTCGTCGATCCTTTTTCCCCCAAGCCGAGTAGTGGCCGAGTCAGAGTCACTCTGACTGACTGCGCTCAGCCTCAGGTTCGAATCGATGTGATGATGATGGCACGCACTGTGCTCAGCAGCAGCAGGGGAGGGCTTGCCTTGCACTGGCCTGCCTGATGATGATCTGCTGATTGTGAAGGCTGACTCTCTCTCACTCGCTCACACTCCGTTCTGTGTGCAAATGGCATGTACGCACGATCGGAGGGGAGGGGGAGCACCCGGAGCAGAGAGAGCGGGGCTGATGAGTCATGACCATGACCAATCACTGCACGGCCTTACAATAAAGCCATGCAGTGATTGGTCAATATGCTCCCATGCTCCTGGACATGCCCCGACTCTGCCCAGTGACTAAAGCAGCCAATCCAGGCGCTGCTAAAGCAGTGCTTGGATTGGCCTGGGGGCCGGGGCAGGAGATTTGCCGCTCCTTAGGAGGCCGTGGGCCTGCGGCTTCAATCCCCCCCCCCCCTCCTCAAATTGTACAGCGAGAGTGGCAAGACCAGTAAGACTGCGCATGTCGGCCTGGCCAGGGAAATGCACCCGGCCAACCCGACATGGGCATTTTTGCTGCACTGGCTCAGGGAATGCCGCAAGCCAAGTTGCTCCAACAACTCCCAACCCTCCCTCCCCCCTCTGTGAGTGACATCACGGTAATGAATGGCATGCCCGCGGCTGAGTGAGAGAGACAGCTGACTGCTGCCGTGTCGCGGGCTGAAATTTAGTAAGCACTTAGTGCTGCTGCTGGTGACTCCTGGGGGCAAAATAATCAGTGGGGCGACGCCCATACAAAGGAACCTCCACTGGCACTGTATTGCACAGGCATCACTGAGCAATTCTTATACAGAGAAAATTCGGGTAAGAACATCAACCAGCGTTCTACTATTTTGCAGCTAGCTACATTAATAAACAGAAGTGCAGCGTGTATATTTTACAGACTGCATCCCCTAAATGTATCAAGGCGTATAACGGATGACCGAGAGCCGATAATGTCATGTAATGAAACACATGGTGCCAGTGACACAGTGCCTTGAGCCGTGGCAAGCACCCTTGCTTGCCTGTTATTGCAAGAGGTGAAGGCACCCTACTGCTTCCACCACCCCAGTCATCCTCAGTTAGCCTCTGGCCTTCAGCCTTTCTTCTTTTAAGCGCAGGTCACTTCCCTGCCTTCTACTCATCACCCAGCTGTCTCTCTCCTAAACGGACTCTGTCTACCAAGATTGGAGGACACACACATGGGGAGCATTGTTAATTTGTGAAGCTGATCAAAACACGGCCTGTCTGTGGTGCGCCTGTTATTTGTTGCACTTTCACACGTGGGAGCCACGCCTCCTTCATTGAACCTGTCCATTTTACAAGCTGACTTTAAAAGTGCTACTTAACTGTTGGTTTGTCATAGTGAGGAGAAGTATTTGGTTACCACATGGAAGAGTGGATTACAAGCCTGTGGCTACTGTGGATACCGTATGGAATAGTGCAATACCAGCTTGCTGTTGCTTTTTAGGTTGAGCCTCGGCAGCCCATGTGCTGTCTCTCGACATGCTGTATTCACTTAGGGTGCTGTTTTTGTTAAGTCTCCTGTTTGCTTTCAGTCCATCATCTTCTTGGCTTAAACAGCAAGGTATTTTTAGGTCGAGCCTCGAGTAGCGCGCAAGCGCTGCTCTGGCGAGACTTTAAGTAAGGGGGTTTCAGAAGCTGACCACACGCTCGTGCGTCGTGGCCTTTTCGGGCGGTTACGCGCGAGCAAAAGGCCATGGTGCACGAGCGTGTGGTCACGCCTGCTGCTCGCAAGCGCACAAGCGCGCGCGACGTCAGTTTAATTTTTTAATTTTTTTTATTTAACTTTCAGCGCAAGGCGCGCGCACCACTCGCGTCGCCCCCCCTCCTCCCCGCGCGTGCCTTCAAATGCTTGTTTGGTGGGTTGGGGCACATTTTGTGCGCGTTCTTCATGCTCTTGGCGTACACCAAACGCGACTCTACCTCAGATTTTGACTGCTGTGTGCCCTTATTTCATAGAATTGCACTGAGCCCGAGTGTAGCCCCATTACGTCCTCGAAAACTGCATTGGGCCCCCTCTGATGTTCACTTGCCCCAACGTGCACAACACTTGGATCACTCGCTTCCATTTCCTTCGTAAAGCGCCCTTCTAAAGTTCATAAGCGCCACCACCCAAAGTGTATTCTCAGCTACTTATCAAGCTTCTCGACTACTTTCTTTACATTACGAATTACATGCTCCACTCATGCTAAAGTACCCCCGATTCTTAGATACCCCATCTTGCATGACCTCCGAGGTTTCTCGCACCCCCTCCACGCCTCTAATTTCAAATGCACCATCTCCTGGGAACGTCGCAGCTGTGCTTAATTTGCAATGCACTGTGCTCCTTTCCCGATTTGTGAGCGCGCCCCCGAACTCTCTCCCCACTGCTGCAGCCTGCGCTGCCCGGGGCCTGTGTGAGCCCAGCACAGTCGCACCAACTTCCAGTGCAGCTAAGGGGGGGACCAGATGCGGGTCGGACGGGGCTGGCCACGTAGAAGCAACATTAACCATGCGGGGTACCCTCTTGCTCCCCAACGTCTGTAGCGCACACGAAGCTCCCGCTCTGGCCCCCACCTCACCTGGATCCCTCTGCAGGCTGGAAGAGCTCTCGGCGGCCGGACTTGTTTTTCTCGCTCCTTCAGCCACTTCTTGGCCCGGGAGAGCTGAGCCTGCCGGGATTGGTCTGTTTGTTTCTCTTTCCCCCCTCTGCCCCCGCCCTTTGTCTGAATAGACTTTGTGAATGGAAACCCCTGTGCAGGACGCCTGAGCCAATGGGAGCGTAGGGCTCGCCTGGGCGGGCTGCGTCGCAGCCAATCACCGCGTGAATCCGCCAGCTCCATTCACAGCTTCCCCCTCTCATTCATAAACAAGCATTGGCATAGCCAATAGACGCCTTTGGGACCTTATAAGTGTTTAGCCATGCAACAGTTAATGTTGTTGCAGTAAAGATATTGTGCTGCATAACTAAATACTTATAAGGTCCCAAAGGCGAGACCTATTGGCTATGCCAATGCTTGTTTTATTCAATCACCTGCACATTTGACCTCAGAAAGGCTGTGCACTCAAGGCTCCCAGGCCAAAAACCAAGGCTGCAAATTGCTCAATTCAATGAGGAATCCTTGACTGAATGACCCACTCAGACATGGACTCCAGGAAACGCGTGCTCTGAAACATTGCGTCAGCAGTGTTACTGTGCTAGGGATGTGCAGTGGGACAAGAGGGGATTTACAGCACACACCACAATATAGTGTTTTAGGTTTTGAGACACTGCACATTATTTATGCACATTTTTATCGTTGATTTCAGTGGTAATTTGACATTATAGCAACTGACAAATCATCTTGGAAATCTTTAACGATTTTCCTAATCAACATAAGCAACTGCATCTGAGAAGAATTGCTTTTTGAAGACAATATGAGCTGCATCTCGGGATCTAATTATATTTTTCTAAAACAATGTTATTTTAAAGATCCCTGAACAGTCATCTTTTTGTAAATGGCATAAGATACCTCATGCAGTCTTCAGCGGTGTCACTTTTTGTAAACATTGACAAAGCCAATAGCTCTGGCTAAACACTTCTAAGGTCCCAAAGACGAGACTTATTGGCTGTGCAAATGCTTGTTAGATTTGGCATAGAGAACACTTTAGCTTCTTGCCAGCATCATATAATCTACAAAATTCATAAATAAAAAATACCTACTTAAATACATACATAAAGGGGTTTTGGGCAGTCCTCTTCGTCCATTGATCTGTTCAGCTGTCATTCAATTTTTTTTGTTCCACCCACCACAGCATACAGCATGGAGTCATCGATCAGCCCACTTTGGCCATTGCTGTCTTAAACAGAGTGATGACATTTTGCCAGATCACATCTGCCTAAAGAGAAGTACGCTTCAGTGCCAGGCCGGGGCTGGCGGGCCAATGCTTTACTAATGCTTTTGAATTCCATTCCTTCTCCCTTTTCATGTTTTTAGTGACCTTTGTGTGCTTAGGCTATAATTCAAAGCCAACTTTAACTTTTCTTTGCACCACTAAGAATCCAATTTTCCTGTGATGTGCATTAAAACTAAAAAGTGTTTCTGTATCTGTTCTAAGAACATCTTTTAAAATTATAAATGATTCTTATGTTTTTAAAGATTTTTTTATTGCAAGCATATAGCTCCACGTTTAGACTGAAGCCTGTTTCTTTGCTTCTTTTTGTGGCATATGTTTGTAATAAAAGAGAATACCATTGAATCAGCTTACCAAGGCCAGACCTACTGGATTTGCCAATGCTTGCTAAGTTTGGCCTCAGAGTCTGTGAAGGAAAAGTCTTGTACTCCGCCTCCCTTTGGCTTCTATTACTCTGACTAACAGGAGGCACTATACAGCTGAAGATAGTTAGTAATGAAATCTCGCAGCGCTGCTGCTTTTCAGGTCCACTGAATTCACCACTTTTCTGAGAGAGACTAGAATTCTGCAAAAAACACAGTCGCAGTGGTCTCTCTGCGTTCCCTGTAGAAATTAAATACAATCTCTCCTTTTCTTTTAGATGCAGGGTTATTCTTTTTCTGAACGCAGAGCCGGTTTAGCTCTTACTTATTTTTAGCTCGTATTTGAATTGGCAGGGAGCCATCTTAGATAGAGAGGTTCTAACTCGAGCAGGAAGATGATGTATTGGCTAAATCTATTTAGCTCTTGTTCTTTTCCAGACAGGAAACTCAGCGGTTGAAGTACACACACCAAGCCCCCTTCCCATACTACATCTGCCTGTTTTCAGGCAGTTGTAAAGTCTCCCAATCTCCCCCTCCCCCACACACACACTCATATCTTCTGAGGAGAAATGCTATATAGAAAGACAGATGCTGTGCAAAAATAAAGTGGAGGGGGCAGAGAGAGAATTGTAAAACCTAGTCAGAAATTAATTTTTTAGTCCTGGAAAAGCGAGACTAGGTCTTTTTGTGATTTCATTTCCACTTTCAAAAAACATTGGTCATTTTGTGAACAATATTTTGCAAACGGTTCGACCAGCTCCATAAGATAACAAAAACACATTATTTTTGGGTAATGCTGCAATTAAATAACATATGAAGTGCAAGCAGAAAACAGACTGCCACATTAACATGAACCATCTGCGCCATCTGTATCAGTATTATAAGAGGCACAATTTCCAACAAGCATTGGCAATTCCAATAGTTCTGACCTTGGCTGTCTGATGCAGTGATTATGTATTTATGTACCTATATATATTTTTTACATTTTTCTTACAAGCATGTGTGTGATGACAGTATCCAGAAGACCTAAAGATCCATGTCTTTATTTGTAAGCTTCTGCACAGTCATCCGTGTGTGTGCACTCCGTTGCCGGAACCTTCCAACTGTCTTAGCTCAACTAACACAAAGCACACCCAACAATAGGTTGGAATGCTCGGACTCCTAACCTTCTACCCTTCAGAGGTGGACGCATCTCTGCTCAGATAAGAATCATTATTAATATGCAAATACTACAATATCTCACAGAAACAGAGGAAAAAACAGGCCACCACCTAAATGTGGCCACTGTATGCTTGCAATAAAATGTTAAATTAAAAACAAATTCACTGATGTGGCAACCTTTTCCAGTTTTGTGATGCATTTTACTATTGTTTATGTGAAGGTGACGAGAAGATCAATTCGTCACTCAAATTGCGGGTTGGTACAATGTCACTTAGATACTTTAAAATAGCAACTTTAAAAAGGAGATGGGCGGGGGCGTGGCTTGACGAGCCATCATGGCGGACGCACTTTAGAAGAATTCCCCACAGTCCCTTCATTTATCTGATAATATCCTGCCCACATTCCACCATATACTCCATCTCGATTTGCTCCAGGGACTGCAGTGAAGGGGGGGATCGTCCTCTGACGGTGGACCGGCTGGCCACCCCCGGTTGGGTGAAACATGATACGACGGCTAGCAGCGATGGATTCCGGCTGCCACTGTTGAAGGGCTAGGGCGGTGGCCGCAGGATTCTGAGCCTGGCCGAAGCGAGAAGACTGACATACGAGGGCCCGAGACACTGGCGTAACAAAACTTGAGGGGGCCCCCCTGCAAGGTATGTGGAGGGGCACCCTCCATACTCATTAAGGAGCTCTCCAGGGAGAGTACTGTGCTGAGGTAGCCTCCTGGAACTTAGGGAGCCCCCACACCGCGGGGGCTACGGGGGCCTGTGTTGCGCCACTGGCCCGAGGGGTCATCAGGGGCTGCAGTTGTGTGATCGCAACTCTGTCCGAGTGTTGTGGGCTCGTGGATGCCACGCAGCACATGGGAGCTCCGCTGAGCCCAGGAGGGCTGACCGGCTGGGCGGTGACCTTGTGCGTGGGGCTGGAGTCCCGCGGGTCATCTGAAGTCGGGTTGTGCGGCCACTTTGCCTGAGGGCAGAGGGACGTTTGGCGTGGACGTTGCACCTCGGGAGGACCCGCTGTGAGTTGGGTGCTGTGCCTCACATACAGCCGTTGGGCCCCCCCACTGGGTTGGACTCTTGCCATAACCGATCATGGGATGGGCTTTGTCGACAGCTGTTGCTGACCGAGACTCACAGGCCTGGGGCACCCACGCCACATTTTACCATCCTGAGGTCAGTGGGGCCCTGCCAGACTGTGCGGACTGCGCGGCAGCGACATGAAAGTATAAACAGACTCCTGAGCACACTTTGGGGCAAAAGTGACTGTGCTACTGGTGTTCTCTCCGGCTGTTGGGGGCGAGGGGGCCTGGGAGAGCCCTTACTTGTATGTTCTTGGACTGGTGGCTGGCAGAACGTGCATACCACATGAAGAGTGGCGTGTGCCCCATTCGGGGGCCATGTCGAGGCTAGTCCCTGAACCGCGGAGGCGATCACACTAGGTCCTGGTGCGGCTAGTGGTCAGGGACGGGGCGAGGCTGGAGGGCCTACTCCCTGGGGATTTCTTTACTGGCCCGTTGTACTGAGGAACGCACATATCTTGCCAGCAGAGTGTCAGTGAGGGGTCGCTCCCGATCACCGACTGCTCATGCACCCCTTGGTTCCTTGGTTAGGGGGTCTGGTGGGACGTGTGCATCCGAGGGCCCTGAACAACAGCTCAAGAGGTGCAGGTGGAAGTGCGGCACTAACATGACCAAGGATAAACTGCCGAACACCCGGGTGCGACGGCCAAGCAGAGCACCATAGTCAAATTCTCTATTACCGGAGCTGTAGTTCAAGACTCTGGGAGGGTTGGGGAAGGGTGGGATGTCTCCAGGATCCATTCCTGACAATGTAGCCCTGTTAGCAGCCATCATGCAGTCACAAGATATGTTAGATGCTAAAATAGGTGCGGTTGGCTCTTATGTTACCCTTCTGCACCAAGATGTTCGGAAAGCAGTGGAGCTGATTTACTGAAGCGGAGACACGAGTGTCGGGTGTAGAGGATTCGGTAGTGTCTCTTCAGCAGAAGGTCAATACACTCACAGCCATGACTACAGAATTAGCTGCGCAAGTGGAAGATGCGGAGGGTCGTGCCTGACGTAACAACTTGCGATTCGTGGGTTTCCCAGAGTGATGTAAAGGCACCTCCATGGACAAATATCTCGCAAGGTGGCTTTGATCGATCATGCCTGGGTTTTGTGATAGAGGCGGGCTCATAGGACATTGGTGAAGAAGCCCCACCCACATGGGGGCAAGGCCAAGACCGGTGATTGCGAAGATTTTTCATTTTCTCGACAGAGACGCGATCCTTAAATATGCCTGGAGCCTAGAAAAGATTCTTTTTTTAATCAAATCACATCATGATTTTTCCAGATTATACCAAAATGGCTCAGCAACAGCGCCAGTCATTCACGGTCACAAAAAGAAGTCTGCGAGATCTCAAAATACAATGCATGTTGCTGTATCCTGCTCCCCTGTGGGTCATCTTCAACTCTAAAACGATTTTCTTTGACTCCCTGGAAGAGGTCCTCAAGTGGACAGATGAGACTGTGAAATTGAAGCCCCACATTCCACCGCAGATGGACTCCGATTCGTCCCTCAGCGACTAATGCTACCTCCCCATTAAGTCTACAGGGAAGCGTCCAAACCGGTCCCACTCGTCCTGGAGGAAAACATGCCGAGATGAGGAATTTTAGTGGCTCTTCATTGATTCTGTCACCACTCATTGTGACGGCTACATATCCAAGAGGTATGCCTAGAAAGTAGACATTGCATGTATGATTAGTAATGTGATCTTAAGATGCTGGGCTGCACCGCTAGAGTAACAAAAGTTTGGTTTCTCTAGGGAAGACTTTTTGGTGGGTAATGGACATGGGGCTTCTTTGGTGGGGTCCTATCCCTAGCACCCGCCTTGGTTGGTAGACGACTCCTTCCGCAACAGTTCCTTATCTCTTTTTGAAGTATAGGGGTGGGGGTATGGGGGTTGTTTCAATGTTCTTGTTCTCTTTATTATGGTAATGCATGGACCCGATGCTCATTCACTCATAGCTGTACATATAATCTCTCAACATGGACCTCCATCAGTAGTCGATGACTGATGTAGACCCTGTAGAGTCTGCTAGACCTCTCCGTGTTCTCACATGGAACGTTCGGGGAGTCCTGGATACGATTAAACGCAATGCCGTGTTGAAGCTGGCAAAACGACATTGGGTGGATATTCTCCTCTTGCAGGAGACTCCTCTTCAGAAATTGAAGGTCCCGTGCCTAGCTAGGTATGGATACACGCAGATGTTCCACTCTGGGTTTGTGGGGTACAGGTATTCTTATTCATCGCAGAGTGCCCTTTAAGTCCGCTAGGATATGAGTGGATGATCATGGTTGATATGTAATTGTGACAGGTACATTTTACGGAGAGTCTCTTACTCTTGGTAGTGTGTATGCCCCACCACCGTTGGGACAGTCTTTTATGGACTGTATGCTTGGTCTCTGGGGTGATTTGCCGGATGGTCTCTCAGTGATAGGGGGCAACTGGAATGATAGGTGGCGAGCCAGAGGTGGCGACATGGGAACTCAGGAGTCAAGACTAAGTTCTTTGGTTTCCATGCTGGGTAGGACGAATGCATGGACGGCGTACCATCCAGCCGATGCTGGATATACATTCTATTAGACAGTTCATGGATTCTTTTCTAGGCTGGACTACCTGTTGGTGTCTGAAAGATTTATACATAGAGTATCTGAGGTTGACATATTGCCCAGAGGGCTGTCGGACCATTCTCCAGTGGTGCTTAAGCTCCATGTTGGTCCAAAGCGTAATCCTTTTCATTGGCGACTCTCGCCCTGGCATCTTTGTAACCCAATATATAGGTCACTCCTACACCAGTCCATTACAGAATATTTCTCTCTTAATATGAAAGCAGCGTCGCTCAAAACAATATTATGGGAGACCATGAAGTCGACTTTCTGGGGTGGGTAAATACTCAGTGTGCAAATGCACACACATTTGAGGAATGTGGCTGTGTGCACGAGGGTGGGATAGCGCGGAGACAATTAGGCCTGATCCAACAGCAATATCACCAACTACTATTAGATGATGCAAAGCAGGTATGGTAGGCTTCACAAAGCCTCATACATCAATGGGGAGACAAATTCAGCAATATGCTACATTGACTCTTCCAGGCCGCATTTGCGCCCCCCGGTACCAGTGATACGAGATGCACGGGTGGGTTGGTGTCGGGTCCCCAGGCCGTGGACCAAGGCTTTGCAGAGTACTTACAGGAGTTGTAAGCCCAACGGGATGCACTATAACTAAAACATATAGTTGATTGGCTATACCACCCAGATCCTTATCTGACACAGCTCGTACACAGCTGGATGAGCTGATCCCTGAAGAAGAATTATCGGTGGCTCTGGAAGAGCTGCGGCCTGAAAAGGCCCAACGGCATCCCGGCCAAATTTCTTAAAACCTATATGCCACAAATGGGGAAACATTTATTGGGGGGCATGAATGCAGTGCTCGATGTGTCCCGCCAGATTGACACATGCTGAAATTGTCAGGTTTTCTAAAGCAGGCCATACACACATTCATCCTACCGTCCGATTTCACTTCTAAACATTGAGGTAAAACTCCTGGCCCAAACCTTGGCTAATGGGTTGATGAAACATATGCCCTACCTCGTCCACCCTGATCCGGCTGGCTTTATGCCTCGCCGGGCTACATACCACAATATTATATGCGGCCACAATGCTCTGGCCTTGGCGGACCGACTAGGGCAGCCGGTAGCGATACATGTGGCCGACATAGACAAGGCTTATGACTCCGTAAGCTAGAGATTCCTCTTTGAGTTACTCCAATGACTCAATTTGGGACCGCTATTCCTTTCCTACGTTCAGCTGCTGTACACCAATCTCACCGCTTCAATTCAGGTGGCGGGTATGGTCTGGGCTCCTTTTCCGATCTGCTGGGGGGCCAGACAAGGGATGGCCGCTGTCTCCCCTGCTGTTTGCCCTGGCCATGGAGCCTCTGCCTGCTTGGGACAGGATTGACGCCCAGGGGCAAGCATTTGAATGGTCTGCGGGGCTGTCTGACTAAATGGCCCTGTATGCTGATGATGTCTTAGTCTTCATCACGGACTCGGCGGCCTTGGGGCCTCGCATCTTACTGGACAGTACGAAATAGGAGGACAAAACAAAAGGCTGCCTCTTCACATCTAAACAGACTGTTGTCTCCTTCGTTCCCATACCTTACAGCCTGACTCTCCACAAATGCTTTAAGAATGCTCCAGTACGCTATGCCAGTCTGGCTGGCTACTGTCAACCTCCATTTTGTGCATGTTTTCAGTGGCACTCCAATTTTCATTCCATTGAGCTCATTATCCACCACAACCCTCACACTTCTGGGCCCTACTACACACACCAGTTCTGCATACACAAGCGCTTTCCTTGCACACAGAATGTAGGAAAGGATCAGTTTACAAAAGACGGGTAGAACCTTTATATTGGTTCGGCTAGTAGGCTGCTCACCCTTTTGCAGGCAACAGGTAAAAATAGAGAAAAAAATCTGTCTAGCCATTATCAATTAACATGCTGCTACCACTGCCAGACTTGTGGAATCCGGAGCTGACTGTAGTCATGCTCGCTTGGGAGGGCACGCATGGTGCGCGCCTCCAGAACACAGAGCCCGGCTCTCGGGCTCCAGATAAAACAAGCATTGGCATAGCCAATAGGTCTCGCCTTTGGGACCTTATAAGTGTTTAGCCATGCAGCACATTATCACCCACTGGGCAGATTTCTGTAATGGAAGTAGTACTTATGTAAAGTGCTCTCTTTCTTTCTCTCTCTCTTCTCTCCCTCTAACATCCACAGAGCGGTCAAGAGGTCATTGAAAACAGCTATCAGCCTGCAGCTCGGGAGATTTTGTGGTTAGACAAACGAATATTTCTGTGAATTACCTAAAACTTCTAAATGAAAGTTCTTATAGTCGTTCTGCACTCTCTATGCACCCCAACACTACTGCACCCTGCTTTACTCATTTTACATGAGTAGGTAACACTCCTCAATAACACCGCACATATTCAACGCCACCCGAGCTCAGACCCTGCCCTAATGACACCTAGGCGTGCGTTTCCGTCTAGGAGGGTGGGAACAAGAGTTAACTCAAAACACATGTGAGCTCACATTTCTGACCAGAGGAACATGCTTCGAAATAACAAAAATGTCAGACCTCACGCTCGCCCCTCGCAGGAACCACAACACTGAGTTCCGCCTGACTGAAAACACACTTCAGGCTGGCGGGAAACACCTAATCAGAACCCCATGTTGAGGCAAGGCCTGACCACATCAGCAGTCATTTCATTCTGACAACGGCAAATGTGATTCAAACATAAAATTCATTTTTATGTTAATCTTGACAGAAGTGAAGGATTGCATTGCCCTGGACACGCACGCACCCACACGCAGGCACGCACACACACACAGATCCATTCACATACACAGGCATGCACACATACACAGATGCGCACACACGCACGCACACACACACGGATGCACACACACAGATGCACACACACACAGATGCACAGGCACACACACACACAGGCACACACTCACAGGCACACACAGATGCACATGCACACAGACACACACACACACACAGAGATGCCACACACATGGACACAAACACACAGGCACACACACACATTCATGTTTCCGTCTGCGAGGCTGGGAGAAAGAGTTAATTCCAAACTCCCTGAGTGTTCAAATCTAAGACAAGAGCAGAATTTTCTAGAACAAAACTGCTCCATCCGAGGCTCCGGCAGGAAGTAGTGTCAGAACTCCAATGGACTGAAAACAGCATCACACCAGCAGAAAAGACTTAACCAGAACTACACGTTGAAAGAGAGGCCGCAACAGTGTTTATTTTATTCTGACTACCGCAAAAGTTATACAAGAATGAAATCTGCCTCCTGGAACATCTGACGCCGGACTCCGCTTTTCACCAGGGCGGGTGCAAGGACTGCCGGACTCCGCTTTTCACCAGGGCGGGGGACGGGTGCAAGGACTGCCGGACTCCGCTGCGGCCCCCAGGGGAAGTGAGGTCGGCAGACCAGTCTTCCCCTGGGGTGTTCGCGCGATAGTAAGGACAGGTTATGAGGTAGTTTAGGGGGTGGGGTTTAAGGTAGGGTTTATAGGGGGCAGGGGAGGAAGTTCATCCTCTTCCTGTCCCCAGCGCCGTTAGGGAAGGGTTAAAGAAAGTTTTGAGGTGTTAGGCAGTTAGTTACTAGGCCAGTGTAGGTAATTTTGTAGGCCCAATCTGCCGATTGAGGCAGGAGTGTCGCGCCACCGGTTGACCTGGTGGGGCGTTCTTTTTTCTTATAGTATAGTGCCCCGATTCCTGTGAGAGCGCCGCAGCAGCTGGTGTGAGGCCCCCAGTCGACGGTGCGCGCAACCGCGTACACGCGATGGCGGAGCCTGACGCGGCCGCTGTTCGCGCCGCATTACTGGTGCTGGGCCGGGCCGGGAGAGCGGATCTCCTGCGGCCCGGAGTGCTGGACCAGGCGTGGGTCGGGATGACCCGCACGCCTCGGTCCGCGTCGGCGGGTGTGGCAGCGGCGGTGGTGGCATGTCTAAAAGAGCCACCACCGCCTAAAAGAGGTACGTCTGGGCGGGGGCGCGGCATGGGGCACAGTGAACAGGGCAAGCGCGGGGGACGGCGTAAGAGCCTCCCAGCGCGGCTGCAGGGTGCTCTGGCTGCACCAGCCTCGACGGCAGGGACGGGGGGGAGGGGGGGCGGGACCATGTTGGCGGAACAGCATGGGTCTGGGGAAGAGGCTGCCAGGAATGCCCCCGGAGTGTCACAGGCACCGACTGCTGGCGAGCAGGGAGGGGGGGCCCCATCTTGGGAACTGAGTGACGCCAGTGAGGAGGAGGGAGATTGGGATGACCCCGCAACAGAGGATTTTGCCCTCGTGTTGTCAGGCAGTGAGTCTGCTGGGGGGGGGGGAGGAGGGGGACTGGGGGGATTTCCCAGTTGATTTATCTTGTAGGCCGGCGAGGGGGGGGGGGATTGCTTCAAGAGGGGCAAAAGGGAAAGGGCCCATCAAGGTCACCACGCCACAATGTTCTTCAGAACCCCTAGGTGGCAGTGCTCCTGGCCCTTCCCGGGGGACAAGTTCAGGTACTTTGAACCCAGGGCCATTGGCAGATAGGTGGGCAGGCATGTCATTGAAAGAGAAGATTCGCGACCAGCGTCGCATTATACAAGAGACCGAGGGGAAGTGGCAGTTATTGAGCGCAGCCAGGGAGACAGGTTGGGGGGGTGCGCAAGGGGGGGACGGGCCTCCGGCGCACTTGGTTGAGGAGAGGAATGGGGCTGGGGCCCGAGGCAAGTGGGTCTGGGTGGAAGAGGCAGGGACTGCCATGACGGCACAGAGACCTGATGGCGCTGGGGCCCCCTCAGGCTTAGACGGTCTTGGGGGGGGGGCGCAAGCCAGCGGTGGAGGCTGGCAGAGGCCTGGGTGGGCCGGCGGGGCGCAAGACGGCCTCCAGACGCCGGGCGGAAGCAGTAGGGGGGTCCGCGGCGGCCTGCCCTCCACCGAGGGAGCGGGCATCAACGGCGCCGGATTGTGAGGTTGTGCCTGGTGTGAAAGGAAAGGGGCTAAAAAGGGCAGCGCGTGAAGTGCTGGGAGCGCCTGTTGAGGTTGCGATTGAGGAACAACTGGATTATGATGATGACAGCGATGAGTTGGAGGAAGGCGAGGTGCGGGACTGTGTGGATTGGGGGAGGGCCAAGACGGCAACAGGAAAGTTTGGTGTTTTGCAGACGCCACAGGCCAGCACCAGTGGGGGCAGAAAGGCGAGCCAGAAGACGGCGGACGCCAGAGGGAAAGACCGGGAGGTACCTCCGAATTTATCAGGTGAGAGTGCCTGGTGGGTCGCTTGGGATGATGGCCCTAAAGGGGGGCGGAAGAAGGCCTGCCGGTCGGTGGGTGTGGGGGACGGGTCTGTGAGGGACCCGGGATTGCCTGCCAAAGTGGCAGTGGAGCCAGTGGGGGGGGTTAAACAACTGGTGGGAGCAAGCGTCCAGACTGACAAGACAGATGACCAAGAGGGAAAGGGGGACGATAAGCATCATAAGAAGTTACCGTACATGGGTTTGGCGATGCCGCTGGGGTCGCATTTATCTGAAAAGACTAGGTCCAGAATATGGAGACATGAGTATGTAAATGTTTTCAAGCTCTTGCACAGGGAGATACAGGCCAAGGAGGGTTCTAAGGAGGAGGAGTGGGAATTGACTAGGCGGCCGAGGGTGCCGGTGAATATGGAGAATTGGACGTCGGCGTTTCTGATCTACGCGAGTATATATTGCGAGAAGCATTTAGACAGGGCTATAGCGTTGCTTAAGTATATGGATATTATCCGGAAAGCCCAGATGCATTTCGGTGGTATCGCGTGGCTCAGCTACGATGAGGAGTTTAGGGCTAGGATTAGCTTCAATCCGGATAAGCCATGGGGGGAGGTAGACCAGGAACTCTGGATGCAGTGGATGGCCTCTTCTCAGTCGTCGGCATCTACACACACGGCCAGTGGCCTTCCGGTCACATACCGGCCTTTTCAGTCACGTCCCGCCCAGTCTGGGGCGGGAGGGCAGGGCGCTTCCACTGGAACGGGAGGACAGAGCACTTACACTGGGTCAACGGGTCAGTCGCCCAAGCCCACAGGGGCTAACACAGGTGCCTGCTGGAACTTTAACAAGGGTTTCTGCACGCGACACCCCTGCAAATTCAAGCATGAGTGTTCCAAGTGTGGCGGACGCCACCCTCTCACGCAATGTTTCACTTTGGCCACGCCATCCGAGCAGTGGCGGGCTACAAAGGGGCGGGGGCAAGCTGGGCCCAAGGGCTCCTACACCGGTTGATGTTGGGGCCATGGGTCCATGGCTCTCTAGGTACCCCGATAGAGAGGCCGCATTGAAAATTCATTGGGGTTTTACGGAGGGTTTTCGGGTGGGTTATCAGGGCCCCCGTGAACAGAGATGGGCGGAGAATTTGAAGTCAGCGAAGGAATTGCCGAGTGTGGTTGCAGCTAAGTTGCGGAAGGAAGTACTAGAAGGTAGGATTGTGGGCCCATTTGATCATTGGCCAGTCTCAGACCTCATTATCTCACCTTTGGGAGTGGTGCCCAAGAAGGAGCCCGGGGAGTTCAGGCTGATTCATCATTTGTCCTGGCCGGAAGGGAGATCTGTAAACGATTTCATTGCTGAGGAGGATTCCAGAGTTTTGTACGCTTCAGTTGACGATGCGATCGGGCTGGTGCGGGTGTGTGGGCAGGGGGCTGAATTGGCTAAGTGTGACATA